>CM061752.1:247374833-247974833 GCA_030979885.1 Lolium multiflorum
ACGGTATGCTCCCTATCATCAACATTGAAAGTAACCTTTCCTTTATTGCAATCAATAACCCCTGCGGTGTTAAGAAAAGGTCTCCCAAGAATAATAGACATATTATCATCTTCGGCATTTCCAACACAACAAAATCAGTTAATATCAAGCAGTTAGTAGTAACTTGAACAGGAACATTCTCACATATACCAACAGGAATAGCAGTAGATTTATCAGCCATTTGCAAAGATATATCAGTAGGTATCAACTTATCTAAGTAAAGTCTCTTATAAAGAGAAAAAGGCATAACACTAACACCAGCTCCCAAATCACATAGAGCAGTTTTAACATAATTATTCTTAATAGAACAAGGAATAGTAGGTATACCTGGGTCGCCCAACTTCTTTGGAACTTTGCCATTGAAAGAGTAATTAGCAAGCATAGTGGAAATTTCCTCATTGGGGATTTTCCTTTTGTTAGTAACAATATCTTTCATATACTTTGAATAAGGTGGCAATTTAATAGCATCAGTCAAAGGGATTTGCAAGAATAAAGGTTTCATCCAATCGCAAAATTTATTATAGTGTTCTTCTTCCTTTGATTTTAATTTCTTAGCAGGAAAAGGCATTTGCTTTTGCACCCAAGGTTCTCTTTCATTACCATGTTTCTCAGCAATAAAATCTTCTTTAGTGTACGTTTTATTTTTAGCATGCTTTTCGTGTTCTTCAACCTCTTCTTTATCAGGAGTATCATTCTTATCATTATCATTATCATTATCATGTTCATTACCACTTTCGGTTTCAGCATCGAAATAGAAATACTATTAGGATCATTAACAGGTTCAGAGGATTCTACAACATTTTTATGTTTCTTCTTCTTTTTCTTCCTAGAATGAGCACTAGGTTCAATGCGTTGAGAATCTTGTTCAACTCTTTTGGGATGCCCTTCAGGATATAGAGGATCCTCGGTAGAGACACCACCTCTAGTTGTTACTTCATAAGCATGTTTCTCTTTAGAATTATTCCCTAACAAGTCATTTTGCACTTTAGTGAGTTGATCAATTTGAGTTTGAATCATTTGAAAATGTTTAACAAGCATCTTAACATCATTGGAGGTTCTCTCCACAATATCATGCAATTCACTAATAGCTTGAGAATTTTCCATTAAATGATTCTCTACTCTCATATTAAAATTTTCTTGGTTAACAATATAATTATCAAACTCATCTAAGCATTGTGCAGGAGGTTTCGAATACGGAATATCTTCCCTAGTAAAGCGTTGAAGGGAGTTTACCTCAATCATGGATGAAGGGGGAATTATCTCACATATATCTTCAATAGGAGGTAGATTCTTCACATCTTCAGATTTAATACCTTTCTCCTTGAGAGACTTCTTGGCTTCCCTCATATCTTCATCATTCAATTTAATTAAACCCCGCTTCTTCAATATTGGAGTTGGAGTCGGTTCAGGCGTAGTCCAATCATCATGATTCCGGCTTATTTTAGCCAATAATTCTTCAGCGTCGTCTGGAGTTCTTTTCCTGAAAACACAACCAGCACAACTATCCAGGTATGCCCTAGACTCAATGGTTAGTCCACTATAAAATATATCAAGTAAATCATGCTTTTCCAAATCATGCTCAGGTCGAGCTCTAATAAGAGAGCAATCTCGACCAAGCCTCAGCAATTTCTCTTCATCTCCCGATTAAAATTATAAATTCTCTGCAAAGCAATATGTTGAGCACTAGCAGAAAGTATTTGCGGAAGAAAACATCAAGCAATTCTTTCGGACTTTTAATAGAATTAGGTGGCAAATTATTATACCAAGTTTTAGCGTCATCCTTTAATGAGAATGGAAATATTTTAGCAACAAAGTAAGTACGCATCTTAACATCATCAGAAAACAAGCTACTAAGAGTAGATAGCTCAGTCATGTGTTCAACAGCACTTTCTTTTTCAGTACCACAAAAGGGTGTTTTCTCAACAATAGCTATATGAGATAGATCAAGAGAAAAATCATAATCTTTATCCCTAATGTTTATAGGAGATGTGGCAAACTTAGGATCAGGAGACAGTTTATATCTAACAGCATGTTCTGCAAGCAACTTTTTAATTTTTCTTGCATCAGTAGTAGCATTGCATTTTTCAATAAAATCATCATTAAGCTCCACATAATCTTCCTCAGGATCATCACTAAAATAACCAAGTTCAGGTGAACTAACAGGTGTAGTAGCATTAGGAGTTTCAGTATTTTCAATTTGTCTAGACCTAGCAATTGTAGCATCTAGAAAAGATCCCAATGAACCACTATCATCAAGCACAGCAGAAGCATTATCAATATTATGAGAGTGTTCAGATTCAGCAGATGTACCCGCATGCGAAGCATGTGGCGGTGAAACAAGTTTATCAATCACAGATGGTGAATCAAGAGCAGCAGAGGTATTCAGAATTGTACCTTTTCTTGTAGTGGATGGTAATATGGCGATCTTAGTATCGCGAGGTTTACCCATGATGGAGAATTTGCAGCGAACAATATTAATCCAAGTGAACTTCCAAATAAAGCTATGCTCCCCGGCGCGAAAATAGTCTTGATGACCCACAAGTATAGGGGATCGCAACAGTCTTCGAGGGAAGTAAAACCCAATTTATTGATTCGACACAAGGAGACAAAGAACACTTGGAAGCCTTAACAACGGAGTTGTCAATTCAGTTGCACTGAAACAGACTTGCTCGCAAGGGTTTATCGGTAGTAACAGTTTATAGCATAGTAGTGAAATAACAGAGTAACGAGACGGTAGTGATTTTAGTAAACAGCAGGATTAAAATACGTAGGCACGGGGACGGATGACGGCGTTGCATGGATGAGAGAAACTCATGTAACAATCATAGCAGGGCATTTGCAGATAATAATAAAACGGTGTCCAAGTACAAAGCAATCAATAGGCATGTGTTCCATATATAGTCGTGCGTGCTCGCAATGAGAAACTTGCACAACATCTTTTGTCCTACCAGCCGGTGGCAGCCGGGCCTCAAGGGAAACTATCGGATATTAAGGTACTCCTTTTAATAGAGTACCGGAGCAAAGCATTAACACTCCGTGAACACATGTGATCCTCACATCGCTACCATTCCCTCCGGTTGTCCCGATTTCTGTCACTTCGGGGCCATCGGTTCCGGACAGCGACATGTGTATACAACTTATAGGTAAGACCATAAACAATGATTATCTTGATGAAACAATAACATGTTCAGATCTGAGATCATGGCACTCGGGCCTAGTGACAAGCATTAAGCATAACAAGTTGCAACAATATCATCAAAGTACCAACTACGGACACTAGGCACTATGCCCTAACAATCTTATGCTATTACATGACCAATCTCATCCAATCCCTACCATCCCCTTCGGCCTACAGCGGGGGAATTACTCACACATGGATGGGGGAAACATGGCTGGTTGATGTAGAGGCGTTGGCGGTGATGGCGCGATGATCTCCTCCAATTCCCGTCCGTAGTGCCGAACGGAGACTTCGGCTCCCGCGACGGAGTTTCGCGATGTGGCGGCGTTCGGAGGGTTTCTGGCGACTTCGACTTCTCCCCGGCGTTTTTAGGTCGAGGCCGATAAATAGTCCGAAGGAGGGCGTCGGAGGCCGGCCGAGGGGGCCACACCACGGGGCCGCGCGGGCCCCTGGGCGCGCCGCCCTACGGTGTGGGGCCCTCGGGCCTCCACTTCAATTGTCCTTCTGGCTCCGTCATTATTCTGGGAAAATAGGGCCTTCGCATAAATTCCGAGGATTTTCCCGAAAGTTGGATTTCTGCACAAAAACGAGACACGGAGCAATTCTGAAAACAGCGTTAGTCCGTGTTAGTTGTATCCAAAATACACAAATTAGAGGCAAAACAATAGCAAAAGTGTTCGGGAAAGTAGATACGTTTTGACGTATCAGTGGGCACTCTTTCCAATTTTTCAATAGCTTGTCTATTTGCTCGCCGCTTCTCGTACGTGGCCGTCTTCGGGGTTCGTCTTGACCATCGAACAGATCCTTGCGTTTCCTCCATGCGTCGTCCTCGCGAAGCCACCTTCGATGTCCCATGAACACCATTTTCGAGGACCCGGATCTCTATCTAGCGGCGGTACGTTGTGTCGTCCATGCACCTGACGCATGCATTGAATCCGTGGACCACCTGCCCCGCGACATATCCGTAACCGAGAAAGTCGTGCACCGTCGTGAGCAGTGCGGCTCTCATAGGGAAATATTCTTCCGCGGCGGCGTCCCACGTATTGGCAGGCGTGTCCCATAGCGTGGCTAGCTCCTCTTTCAGAAGCCCCATATACAGATTGATGTCGTTCCCTGGTTGTTTCGGCCCTTCAATTAGCATACTCATTTGAATGTACTTCCTCTTCATGCACAACCAGGGGGAGGTTGTACATCCACACAAACACGGGCCAGGTGCTATGCGTGCTGCTCTGGCTGCCAAACGGATTGACTCCATCGGTGCTCGCGCCCAGCCTTATGTTCCTAGGATCGTCCCCAAATTCGGGTACTCGAGGTTCAACGCATTCCACTGCTAGCATCCGAAGGGTGTCTCAACATCCTGTCCTTTTTCTTTTTGTCCGGATCATCTGCGTCATCTTCTACCTTCCTCATCTCCGCGTGCCAGCGCATTAGCTTTGCTTGCTTAGGATCCGCGAAATACCGCTGCAGACGAGGAGTGATCGGAAAGTACCACACCACCTTCCGAGGAGCTTTCTTCCCCTTCTTGTACCGACTGACGCCGCACACATATGGTACACTCCGCGTGCTCGTTCCGATAAATGATGCAATCGTTCAAGCACACATGATATTTCACATGCGGTAAATCCAGAGGACACACGATTTTCTTGGCCTCCTCGATACTAGTCGGACACGTGTTACCTTTGGGAAGACGTTCCAGAATGACATGTTGTCGTTGAAGGATGTGTTGGTCATTTTGTGCTTTACCTTCATCTCCAGTGCCATGAGCGTTACTTTCAGGCGGGTATCCTCCGGCCTGCATCCTTCATACAATGGAGTAACCGCGTCTACCTCCAGTTGATCCATCTTGGCTTTCTCTCGGGCGGCAGCTCTTGCGTTACTCGTCTGCTTGAGAAGCAGCTCTTGAAGATAAGGGTCCTGCACCCAGTCCATCGATGATGGTCCATCGACTTCATCTTCATGATCGTCATGATGACCTCCATCTTGATCTTCCTCATCATCAGGTCCAGGATCTCCTACATTGTGATCATGATCATCTCCGGGATCTTCTACATCCTGATCATGCCCGAGATCTTCTACATCCTGATCACCTCCTTCCTTATTTCTTGTTGAAATCCCATGGACAAATTCATAATCATCTTCGTCGCCTTCCCACCGATAGCCATCCATGAAACCACGCATGAGAAGGTGGCCCCGCACCATATCGGCTTTAGGGTCCATAAGGCTCGTTAGCTTGCATCTTCGACACGGACATCTTATCTCCTTTTGGTTATTTCTAATCATCTCGGCTGTCGCGGCTTTCAAAAACCTAGCCACAACGCCTTCGCTCATCATGCGGACCATGGTCGCCTGCGGGTATAGAGAAGATGGATATCTTAGCATACCAAAAGAAAATTTTGGCATGACCTTCCCTAAAAATAGGACATATCTATATGCGAGTATGCCCACTATTCGCCGAAACGGAAATGAATCAACGTTTCGGCAAAATATTGGCAACTCCATCGCATTTCAAATCCCTACAAACAAACACATGCAACACATGTGTGGATCGGAGGCTTTGCATATACAACACATGTGGAGGCTTCGCATACAACACACATGCACGTGATCGAGACGCTTTTCGCGCATGCGCACAACACATGAGCTTCGCATAACATATGTGCACACACACGTGTGTGTGCAAGACGATCGGAACCGGTCACACACAAAGCATAAAACCAACAAAGTTACCGATACGGCGAGACCTAGAGTGTTGGATGAGGTAAAAAGTTGAGATTGAGTAGGGTATTGAGCTAAGAAAGCTTCACCATTACTTACCTATGAAGAAAATTAAGTTTACCAACTTAATTTTGGTGAATGAAGAGGTGAAAATGAGGTGGGAAGGAGGGGCAACACGACCAGATCCAGATTTGGTGGGAGGTGGTGGTGGAAGAGTGTTTGGGGAAAGTAAGTGGCACATGTGAGTGGAGGGTGAAAAGCAGGAAATGGTCCCAGGTTAGCAATGGCGCACCACATAGCCGTGCGCCACCGCTAGGGTGACATAGCAATGGCGCAGCAAGTGGTGCGCCACTGCTACGCCTCTCATCTCTAAAGGGGCTCTGGCCACCCCTAGCAGTGGCGCACCTAATGACATGCGCCATAGGTAACCTATGTAGCAGTGGCGCACCACAGCGGTGCGCCATTGCTAAGCCTATCATCTCTAAACGGTCTCTGGACACCTCCTAGCAGTGGCGCACCTCTACAACGTGCGCCATAGGTAAGGAATGTAGCAGTGGCGCACCCGGAGACGTGCGCCACTACTAGGTTGGGGGAGGACCTGGCCTCCTGTCACCACTTACTTATGGCGCACCAGAATCAAGGTGCGCCACTACTACTTTTGTAACAGTGGCCGTTTTGTGGTGCGCCTTGCTAAGTAGTAGTGGCACACGGCAGACATGGTGCGCCACTGATGGCAGTCTTACGGCTAGGCCTTTTCCTAGTAGTGCGGCACCCCGCTTGATAATTATTTAGTAGATCCGATCCGTTATGATTGCTCCTTGTTCTTCAAGGATTAGTTTAATATCTGCATATTTAGGCCTTACAAACGGGTTGAAGGATCCAGTGGCGCGTAGGGTGTAGTTTGCTAGCCCTAGACAGGATGTTCCGGGGATCAACCTCGTGTTGGTTTTTATGCCTTGTCTAGGGTCGGTTTACGATCACCGTGCGTGGCCACCAGGCTCAATCACGAGTAGGATGTTCCGATTATGTGGTGAAAACCCTAAATCGTAGTAGGTCGTTTTAGCTTTATTTTGATCAAGCAGGACCACCATATATTCGTACACCTCGTACGGATCATGGGAGGATCGGCTCTTTGAGCCGATTCACAGGACAACCTAAGAGCCGGTCGAGGCTCGTATTTAATGTTTACGTGTATGCCATGCAGGAAACTAAGCGAGGCACATCCATCACCTTCCGACTGTATAGGTCAGGTGGCACGCCCTGCACAAGCATCGGACGTGCGTGCCGAGTCTTTGCGGGCGTCGCTCGGAGGGACCAGGGCCGCCGCTCCGGAGCCTCCCGGCTCTCTTGTGTTGCCCGTCGCTGCTCGGTGGGTTTCTGACCGCAACACATTCAGCACGCCCGTTGGGACCATCTGCGACATCATGCATCGCCATCTACATCGAGATGGCGGACACTCCGATCACGTACGAGGATCTGTGAGGAGCTCAGAAGAAGTATGACGAGGTCAAAGCTATCCTCGAAGCCGACCTCATCGGCTCTTTTCACGAACCCGCTCACATGGCATCGGGTGGAAAGGGTTCTCACCTGAAGCGCGCTCGATGGAGTGGACTGTCCGCCGAAGAACGCACCATGTCCCGAGTCGGAGGTTAACTTCATGGTAGCTCATTCGCTACACCGCCATTCTGAGAGCCTGTGAACACTTTGGAGCGTGTCGCTCTTCGGGTGATCCAGGAAATCATGAGGCATCGTACTCTCTATCAGGACCAGCTCTCGGGACTTACCAAGGAGAGATGCCACTCAGTCCCGCACCGCTGCCATTTGCGTTGGCACACCAGAAGTGCCGAATTCACGGCATACGTCGTCTACAAGATCGGTGGTGACCCTAGTGACTACCAGTTCTTGCAAGAGGCGCCTAAGGAGATCCCTCACGGATACACATGCACATTGAGGCACAATCGGGCACTCAAAACCGGCGCAACGGCGGACTTGGAACAGGAGGAACTTCGGGCATCTTGAGAAGCGGACGTGGCTAGCTAAGTGCCACTCCGACAAACCTCCGAGCTCAGCTCCTGCAGTTGGCTCGAGCTGGAAAAGCAAGCATGGCGCTAAGTATGCCACTCGGCGAATCTTCGAGTTCGACTCCTGCAGGCCCGCGGATCGATCGCACCATCCGAGAGACCAGTTCGGCATGGTGCCGAAAAGGAGGACAATCGGCTATTCCAAGTGTACCCCAACGAGTACGAGTTGATCCCGCTACCACCCAAATATCGGCTCCCCGATTTCTCCAAGTTTAATGGATCAGATGGTTCCCGGCTCCATCGAGCATGTGAGCCGATATTTGGCACAGTGGGCACGATCTCAGCAGATGAGCTGCGTGTGAGGTTCTTCGCACGTCCCTCACGGGATCGGCTTTCGGGTGGTACACGTCGCTGCCACCGACTCAATCCGGACTTGGAAGCAATTGGAAGAGCAGTTCCACATGCGGTATCACTCGAGGCTTCAGGGGCATTGCCGATCCGTACGTCGAAGCGTGGAGCGTGGCGAATACGTCCGGCGCAGGGCGTTAGGAACCGATGTTATTCGGCTCGTGTGACTGAAAAGGAAGCCGAGTTGGCAGTGGTGGGCCTTGCTTCACCAACCAAGGATATGGCCTCCCAAGCAGACTACCCTTCACTAGCGCACATGGTTCGGACGTTATATGAACAGCGCCACGCAGACTTGTACCAGGACAAATTCAAGCGTGCGGTAGTCCTGGTTGAAGCGGATGAAGATGAAGGGTGCGGGAGATCAAGAGGTAGATGGCTGAATGGACTCGGGGGCAACCCCCATATCCTGCAAATGGGTTAAGCCACCGGGTCCGCCCAGAGGGTTTGATTTCGACGTAACTAAAACTGAGCAAATTTTGACCTCTTACTTAAGGAGAAGCACTGAAGTTACCCGAAGGCCTCAAAATCCCCACGTACGGGAGCTGAACAGCCATACGCAAATGGCATAACTCGTTCTCCCATACCACCAACGACTGCAGGGTGGCGTCAGCAGATCCAAATGGCGATAGAACAAGGACGTCTAATTTTCAACCAGTACGCCATGAAAGTCGACACTCACCCCTTCCCCGCCGTTAACATGGTGGAGTACACTTACCCTGGAGGGTGCCAGCCAGGATTCTCGTTCAACATCAACATGGTAGGACCTGGACACCACTCTGGTAAGGGCGGAGACGAGGGCAGCTGCTCTCGTAGCAAGGACACAGAGGAAGCCGTTCCACACGATCGGCTCCGTCACGATGGCAAGCGCTACATCACAGAGGGAGAAGTAAGGAATGTGAGATACCAGCGACCTCTCTCTGATCACCTCCTCAACAAGTATGTGAGTCAATATGACCAACGCCGATGACCCAACGACGATGGTGAAAGAGATCGTCTGGCTAGAGACGCCAGCAGACATCGTCGGCATGATCGTGATGAGGAGAAGTACGAGCGCCGTGCCAAGGAAAAGCCAAGGGAGGAAGACGACGAGGATAGGCCTTTGATGTCCCTCTTCAGGCTGGGATTCGGAATGAGCCGATTGCCTACAATCGGCAACTGCGAATGTAGACAAGAGGAAGGATGCAGCTAACGTGTCCGTGTTCCAACGTCTAGGGCCTCTCCCGCCTCGGAACAAGCACGAGAGTCCCCTCGGGTGGAAGATCTCGAGGATTTGGAAGACGATGATGATGAAGAAGAAGATAGGACCGGCCAAGGTGGTGCCCTGATGGACTCAGCCGTTCCCAAAAGCGTAGGGTTCGGCGACTGCGTGGCTTGGAGGAAGCCGAAAGGTTATACACTGCTAAGGAAGGCGCGACATCGCCGCGAAAATTCAACGAACCCTGGATGAAGAGGGTCAACCACAAAAAATGGAGTGGCGCCCCAGCGGAAGCCGATGATGAAACATCAGCCGGCACAAACATGGTGTTCATCCTTCCGACGGAGTTTAGTGCTCCGGATTAGACGAGGCACCCGTGGCACAACTTGGCGCAGCCCACGGCCGGTTATCTTTGAGGAGCCACGAGAAAGAAGCTACGGACATCCGAAGGCCCTGTACTTGCGAGGTTATATCAATGGGTAGCCTGTCAACAAGATCTTGGGTGGACCGGAGCGCAGTCAACATTATGCCATACTCCATGCTACGTCGGTTGGGACGCTCTAGCTCGGATCGATCAAGACCAGCGTGACATTGAGCGATTTCAATGGGCGTCGACGCACAAGGTGTTAGACGTGGATCGACCGTAGGAAGGAAAACCATCCCTACGACGTTCTTTATTGTCGATAGCAAGAGCACCTATGCTGTCCTGCTAGGAAGAGATTGGATCCACACTTGTTGCATTCCATCCACGATGCACCAATGCGTAATACAGTGGGATGGAAATGAAGTAGAGGTCGTCCATGCGGATGACTCAGCGAGATTTCAACGGTGGCATGAACGCTGGGAGACAAAAGAGCCACTCTCAGGCATCAATTTGGACGACTGCGAGCGCATCGACGTGACAAATGACGGGGTTAGGCTGGTCTTATCCACCGGCCTGACCGTCTAGCAAGAACAAGCCTATGGACAAGCGTGGGGAGGCCGATCCTTGGGATCGGCCCCCAAAGATCTATGGAGGAACATTGCAAAACCTTCATGAAGCGATTCAATCAACGTGGAGGCCGATTCCAGCAATCGGCCAAAATTATCCTCACCACACATTCTGCCTGTGTTCAACGTCGATCTAATGGGCAGCGGTTTTACGTCGGCTGATGAGCTGGAAAAATCAACATTGGTCCTACCGGAGCCGACGTTCAAATACAATGCCTTGGCTAACTACAGAGCCGATATCCGCAGTTACCTGGCAGATTCGGCTCGGGGGGGCACCTAATCATATGAACATGTGCAGATGAACATGTGTGCAGTGAAATATTGGGGGCCGATAGAAAAATCGGCCAGTAAAAAAAATTTCATGATATACAGCCGATGCACGGACATCGACTTTAGAGCTAAGAAACAAAGCCGATGCACGGCCATCGACTCTAGTGCAAATTACACAAGATCTACCAGCTGCGTGTTCAAGACACGGATTTCGACCAAGTCGGTTTTCAGTTCAGCCTCAAGGCCAACCTCCAACTTTTTACTCATTAGGCCGTTGGTGTTTCATCTACAATATCGGCTTTCAGAGGAAGAAAAGGTGATCGGCTCTGGTGTATCTACCGTCGGCCTGGCTAAGTTGGCTAAGTTTGCTGGGACCTCTGCATGGTGGCTGTCTCAATTGCCTGAGTTCAAGGCCCTTGGATTGAACTGTGTGTCCTCGCCACTGTTCTCACCTTGACTGAGGCTCGGGGGGCAGCTGGCCTGGTAGATGCTCTGTTTTAGAAGCCGATTGGGGTATCATCGGCTGATCCCTCGTCGCAACCTTCTTCAAAAATGGTGAGTTCTTGGAGAAGAGGATCACTGGACCTGGTGGGAGGAATTTAAGGGCTCTCTTGAAGACTCCACATTATCCACCAGATCTCAAAGTCATCAGTTGAAGAATTGAAGGATGGATTGTGAAGAACCGATGTGTTGCTATCGGCTCATTGAGCATTGGCTAAGTGAACAATCGGCTAAATTAGCTTAAAGGAAATCGGAAAAATCAAACTGGGGGAATTTCTTCATTGATAAATAGGATTTCTTACATAAAGAGCTGATTGCTCTCAAAAGGAAATACTAGGGGGTACATTGCCCCATCTACTACTCCTATGCTAAGGGTCCTATCTACGGGCCGTCGCTGCCCTCGTCGTCACCGTCGTCGCCGCTGTCGCGCTACCCCCGGCGGGCTCGTCGTCGCTGCTGCGGCGACCGGCCCCTCGTTGTCCTCATCCTCCCCGTCGCGTCGTCGTCGTCGTCGTCGCGCCCGACCAGGGGCGAGCGCTTGGCCGCGGTTCGTCGGAGGAGGTGTCGTCCTCCTCCTCCTCTCGGGGAGGTGAAGTCGTCACGGAAGCGATCGTCATCGCTCTCCTCCTCCGTTTCCCCGTCGGCGAGGAAGCGGAGGTCACTTTCCCCGTCGGTCGAGGACTTGTCGTCCTCGGACCAAACGGAGAAATCATGGGATTCCTCCCCGGCTTCGATGGCGCGGCGGATGTTGGCCGCATGGGCCTCCTCCGGGTTCCACTCCGCGTCGGCTCGCGGGAGGATGAGGACTGGGTGAAAAGACCCGATGAGGCGAGAGGAGGAAGAAGACATGGTGGCGCAGAGGGCTTTTGGAGTGCTAATGCGAAGGGGATGAAGAAGCGAACTGTTTGGAGCGGTTATGTAAAAGGGATATAGTGGAAATTTAATGTCACAACAGTTTCCGAGGAAGTGGTGCCCAACAAAAAATATATTGCCAGGTCACGCGGAGAAGTTGAGAAGGCAAGGCATCATGATGAAGGATACTGCGACGGTTCTGCCACGACATGACCCGACGAAGAAAGCAGTGATTTTGGAATTATCAATTCCAAAACCAGGGGGCATGTGTTATCACCAGAATTTGACCGAGTCAGAGGTGGGCCGCGATCAAGGTGGGCTTGAAGAATATATATTTGGAAGAATATGTGAATCGGCCTTGTACACGAAGTTTGGGCTAGTTTGCCCTTGTATCTGTAAATATAGTAGGATACGTGTTGGTTAGTTAGAGTTTGGCTCGTGCACGGTTGGGATTATTCCCACGTTAGAAAGTCTACGGACTATAAATATGTATCTAGGGTTTATGAAATAAACAACAATCACGTTCACCACAAACCAATCTAGGCGCATCGCCAACTCCCTTGTCTCGAGGGTTTCTTCCGGGTAAGCATCATGCTGCCTAGATCGCATCTTGCGATCTAGGTAGTACACGTTTATTCGCTGTTCATGCGTTGCTCGTACTGAAGCCTTTTTGATGGCGAGCAACATAGTTATCTTAGACGTGTTAGGGTTAGCATTGTTCATCATATCACATGCTATCGTCGTGCAACCCTGAGACGTCTAGCCGCCCTTACACCTATCTTAGGTGTGAGGCGGCACCCTTGATCATTATTTAGTAGATCCGATCCGTTATGATCGCTCCTTGTTCTTCAAGGATTAGTTTAATATCATAGTTAGGCCTTACAAACGGGTTGAAGGATCCAGTGGCGCGTAGGGTGTAGTTTGCTAGCCCTAGACAGGATGTTCCGGGATCAACCTCGTGTTGGTTTTTAGGCCTTGTCTAGGGTCGGTTTACGATCACCGTGCGTGGCCGCCAGGCTCAATCACGAGTAGGATGTTCCGATTATGTGGTGAAAACCCTAAATCGTAGTAGGTCGTTTTAGCTTTATTTTGATCAAGCAGACCACCATATATTCGTACACCTCGTACGGATCATGGGAGGATCGGCTCTTTGAGCCGATTCACAGGACAACCTGAGAGCCGATCGAGGCTCGTATTTAATGTTTACGTGTATGCCATGCAGAAACTAAGCGAGGCACATCCATCACCTTCGACCGGTAGGTCGGGTGGCACGCCCTGCACCAGCATCGGACGTGCGTGCCGAGTCTTTGCGGGCCGTCGCTCGGAGGGACCAGGGCCAGCCGCAGTCCTGGGGAGCCTCCGGCTCTCGTGTTTGCCCGTCGCTTCCCGGTGGGTTTCGACCAACACAACTTTCCCCAAAGGTTTCTTTGTAGAATGATCAGCAAGATTAACATCCAAATAACAATTTTTCAATGGTGGCAAGTCAAGCATATTATAGATTTTCTTAGGCATAACAAAATACTTGCACCAAGATCACATAAAGCATTACAATCAAAGTCATTGACCTTCATCTTAATGATGGGCTCCCAACCATCCTCTAGCTTCCTAGGAATAGAAGCTTCGCGTTCTAGTTTCTCTTCTCTAGCTTTTATGAGAGCATTTGTAATATGTTTCGTGAAAGCCAAGTTTATAGCACTAGCATTAGGACTCTTAGCAAGTTTTTGTAAGAACTTTATAACTTCAGAGATGTGACAATCATCAAAATCCAAACCATTATAATCTAAAGCAATGGGATCATCATCCCCAATGTTGGAAAAATTTCAGCAGTTTTATCACAGGCAGTTTCAGCTTTTTTTCAGGCAGTTTCTCGCTTTGCATTAGAAGTGGAAACATTGCTAACACCAATTCTTTTACCATTATTAGTAGGAGGTGCAGCAACTTGTGTAGCATTAGCATTACTAGTGGTGGTAATAGTCCAGACTTTAGCTATATTATCTTCTTTTTCATTTTCTTCTCTTTCCCACCTAGCACGCAATTAAGCCATCAATCTTATATTCTCATTAATTCTAACTTGGATGGCATTTGCTGTAGTAAAAATCTTATTATTATGATTTTCTTTATACATAACTTTCGATTTCAAAAGATCAACATCAGCAGCAAGACTATCGACTTTAGAAGCAAGTATATTAATTTTCCCAAGCTTTTCTTCAACAGATTTGTTAAAAGCAGTTTGTGTACTAATAAATTCTTTAAGCATAGCTTCAAGTCCAGGGTGTGTTCCTATTATTGTTGTAAGAATTCCCATAAGAATTACCATAGCCGTTGCCATTATTATAAGGATATGGCCTATAGTTGTTACTAGAATTGTTCCGATAAGCATTGTTGTTGAAATTATTATTTTTAATGAAGTTTACATCAACATGTTCTTCTTGGGCAACCAATGAAGCTAACGGAACATTATTAGGATCAATATTAGTCCTATCATTCACAAGCATAGACATAATAGCATCAATCTTATCACTCAAGGAAGAGGTTTCTTCGACGAATTTACCTTCTTACCTTGTGGAGCTCTTTCCGTGTGCCATTCGAGTAATTAATCATCATATTATCAAGAAGCTTCGTTGCTTCACCAAGAGTGATGGACATAAAGGTACCTCAGCTGAATCCAATAGGTTCCGCGAAGAAAAATTCAGTCCTGCATAAAAGGTTTGGATGATCATCCAAGTAGTCAGTCCATGGGTTGGGCAATTTTTAACCAAAGATTTCATTCTTTCCCATGCTTGTGCAACATGCTCATTATCCAATTGTTTAAAATTCATTATGCTACTCCTCAAAGATATAATTTTAGCAGGGGATAATATCTACCAATAAAAGCATCCTTGCATTTAGTCCATGAATCAATACTATTCTTAGGCGAGATAGCAACCAATCTTTAGCTCTTCCTCTTAATGAGAAAGGGAACAATTTTAATTTTATAATGTCACCATCTACATCTTTATACTTTTGCATTTCACAAAGTTCAACAAAATTATTGAGATGAGTAGCAGCATCATCAGAACTAACACCAGAAAATTGCTCTCGCATAACAAGATTTAGTAAAGCAGGTTTAATTTCAAAGAATTTTGCTGTAGTAGCGGGTGGAGCAATAGGTGTGCATAAGAAATCATTATTATTTGTGGTTGTGAAGTCACACAACTTAGTATTTTCAGGAGTACCCATTTTAGCAATAGTAAATAAAGCAAACTAGATAAAGTAAATGCAAGTAACTAATTTTTTTGTGTTTTTGATATAGCAAACAAGATAGCAAATAAAGTAAAGCTAGCAACTAATTTTTTTGTATTTTGATTTAGTGCAGCAAACAAAGTAGTAAATAAAGTAAAGCAAGACAAAACAAAGTAAAGAGATTGCGATGTGGAGACTCCCCTTGCAGCGTGTCTTGATCTCCCCGGCAACAGCGCCAGAAATTTATTTGTTGGCGTGCAGTTGACGTGGGAGTTAGAAATCTCTGTGGTGTAATTTTCCTTCACGTCCCCAACGGCGCCAAATTAGCTTGACACGCGTACGGCACGCGACCGTTGGGAACCCCAAGTGGAAGGTGTGATGCGTACAACGACAAGTTTCCCTCAGTTAGAAACCAAGGTTTATCGAACCGGTAGGAGTCAAGAAGCACGTTGAAGGTTGATGGCGGCGAGATGTAGTGCGGCGCAACACCAGGGATTCCGGCGCCAACGTGGAACCTGCACAACACAAACCAAGTACTTTGCCCCAACGAAACAGTGAGGTTGTCAATCTCACCGGCTTGCTGTAACAAAGGATTAGATGTATAGTGTGGATGATGATTGTTTGCGAGAACAGTAGAACAAGTATTGCAGTAGATTGTATTTCAGTATAGAGAATTGGACCGGGGTCCACGGTTCACTAGAGGTGTCTCTCCCATAAGATAAATAGCATGTTGGGTGAACAAATTACGGTTGGGCAATTGACAAATAGAGAGGGCATGACCATGCACATACATATTATGATGAGTATAGTGAGATTTAATTGGGCATTACGACAAAGTACATAGACCGCTATCCATGCATCTATGCCTAAAAAGTCCACCTTCAGGTTATCATCCGAACCCCTTCCGTATTAAGTTGCTAACAACAGACAATTGCATTAAGTATTGCACGTAATGTAATCAATAACTACATCCTCGGACATAGCATCAATGTTTTATCCCTAGTGGCAAGCACATCCATAACCTTAGGGGTTCTTGTCACTCCCCCAGATTCACGGAGACATGAACCCACTATCGAGCATAAATACTCCCTCTTGGAGTTACAAGCATCAACTTGGCCGAGCATCTACTAGTAACGGAGAGCATGCAAGATCATAAACAACACATAGATATAAATTGATAATCAACATAACATGGTATTCTCTATTCATCGGATCCCAACAAACACAACATATAGCATTACGGATAGATGATCTTGATCATGTTCGGCAGCTCACAAGACCCGACAATTAAGCACAATGAGGAGAAGACAACCATCTAGCTACGCTATGGACCCATAGTCCGGGGTAGACTACTCACTCATCACTCCGGAGGCGACAATGGCGGCGTAGAGTCCTCCGGGAGATGAATCCCCTCTCGGCGGTGCGGGAGGCGATCTCCTGAATCCCGAGATGGGATTGGCGGCGGCGGCGTCTCTGGAAGGTTTTCCGTATCGTGGCTCTCGGTACTGGGGTTTCGCGACGAAGGCTATTTGTAGGCGGAAGGGTAGGTCGGGGGCCACAAGAGGGGCCCAGAGACAGGTCGGCGCGGCCAAGACCGGGCCGCGCCGCCTACCGGCCGCCTCGTGGCCCACTTCGTTGACTCTTCGGTCTTCGGAAGCTTCGTGTGAAAATAGGCCCTGGGCGTTGATTTCGTCCAATTCCGAGAATATTTCCTTACTAGGATTTCGAAACCAAAAACAGCAGAACCACGGCTCTTCGGCATCTCGTTAATAGGTTAGTTCCAGAAAATGCATAAATATGACATAAAGTATGCATAAAACATGTAGATATCATCAATAATGTGGCATGGAACATAAGAAATTATCGATACGTCGGAGACGTATCAGACCCCTAGAACATGCCATGGATCGCGTGGGGGTGAAGGTTGAGGGCATCGCTACGGTTTGTGTGGGAAGGAGCTGGTGCCCGAGCACCTAATTTGATATCCGGAGGGTAGCCGTGGGGGCAGTGGTGCGCATTAAAACATACACACATGGTTAGGCCATTTGTTTTTCTTGACCGGAGGTAGGCGAAGGTAGGTGGACGGGTTGGTGCCGCCATTAATCTCCGTCACACATGGCTAGGTCATTTACGCTGACTGCTCATTCGGCGTGGCGCGAGGCGAGCACGAGGGATTCCATCCGACGTCGCGTGAGGCGCTCGTTCGGGGCCCCACGCAAAGGGGTAGACATGGTGTGGCCCAAAAACAGCGTCAGACCCCCCCCCCAAACAGCTATTTGGGTTGCTATGGGGCGTGTCGGTGGAGATGGTCTAAGCAGTGTTTAGTTCGTGTTCAGTGTTATACAGGCTAGGAGGTATGTAAGTATCAGATGCAAGTGGGGCCACAACATACAATATCTTCCATCTTGTGGTGCTCTTTGAGTATCGGTATCGAGCTCCAAGGTGAAGACTAAAAATCTCGCATTTGTTAGTCGTACTATTTCGCAATGGTCGTGTTTGCGTGACTTTTCTTGTTTATCGAAGGAGTTGCATCATGATTGTTTGGACTTGCTCGTTGTTGTGTCAGCGATGATGGTCGACATGCCTGTAACATTAGGGGTCATGTCCTTTGTGCTATTTTTATTTCCACTTTTTTATAATTCCTGTTGATGTTTTAGTTCAAATTTAAACCAAAACCACCACAAGAATTAAGGAACACACATAGTAGCTTCTTCTGTGGAGGATCTACCATAGTGCTAGCTAGGACCCTTTAGGGGTGAAGGAAAAGAAGGTACAAATTAAGTTTGTGGTGATTAAGGGCAATAATTTGCTGGAGTAGTGTTGTTTCAGGGCAGATCGATCCATGTAGGAGGTAGGGAATTAGAGTGCGCTTGTGGAGAGGTAGGCATGTTCTTGAGTCAGGGGGACCGTGCATGGTGGCCATGGCAGCTAGTAGTACAGTGCCACCGAACAAACAGCTCAGGCTGCTCTCGGCAGCCACCAATGGCCTGCCGCCCTGCCATTGCTGTTGCAACCTACACCCCTTTTTCTCTTTTCTGAATCTCTTCATCTACCTTTCTGAAAAAGAAGAAATAACATATCTCTAGATCAGTTCAGCACCATATATATATACGAGTAATTAAAATAGGGCATCCATGCAAGATGAAAATTTTCACAAACATATCCGTACATAAATACAGCAAATCCGTATATATTAGTTGGCTATTTCTTGGACCTCCGTACATAAACACTGAGTAGTCCATTTACCTAGCAATTATGAAACAAATTCTAGCTGGATATTTCTTGGAGCTCGTAGCCTGCCAGGTGACACGCACGCACATCCATGTCACACGCCATCACCATCACGTCAGTGAGGAAATGGACCTTAACTTTAGACACGGACTGACCCGTTGCTTGTGCCAGTCACCATCTTGTGAGTTGTGATGACTGGCATTGCAAAACTTCTTTTAATTGATACTTGCACGCAGAAGACAACTCACCCTGCAAATATCGCTCTCCCAAGCTTGAACATGCCCCTGTTTTTTAAACATAAGACTCGAGCAGAGCCCGGCTTTAAATTAATAAAGCCCTAACGGCAGAATTCATACAACATCCACAGATACGAACAAGACACGACAAGACAAGATGGAGGGATGCTCCACACAACCACAAGCACAGGTTACAGGACCTGGACAGCACAAGATACAAGGTGAACGACCTAGCTCAACAGATGGCGAGGCGACGCCCCAACGCCAAAGCCTGCCACCAAGATAGACCGGACGCCACCTGACTCCGCTCGGCCCCAGAGGGGAGCACAAGACACTAGACACTATCTCTGATAGAAGCATGAAGAGCTCGGATCCTGCCAATCACCAGCTCCACCGCTTGTCGGTCTCCTCTCCTAGCCAGAAGCTTCCAAGCCTGCAAGTAAACAGTCATTTTGTACAAGCCGTTAGCCGGGTTAGTAGGGAAACTACCCTCAATGGTGAATTTGTTTCTAACGTTCCAAAGAGACCACAGAAGGGCAGCGCACGCCAACCAAAGAACTCTCCGAGTCTGGCCAACGTGGACGCGCATGTACCGAAAAATGTCGGCAAAGCACGTGGGGTTCCAAGAGCAACCAAGAAGGTCTCTGACCGCACTCCACATGAAACGCGCCAGCGGACATCTAAAGAAGATGTGGTTGTTATCCTCCACCTCCAAGCAAAGGGCGCAAGTACCATTGGATGGACCCTTACGATTCCGGATATTGTCGTTGGAGGGGAGTCGGCGTTTCGATAATTGCCAGAGGAAGATGCGGACTTTGAGTGGCACCTTGATCTCCCACACTATCCCATAGTGTTTGTGGGGAATGCCTTGGCATAAGCTCTTATACAGCGATCGCACGGAGAACTTCCCATTTGGCTCCAAGGACCACGAAATCCGGTCCTGTGGATCCGACAGGTGGATGGTCTCCACCAGCCGGGCGACGTTGGCCAGCTCCACTCGCTCCCCAAAGCCCAGCTCACGGCGGAACGTGAGCCTGCACTGGTTACCCAGGAAGAGCGTGGCCACCGTGGCAAGGGGTTCCGACGCAATGGCAAAGAGACCCGGGAACAGGTCCTTGAGGGGGCCCTTCTCATGCCACCAGTCCACCCAGAATCTAGTAGCGCGACCATTGTGGATAGCATGCCGGGCCCCCATGCCGAAGACATGTTTGATCTTTTGGATAGCGTTCCAAAATTGAGATCCAGGCCGATGCTTATCAGCAAGGAGGTCCCTCTCCCCTAGATACTTAGCCCTAAGGATCTTCGCCCAGAGGCCTTGCTCCCCAGCGTACAGCCTCCAAATCCATTTGGCCATGAGGCAAATGTTCATAAGTCTCGTGTCTACAATACCTAGCCCCCCCAGGCATTTAGGCTTACACATTGCCGACCATCTGACCCAATGGTATTTACGTTTAGCCCCGTTCGCTTCCCAGTAGAAACGGGACCTGGCCTTGTCAAACAGGCCATGAACTCCCTCCCCCAAGAGGCAAACCGCCATCGCGTGCAGTGGCAAGCTAGATAGGCAAGCATTGATAAGCGTCAGCCTTGCCGCCGAGGACATCAGCTTTCCCATCCAGGGATCTGCGCGCTTGGCCACTTTGTTAGTCAACGGACCCCAATCCGAGGCTAGAAGGGCACGGTCACTCACCGGTAAACCTAGGTAAGTAAAAGGGAAGGTGCCTCTTTTGCAGTTAAGCATATTGGCAATCCTGGTCCCCTCGGTCTCATCCCCGCCTAAAACCATCACCTCACTCTTGTGGAAGTTAATCCTGAGGCCCGACATATTCTCGAAGCAGAGAAGTATGTATTTGAGGTTGATGTCCAGATCATCTGGCTGAAGCATGATGATGGTGTCATCCGCATACTGCAAGTGCAACACCCCCCAGGTATCAAATGTGGGATCAACCCAGAAATGTGGCCCGCCTCTCTGGCCTTGTCCAGGATGGAAGCCAGAGCTTCCACCACAAAGTCAAAGAGGAGGGGGGACAGAGGGTCCCCCTGACGCACCCCGCGCCCATTACGGAAGAAGTTCCCTACTTCCCCGTTGACAGTGATCGCTGTCTGGCCCCCCGAGACCAGACCAATCGCTCTGTGAACCCACCCAGGCTCAAAGCCTTTGCGGAGAAGAACCTCCCGCAAGAAGTCCCAGTTCACCCTATCGTAAGCCTTCTCAAAGTCCAGTTTTAAGAAAACTCCCTGAAGTTTCTTAGACTTGGTCTCATGAATGATCTCCTGCAGAGCCAGGATCCCTTCATGGATATGACGACCCCAAATAAATGCCGATTGGGTCAGGCTAATCGTCCTATGCGCAATTGGAGATAACCTAATCGCATACGCTTTGGCCACAAACTTGAAAATAACGTTGATAAGCGCCATCGGCCTGAATTGCCTAATATCGTTCGCCCCAGGAACCTTGGGAATGAGGGATAAGACCCCCATATTGAGCCTGGCAATGTCAACCCTCCCCAGAGCAAAACAGTTGGCGATCGCCAAAATAAGCGGTTTAGCCAGTTGCCAGAACTCTTTGAAGAAGAACACCGGGAACCCGTCCGGCCCTGGGGCGGTATCCGTCTTCATGCTAGCCAAAACCGTGTCCATCTCCTCCCCAGAGAAGGTGAGCATCAAGCTGTCATTATCGCCCTCCGACACCCGCCGAATGGAATGCCAGATGGAGGGAGAAAGAGTCAGGAAACTTGGCGCCGCCTGCGCCCCCATCAGACCTCTGTAGAAGTCATAGATGTGAGCCTGCAGCTCCCTCTCATCAGTAATGATCCCCGAGTCACTGACGAGGCTCGAAATCGCACACTTTCTTCGCCGACCATTGGCGAAAGCGTGGAAGAAGGCCGTGTTCGCATCCCCCTGGATGAGCCAATTGGCCCGACTACGCTGCCTCCAGTACTCTTCCTCTACCCTGGATAGGTGGAGGAGTTGGCCCTCAAGGTGATAACGCAGCGCCCAGCCGTCGTCATCCAAGCCCGCACGGTCCGCGATCCCATCAAGATCCCGGATTTGCGCCAAGATGTCAGCTTTGAGGTCCCGTTCCTCCTTCCCAAGGTTGGCCCCCCAACCTCTGAGAAACTGCCTAAGGCCAGCGGCAATACGATGCCAAGTCTCGATCGGGTCCTGACACCACGCCGCCTCACGCGCCAGGTCCTGCCAACGATGGGCAACCAGCGCATGGAAATCTGGTTTGTCTAGCCATCCCTTTTGGAAGAAAAACCGAGAACTCCTCTTGCCTAACTCCTCCCCGGAGCTAAGGACAAGAGGGGAGTGGTCCGGACCAATGATGGTGCCTGCCACCAGGGAGCTTAAGGGGAAGAGCCCCTCCCACTCCGGGGAAACTAACACCCTATCAAGGACGCAACGCACGGGGGAGAGCTGTCTGTTGGTCCACGTGTATCTCGCCCCCGTCCGACGAATCTCCCGAAGCGCAAGCGAAGCAATGCAATCATTGAACCTCTGGACCCGCGGCCAGTCAATGTTGTCATTGTTCTTATCCTCTGATCCCCTGATCAGGTTGAAATCCCCCCACCACCAGTGGAAAGGGGCAGACATTAACCGCCGCCGAGAGCTCCTCCAAGAAGTCAGCGGATCTCCGGTGATCCGCAGGTCCATACACCACGAAGATCGACCACCGGGAAGAGGTGTCCAGCTGCAGAACATCTGCCCGGATGAAGAAGGCACCCCCATGCCACTCCAAGACCTCAAAAGCGTCCTCATTTACCCCAAGAAGCATGCCTCCCGAGCGCCCCTGCGCGGGGGTGGATTTCCAAGCAAAACGACCATGCGGATCCAAGCTAAGCAGCTCCGCGGGGGTGAATGAGGCCTTGATGGTTTCCTGCAGGCCAACAAAGTCAAGCCTCTCTCGGGAGATGAAATCCTTAATCTGCGTTCGTCGTCCCGGCCGACCGAACCCACGGATGTTGTAGAAGCCTGCGCGCATCACGCACAGGCACCTTTCCTCCGCCCCCGGCGGGAAGCCAACACGGCCTTAGCGCGCCTCAAGTTGGGCTGGGGCGCAGCCAACACAGGGATATCCACCAGCGTGGACTCCGACTCCCGATCCGTCGCTGTCGTAGTCCCAACTACGACAGACGGCGTCGGGGCAGGGGGCACTGAGCGTGCCGCCTCCACCTCCTTGCGGAAAACTGCAAGGGCCAGCACAGCCTGCGCCTCCTCCTTAGCCCTAATCAGGGCGAGGGCTTCCTGGGGCGAGTGTGTCTCACAAGAAAACGCAAGACCTGAATCGTGTGTAACCCGAAGAAGGTGAGAATCGGAAACCCTAGGAAGAATGGCAAAGTCATCGAGCTTACCTGACGGGTCGAGGTTCCTGGAAGCCGTCCTCTCCTGCGCCCTCTGCAAGACCGGGGTCGCCGCACCTGGCCCAGTGAGGCGCGCACTCTTGCGCGCCGGCTCCGCCAGGACCGTCCTCGTGCGCCTCCTCCTCGGAACGCCTGCCCCTGGGCCGTCTGACTGAGCCACCGTCGCCTCATCTAGCTCCGACGCCTCCCTCATCATCTCGTCACTGTCAAGAACACCAATCGAGACGAGAGACTCCGCGCCACCCAGGTCCTTGGGCGAGCCCGACGGCGTGAAGTCCTCCGAGTCCGCGGTGATGAGAGTAGAGGAGGCGACAAGAGGCGAGGCCGGCTGCACCGACCCAGGTCCCGACCCGACCGGCGCCTCCACCTCCGCCCTGCACTCGCGGGCCTGCTCAAGCACCACCAAGGGGGCCGGCCAGGGGGGAGCGAAGGTTGCTCCCGTACTGGTCCAGGCCCGCCTCCAGCCGCACCTCCACCGAGGGCTGCACAACAGACTGCCCAGCCTCGGGGACTCCCGGCTGAGCACGGGTGCGGCCCTTGTCCCCCGGGTAGGTGGCGTGGCCCTGGGAGCCCCTCGGGACCCCCTCGCCGGGCGGACTGCCACCCTCGCACGAGCGTGCACGGTCCTCCCTCTCCTCCGACTCCCTGCGCGAGGGAGACAGGTCATCCATGTCGTCATCGTCCTCATCCTCATCCCGAGGGTGAGAAGGCTGCGGTGGCGAGCGTGGAGGGGCCGACCCAGATGGGCCGGCGAGAGACTCAACGTGAATGCCGATGCTGAATCCCTGCTTCTTGTGGAACACCTGCACCACACCCTTGAGCTTGTCCGGGTTGTGACAAGAAATGCGCATCCGGACGGGCTGGCGGCAGCGGAGAGAACCCTCCTCCACCTCCATCGGCCAGCCCAGCATCCTCATCCCCGCCAACAGACGGTTGGCCCTGCGCATCCGCTTGGGGACCCCGGTGAGCTTGACCCACACCTCCTGGAGGAGCTCCACTGGGGCCGGGTCAGCGTCCGCAAGACGGATGTCCGCCACCGTCCCACTGAGCGGCAGGAAGAGGCGGCCGCTGCGGGTACTGAACTGCAGCGACTCGCGGGATGGAAACAGCACCGCAAACTCATTGCGGCCCACCTCCTAGACTTGCCAGTCCCAGTCGGCCTCCACCAGGTGCTGCAGCTCCCGGCTGAGGTCAAGCGCCGTGAACGACACCTGGCGAAAAGAGATGACCGCCCCATTGGTCACCTCCTCATCCTCATCCTCATCGAAGTCGAGGTAGAAGAAACTCTCCCCGGGCACCGCTTGACCGAGGATGCGCAGCTCCGGCTGCTTACCCTTGGACAAGCAAGCGTTCGAGTTGTGCCCCTCCACCCCACAGAGGACACACACCGGCGGGTAGGTGCAGCTCGCCTGGAAGTGCCCCATTCTGCCGCACTTGAAGCACTCCATGTTGGAGGCAGGGGTTACCTTCCCCTCCGTGACAGACGCGAGGCTCGGCCCCGAGCTCGCCGTAGGACGGCCCTGCGCCACGGGTTGCTTGCCCGCCGCGGTCTCCGAAGCCCGGCCCCTGCCGAGCTCCGGGATGGAAGGGGGTACGGGCGGCGCAGCCGCCTCGAGAGCCCGACGGGCCTCCCTCTTCTTCTCCCTCGCCACCCACCAGGCGGGAGGGGCGTTGATCTCACCCGCGCCAGCCCTGGAGCCCCCCTACCCCTGCCGACGCCGACCCTGCTCCGCCAGGGCCCTGTCCCGGAGCGCCGCCTCTTGCTGCAGCGGCTGCTGCAGCTGAGCACGACCCGCCCCCGACGCCCCCTGCGGCCGACCCGCCGCCGCCTGGGAGCGGTCCTCCAAGCGATGCTTGCTGCCGGCCTGGCTCCGTTGGCCGCCGGCCCCTGCGCCCTCGCCCCCACCCGAACCACCTCCCGCCGGCCGCTCCATGGTGACCTGCGCAAACGAGCGTGCGAGGGGAGGAGGAGGTGTCGCGCGCCGAACCCTGCGTGCCGAACGGTGGTGGCGGCGCACGTCTTGGTCCGAGGCTGGAAACCCTTGCGCAAGATCCGTGCAGGACTTGCGGATCCACAGCCAGGTAAGCTGTGCCGGCTCCCCCGCAGCTGGGCCACGCGAGGCCGGTGTGTGGGCCTGGGCCGAAACGACCGCCGCAGCCCACAGCTCCAGAGCCTTTTGGCACTCATGGGCCTCAGAGGATTGGAACAGGGAGCAGGCCGGCCCAACATCCGTCAGGCCCAGCCCACCAAGCAGCGGTGGGAAGGGGTCAGTCTCCTCCGACTCGACGCTCCTCTCCGCCGCCACCCACGACTCCGTCGCCAAGGCCACCGGGGCGGCCGCCGCCGGCATCCCCCGCTTCGACGACGGGCACCGGGCGGACCCCCAGGTCTGCGCCGGGAACATACTGCGCCGGCGACTCTCAGCGCGAGAGAAGCCCGATGAAAGGCCGCTCCGATCCCGCGCGGAGCCAGCCCCTCCTCCACCACCGGAGGGAAACCTCGACGGCCGACCGCCCGGAGCGAACACCGACCGCCGGGACGACCGGAGGGAGCCACCCCGCTCCTCCGCCGCCAGAAGAAAAAGGCCAAGAGAAGGGGAGGGAGAAGGCTTACCTGAGCCCGAGCCCGGCGAGGAGGGAAGGTCATCGCTGGCCTCGCTCACCGCCTCCTCATCCTCCTCCACCGGCGTGAGCACCCAGAACCGACCGCCCAGTCCACGCCCAACCGGAGACGGCCGGGAGCAGAGGAGCGACGGCGAGGAGCTCGGCTTCGGGGGGGAGCGGACGCCGCCGCCTCCCACGTCGCAGGAGCGCCTATCGTCCATCCACCCCGCCTATATCTCTTCAACAAGTCTTCGAACATGCCCCTGTCCCCCTCCCAACCTTTCTAATTGATGGGGTATGTGGTCAATTTGAACTTTTAGGCAGTGCAAGTATATAGTAAAAACTAATGATCATACTTGCCCCCTATCCATATTTAATTTGTGCTAATTATGCGATCGATAAGCTTATATCTTTATGCTCAAATGATCATGATCAAATTTAAAATACAACTGGTCTTATTGTAAAACAAAAGGGTCATTAGTGGGTGTTTAATTAGCATGACAAAAAAAAAAACATGATGGTTCTTCTGCATGGTTTATCCTACCAAACCGGTTTTATTTTTCTTGTGAGGTGTCTACATATGATAATTAATTGTTAAAATGTACGATGTGAAAATGACTAGCCGTCTGAACTCACGACAATCTTGCATTCGATTAATTATATTATGTGTACTAGGATGTATTTGTTTAATACTCCCTCCATTCCAATGAATAAAGGTGCCCCCGTTTTCCGTGTTTTTCTTTGACCAAGAATTACTCTAAATATATAAAAATTGTTGGTACAAAATTAGCATCAATAGAAAGTGTTTTGCAATACAAAGTCAATGATACTAATTACGCACAATATAATAGTTACTAATCGAAAGTATTTTGTTGCTCAATTTTTTGGGTCAAACTTTGTCTTAGAACTTGCTATGAGGAGGTAGTAGTTGGATATACACGGTACACTATGAGGAGCATCACACAATAGTATTACAATTAAACTTTTATGTATTGCATTTCTAGTATAATGTTGCACATTACATTTCTCATAAGATGCCGCGTGTGTATTTCAAAGTGCCCTTGCAATGTTAAATTAGCATATTACGGCTTGTATTTTTTTCTTATTTTGTTAGTTCAACAATATGATTCTATTAATTAAAATAAAGATATTACATCAATTGAAGAAAAATAAACAAATAAACAAACAAAGAATATTGGGAAACTTTGAAGCTACGCCAAAACACTCTAAAGTCACCATCTCTAGCTAAATTGATCACCTATGTATTTTTTTTAAATCAACACGGATCGCTCCCCAACTCCCTTTCATAGAAAAGAAGCCAAAGTCTTTAAACAGGAGTTCAGAAAGCTAAGAGCATCTCCACCGGCGGCCCCCAAAATAATCGTTGGCAGAGGCGCCGACACTAGCGTATGGGGGGGTGCCGACACTGCATCCTCTATTTGGGGGTGTTGTTCCCACACCGGCGCCTCCAAAACGGCAGCCCCGGTAGATGATTTGAATTAAAATCTCAAATAAAAGCATATAAATTCGAATAAAGATGAGGAGCTTTTCACACATAGTTTGGGACATGGTTTACACAAACTAACACATAATTTGGCACATGGTTTAACACAAACTAACACATAGTTAGGCATATGGTTTTACACAAATTTAAAACATTGCAAAATAAGGAAACCTAACTAGTGTTGGCATCGCAGATTTCCTGTGTTCGCTGCCAAGAAAGAACACTCGTAGGCACTCCCAGACACCCAAACTGGAAAATCCAGCTGGTGACGGTACCCCTGTTGGTTCTTTCGAGAAAGAACATCCAAAAACATGCGTTCCTATTTTCGCTGCGAAGAAACAACACTCAGTCGTCATCCTCCTCGGCGTTGTCGTCGTGGTATTGCCGGTGGCAGCGCGTCTCATTGAACACCTTAACAATCGTACCCCCCCTCCAAGGTAGGAGAACGTGAGCACGAAGCCGGCTTCGAGATGGTGGTAGCGCACGAACTTTTCCCAGCCGCTGTGGAGGTACATCTTACCACGCGCGTCTAAGATCACGTTCACAATCCACCGGCGGCAGCAGCCGCAGGCAGCCTCCCACAGATGCAGCGAGGCCAACTCGTTGTCGGCGAGGAAGTCGGCGAGCTTGTCCGACAGCCTCTGGATGATGAGTGGGTCGCTCTTGAGGACGACGACGAACTCGAACAACACTTCCCACTCCTTCTCATGCAGATCCGACGATGAGGACGATGATGTCGCAGGCGACGGCAAGCGTGCAACTCTACCGCGAGCACGACCACAGACGCGACCTCGGCCTCGACCTCTACCAGACATGGCGTTGTCTCTTCAGAAGGTGGTAGCTAGGGTTGGGGAGAGAGGCAGTAGGGTTTGTGTGGGAGGGACGATGCGAGAGTGCCCTTTTTATAGGCCGTAGGGAGGCGGGGGAGTGGCGGCGCTCATTAACGCCGGCACGGAGAGCTAGGCGCGACGAGACGGTTCGTTGCGCGTCTGCGGAAACTGCACCACCGCTGTGCGTCAATAACTTCCGTCATGAGGTAGGCGACGGTTAGGTTAAAATTAAATGTGCCGCTGACGCGTTAGCCCTGCCACTTCCCGCTGGAATCGACTTTTATGATGTGTGGCTGACAGGCGGCTCCCACGCCCAAAGTTTTCCGCCTCGCGAGGCGCCGGCGCGCCCGATTCGCGCCCTTCGCCAAAGGGCCGGCACGGGGTTGTCGGCGCTTCTATTGGGATCGAAAAAGCGTCGGCGCTATTTGAGGCGCGCCGGTGTGAGCCCGTTTTCGTTCCCGACCCCCAAAACGCTATCAGGGCCGCTATCGGGAGCGCCGGTGGAGATTCTCTAAGAAACCGAAGAACGAAAAAAACTGAAAGCCAACAAACCGATCTGCTTGCTATTCAAAGATCGCTGGGAGAACAGCTGCCATCCCAGCTGTTTCCGAAATATCAGCAACCTCGAAACAGCAGCAGTACCAAAGTTTAGAACAACGAAAATAACAAATTCTTCCACATTAAAACTACAACTCAAATTTCCATGAAGAACAGGACAATCTTCAGCTTCCCCTTCTGTATGTTCTTCCATTGTATCTGGTAAAGAACTCACAGAAGGCCATACATGCAGAAGCTTCATTAACGTCCATGATTTTGAATAAACACTTGAGCCGCCCACCATGGGGTTGAGAATCTTAAACCGTCCTGCAGAGTTTGCACAAACGTGTGTGAAGTTCGGGTTGTGTATGTGTTTGTCTAGCCTTATAGGGCTCCCTAAAAGTTTCTGGGGTAGCATATTCCGTGAAGTCATTATGATTATGATTATATTATGACTAATTAAGGAAGAAGAGTGGAGTAGTAGAAAGAATGGGATCAAGTGGAGAGTGTGTGGGTGGCGTGCCCGGCTGTGAAAACGATAGTATGCAGTAGAAGTGGACCAATCCAATGCTGCGTCGTTGGTCTCGGCTCAACCAGCAACTGACCCCTCTCCACCTCCTCCTCTTCTCCATTTATTTTCATATCTCTCTCTCTCTCTCTCCCTCTCTCCATTAGTCGGGCATTCATCTCCATGGAGCTCAAGACTCAAGAGTACTACCACCTAGCTAACTATAAAGGTATTGTAAGGTTACTTAATTCTCTGCCGCTCTTGCTCTCTCCCCATCTATATACCTGTCCACACCTCAAGATCCAACTATGCCAGCACCACCACGATTCCTCTCTATATCTAGGGTTTCTTGCCTCTCCCTCTCTCTTCCTCCCTCGTTCTAGCTTAGCTCAGAGCCTTTGCCTTATATATAGGTAGCCGCCACCTCCCTTGTTTTCGTGGAGGTAGCCGCCCATGCCAGCCAATCGATCTTAACCTAGCTGCCTACTTCTCTTCTTTGATCTACTCCGTCCATTGATTCATCGATCTGTTTATATAGGGAATTTCCCCAGCCAGCCCCTCTCCCTTCCCATACAGGCTTGTCTTCTTCGCCTCCGGCGCCGGTGTATGGCATAAGGTAGATAGATATGACAAGATCGATTCGGCCGGCCGGTTCCGGTTTCTTTTTTGTTTAATTAGGATAATTCCTTTCCATATATACATATACCTTTCTCCTCATCTTTGATCCATCACTTCGCCTGCATACATAGATGTGGAATCCATATCCTCATCTCCATCTTCTTCTTAATCCTTCTCCACTTCTATACCATCTATCTCGCAATGGCTGTATGAGGATCAGAGATCGCAGTTGGCCGTTGCAGGTGCAGCACCACCAAGATTCACATCGGATTCGACCCCTTCGTGTCGTAAATGAGATGAGAATCTTGATGATGCTGCATCAGCAACCGCTCGGCTCATCGTCAACCGGCTCGTCCACAATCATCTGACGTCTGCTGCTGCAGATGCCCCGTCCACCTGGTAGTTGAGCTCCCAGCCTCCCATCGATCTCTTAATTTCCTTTTTTTATGTGGTACTTCTCGCAACCATTTTATTTTTTAGCTGCAAATGTTGGGAAAAATTGACTGAAGTTTAACAAAAACGATACTACTGCATCAGCCAATTAATAATATAATTTTCTTCGCTGCTTGGTTATTTCTTTCAACTTAAGTGTAGCTAGCGAAAAAAATTCTTAATTCTTTCCAGAGGTGCTAGTACTAAGTATACATAACTGTTCTGCACAAACTTGATCGAGGGGATCAATAATTATATATATATATTCATGATTTGACTAAGTGGTGCATGCATATGCCGTGATTTTATGACATTTACAAGTAGTGTCATTTTGTTTGGAAGATTCCTCAGTGACAAGTAAGCTCCTCAGTCTATTGGCAACATGTGCACACTTGTAACATGGACGCTAGCTACCTTTCCAGCTTGTGACAAGTAAGCTCTCTGCACTTTTGTTGATTCTATATATGTCGATCGAGCCGCTAGCTCATTAATTTTCTTTTCAGACGTATACATTCGATATTATGCAGTTATCTAACAAGAAAATGAATGAGCCAGTCTTTGGGTTTGCCGGGAGGGGGACAGCATACATATGTACACAAACCTTTGAGTTAAACATTGTTAAATCTTTCTGTATAGTTAATTAGCCGGCTGATGTTTCCCTTAATTGGCCCCTTCAATTATTTCCTAACAGCCTCTGGTTGACGCCGACACGCTTTAATTTATGCATACATATGCGATGCCCATCATCAGTTCGAGACGGTGTGTGCCACTCTAGCAGTACAGCTCCATCATTCATCTATATTCTCTACTGCATGTACACCACACAAGCATGTACACCTTGCATTCTAGCTATTTCTTTGCTAAAAGGGGGGGCATGTCCAAGGAAGTCACACGTGCACACTTTGAGCTCTACATGGCCAGCAGCTCGAGTATATGCTTGCTGTTTCAATATTCTCCTCTGGTGGTAGTACCTGTATCTCCTCTTGTGCATTTCAAAATCTTTCCCTGTCAGTGATATGTAGGATGCTATCATGTACTTGTTCGTTTAGGAAAACACCATGTAGGCACTACCAGTCGACCAAGATCTGTACTTCTGGTGATTAATTAACTGACCACCAATGTATCTGATCTATGTCTGTCCTTGATCATTGGATACCGGCGGTTAACTGTTCATGTCAATGACAGTAAATTATTGCATATGGTTTCCATAATGCAATCGATCGATGGAAGAAAATCGTTGATCTTTTCATACTGATGAGTGGTGTGCGTGTTGTGAAGAAACCATGGCCACAAAGTGCAATCCAAGCATCTAAACGAATGGAAGCACATGATGCATGCATCAAGAACTACAGTTGGCCCTGCCGGCCGGAAGCTCTGCAGAAAAATCTCACACCATCGATCGCTGGATGGTTCAATTAAGTGGACCATTGCGCATGCAGGGGAGGTAGCTAGGGCCCGGGTGGGCAATACGTAGTACATTGCTATTATTGTGCCCGACGAAGGGGACCAATGTGGTGCACTGCAGATGCAGGAGAGGGGCAAGCCTTGCAGAATGGTGTGGCCGGCCGGTACAACTGTCTCATCAGTCATCAAAGGTGAAGTTTTTTCATCTGATCTGATGATCGCTTTACTACTTGATGGTGTTCTTACTTTGCTATCTTGTGGCTGCAGGATCAAGGCTGCAACCGGCCAAGTGGCCAAAGACATGCAGGTCAGTGCACCTAGACTCTCTGCTTAATTACATCTCCATCTCAGTTTTCAAAAACTAACATTGATATTGAGCCCAGATTAATTAGATGTATATATCAGCTTAAGATGCTAGAAAAATATGGATGGATGCTTGGTAACTAGCTATCTACAACTGTGTACATGTATACCTTGATTGATCCATCTCTCCTCGATCTCCTTTATCTGAAAAGTACTGCCATGTTGACTGATCTATGTTCGTTTTTCTTTCAGTGCTTGTCTGCTAATTATTTGTAAGGTAAGCCAAGTAGAAACAAATCCAGTGAACAACTTGTTGATTTAGTACAAAGTTGTAATATTTGGGCAGCTGCTCAATATTGCACTGTTTACGTACATGTATAGCTTGATTAATTCATGTCTCTTCTCCTTTATCTAAAAAGCAGTAGCAATTCATAGACTGATCTATGTAAGGTAATCCAAGTAGAAAGGGAACCAGCTAACAGTTCAGTCTAGCTTGGTCTGTATATATGTTGAGGTAACCTCAAATATATTCTGTTGAACTTCATCTACTCCCTCCGATCCATATTTGTTGTTGCTGAATTGAATTGATCGGAGGGGGTAGTATACTAGTATATAGTACGACGTAAACTGGTGAGTTTATACTGCGTCTGTTATTACGGTTCAGCAATTTCAGTGCCGGTAGCATGAGTGAGTACGTACACCATGGCTGCAACTGCAAACTCCTATTGCCAGTACCATTGCAGCATGCTCTCTCACCTTCAGACATCGGACAAGCACTAGTAGCAGCAATAGCTACCACCACTCCAACAGTAGTGCACGCTGGCTGCACTAGCTTCTGTCTGACGAAGACAAACTTCAGATTGATCGACTTGTTCACATCGGTCACCGATCTCTATGCATGCATGACTACCACTACAATGCACACATACACACACCGACATTTATATACAGGCCATCATCATTTGCATGCTGACATGGTCATCTATGCCTTCAGAGGAGCTAGCTCAGAAAAGTTGACACTCAGAGGAATGAAACGCAAGGAACTTCTTTTTGCTAAATATATGACCATTTTATAGACTCTAAACCACTTATTGTCTCTCCTAAAACTTCAAAATTTCTATGGTCCTTTGTAGTCACGTCATGTTGGATGTCTTGCTTGAGTTACTAGATTTAGCCACTTTTAGCTTAGGATGGGTCAAAACAACTGCACACGCACATTTGTCTGGTTACTTCAGTTAGATCATGCCATTTTAGATAGATTGCTCGACTCGAGTGCAAATATTCCACAACTAGTTGCGGGTGCACCCCTTTTTTGTGACACTTCCAAGTTTCCGAAAAATGTAAATTAAAATTGTAGACATTGGTTATGCTATATGTTATGAACCTGGAAATTTTTGTTTAAAAAGACCTGTGCAAAAAAGAAAAGACAGGTGAATAGTGGCATGTACTATTTACACATCATTTGATCTTTTTGTGTAGATCACAAATGATCATATTTTCGGATGAAACTTCACAGATGGACAAGATACAATACAATGTAGGTCCATAATTTTAGTTTGCCCTTTATGCTACCAATGCACGGAGTCGGTCGATCACCTTCTAGTCCATTGCTGCTTCACCTTGCGTCTATGGGACAAGGCCAAAGAAGGGTTCGACATTCCGGCTTCTCATGTCAACAGTTGGGCGGGTCTCTCCTTCCCGGAGTGGTGGACCATGATATCTACATGGGAAAACCGCAATGGTATGGCGTCTCTTGCCATGCTCATCATTTGGAAGACTTGAAATGAGAGAAACGATAGAGTTTTCAAGAACAAGCCCGCCCCTTCGCAAGTCGTCTTCGAGAGGATCAAAAAAGAAGCTACGCTTAGGGTTTTAGCGGGTGCTAAAAATTTGTGTAATTTGATGCCGCGAGAGTAAAACTTGTATTATGTCTAAAACTTTACTTTCTTGTAAACTCCTTTCTTAATCAATGAATGGGCAAAGCTTTTGCCCTCGTTTCAAAAAAAATAAATTAGTTTGCATTTTTTTGGAAACTTAGAAGTGTCACAAAAAAAAAAAGGGTTGCACTCGCAACTAGTTGCGGATTGGAGTTTCCCGACTCAATGATGTCAAAAATTGTTGAACCATCTAGGGTAAAAATAAAATAGTAGCTTGGTCACGTCATTTTAGATGACTAGACTCACCGAAAACTAGCCAAACTAAATGACATGTCATGTACATTAGTCATCAGTTAAGCCATCCAACATGACGTGACTAAGAAAAAGCATAAAAGTTTTGAACTTTGAGAGGGATCATAAGTACTAGTTAAAGTTTGAAAATGGGTCATTCAGATCGATGAACTCAATACAAGAAGATCAACTGATCGAGTCATTCACGGCTTGATGATTATTGACACAGATACAAACATTCGACGGAAAACTAGCTAGGTTTGGTGGTATGCATGCCATTAACAGCTAGCTGTAGTGCTAAACCAGCAGCTAGGCTAGAGGGCACGTACAAGTACGTTAATTTCAAAATGTGTACCATGCCATATTGCGGTGCACGTGTATGTACATCCTAAATGCCATCGAAATGTGCCGATCGGACGATCGACATAGCAAGGCTACGTGACTCGAATTGGTCCCCTTGCATGCATGTGTCTCCGTACGTGTGATGGATCGCTTGTCTTCGTATAATTCTGTAGCACGCAAGCATGCATGCAACGGTGGTCACCAACACTGTACGGACCATCGTCACTCCAGCTGCAGCTGCTTAAATGCATCGACGCTCTGTCCTTGGCGACGGAAATTGGACGTCAAAATCGACCGCCTGCGTCTGTCCGTGGACATTGAAATGGTTGTTGGGCTAAGAGTATCTTCAGTCGTGGCGCTAAAATTATTGTTTGAGAGACGTGTTTCCTTCGTGCTGTGTTTGCAAGACATCGCTCCCCAGCCGCGTCTCCCAAACAAAATTTCAGATTTTCAAAACTTAAGCGAAAACAACATAACTCATTTAAACTTGCTATCGAAATTCAATGAAATTTAAACTAAATCCTAATCTAGTAGTACTTGCGGTGGCCAGAGGCGTCGTAGTACTGGTGGAGTTGTACATATCGTCGACGATGACGTCTTACTTGCCTCGCTCGTCGGGCTCGTCAACGGGCTCGTCGACGGGCTCGTCCTTCACCGCCCACTTGGCCTAGCCTCGCAGTCATCGGTGAGGTCCAAGAGCGGCATCCCAGAGTCGCGGATGGACATGGCGATCGCCGCGTCGAGGTCACGCCTCTAGGTATCCTTGTCGTTCAACGACGCCAAGCACGCTGCTCGCAAGCCAGGGCAGTCCTCGGGGTCGTCGCTGCGGGCGATGAGACGCTGCCACCGCTCGTACTCCGCCAACAGCGCCGCCTTCACGGCTGCCTCGTCATCCTGCTCCTCGTTCACCTCCGGCTTCGGGCTGAGGAGGGCTCCGCCAGCGCGCCTGTGCTGCTGCCGGCTGATGTTGTTACCGCCGCGCCTCGGATTGGCGGGCGATGAGACTCCGATGCTTTTGACGGCCATCTTCCACCAGCCGCTGCTTGGCAGGCGCATGTCCGGCGGGACGGGGTATCCCGTGCGGTACAACGCCCACGCCTCGGCCATGGTGAGGCTACCGCGGCGCTCTTGCGGGACGACGACATTGGAGGAGGAGGTTGGGAATGGAGAGGGAGGAGGAGATTTGGGAGCGGCAAGAGGTTGGAGTGGCAAGAGATTGGGATGGGGACGGAAGGAGGGGCGCTTTTATTATGTAGCCGCGCCAGGCGAAGTGGCAGCGGGGTGTTGGACGCAATAACATCGGCGCGGATGGTCACGTGTCCATGCACGACGAGAGGCGTCCCTGCGTCACCTGGGAAAGCTGGGGCGCCATTAACGTTGCTTGACGAGAGGTAGGCGACATGGTTTTAGGCTTCCGTGTCGCTGACGCGTTGGGCCCACGTCTCCTTGCCTCGCTTTTCGTTGTGTCCGGTGTGCCCAGAGCGTCCCGTGTGTAGCGGGGATGGGCTCGGGGCGCCGGACACCGTATTGGGCCTCGCTGGACGGAAGGAGGCTTTGAGGCGCGTGTCTGGAAACGAAATTTTGTTTGGCGCGCCCCAAATCCCTTTGGGGGCGCTTTGGGGGACGCGACTGGTGATGCTCTAAGCTTATCGCTTTACGTCGGGGGTTGTCCAGCGGCCCAACGCATTTTGTCTGGCGAGGTCGGCATGTGCTCTCTTTTTAAAGCAAAGGGGACAAAGTCTTCATCATGGTACACACGATTGAGCTATTCACATTTCTAGGTAGAATCGAGATTTTGAAAGAAGGGCAACATGTTGAAACTAATTGAACATAGAAACTGCCAAAAGATGTTCAAACTAATTTTTAAACTAAGCTACTTTTTCTTAGAAGGCCCCGCCTCGTCATCCTCACGACAACACTTCCTGCTCGTCACCTCTTCGGAAGAGCTCATGCCGTCCGATGCGTCTAAGGAGCTTGTGTCCCCCTAACACGAGTAGTCATTGGTGTCTTCGTCGTCGTCGTCGGTGCACGCCGGCTGCGCCTCCGCCTTCGCCCGGTCCCTTGCCTCCTTCTTTGCCGCCACCACCTCCTCGGCCGCCTCCTCTGCCTCCAGCCGTGTCCACCTGGCCTTTTCATCCTCTTCCTCTTCCTGCTCCTCGTCCTGGTCGTCATCGGAAACTGCCTCCCCCCTCCTCCTGGCCGTCTGTCGGTGGGGAGCTAGAGCTGCTCGTCATGGCAGTTCTATCCCACCATTGTCCCCATCCCGGCGGCTTCCCCTCGCTGTCGGGGTCCGATGGCAAAGAGAGGTTGCTCATGGCGCAGTTAGTCGTAGAAATGAATGGCGCCGGCCTGTTGGAGATCCGAATGTGCATACATACAGGTCTTATTGAGCGGGGATGAATGGCTACGAAGATATCGAAGAGCGATGCGGTTGCTCTTCCGCGTCGGTTATGAGTTTGCGCTCCATTCTGGCGGTTCGCACGTTGATCGATGCAGTTGCTACTCTGGCGGTTGCCCTTCCTGGCAGTTGATGTGCTTAAAGTCGCGCCGGCTGAGAAGACGCATCGAGTCAGGGTCGCTGCCAGGCGGGCCTGTGGGAGAAGCGAGCGGTCACACGGCGCGACCGCGCATCATCCGTGCAGATGCACTTGTGCCACGTTTGCGTCTCCACGAATAGCCTAATATGCGTCAGGCCGCTGGGCCTGGTTCCAGGCGCATTTTCAGACCGTGCGGACGCATGCGTCGCCCCGTTGGAGATGCCCTAAGAGACATAAGGCATGTTTGGTTGCTCGGGAAAAAATGGGTATCGATGCAAACGGATCAAAAGTGTCTTTTGTGTTTAGAGCATCTCTAGCAGAGCCCGTAAATATGCAAACCGTAAAACGTCAGTTCAGGCCACTGAACTCGTTCAGGCACTGAAATCGCTTTTACGGGTCGAAAAAGTGTCGGCGCAGATCAGAACCCGTAAAATAAAACTGTAAAAAAGCATATTCTAAAATATGCCACTTGACCCACCTTTTTTTTTCTTTTTTCATCACTTCTTCTTCTTCCTTAAGCTTCCCTGTGTGCACAATCCTCCCATGTCCAGCCCCAACCGCTCCGCCCAGGCCCCGACGCTGCTCCGCTCCGCCGCGCGCCACGCCACGCCCCGCGCCGCCCGGCCTACCCGCCGCCCGCGCCTCCGCCGCCCGGCGGCCGCCGCCCGCCTCTGCCGCCCCCACAGCGCCACCCCCGCGCTGCCTCGGCCCCGTGCTGCTCCGCCCCGCCCTCGTCCTGCCCCGCTCAACACCGCCATGGCGAGCTCAACCCCGCCCTCCTTGTCACGGACGCCTCTAGGGCCGTCCCGGCCGCGCCCGGCGAATTGTGGCCGACCGGCCGTACGCTCTCCCTTCCCCGAGCTCGCAACGTATGGCTCCGCCGAAATTTGGTTGACATTCGGCCAGATTTTATCGAATTTAGTCATATTCCGGTAGTCCTCCGACGGAAGTGCACTGTTTGGAGCTGAAATTTCAGCCCGCCAAAACATCACTAGAAGTACAGTTCAGCGTTGAGTTCGACCTTTCGACCCCTACAAATAGGGGCCAGAGTTTGGTTTCAGTCTCGGCCCGTATTTTTTTTGGTTTCGTCCCGTTTACAGTAACTGATCTGCGCCGATTTTCGAACTAAACCCGTATACTGGCTCTTAGCCGGTCAAAATATGTTGCTAAAATTCTAGCCAAGCGGTCTGACGCAAACTGCCCGATCAGTTTGTGTTGAGCATTCACGGTCTAAATTTTGCCTCAAAATGCATAGGCACGGGTCCGCGCGCTTGTCTATTTTCCGCCTTCTATACCTACATGGCCCGCTTGCTACACTAGTGGAAAACTGGGCAACAGGCCCGGTTTGTTTGGGCCTTCAGTCCCGGTTTGCAAACCGGGACCAACAAGGTGGGACTAAAGGGTCCCCCCTTTAGTCCCGGTTCAAAGATGCACCGGGCCCAAAGGCATCGCTACGTGGTGCGGCCAGGCGCTCGAGGTGGAGGGCCTTTGGTCCCGGTTCGTACTACGAACCGGGCCTGGAGGTTCTCTGTCGTGGCAGAAAATTGCTATTTCTCTGACGCGACACAGGTTTAGGGTGGAGCAGCGTTTCTTTGCCGCGGCAGAGAAACTGGGTGTTTCTCTGCCGCGGCAGAGTTTCAACAATGCATATATCATTCAAGAAACCACAAAATATCGTCTTGAATATATAGACATAGTCAACAGTACACGTAATGCATGCATATTTACAATATAAAGTCGGATCTCTTTACTAAATCTATTTGCCTTTACGAAGTTGATCAAGATCTACGACCTCCCGATAGTGCTCTCCAGTTGGGGCAATGGCCTCGTTAAGAAAGAATCCCACGATTTCCTCTTGAATTGCTCGTATGTGATCCTCCGTTATGAGAGTGTCCCGCAGGTGTATCATCTATATTTAAAAAAGGAGATCAATATATATATGAATGAAACTCAATACAATTCATGGTACTAAGATTAATTGTGAAATATTGTTAACGTACACGAGTGTGGAGTATAGCTTCCCCCGCATCCCTGTGACAGGCTATCTCACGAATGAAGTCGCAGACGTAGTATCTACATAAGTTATTCCCGGGTTCTTGCCTCATACACTTTACGAAAAAATAGTTCGATCAAACTAATAATCAAGCATCGTATTGAAAGAAAATATCATAGAGTTTCACAGACATAGCTATATATATAGTACTACTTACAGGGTAATCTTTAATTGTAAGCTCCGATTTCCATTTACCCGGAGAATTATTGATAAACCGTTTCCAAGCCCTGCTCAGCAAAAAAATGAGTAAATGAGTTATTGATTAGTTGATGATATCATCGAATTAGAACAGATGAAGATGCCAATACGAAATTGATTGAAATTACCTCTGGAGCATGGCAGCCATGTTCGCCCATTCCGCATGTTCTTTACGTTTCGAGTCCATGACATTTACGACTCCTTTGTGAAGATCAATGATTAGGAGAATAAAGTGGAATCTGCACAAGCATAGCTCAATGATTACGAGAATAAAGGAGATCTATGAAGGAATGGCTCTCCCACGTCCTCCCCACGTCCCCAAACCCTAGGCACCTTCTTCGCCGGTGATCTCCCTGATCTCTGGTGATCTCCTCCTTCCTTTCCGACCATCTTCACCGGCGTCGTCTCCTCTTGAAGGTGATACCCTATGGCTCCTCCTCCTCTTGGCCGATGGAAGGTTTCTTTTGAAGTTCTCCTTGACTCTGGTAAAAGCAAGTCTTCCCCTGGTTTGCTTCTTCTTTGGCCGAGGAATTGGTTGGCCTTGGTAAACCACAAAGATTCTCCTTTGGTTGGTAAACATCTCAATCCTGGTGAAGTGTTTTATTCTGGTTCTTCAGTCAAATTTGAGTCTCATGTTGCTGTGGTGGAGGCTTTTCTACTTTCACCACCGGGTTTTTCCTCGTTCCCTGAAGCACCTCCTGTTAGATGGAGAGTTACATATGTTGGGTTCCTTCGTCTCACAACAAGGACTCTAAGCCTGTTTTATCTAGAACTGCCTTTCTTATTCTGAAGCCCCATGCCAAGAGGCTTGTTCTGTTGGATTCAAAAGAGAAAGTTTTGGATGCTAGATTCTTGCTTCTTGATGAGAAGGTTCTGCCTGGACAGCTCTTGGATCTTACTGTTTTTACTGTCCTAGTGGGGGAGCGTGTAGTCTCGGATTCCATCTTACAAGCTTTACAAATGGATAGGAAATCTGCTAGCTCTAGATCTTTTGTTGAGGTAGTGTCCAATTCTCCTCCAAGACATGAGGTTATTTCTGTCCCCCATGGAGATGTTTTTAAGAGTCTGGATTTTAATCAAGGTCAAGTATTTGCTTTGGAATGCTCCAAGAAATTCAGGCAAAAGGTGAATATGGAAAAATTCTCTGCAAGGAAGCCTTTCTTCAATGTCTGCTCTTTTGGTCGTGCTTGTTTCAGATTGGATGTACATACTGTGGCCATTGCTATACAAGCTTGTTTTGGTGGCATTGCTGCTCTTTACAATGTCAAGCTCCTTCAAGACACAAGTTTCAGGTTTTCGGTCTCTTCAAGTGCAGTTGGTTTTCAGATATAGAATTTGGGTTCACAAACTCAGCCTTCTTTCAAGATTTTTTTCCATCTATGGGGTCAAGGTGGGCCTAATTGGATTGCTGAAGAGAGGAAATTTTACAAGGAGCAAATGGAGGAATGGACAGAAGTTAATTCAAAATTTCAACATGGAAATTCGGTTTTCTCAAGGATATCTTATGCTAAAAGGGTGGTAGAAATTAATCCCAGGGCGTCGGTTTTTGATAGATTGGCTCATGCAACAACTACGTCAACGGTCTTAATGTTCCGACAGTCTAATGAGGTAATTAAGGATTTTAATGACCATTTTAATGCTCCTCCTCCATCTGGTCAAAGGTATGATCGACCAACATGGTTTAATTTGGGCGCCAATTTGCCGGGCTTTCTTTCCTCTTTCAAATTCCCCAATTTTCCTTCTTTGGCATGGCCCGACATGACTTTCCTTTCCTGATTCAAGGCCCATGGGCCGGCGCCCCGAATTCAGCTAGATTCCCGTTTTAGCGACTTCACCTTTTTCCAGTCACAAGAGACAGAGAATTTCTTACACCTCGCCCCCTCGGCTTCTTCGTCCTTCTCTCTCCTCTGAAAAACCCTCTGTCAGACTCTGTGCCGAGGTCACCGGTAGCTTCGCCGGCGACAATGGCCAATATTTCCATCGACCCTCGCCCGTTTGTGCCGCATGGATTCGAGATTCAGCACATTGATGGAAGGGTTGGGGTTAAGCGTGTCGTCGCACGGAAGCCGAGGTTGCACGAGCAGTATGCTATCGCCACCATCAATCCTTTCCCCCAAGGTCAGGTGTCGAGGGTACTCCTCAACAATGCCCTCCGATTGGGGCTTAGGGTTGATGGAAGCCTGTAGGCTGACACGAGACATCGGTTCACAGACAAGCGGGGAGAGCAATTTACCCAGGTTCGGGGCCCTCGATGAGGTAAAACCCTTACGTCCTGCCTATCTGATCTTGATTATGAAGATATTGGATTACAATGGGGTGCCGAAGGTTTCGGCTGAGATCTCGTCGAGAGGCTAAGTGTTGCGGCGACCTAGCTCTAGACTTTTGAGGCTAAGGATGCTATGATTGTTTGTGTCCCTCGGCAGCCCCTCTCCTGGCCTTTATATAGGAGGCCAGGTCTCAAGATATCCAACCGGGTACGAGTAGGCTTATAGTAGTCCTACCTCTAAACTTCCCTTGTTCGGCTCCTCCTTTGTCTTGTTCGTCAAGGAATCTTCCGCTGCGTGATGCGTGTGGTTGACACGTCCGTTGGGAACCCCAAGAGGAAGGTGTGATGCGCACAGCGGCAAGTTTCCCTCAGTAAGAAACCAAGGTTTAATCGAACCAGTAGGAGTCAAGAAGCACGTTGAAGGTTGATGGCGGCGGGATGTAGTGCGGCGCAACACCGAGATTCCGGCGCCAACGTGGAACCGCACAACACAACCAAAGTACTTTGCCCCAACGAAACAGTGAGGTTGTCAATCTCACCGGCTTGCTGTAACAAAAGATTAACCGTATTGTGTGGAAGATGATTGTTTGCGAAAAAAGTAGAACAAGTATTGCATAGATTGTATTTCAGGATAGAGAATTGGACCGGGGTCCACAGTTCACTAGAGGTGTCTCTCCCATAAAACAAACAGCATGTTGGGTGAACAAATTACAGTTGGGCAATTGACAAATAAAGAGGGCATGACCATGCACATACATATTATGATGAGTATAGTGAGATTTAATTGGGCATTACGACAAAGTACATAGACCGCCATCCATGCATCTATGCCTAAAAAGTCCACCTTCAGGTTATCATCCGAACCCCCTCCAGTATTAAGTTGCTAACAAGAGACAATTGCATTAAGTATTGTGCGTAATGTAACTAGTAACTACATCCTTGAACATAGCACTAATGTTTTATCCCTAGTGGCAACAACACATCCACAACCTTAGAACTTTCTGTCACTGTCCCAGATATCAATGGAGGCATGAACCCACTATCGAGCATAAATACTCCCTCTTGGAGTTACAAGCATCTACTTGGCCAGAGCATCTACTAGTAACGGAGAGCATGCAAGATCATAAACAACACATAAACATAACTTTGATAATCAACATAACAAGTATTCTCTATTCATCGGATCCCAACAAACGCAACATATAGAATTAGATAGATGATCTTGATCATGTTAGGCAGCTCACAAGATCCGACAATGAAGCACAATGGGGAGAAGACAACCATCTAGCTACGCTATGGACCCATAGTCCAGGGGTAGACTACTCACACATCACTCCGGAGGCGACCATGGCGGCGTAGAGTCCTCCAGGAGATGATTCCCTCTCCGGCAGTGCCGGAGGCGATCTCTGGATCCCCGAGATGGGATCGGCGGCGGCGTCTGGAAGGTTTTCCGTATCGTGGCTCTCGTCGGGGGTTTCGCAAGGCTTTAAGTAGGCGGAGGGGCGGGTCGGGAGGCGGCACGAGGGCCCCACCACAGGGCCGCGCGGCCAAGGGGGCGCCGCCTAGGGTCTGGCACCTCGTGGCCCCAATTCGTCTCCTCTTCGGACTTCCGGAAGCTTCGTGGCAAAATAGGACCGGGCGTTGATTTCGTCCAATTAGGAATATTTCGTTACTAGGATTTCGAAACCAAAAACAGAGAAAACAACAACCGGCACTTCGGCATCTTGTTAATAGGTTAGTTCCAAAATGCACGAATATGACATAAAGTGTGCATAAAACATGTAGATAACATCAATAATGTGGCATGGAACATAAGAAATTATCGATACGTCGGAGACGTATCAGCATCTCCAAGCTTAGTTCTGCTCGTCCCGAGCAGGTAAAACGATAACACAGATAATTTCTGGAGTGACATGCCATCATAACCTTGATCATACTATTTGTAAAGCATATGTAGTGAATGCAGCGATCAAAACAATGTATATGACATGAGTAAACAAGTGAAGCATATAGCAAAGACTTTTCATGAATAGCACTTCAAGACAAGCATCAATAAGTCTTGCATAAGAGTTAACTCATAAAGCAATAATTCAAAGTAAAGGCATTGAAGCAACACAAAGGAAGATTAAGTTTCAGCGGTTGCTTTCAACTTGTAACATGTATATCTCATGGATATTGTCAACATAGAGTAATATAATAAGTGCAATATGCAAATATGTAGGAATCAATGCACAGTTCACACAAGTGTTTGCTTCTTGAGGTGGAGAGAAATAGGTGAACTGACTCAACATTGAAAGTAAAAGAATGGTCCTCCATAGAGGAAAAGCATCGATTGCTATATTTATGCTAGAGCTTTGATTTTGAAAACATGAAACAATTTTGTCAACGGTAGTAATAAAGCATATGTATCATGTAAATTATATCTTACAAGTTGCAAGCCTCATGCATAGTATACTAATAGTGCCCGCACCTTGTCCTAATTATAGCTTGGACTACCGGATCATCACAATGCACATGTTTTAACCAAGTGTCACAAAGGGGTACCTCTATGCCGCTGTACAAAGGTCTAAGGAGAAAGCGCATTGGATTTCTCGCTATTGATTATTCTCAACTTAGACATCCATACCGGGACAACATAGACAACAGATAATGGACTCCTCTTTTATGCATAAGCATGTAACAACAATTAATAATTTTCTCATATGAGATTGAAGATATATGTCCAAAACTGATACTTCCACCATGGATCATGGCTTTAGTTAGCGGCCCAATGTTCTTCTCTAACAATATGCATGCTTAACCATAAGGTGGTAGATCGCTCTTACTTCAGACAAGACGAACATGCATAGCAACTCACATGAAATTCAACAAAGAGTAGTTGATGGCGTCCCCACATGGTTATCGCACAACAAGCAACTTAATAAGAGATAAAGTGCATAATTACATATTCAATACCACAATAGTTTTTAAGCTATTTGTCCCATGAGCTATATATTGCAAAGGTGAATGATGGAATTTTAAAGGTAGCACTCAAGCAATTTACTTTGGAATGGCGGAAAATACCATGTAGTAGGTAGGTATGGTGGACACAAATGGCATAGTGGTTGGCTCAAGTATTTTGGATGCATGAGAAGTATTCCCTCTCGATACAAGGTTTAGGCTAGCAAGGATTATTTGAAACAAACACAAGGATGAACCGGTGCAGCAAAACTCACATAAAAGACATATTGTAAACATTATAAGACTCTACACCGTCTTCCTTGTTGTTCAAACTCAATACTAGAAATTATCTAGACCTTAGAGAGACCAAATATGCAAACCAAATTTTAGCATGCTCTATGTATTTCTTCATTAATGGGTGCAAAGCATATGATGCAAAAGCTTAAACATGAGCACAACAATTGCCAAGTATCACATTACCCAATACATTAATAGCAATTACTACATGCATCATTTTCCAATTCCAACCATATAACAATTTAACGAAGGAGAAACTTCGCCATGAATACTATGAGTAGAAACTAAGGACATACTTGTCCATATGCTACAGCGGAGCGTGTCTCTCTCCCATAAAGTGAATGCTAGGATCCATTTTATTCAAACAAAACAAAAACAAAAACAAACCGACGCTCCAAGAAAAGCACATAAGATGTGATGGAATAAAAATATAGTTTCAGGGGAGGAACCTGATGTTGTCGATGAAGAAGGGGATGCCTTGGGCATCCCCAAGCTTAGACGCTTGAAGTATATGCAGGGGTGAACCACCGGGGCATCCCCAAGCTTAGAGCTTTCACTCTCCTTGATCATGTTGCATCATACTCCTCTCTTGATCCTTGAAAACTTCCTCCACACCAAACTTAGAACAACTCATTAGAGGGTTAGCGACAATAAAAATTAACATGTTCAGAGGTGACACAATCATTTTTAACACTTCTGGACATTGCATAAAGCTACTGGACATTAATGGATCAAAGAAATTCATCCAACATAGCAAAGAGGCAATGCGAAATAAAAGGCAGAATCTGTCAAAACAGAACAGCTCGTATTGACGAATTTTATCGAGGCACCAGACTTGCTCAAATGAAAATGCTCAAATTGAATGAAAGTTGCGTACATATCTTAGGATCACTCACGTAAATTGGCATAATTTTCTGAGTTACCTACAGAGAAAACAGCCCAGATTCGTGACAGCAAAGAAATCTGTTTCTGCGTAATCCAAATCTAGTATGAACTTTTCTATCAACGACTTTACTTGGCACAACAAAACACTAAACTAAGATAAGGAGAGGTTGCTACAGTAGTAAACAACTTCCAAGACACAAAATAAAAACAAAGTACTGTAGGTAAAAACATGGGTTGTCTCCCATAAGCGCTTTTCTTTAACGCCTTTCAGCTAGGCGCAGAAAGTGTGCATCAAGTATTATCAAGAGACGAAGTGTCAACATCATAATTTGTTCTCATAATGGAATCAAAAGGTAACTTCATTCTCTTTCTAGGGAAGTGTTCCATACCTTTCTTGAGAGGAAATTGATATTTTATATTACCTTCCTTCATATCAATGATAGCACCAACAGTTCGAAGAAAAGGTCTTCCCAATATAATGGGACAAGATGCATTGCATTCAATATCCAAGACAACAAAATCAACGGGGACAAGGTTATTGTTAACGGTAATGCGAACATTATCAACTTTCCCCAAAGGTTTCTTTGTAGAATGATCAGCAAGATTAACATCCAAATAACAATTTTTCAGCGGTGGCAAGTCAAGCATATTATAAATTTTCTTAGGCATAACAGAAATACTTGCACCAAGATCACATAAAGCATTACAATCAAAATCTTTAACCTTCATCTTAATGATGGGCTCCCAACCATCCTCTAGCTTTTTAGGAATAGAGGCTTCGCGCTCTAGTTTCTCTTCTCTAACTTTTATGAGAGCATTTGTAATATGTTGCGTGAAAGCCAAATTTATAGCACTAGCATTAGGACTTTTAGCAAGTTTTTGCAAGAACTTTATAACTTCAGAGATGTGGCAATCATCAAAATTCAAACCATTATAATCTAAAGCAATGGGATCATCATCCCCAATGTTGGAAAAAATTTCAGCAGTTTTATCACAGGCAGTTCAGTTTTAGCAGTTTCGGGCAGTTTCTCGCGCTTTGCATTAGAAGTGGAAACATTGCTAACACCAATTCTTTTATTATTGATAGGAGGTGCAGCAACATGTGTAGCATTAGCATTACTAGTGGTGGTAATAGTCCAAACTTTAGCTACATTCTTTTCTTTAGCTAGTTTTTCATTTTCTTCTCTATCCCACCTAGCACGCAGTTCAGCCATTAATCTTATATTCTCATTAATTCTAACTTGGATGGCATTTGCTGTAGTAACAATTTTATTATGATGATTTTCATTAGGCATAACTTTCGATTTCAAAAGATCAACATCAGCAGCAAGACTATCGACTTTAGAAGCAAGTATATCAATTTTCCCAAGCTTTTCTTCAATAGATTTGTTAAAAGCAGTTTGTGTACTAATAAATTCTTTAAGCATGGCTTCAAGTCCAGGGGTGAACTCCTATTATTGTTGTAAGAATTCCCATAAGAATTAGCATAACCGTTACCATTATTATAAGGATATGGCCTATAGTTATTACTAGAATTGTTCCGGTAAGCATTGTTGTTGAAATTATTATTTTTAATGAAATTCACATCAACATGTTCTTCTTGTGCAACCAATGAAGCTAACGGAACATTATTAGGATCAATATTAGTCCTATCATTCACAAGCATAGACATAATAGCATCAATCTTATCACTCAAGGAAGAGGTTTCTTCGACAGAATTTACCTTCTTACCTTGTGGAGCTCTTTCCGTGTGCCATTCAGAGTAGTTGATCATCATATTATCAAGAAGCTTTGTTGCTTCACCAAGAGTGATGGACATAAAGGTACCTCCAGCAGCTGAATCCAATAAATTCCGCGAAGAAAAATTTAGTCCTGCATAGAAGGTTTGGATGATCATCCAAGTAGTCAGTCCATGGGTTGGGCAATTTTTAACCAGAGATTTCATTCTTTCCCAAGCTTGAGCAACATGTTCAGTATCTAATTGTTTAAAATTCATTATGCTACTCCTCAAAGATATAATTTTAGCAGGGGGATAATATCTACCAATAAAAGCATCCTTGCATTTAGTCCATGAATCAATACTATTCTTAGGCGAAGATAGCAACCAATCTTTAGCTCTTCCTCTTAATGAGAAAGGGAACAATTTTAATTTTATAATGTCACCATCTACATCTTTATATTTTTGCATTTCACATAGTTCAACAAAATTATTAAGATGGGCAGCAGCATCATCAGAACTAACACCAGAAAATTGCTCTCGCATAACAAGATTCAGTAAAGCGGGTTTAATTTCAAAGAATTCTGCTGTAGTAGCAGGTGGAGCAATAGGTGTGCATAAGAAATCATTATTATTTGTGGTTGTGAAGTCACACAACTTAGTATTTTCAGGGTTGGCCATTTTAGCAACAGTAAATAAAGCAAACTAGATAAAGTAAATGCAAGTAACTAATTTTTTTGTGTTTTTGATATAGCAAACAAGATAGCAAATAAAGTAAAACTAGCAACTAATTTTTTTGTATTTTGATTTAGTGCAGCAAACAAAGTAGTAAATAAAACTAAGCAAGACAAAAACAAAGTAAAGAGATTGAGAAGTGGAGACTCCCCTTGCAGCGTGTCTTGATCTCCCCGGCAACGGTGCCAGAAATTTGCTTGATGCGTGTGGTTGACACGTCCGTTGGGAACCCCAAGAGGAAGGTGTGATGCGCACGGCGGCAAGTTTCCCTCGTAAGAAACCAAGGTTTAATCAAACCAGTAGGAGTCAAGAAGCACGTTGAAGGTTGATGGCGGCGGGATGTAGTGCGGCGCAACACCAGATTCCGGCGCCAACGTGGAACCTGCACAACACAACCAAAGTACTTTGCCCCAACGAAAAAGTGAGGTTGTCAATCTCACCGCTTGCTGTAACAAAAGATTAACCGTATTGTGTGGAAGATGATTGTTTGCAGAAAACAGTAGAACAAGTATTGCAGTAGATTGTATTTCAGTATAGAGAATTGGACCGGGGTCCACAGTTCACTAGAGGTGTCTCTCCCATAAAACAAACAGCATGTTGGGTGAACAAATTACAGTTAGGCAATTGACAAATAAAGAGGGCATGACCATGCACATACATATTATGATGAGTATAGTGAGATTTAATTGGGCATTACGACAAAGTACATAGACCGCCATCCAGCATGCATCTATGCCTAAAAAGTCCACCTTCAGGTTATCATCCGAACCCCCTCCAGTATTAAGTTGCTAACAACAGACAATTGCATTAAGTATTGCGCGTAATGTAACTAGTAACTACATCCTTGAACATAGCACTAATGTTTTATCCCTAGTGGCAACAACACATCCACAACCTTAGAACTTTCTGTCACTGTCCCAGATATCAATGGAGGCATGAACCCACTATCGAGCATAAATACTCCCTCTTGGAGTTACAAGCATCTACTTGGCCAGAGCATCTACTAGTAACGGAGAGCATGCAAGATCATAAACAACACATAGACATAACTTTGATAATCAACATAACAAGTATTCTCTATTCATCGGATCCCAACAAACGCAACATATAGAATTACAGATAGATGATCTTGATCATGTTAGGCAGCTCACAAGATCCGACAATGAAGCACAATGGGGAGAAGACAACCATCTAGCTACTGCTATGGACCCATAGTCCAGGGGTAGACTACTCACACATCACTCCGGAGGCGATCATGGTGGCGTAGAGTCCTCCGGGAGATGATTCCCCTCTCCGGCAGGGTGGAGGCGATCTCCTGGATCCCCGAGATGGGATCAGCGGCGGCGGCGTCTCGGGAGGTTTTCCGTATCGTGGCTCTCGGTCCGGGGTTTCGCAACGGAGGCTTTAAGTAGGCGGAAGGGCAGGTCAGGAGGCGACACGAGGGCCCCACACCACAGGGCCGCGCGGCCAAGGGGGGGGGCCACGCCGCCCTAGGGTTTGGGCACCTCGTGGCCCCACTTCGTCTCCTCTTCGGACTTCTGGAAGCTTCGTGGCAAAATAGGACCCTGGCGTTGATTTCGTCCAATTCCGAGAATATTTCGTTACTAGGATTTCTGAAACCAAAAACAAAACAACAATCGGCACTTCGGCATCTTGTTAATAGGTTAGTTCAAAAATGCACGAATATGACATAAAGTGTGCATAAAACATGTAGATAACATCAATAATGTGGCATGGAACATAAGAAATTATCGATACGTTGGAGACGTATCACTGCGCCGTCCAAGTGGCCCGCCTTGCCATCGAGTACCTTCATGGGCCTCCAGTTAGATTGTACATGATAGGGCAATGTCGGTTACCCGAAGGGTAATGCCCACGTCATCAGGTACATTTCCCTAATGTCCGAAATGTGCTAGAAGAGTACCTAAATGAGGTGGCAGAGGTTGGGTTCCAAAGTATCCAAAATTTTTCTTTTGGATCAGCCTATGTTCAGTTCACTAATGTCAGTGATAGGGAGAGGTTGATTCACTCTAGTCCTAACCCTTTTGGAGATGTCGATATTTCTTTCTGTAAGCATGATGAGGGGAGGAACTGGCGTGTTGCTAATTTCAATAGAGATGCTTGGGTGCTATTTGTTGGACCACCTTTAGATCATATGAATACCGAGGATTTAAATGCTTGCTTTCATGATATTGGTACCCTGCTCCTCTGGGAAAGGGATCCTAACAAGAAGGGTACGGTGGTAGCTAAAGTAAGAGTCATTGATCTTGCTGAAATTCCAAAGAGCATCAGGTTTACTGAAGGGAATAGGCCTGATGCTGAATCCTGGACATTTTCAGTGGAAGTGTTACAGCACAATCTGCTTGGAGGGGGCCCACCAAATGAGGACCCACTTCCTGATGATGGAGTGGACCCACACCCTTTGCCAGCTGACTTGGCTCCACCTGCTGCACCTCTCATTCCAGCTCAAATTGAAGGCAATGATGTTGATGAAGGGGAGATGATGGCTGGGGCACTGGGCTATGGGGAATCATTTTCAGCAGGAAGAGGACAATCATATGGAAGTGGATCTTGCTCCTATTGCTGCCTTCCAAGGTCTCTTGGATGCTATTCAGGCTGAAGAGATGATTCTTGATAACCCACCTGTGGCTGATACAAGCAGTGATATTACCTATTCCTCTGGCAGCTCCCATTCTTCAGTTAATGCTGCAAATCATCAGTTGGTGATTCATGCTGGTGCAGAAGTAGGACTGTTTCCTTTCAACCAAATGGGTGAAGGTCTTCAGAAAATTGCTCTAGCATATATAGAAGAAGAAGAAGCAGATTCTGATGATGAAAATGAAAATGGGATGATTCAGCAAGCAAATGCAGTGAACATTCCTGAGGAAAACAATGGAAATGCTTTTCAGTTGCTTGAGGATGTTAATATGGTACCACCACAGGAGGCACACCTTATTATTGGAAGGGTGGAAACATCTTTTTTCTCTATACCAGAAGAGCATGATCTTACTAAAAGATTCTCCAAGCAAGGCATGAGAATTTGGGAGGCTTACTTTGCTCCTAACATGCACAATTCATCTGCAAATGGTTCTCCCTGTGAAATACCTGTAAGTTGGTTTAATTTTATCACTCTAATGCTCATGACACCTGATAAATTTGATTGGGCCAAGGCTTTCTTAACTTCTCAGCTATGGAATATTATCAAGGAACGCGTGGACCCGCTGTCAGGCGGCCTGCTCGCGCTGGACGCGAAGTGGGCCGGCCCAAGTTCTTTTTCCCCTGCAGCCCAAGCTATTTCCCGCGCGGGCCCAACATCTCAAATTCGAATATTTGAGTCTAAAACAAAATTGCCCTCAGATGCTTTTTCAAATTTAAATAGAATCAGTTTGGCTCAACAAAATTTGATGAATTGTATATGGTTAGAAAGCTAGAGAAAAGACCTATCCAACCCCACTGGTCTCTTTATGAAATACTTTGTAGAATTAATATGACAAATATAACAAGACAGGGACTTTTGCAACTTCAAACAATTATTAAAAATCAACCAAAATGCTTTTGAGTTGATTCCAACTCCCATAAATCACATTTCACTTACACTACATGTTTCTGCAAAAATATGACATGGTTACTTTGTATGATCATGGCCTAGTTTAAATAAAGGACCCTATGGCTATTTCTAGTCAATGATATTGTCCAAAACTATTTATAAATCATATGAGAGGCTTGCTCTCATTTAAATCTTGTCTCAAGTAACTCAATATGAGGTAGTAACCATGTTCTACAAAATCTCATATTGACTTAGTTGATGACATTAACTTATGATCAAAGTAGTGTTAAATTGCATGAGGTATTCTACCTCATTTAAATCATTTTCCCCAAATGATGATTATGAATGGTTGACCTTGGTCAACATGGGCTCAGATGTTATCCATTTGAGGAAATTAAATCTTAACAAGATTTAATGAGAGGAAATTATTTCCTCAAAGAACAAAAGAAAGGCACTAGTTAATAATGGTAATGAGAGGAAATTATTTTTCTTAAAGTAAGAAAACCAATTCAACCTACATGTTGTGTATGTGATGATGCTAGGATAGTTTGTGTGAACCTCTTGGTATGCTTAGTCTAGCTCTTAAGCTTGTTGGGTGATTGTTACCTCGTATCTGTTTTTAGATGCTAGTACCGAGGAGTACCAGGAGGAGGAGGTCTACTACCAAGAAGAGGAGGACCACTTTGATCAGTACACCAACCAAGACAAGCTAATATTCTTGCAAGTGCAAAGCTCTTGATGACCCACAAGTATAGGGGATCGCAACAGTCTTCGAGGGAAGTAAAACCCAATTTATTGATTCGACACAAGGGGAGACAAAGAATACTTGAAAGCCTTAACAGCGGAGTTGTCAATTCAGCTGCACCTGGAAACAGACTAGCTCGCAAGAGTTTATCGATAGTAACAGTTTTATAGCATAAAGTAGTGAAATAACACATCGAGTAACAAAGACAGCAGTAGTGATTTTAGTAAACAGCAGGATTAAAATACTGTAGGCACGGGGACGGATGAACGGGCGTTGCATGGATGAGAGAAACTCATGTAACAATCATAGCAGGGCATTTGCAGATAATAATAAAACGGTGTCCAAGTACAAAGCAATCAATAGGCATGTGTTCCAATTATAGTCGTACGTGCTCGCAATGAGAAACTTGCACAACATCTTTTGTCCTACCAGCCGGTGGCAGCCGGGCCTCAAGGGAAACTACTGGATATTAAGGTACTCCTTTTAATAGAGTACCGGAGCAAAGCATTAACACTCCGTGAACACATGTGATCCTCACATCGCTACCATTCCCTCCGGTTGTCCCGATTTCTACTTGGGGCCATTGGTTCCGGACAGCGACATGTGTATACAACTTGCGGGTAAGATCAATAAACAATGAATATCATGATGAAACAATAACATGTTCAGATCTGAGATCATGGCACTCGGGCCCTAGTGACAAGCATTAAGCATAACAAGTTGCAACAATATCATCAAAGTACCAATTACGGACACTAGGCACTATGCCCTAACAATCTTATGCTATTACATGACCAATCTCATCCAATCCCTACCATCCCCTTCGGCCTACAGCGGGGGAATTACTCACATATGGATGGGGAAGCATGGATGGTTGATGTAGAGGCGTTGGCGGTGATGATGGCGATGATCTCCTCCAATTCCCGTCCGGCGGAGTGCCGAACGGAGACTGGCTCTCGCGACGGAGTTTCGCGATGTGGCGGCGTTAGAGGGTTTGCGACTTCGACTTCTCCTGCGTTTTAGGTCGAGGCCAATAAGTAGTCCGAAGGAGGCGTCGGGAGGCCGGCCGAGGGGCCACACCATAGGGCCACGCGGCCCCTGGCCGCGCCGCCTTATGGTGTGGGGCCCTCGGGCCTCCACCTTACTTGTCCTTCTGGCTCCGTCAGTATAGGGCCTTCTGCATAAATTCCGAGGATTTTCCCGAAAGTTGGATTTCTGCACAAAAACGAGACACCAGAATAGTTCTGCTGAAAACAACGTTAGTCCGTGTTAGTTGCATCCAAAATACACAAATTAGAGGCAAAACAATAGCAAAAGTGTTCGGGAAAGTAGATACATTTTGGACGTATCAACTCCCCCCAAGCTTAGCTTATTGCTTGTCCTCAAGCAATTCAGTTAACAACTGAGCGATAAAAGAACTTTCACGAACACATTTGCTCATATGATGTATATATTCTCATGCTATGGCTAATACTTAAGCAGTTCATAATGAGATACATGCAAATAAGATCATCTAACAGCTATGTCAATCATGGAGAGGTACCAACAATTAATAATAAGCATCATGAATCATGCATATAAGCAAGATTGCAATGTTCATAAGAGAGTATGATAAAGTGGTATCTCGCTTGCCTGTATTTGATTGGCAAAACATAAATGCCCAGGCACCTCTGGAGTTCATAGAAAGACTAGAAGTAGTGATTGTCAAAGATAAAAGCATCAAAGTTATACCACAATCAATCATATTTTGAGACAAGCATATTATACTAAGAATGACAGTTGTGCTCTCAAGATAGTGCTCAAAGAAAAAATGGAGACACAACATAAAAGTAAAAGATTGACCCTTCGCAGAGGGAAGCAGGGATTAACATGCGCTAGAGCTTTTCATTTTTGAAATCAGGAGTAAAATTATTTTGAGAGGTGTTTGTTGTTGTCAACGAATGGTAATGGGTACACCAACTACCTCGCCAACCGGACTTTCAAGAGCGGCTCCCATGAATTATTTTTATGTTTATGCGGCACTCCTTCCAACCTTTCTTTCACAAACCATGGCTAACCGAATCCTTCGGGTGCCTGCCAACAATCTCATACCATGAAGGAGTGCCTTTTATTTTAGTTTTATTATGATGATGACACTCCCCCAACCTTTGCTTACACAAGCCATGGCTAACCGAATCCTTCGGGTGCCTTCCAACAATCACATACCATGGAGGAGTGTCTATTTAAGTTAATTAATTCGGGACTGGGAATCCCATTGCCAGCTCTTTTTGCAAAATTATTGGATAAGCGGATGTGCCACTAGTCCATATGAGAGTCCGTCAAAAGTAAATGACAAGGTTGAAAGCTAAACACCACATACTTCCTCATGAGCTATGAAACATAAACACAAATTGAGAAGCATTTTGAAGGTTTTAAAGGTAGCGCATGAGAATTTACTTGGAATGGTTTGAAATGCCATGCATACGTATTTATAGTGGGCACTTTGAAACAACTTGGTTTTCAGGTGTTTGGAAGCACGAGCAGCGTTCCCGCTCAGTACAAGTGAAGGCTAGCAATAGACTAGGGAGCGACAAATCAAGAGAGCGTAGCTGTCATAATCATGCTTGCGGCAAAATAAATTAATGGAGGCATAAAAGTGATACAAGAACTCTGAAGCAATATAAATCATCGAGGCTTAATTGACTTTGGTTCAGTCATATGCATGCGTGAGCATGTGCCAAGTCAATATAAATGAATTATTCAGAGGAGGATACCACAATGCCATACTTACTTATGAATAAAACAATGCAAGCAAACATCCATGACATGCTACTCATATTAATAAATTGGAGCTAAACATGAGAGATCATAAACTACTAGACTTTCTCAAATAACATATACTTCACATGAACCAACTAAGCATGCTCACATGTATGAGTATATGTACAAAAATGAAAACAAATAGAGTTCATACCAGCCTCTCACCATAATCCAATTGTCGTAGATCGTCATTGTTGCCTTTCACTTGTGTAGCTTGGATAATATGAAATGAAAACCACGCTCCAGCCACCGAAGACCATCGAACTCATAATGAACTTTACAAACCAAAGAAGAACAACAAATATTTTTGGTGTTTTCGAATTAGAAACAAGAACAAAAGAAAACAAGCAAACAAAGCAAAATCTTTTTGGGTTTTCTTATAGCAAACTAGCAATAGCAAATAAAGCGAAACAAATGCAAGAAACCAAAGCAAACAAATGGTGAAGAGAAACAACAGAAATATTTTTGGTCTTTTTATGTTTTGGGAAGGAAACAAAGCGAAAACAAGAAACGGTAAACTAGAAAACTCACATAAACACAAAGCAGCAGAAATTCGTCAAACTTGACAGCAATACAGAAATCGATTTTTATAAAAATCTGACGTTGCTCAGCTCGAAAAGTGTTCAACTAATGAAAGTTAGATAACAACCTGGGGAACCTGCACAAAAATTAGCAGCTCAAAATAACGTTCTGGCTGTGCGCACGAATTTTTCTAGTAACAGTCCAGAATCTGTTTTCAGGCAGCACTTCCCCAAATATCATCTCCCTCTCATTAGAAAACCACTCAAAGAGACTAAACAAGTATGTACAAGTATCCAGCAACCATAATATGCAAGGAATGAGTGATGCCGGTATACCTCCCCCCAAGCTTAGGCTTTTGGCCTAAGTGGAGTTCAATCCCATCGACCCCATGAGGTAGTATCTCCGTAGTACGACGAAGATGGATCATCTTCCGGGTATGTGCTAGAAGAAGCACCCGGATACGTGACGGTGTAGTCGTAGGAGGGCTCGGCGTCCTCGGAGTCATGCTGCTGGTGGAAATCTTGTATCTTCATATGTTCATCCACCTCCTCCTTAGTGCGCGACCATGGTTGCCTGTCAATACAAACAAACCTGGCTGGGGAAGAGGGATTTCTTTCTCATCCCCGTCAGCAAACAACATTCTATAGACCATATTATCTAAAGTGGAATCAGTGGTAACAAAATGATGGCTTTTCATAGCAGCGATATCAAGCCTCCTAGGGGTTAATGGCACATCATTAGGATCAATAGGAAGTCTTAAATGTGTTAAAACGCGCAATGCAATAGTTCCTCCAAAAATAGGCCCCCTGTTAGACAGGCGGCGAGCAATAAGAGAACCAAGATGATAAGATGTCCGTCCAGTAAGTGCAATATTCAAGAAAGCAAGATGGTAACTAGAAATATTGCTAGTGTTCTCCCTACCAAGAATGCTAGTAGCAATGTAATATGCAAAATATTTAATGGCGGGGAGTTGAATGTTCCTTATCTTGCCACGCTGAATGGTGCGACAATCATCATTGGTGATCCCTCGATAAAGCTCCAACAAGTCCCGGGGGTTGTCATCAATCCTCCTTGCTGTACCTACAGGGGCAATATCCAATGCACGACAAAATTCTTTCAATTCCATAGTAACAGGATTACCATAGATCTTGAATGCAACTGTCGGCTCATATTGCGTGTTTTGGAACTTGAAGCTCTCGACGAAGATTTTGGTGAGCATGTAGTATTGCTCCCTTTCATCTCCCACGTAGGTGGCTAAGCCCGCCTTGTTGACAAGGGTGAAGAAATCATCCAGTATCCCTGCATTTGTCAGAAAATCATAACATGGGAAGGATGAAGCATTAGGAGCCCCATTGTCCTCTTCGGGCGCGAAGCTAGGCGCGATGATATCCTCATTGTACGATCGCCTAAGTTGGGTGGCGGTCCTAGAAGGTCTCCCGGTGCTGGTTGTTCCTTTCTTGAACAACTCTCCAAAGTTGAACTTCTTCATCTCTTTTCTGAAATTTTCAACAAGTGATATAAAATTTGATTTGGTGACATATAATCAAGGGGAACTACTATAGGAACTTGCTAGAGTACTAATCATGCATCAAAACTAGTTTATACAACTTAGAACAAGCATGCAAGCTCACTAAGGGGGTGTTTGTTGTGGCTTTTTTTGGCTTTTGACTTTGGCAAAAGCCACCAAAAGCACCTAAATAGGTGCTTTTTTTGGCTTTTGGATTTTGGAAGCCAAAAGAATAGGATCTTTGTTTTTGGCTTCCAAAATCCAAAAGCCAAAAAAAGCACCTATTTAGGTGCTTTTGGTGGCTTTTGCCAAAGCCAAAAGCCAAAAAAAGCCACAACAAACACCCCCTAAACATGTTACCTACAGCAGCAAAATATTCAAGATATACTCAACCAAACAAAATTCTACTTGGATAGGCGGAGGAGTCACATACCGGAGAGCAAATGTGCCAAATTTCAGACAGAAATCTGGGCTGAGCAAAGAGATCGAAAAATCCTGAGCTCTTGAGCAAAAACGCGAGTGAGAGAAAGCTGGTTCGAGTTTTTTCGGGAGAGAGAAGATGCTGGGAGAAAGAGATGAGATAGTGGGGCAAGGAGGGGCCCACACCACAGGGTGGCGCGCCCCCCTCCTTGGCCACGCCGGCCTATGGTGTGGCACCCTCTGTGCCCCACAGGTCATCCCAGGTGCTCCCAGTGCCTCTTGAAAAATAGGACCAACGGTATAATTTTTGTGAATTTTTGAAAACTTTGAAAAATGCACATTTCTGGGTATTTAGTTTATTATTACTGGCCAGGAAATTTTTTGAAAACTCTAATTAAGTAAGGAAATTTGCAAATCAAAAGTGCTACAGCAAATAAGACAAGTGGAGTGAGAAAGAGATGTTGTTTACCTCCTCTATGCATATAAAAAGTATTTGTTAACAAGGTTGATCAAGTCTTGCCATCAAATAAATTTTACATAGCATAAGAAGAAATAAACCTCAAATCAATCATGTTACCTTGAATTGTATTGATATGGATCCAATCACGAGAGTTTGATATTCTTCTTTAGGCTCATATATAGGACAATCAATAGTTCCCACTTTGATAGTTCTCACATTAGAAATAGTATTAACTCCACACGCTTTCTCAATCCTCTTGGGAAAATAAACGGTATGCTCCCTATCATCAACATTGAAAGTAACCTTTCCTTTATTGCAATCAATAACAGCCCCTGCGGTGTTAAGAAAAGGTCTCCCAAGAATAATAGACATATTATCATCTTCAGGCATTTCCAACACAACAAAATCAGTTAATATCAAGCAGTTAGTAGTAACTTGAACAGGAACATCCTCACATATACCAACAGGAATAGCAGTAGATTTATCAGCCATTTGCAAAGATATATCAGTAGGTATCAACTTATCTAAGTAAAGTCTCTTATAAAGAGAAAAGGCATAACACTAACACCGGCTCCCAAGTCACATAGAGCAGTTTTAACATAATTATTCTTAATAGAACAAGGAATAGTAGGTATACCTGGATCGCCCAACTTCTTTGGAACTTTGCCATTGAAAGAGTAATTAGCAAGCATAGTGGAAATTTCCTCATTGGGGATTTTCCTTTTGTTAGACACAATATCTTTCATATACTTTGAATAAGGAGGCAATTTAATAGCATCAGTCAAAGGGATTTGCAAGAATAAAGGTTTCATCCAATCACAAAATTTATTATAGTGTTCTTCTTCCTTTGATTTTAGTTTCTTAGCAGGAAAAGGCATTTGCTTTTGGACCCAAGGTTCTCTTTCATTACCATGTTTCTCACCAATAAAATCTTCTTTAGTGTACTTTTTATTTTTAGCATGCTTTTCAGGTTCTTCTTCAACATCTTCTTTATCAGAAGCATCATTCTTATCATTATCTTTATCATGTTCATTACCACTTTCAGTTTCAGCATCAGAAATAGAAATGCTATTAGGATCATTAACAGGTTCAGAGGATTCTACAACATTCTTATGTTTCTTTTTCTTTTCTTAGATGGAGCACTAGTTTTAGTTCGTTGAGAATCTTGTTCAACTCTTTTGGGATGTCCCTCAGGATATAAAGGATCCTGGGTAGAAACACCACCTCTAGTTGTTACTTCATAAGCATGTTTTTCTTTAGAATTATTTCCCAACAAGTCATTTTGCACTTTAGTGAGTTGATCAATTTGAGTTTGAACCATATGAAAATGTTTAACAAGCATCTTAACATCATTGGAGGTTCTCTCTACAATATCATGCAATTCACTAATAGCTCGAGAATTTTCCATTAAATGATTCTCTACTCTCATATTAAAATTTTCTTGCTTAACAATATAATTATCAAACTCATCTAAGCATTGTGCAGGAGGTTTTGAATACGAAATATCTTCCCTAGTAAAGCGTTGAAGGGAGTTTACCTCAATCATGGATGAAGGGGGAATTATCTCACATATATCTTCTATGGGAGGAAGATTCTTCACATCTTCAGATTTAATACCTTTCTCCTTGAGAGACTTCTTGGCTTCCCTCATATCTTCATCATTTAATTTAATCATACCCCTCTTCTTCAATATCGGCGTCGGGGCTGGTTCAGGTGTAATCCAATCATCATGATTCCGGCCTATTTTAGCCAATAATTCTTCAGCGTCGTCTGGAGTTCTTTTCCTGAAAACACAACCAGCACAACTATCCAGGTATGCCCTAGACTCAATGGTTAGTCCACTATAAAATATATCAAGTAAATCATGCTTTTCCAAATCATGGTCAGGCTGAGCTCTAATAAGAGAGCAAAATCTCGCCCAAGCCTCGGGCAATTTCTCTCCATCTCCCTGGTCAAAATTATAGATTCTCTGCAAAGCAATATGTTGAGCACTAGCAGGAAAGTATTTACGGAAGAAAACATCAAGCAATTCTTTTGGACTTTTAATAGAATTAGGTGGCAAACTATTATACCAAGTTTTAGCGTCATCCTTTAATGAGAATGGAAAGATTTTAGCAACAAAGTAAGTACGCTTCTTAACATCATCAGAAAACAAGCTACTCAGAGTAGATAGCTCAATCATGTGTTCAACAACACTTTCTTTTTCAGTACCACAAAAGGGTGTTTTCTCAACAATAGCTATATGAGATAAATCAAGAGAAAAATCATAATCTTTATCCTTAATGTTTATAGGAGATGTGGCAAATTTAGGATCAGGAGACAGTTTATATCTAACAGCATGTTCTGCAAGCAACTTTTTAATTTTTCTTGCATCAGTAGTAGCATTGCATTTTTCAATAAAATCATCATTAAGCTCCACATAATCTTCATCAGGATCATCACTAGAATAATCAAGTTCAGGTGAATTAACAGGTGTAGTAGCATTAGGAGTTTCAGTATTTTCAATTTGTCTAGACCTAGCAATCGTAGCATCTAGAAAAGATCCCAATGAACCACTATCATCAAGCACAGCAGAAATATTATCAATATTATGAGAGTTTTCAGATTCAGCAGAAGTACCCGCATGTGAAGCATGTGGCGGTGAAACAAGTTTATCAATCACAGATGGTGAATCAAGAGCAGCAGAGGTACTCAGAGTTGTACCTTTTCTTGTAGTGGATGGTAATATGGCGACCTTAGTATCGCGAGGTTTACCCATGATGGAGAATTTGCAGCGAACAATATCAATCCAAGTGAACTTCCAAACAAAGCTATGCTCCCCGGCAATGGCGCCAGAAAATAGTCTTTATGACCCACAAGTATAGGGGATCGCAACAGTCTTCGAGGGAAGTAAAACCCAATTTATTGATTCGACACAAGGGGAGACAAAGAATACTTGAAAGCCTTAACGTGGAGTTGTCAATTCAGCTGCACGGAAACAGACTAGCTCGCAAGAGTTTATCATTAGGTCAGCTTTATAAGTAAGTAGTGAAATAACAGCGACAGAGTAACAAAGACAGTAGTGATTTTAGTAAACAGCAGGATTAAAATACTGTAGGCACGGGGACGGATGAACGGGCATTGCATGGATGAGAGAAACTCATGTAACAATCATAGCAGGGCATTTGCAGATAATAATAAAATGGTGTCCAAGTACAAAGCAATCAATAGGCATGTGTTCCAATTATAGTCGTACGTGCTCGCAATGAGAAACTTGCACAACATCTTTTGTCCTACCAGCCGGTGGCAGCCGGGCCTCAAGGGAAACTACTGGATATTAAGGTACTCCTTTTAATAGAGTACCGGAGCAAAGCATTAACACTCCGTGAACACATGTGATCCTCACATCGCTACCATTCCCTCCGGTTGTCCCGATTTCTGTCACTTCGGGACCATTGGTTCCGGACAACGACATGTGTATACAACTTGCAGGTAAGATCAATAAACAATGAATATCATGATGAAACAATAACATGTTCAGATCTGAGATCATGGCACTCGGGCCCTAGTGACAAGCATTAAGCATAACAAGTTGCAACAATATCATCAAAGTACCAATTACGGACACTAGGCACTATGCCCTAACAATCTTATGCTATTACATGACCAATCTCATCCAATCCCTACCATCCCCTTCGGCCTACAGCGGGGGAATTACTCACACATGGATGGGGGAAGCATGGCTGGTTGATGTAGAGGCGTTGGCGGTGATGATGGCGATGATCTCCTCCAATTCCCCGTCCCGGCGGAGTGCCAGAACAGAGACTTCTGGCTCCCGCGACGGAGTTTCGCGATGTGGCGGCGTTCTGGAGGGTTTTTTGCGACTTCGACTTCTCTCCCTGCATTTTTAGGTCGAGGCCAATAAGTAGTCCGAAGGAGGGCGTCGGAGGCCGGCCGAGGGGCCACACCATAGTCGCGCGGCCCCCCTAGGCCGCGCCGCCTTATGGTGTGGGGCCCTCGGGCCTCCACCTTACTTGTCCTTCTGGCTCCGTCAGTATTCTGGAAAAATAGGGCCTTCGCATAAATTCCGAGGATTTTCCCGAAAGTTGGATTTCTGCACAAAAACGAGACACCAGAATAGTTCTGCTGAAAACAGCGTTAGTCCGTGTTAGTTGCAATCAAAATACACAAATTAGAGGCAAAACAATAGCAAAAGTGTTCGGGAAAGTAGATACGTTTTGGACGTATCAGCTCTCTTGAGCAAGGCACCAATCCACTTTACCTTATGCTCAATAATCCTATCCCAAGTTTTATCCATTGCAAGTTTTTTACTTTGTTTACTTAAAGCTTACTTTTATAGTTAACTTTGGTCTAAGTATAGAGTAGAACAAGAGTATCAAACTTAGCCTAAGAAGCTTATGAGTTAAGTAGCACCCCTCATGATTAGTGCTAGTGCTAACAAATAAAATTGACTACTCTAGATGGGAGCTTGTGATTTGAAATGAATTTGAAAACCTTGGAATGATGAGTCATTCTATTGAAAGATCTTTGAAGGTGAATATGACTTGAATGAGATGGTGAATTTTGATAAAAACTGATGTTGGGTTTGGATGCGATACCTTTCCAATTTTCGAGTACCCCCACAATACATGATTATGGGTAGGGCTTAACTGGAAGTTTATACATCTTAGTATAGGTTCCCTCTGAACAAGCATCATAGGGGTTATGCCGAGGCTGCCTCCGTCGAACGTGAAATGATGTGAAATGAGGTGAATGTACGGCCCAAGCCCTGTGCAGTTCCCAGTTGACGGTTTGTCTTCACCGGGAGGCCAAGCTCATGGGGAGAGGTGCCTATACTAGGGTATGTAAGTGAAAGATTATGGTTGATGATCCGCGTACTGAGTTACGATGATTCGGGGTTATCCCTGACGGATGTAATCAAATGTTGTGGCACAAGTGTGCAACCTCTGCAGAGTGTAAATCTATTCGAATAGCCGTGTCCACGGTTACGGACGGTTGGAAAGGCCATACTGTTTCCGGTGTCATATATTTTCTTGAAAAGAGTTGATGAATTGAATGGTGACTTGACTTGAATGACAACTGAGTTGTGGGAATGACACTAATGTTCCCACTTGAGTTAGTTAGTGTATGAAGAGTCTTTTATCAAAGGCTTGTGAACTAAAATTGGCTTTATGCAAATAAAACTAGAGCTTAGCACCCCTTACTAGAATTAATAGTACTTACACTAGTATTAGTTTGCGAGTACTTAAAGTACTCACGGCTGTGTCCCTGGCTATTCAAATGGCCAGACTATGAAGAGGAGCAGCACTAGCAAGGTGACGACCAGCAGGATGCCTACGACAACTAGGAATCTTCTGACGTCAAGCATTGGACTATGGACTAGATAGTCCCCTCTATTACGCTTCCGCTATGTATTGTGTTCGTTGATCATTAAATCAACTATTTGTGTAATATTGGATCATGTGATCTAAACTTGTAAGACAAGTATGGTTTGTAATGAATGATGACTTATGATATCGACTATTATGTCTCGCAACAACAATCTTCCTGGGATTGCGATGTATGGCATAATAGGCATCTGGACTTAAAAATCCGGGTGTTGACACTACTAGACTTTCATTAAATGACATATACCTCACATGAACCAACTAAGCATGCTCACATGGATGAGTATATGTACAAAAATGAAAACAAATAGAGTTCATACCAGCCTCTCACCACAGTCGAGTTGTCGTAGATCATCATTATTGCCTTTCACTTGTGTGGCTTGAATAATATGAAATGAAAACCAAGCTCCAACCACCGGAGACCGCTGAACTCCATAATAAACTTTACAAAACCGAAGAAGAACAACAAATATTTTTGGTGTTTTCGAATTGGAAACAAGAACGAAAGTAAAATCTTTTTGGATTTTCTCATAGCAAACCAACGATAGTAAATAAAGCAAAATAGGAACAAGAAACCAAATAAACAAATGATAAAGAGAAACAACAGAAATATTTTTGGTCTTTTTGTGTTTTAGAAAAGAAACAAAGCAAAAAACAAGAGAATGAAAACTAAAAGAGTCACATAAAAGCAAAGTGGCAGAAACCTGTCAAACTTTGACAGCAGTACAGTATTATTTTGTTCGAAAATCTTCTGCTATTCAAATCGAAAAGTGCTCAACTAATTAAAGTTAGATAATAACCTGGGGAACATGCACAAAAATTGGCTGCTCAAAATAACGTTCTGGCTATTTTTAGGAATTTTTTTAGTATCAGTCCAGAATCTGTTTTTTAGACAGCACTTCCCCAAATATCATCTTCCTCATATTAGAGGCAACCATCGGCACACAAATGAAATAAAAAGGTAAAAGTAAAGGTTACTACAGTAGTAAAAACCTTCAAAAACTAAAATAAGAACCTACTGAAATAAAAATAACCGAAAGAGAAACAACCAAAAGAAGCGAAACAAGTATATACAAATGACCGGCAATTGTAATATGCAATGAATGAGTGATGCCGGCATACCTCCCCCCAAGCTTAGGCTTTTGGCCTAAGTGGAGATCAACCCCACGGTGCGGTGAGGTGTACCCGTAATAAGGAGGAGTCCTCAGTCGTGCTGCTGGTGAAAGCCAAGTATCCTCAGCTGCTCATCCACCTCCTCCTTGGAGCGCGACCACGGCCTCCTGCGAACACTGAACAAATCGGCCTGCGGCAAAGGGATTTCCCTCTCATCCCCGTCAATAAACAACATTCTATAGACAATATTTTCTAAATTAGAGTTAGTTGTGACAAATTGGTGACCCTTCATAGCAGCAATATCAAGCTTAATAGGAATTAATTTCTCATCACTAGGATCAACAGAAAGACCTAGATATGCAACAATACGTGAAGCAACAATTCCTCCATAAATAGGTCCCTTACTAGCTAAGCGACGAGCAATGAGAGCACCAAGATGATAAGGTGTACTTCCAGTAAGTGCAGCAACTAGAAAAGCAAGATGATAACTAGAAATGTTGCTAGTGTTCTCCCTACCAAGAATGCTAGTAGCAAGATAGTAAGTGAAATATCTAATGGCAGGGAGCTGAATGTTCCTTATCTTGCCGCGCTGAATGGTACGGTCATCATCGTTGGTAACTTCTCGATAGAGTTCCATCAAAGCTTTGGGGCGGTTCTCGATCTTCTTCGCTGTACCTATAGGAGTAATGTCCAATGCAGCACAAAAATCACCCAACTTCATAGTAATAGGCATATCATAAATCTTAAATTTAACTGATGGTGTGAAAGGTGAGTTGCTGAATTTAAAGCTTTCAACAAAGATTTTAGTTAGCCTATAAAATTGATCACTCTCATCTTCCATATAGGTAGACAAGCCCACCCTATTAATGAGAAACAAGAAGTCATCAAGTAGCCCTGCATTACGCAAAAAGTCAGTGCACGGAAAGGATGAAAATAAGAGTGTCGAACCCAACGAGGAGCAGAAGGTGTTGACAAGCAATTTCGATGTAGGAATCACTGTAAATGCTCACAGACAAGTATTCAGGGGGTTTTGATGTAGCAGTTGAACAAAGTACGAGTAAGTAAAGTGCGAGAGAATTAATTGCAGCGAGTGGCCCAATCCTTTTTAGCACAAAGGACAAGCTGGTTTGTTTACTTATAATGACCAAACGTTCTTGAGGACACACGGGAATTTAGTCTAGTGCTTTCGCTTCATATAGCTAATTAATCTTCATTGTTTTGATAAGTGTTGTGTGGGTGAACCTATGCTAATGCACCGCCTTCCTAGGACTAATACATACTTGTGATTATACCCCTTGCAAGCATCCGCAACTACAAGAAAGTAATTAAGATAAATCTAACCACAGCCTTAAACTCGAGATCCTGCTATCCCTCCTTGATATACCAACGGGGGTTTAGGTTTCTGTCACTCCGGCAACCCCGCAATTGGCAAACGAGTACAAGATGTATTCCCCTAGGCCCATAAAGGTGAAGTATCATGTTGTCGACGTTCACATGACACCACTAGAAGAATAACACCACAACTTAAATATCATAACATTGAATATTACTCAACCATAATTCACTACTAACATTTAGACTTCACCCATGTCCTCAAGAACTAAACGAACTACTCACGAGACATCATATGGAACGTGATCAGAGGTGATATGATGACGAATAACAATCTGAACATAAACCTTGGTTCAATGGTTTCACTCAATAGCATCAATAACAAGTAGAAATCAATACCGGGAGAGTTTCCCCTATCAAACAATCAACATTCAACCCTAGATGTTACAGCGGTGACGAGGTGCAGCGGCGGAGATGACGGTGACCGTGGTGGAGATGATGATGATGATGGTGATGGAGATGATGTCCAGCTCGATGACGGTGACGATGGCGTCGATTTCCCCCTCCGGGAGGGAATTTCCCCGGTAGATTTCAGCCCTACCGGAGAGCTCTTTCTCTGGTGTTTTCCGCGCGAGAGGCGGCTGTGACTCTTCGCGACTATCCTCTGGAGCTTAGGTTTTTGGGATGAAGATGTACGCGAAGGAGAGGAGGCCAGAGGGGGCTGTGGCCCCCCTCCTCACAGGGCGACGCAGCCAGGGTAGGGCCCGCGCCGGCCTATGAGGGTGCCCATGGCGGCCCTCCTCGGCTCCTCCTTCTGGCTCCCTTTGTCTTCTGGAAAAATAGGATTTTTCATATAATTCCCGTCAATTGTTGATCTTCCGAAATATTGCATTCTGACGGCGCTTTTTCCAGCAGAATCGACTCCGTGCGCGATCCTCCAATAATCATGAAACATGCAAAATAGATGAAATAACATAAGTATCATCTCCAAATATGAAATATATCAATGAATAACCGCAAATTATGATATAAAATAGTGATGCAAAATGGATGTATCAACTCCCCCCAAGCTTAGACTTCGCTTGTCCCCAAGCGAAACTGAACTCGTAAACAGGACCACATGTTTATGGAGTGAAGAGTCGATAAATAAAATACGGACAAGAAGCATCATATCAATTCACACAAAACATTCTAGTAAACAACTTCCTCATATAATTCAACTTGAAACAAGTAAAAGGTAATCACAAATAAAGGTGCATAAGAAATCATAATTGGTGATGGCAAACTTCGTTCTTGGTCAGAGAACAGATTATGTTAAAGTTTATATGGCACAACTTGCATACTCAATCATAATAATCTCCTCATAATCATTGATAACTTTCAAAGCTATATTCATTCAGATAAAACTTGTACTAAACAAGGAAGAGTAAAGGACATGATGAAGTAAATCACAATATAGATGGTTTGATTACAACAACTCAAATGCTTGCTTGAGATGGAGGGAAATAGGTTTACTGACTCAACATAAAGTAAAAGACAGGCCCTTCGCAGAGGGAAGCAGGGATTAAATCATGTGCTAGAGCTTTTTCAGTTTTGAAATCATATAAAGAGAATAAAAGTAGCATTTTGAGAGGTGTTTGTTGTTGTCAACGAATGGCAGCGGGTACTCTAACCCCTTGCCAGACAAACACGAAGAGCGGCTCCCATAAAGTTTTATTTTCGGTTGACACTCCTTCCAACCTTTGCTTTCACAAACCACGGCTAACCGAGTCCTCGAGTGCCTGCCAACAATCTCATACCATGAAGGAGTGTCTATTTATTTTAGTTTTATTTAGATGACACTCCTCCCAACCTTTGCTTTCTCAAGCCATGGCTAACCGAATCCTTGGGTGCTGTCCAACAATCACATACCATGGAGGAGAGTCTATTTGTAAAATTATGAAGGTTAATTAATCTGGGACTGGGAACCCCATTGCCAACTCTTTTTGCAAAATTATTGGATAAGTGGATGAAGCCACTAGTCCATTGGTGAAAGTTGCCCAACAAGATTGAAAGATAAAACACCACATACTTCCTCATGAGCTATAAAACATTGACACAAATAAGAGATGATAAATTTTGAATTGTTTAAAGGTAGCACATGAAGTATTTACTTGGAATGGCAGGAAATACCATGTAGTAGGTAGTTATGGTGGACACAAATGGCATAGGTTTGGGTTAAAGTTTGGATGCACGAGAAGCATTCCCTCTCAGTACAGTTATGGTGCTTACAAGAAAGAAAGAAATGTTGTTCAGCTCTTCCATGCATTTAAAATGTACTTGTTAACAAGGTTGATCAAGTCTTGCCACCAAATAAATTTTACATTACATAAGAAGAAATAAACCTCAAATCAATCATGTTACCTTATATTGTATTGATATGGACCCAATCATAATATTTTGATATCCTTCTTTAGGCTCATATATAGGACAATCAATAACTCCCACTTTGATAGTTCTCAAATTAGAAATTGTATTAACTCCATATACTTTATCAATCTTCTTGGGAAAATAAACAGTATGCTCCTTGTCATCAACATTGAAAGTAACTTTTCCTTTATTGCAATCAATAACAACCCCTACAGTGTTAAGAAAAGGTCTTCCAAGAATAATAGACATATTATCATCTTCAGGCATTTCTAACACAACAAAATCAGTTAATATTAAGCAATTATTAGCAACTTGAACAGAACATCCTCACATATACCAACAGGAACAGCAGTAGATTTATCAGCCATTTGCAAAGATATATCAGTTGGTATCAACTTATCTAAATAAAGTCTCTTGTAAATAGAAAAAGGCATAACACTAACTCCTGCTCCCAAATCACATAGAGCAGTTCTAACATAATTATTCTTGATGGAACAAGAGATAGTTGGTATACCTGGGTCTCCCAGCTTCTTTGGAACCTTGCCATTGAAAGAGTAATTAGCAAGCATAGTGGAAATCTCCTCATTAGGAATCTTCCTATTGTTAGAGACAATATCTTTCATATACTTTGAATAAGGAGACAATTTAATAGCATCAGTCAAAGGGATTTGCAAGAACAAATGTTTCATCCAATCACAAAATTTATTATAGTGTTCTTCCTCCTTTGATTTAAGTTTCTTAACAGGAAAAGGCATTTACTTTTGAACCCAAGGTTCTCTTTCATTACCATGTTTCTTAGCAATGAAATCTTCTTTAGTGTACTTTTTATTTTTAGCATGCTTTTCAGGTTCATCTTCAACCTCTTCTTTATCAGAAACATCATTCTTATCATTATCTTTATCATGTTCATTACCACTTTTAGTTTCAGCATCAGAAATAGAAATATTATTAGGATCATTAACAGGCTCAGAAGATTCTACAACAGTTTTATGTTTCTTCTTGTTTTTCTTAGAAGGAGCACTAGTTTCTTTAGTTTGTTGAGAATCTTGTTCAACTCTTTTGGGATGCCCCTCAGGATATAGAGGATCCTGAGTAGAAACACCACCTCTAGTTGTTACTTCATAAGCATGTTTTTCTTTAGAAGTATTTTTTAACAAGTTATTTTGCACTTTAGTGAGTTGATCAATTTGAGTTTGAACCATATGAAAATGTTTAACAAGCATCTTAACATCATTGGAGGTTCTCTCCACAATATCATGCAATTTACTAATAGCTTGAGAATTTTCCATTAAATGATTCTCTACTCTCATATTAAAGTTATCTTGCTTAACAACATAATTATCAAATTCATCTAAACATTGATCAGGAGGTTTTGAGTAAGGAATATCTCCTTTATCAAAGCGTTGAAGAGAATGTACCTCAATTGTGGATGAAGGGGGAGTTATCTTACATAAATCTTCTATGGGAGGTAAATTCTTCACATCTTCAGATTTAATACCTTTCTCTTTAAGAGATTTCTTGGCTTCCCTCATATCTTCATAATTTAATTCAATCATACCCCTCTTCTTCAATATTGGTGTTGGGGTTGGTTCAGGTGTAGTCCAATCATCATGATTTTGGCTTATTCTAGCCATTAATTTTTCAGCTTCGTCTGGAGTTCTTTTCCTAAAAACACAACCAGCACAACTATCCAGGTATGCCCCACACTCAATGGTTAGTTCACTATAAAATATATCAAGTAAGTCATTGATACGCGTACAGCACGCGTCCGTTGGGAACCCCAAGAGGAAGGTGTGATGCGTACAGCGGCAAGTTTTCCCTCAGTAAGAAACCAAGGTTTATCGAACCAGTAGGAGCAAGAAGCACGTTGAAGGTTGATGGCGGCGAGATGTAGTGCGGCGCAACACCAGGGATTCCGGCGCCAACGTGGAACCTGCACAACACAACCAAAGTACTTTGCCCCAACGAAGCAGTGAGGTTGTCAATCTCACCGACTTGCGTAACAAAGGATTAGATGTATAGTGTGGATGATGATTGTTTGCGGTTAACGTAGAACAAGTATTGCAGTAGATTGTATTTCAGATGTAAAGAATAGGACCGGGGTCCACAGTTCACTAGAGGTGTCTCTCCCATAAGATAAATAGCATGTTAGGTGAACAATTACAGTTGGGCAATTGACAAATAGAGAGGGCATGACCATGCACATACATGATATGATGAGTATAGTGAGATTTAATTGGGCATTACGACAAAGTACATAGACCGCTATCCAGCATGCATCTATGCCTAAAAAGTCCACCTTCGAGGTTATCATCCGAACCCCTTCCAGTATTAAGTTGCAAACAACAGACAATTGCATTAAGTATGGTGCGTAATGTAATCAATAACTACATCCTCGGACATAGCATCAATATTTTATCCCTAGTGGCAACAGCACATCCATAACCTTAGGGGTTTCTGTCACTCCCAGATTCACGGAGACATGAACCCACTATCGAGCATAAATACTCCCTCTTGGAGTTAAGAGTAAAAACTTGGCCGAGCCTCTACTAATAACGGAGAGCATGCAAGATCATAAACAACACATAGATATAAATTGATAATCAACATAACATAGTATTCTCTATCCATCGGATCCCAACAAACACAACATATAGCATTACGAATAGATGATCTTGATCATGTTAGGCAGCTCACAAGATCGACAATGAAGCACATAAGGAGAAGACAACCATCTAGCTACTGCTATGGACCCATAGTCCAGGGGTGAACTACTCACTCATCACTCCGGAGGCGGCCATGGCGGTGTAGAGTCCTCCGGGAGATGAATCCCCTCTCCGGCAGGGTGCGGAGGCGATCTCTGAATCCCCGAGATGGGATTGGCGGTGGCGGCGTCTCTGGAAGGTTTTCGTATCGTGGCTCTCGGTCGGGGGTTTCGCGAAGGCTATAAGTAGGCGGAGGAGATAGGTCGGGGCGTCGGGGGGCCACACAACAGGCCGCGCGGCAAGGCCCAGGCGCGCCGCCCAGTGTCTGGCCACCTCGTGGCCACTTCGTATTATCTTCGGTCTTCGGAAGCTTCGTGTGAAAATAGGCCCCGGGCGTTGATTTCGTCCAATTCCGAGAATTTCCTTACTAGGATTTCGAAACCAAAAACAAGAGAAAATAGCAAGCGGCTCTTCGGCATCTTGTTAATAGGTTAGTGCCGGAAAATGCATAAATATGACATCAAGTATGCATAAAACATGTAGATATCATCAATAATGTGGCATGGAACATAAGAAATTATCGATACGTCGGAGGCAATAATTCATAGTAGAGGCATTGAAGCAACACAAAGGAAGATTAAGTTTCAGCGGTTGCTTTCAACTTGTAACATGTATATCTCATGGATATTGTCAATGCAAAGTAATATAACAAGTGCAATATGCAAGTATGTAAGAATCAATGCACAGTTCACACAAGTGTTTGCTTCTTAAGGTGGAGAGAGATAGGTGAACTGACTCAACATAAAAGTAAAAGAAAGGTCCTTCAAAGAGGAAAGCATCGATTGCTATATTTGTGCTAGAGCTTTGATTTTGAAAACAAAACAATTTTGTCAACGGTAGTAATAAAGCATATATGTTATGTAAATTATATCTTACAAGTTGCAAGCCTCATGCATAGTATACTAATAGTGCCCGCACCTTGTCCTAATTAGCTCGGATTACCTGGATTATCATCGCAATGCATATGTTTTAACCAAGTGTCACAAAGGGGTACCTCTATGCCGCATGTACAAAGGTCTAAGGAGAAAGCTCGTTGGATTTCTCGCTATTGATTATTCTCAACTTAGACATCCATACCGGGACAACATAGACAACAGATAATGGACTCCTCTTATATGCATAAGCATTCAACAATTATTAATTTTCTCATATGAGATTGAGGATATTTGTCCAAAACTGGATCATGGCTTTAGTTAGCGGCCCAATGTTCTTCTCTAACATTATGCAATGCTCTAACCATTTTGGCGGTAAATCTCCCTTACTTCAGACAAGACGAACATGCATAGCAACTCACATGATATTCAACAAATAGTAGTTGATGGCGTCCCCAGGAACATGGTTATCGCACAACAAGCAACTTAATAAGAGATAAAGTGCATAAGTACATATTCAATACCACAATAGTTTTTAGGCTATTTGTCCCATGAGCTATATATTGTAAAGGTAGAGGATAGAAATTTTAAAGGTAGCACTCAAGCAATTTACTTTGGAATGGCGGAGAAATACCATGTAGTAGGTAGGTATGGTGGACACAAATGGCATAGTGGTTGGCTCAAGGATTTGGATGCATGAGAAGTATTCCCTCTCGATACAAGGTTTTAGGCTAGCAAGGTTATTTGAAACAAACACAAGGATGAAGCTGTGCAGGAAAACTCACATAAAAGACATATTGTAAACATTATAAGACCCTACACCGTCTTCCTTGTTGTTCAAACTCAATACTAGAAATTATCTAGACCTTAGAGATACCAATTATGCAAACCAAATTTTAGCATGCTCTATGTATTTCTTCATTAATGGGTGATGACCCACAAGTATAGGGGATCGCAACAGTCTTCGAGGGAAGTAAAGCCCAATTTATTGATTCGACACAAGGGGAGACAAAGAACACTTGGAAGCCTTAACATCGGAGTTGTCAATTCAGCACACTGAAACAGACTTGCTCGCAAGAGTTTATCGATGTGTAACGAGTTTATAGCGATAGCATAGTGAAATAACAGACGAGTAATGTAGACAGCAAGTGATTTTAGTAAACAACGGATTAAAATACTGTAGGCACGGGGACGGATGACGGGCGTTGCATGGATGAGAGAAACTCATGTAACAATTATAGCAGGGCATTTGCAGATAATAATAAAACGGTGTCCAAGTACAAAGCAATCAATAGGCATGTGTTCCATATATAGTCGTGCGTGCTCGCAATGAGAAACTTGCACAACATCTTTTGTCCTACCAGCCGGTGGCAGCCGGGCCTCAAGGGAAACTACTGGATATTAAGGTACTCCTTTTAATAGAGTACCGGAGCAAAGCATTAACACTCCGTGAACACATGTGATCCTCACATCACTACCATTCCCTCCGGTTGTCCCGATTTCACTTCGGGGCCATCGGTTCCGGACAACGACATGTGTATACAACTTATAGGTAAGACCATAAACAATGATTATCTTGATGAAACAATAACATGTTCAGATCTGAGATCATGGCACTCGGGCCCTAGTGACAAGCATTAAGCATAACAAGTTGCAACAATATCATCAAAGTACCAACTACGGACACTAGGCACTATGCCCTAACAATCTTATGCTATTACATGACCAATCTCATCCAATCCCTACCATCCCCTTCAGCCTACAGCGGGGGAATTACTCACACATGGATGGGGAAACATGGCTGGTTGATGTAGAGGCGTTGGCGGTGATGGCGGCGATGATCTCCTCCAATTCCCCGTCCCGGCGGAGTGCCAGAACGGAGACTTCTGGCTCCCGCGACGGAGTTTCGCGATGTGGCGGCGTTCTGGAGGGTTTCTGGCGACTTCGACTTCTCCTCGTGCGTTTTTAGGTCGAGGCCGATAAATAGTCCGAAGGAGGGCGTCGGAGGCCGGCCGAGGGGGCCACACCACATGGCCGCGCGGGCCCCCCCCGCGCCGCCCTATGGTGTGGGGCCCTCGGGCCTCCACCTGAGTTGTCCTTCTCGGCTTCTGGGAAAATAAGGCCTTCCGCATAAATTCCGAGGATTTTCTCGAAAGTTGGATTTCTGCACAAAAATGAGACACCAGAGCAGTTCTGCTGAAAACAACGTTAGTCCGTGTTAGTTGCATCCAAAATACACAAATTAGAGGCAAAACAATAGCAAAAGTGTTCGGGAAAGTAGATACGTTTTGGACGTATCAACTCCCCCAAGCTTAGCTTATTGCTTGTCCTCAAGCAATTCAGTTAACAACTGAGCGATAAAAGAACTTTCACGAACATATTTGCTCATATGATGTATATATTCTCATGCTATGGCTAATACTTAAGCAGTTCATAATGAGATACATGCAAATAAGATCATCTAACAGCTATGTCAATCATGGAGAGGTACCAACAATTAATAATAAGCATCATGAATCATGTATATAAGCAGGATTGCAATGTTCATAAGAGAGTATGATAAAGTGGTATCTCGCTTGCCTGTATTTGATTGGCAAAACATAAATGCCCGGGCACCTCTGGAGTTCATAGAAAGACTAGAAGTAGTGATTGTCAAAGATAAAAGCATCAAAGTTATACCACAATCAATCATATTTTGAGACAAGCATATTATACTAAGAATGACAGTTGTGCTCTCAAGATAGTGCTCAAAGAAATAATGGAGACACAACATAAAAGTAAAAGATTGACCCTTCGCAGGGAAAGCAGGGATTAACATGCGCTAGAACTTTTCATTTTATAAAGACAGAGTAAAATTATTTTGAGAGGTGTTTGTTGTTGTCAACGAATGGTAATGGGTACACCAACTACCTCGCCAACCGGACTTTCAAGAGCGGCTCCCATGAATTATTGCATATTTATTTGGCACTCCTTCCAACCTTTCTTTCACAAACCATGGCTAACCGAATCCTCGGGTGCCTGCCAACAATCTCATACCATGAAGGAGTGCCTTTTTATTTTATTTCTATTATGATGATGACACTCCCCCAACCTTTGCTTACACAAGCCATGGCTAACCGAATCCTTCGGGTGCCGTCCAACAATCACAAACCATGGAGGAGTGTCTAATTAAGTTAATTAATTCGGGACTGGGAATCCCATTGCCAGCTCTTTTTGCAAAATTATTGGATAAGCGGATGTGCCACTAGTCCATATGAGAGTCCGCCAAAAGTAAATGACAAGGTTGAAAGCTAAACACCACATACTTCCTCATGAGCTATGAAACATAAACACAAATTGAGAAGCATTTTGAAGGTTTTAAAGGTAGCGCACGAGAATTTACTTGGAATGGTTTGAAATGCCATGCATAGGTATTTATGGTGGACACTTTTGGAACAACTTGGTTTTCAGGTGTTTGGAAGCACGAGCAGCGTTCCCGCTCAGTACAAGTGAAGCAAAAGACTAGGGAGCAACAAATCAAGAGAGCAGTAACTGTCATAATCATGCTTGCGGCAAAATAAATTAACGGAGGCATAAAAGTGATACAAGAACTCTGAAGCAATATAGATCATCGAGGCTTAATTGACTTTTGTTCAGTCATATGCATGCGTGAGCATGTGCCAAGTCGATATAAATGAATTATTCAGAGGAGGATACCACAATGCCATACTTACTTATGAATAAAACAATGCAAGCAAACATCCATGACATGCTACTCATATTAATAAATTGGAGCTAAACATGAGAGATCATGAACTACTAGACTTTCTCAAATAACATATACCTCACATGAACCAACTAAGCATGCTCACATGGATGAGTATATGTAAAAAAATGAAAACAAATAGAGTTCATACCAGCCTCTCACCACAATCCAATTGTCGTAGATCGTCATTATTGCCTTTTCACTTGTGTAGCTTGGATAATATGAAATGAAAACCACGCTCCAGCCACCGAAGACCATTGAACTCATAAAGAACTTTACAAAACCAAAGAAGAACAGCAAATATTTTTGGTATTTTCGAATTAGAAACAAGAACAAGAGGAAACAAACAAACAAAGCGAAATCTTTTTGGGTTTTCTCGTAGCAAACTAGAAATAGCAAATAAAGCGAAACAAATGCAAGAAACCAAAGCAAACAAATGGTGAAGAGAAACAACAGAAATATTTTTGGTCTTTTTGTATTTTGGGAAAGAAACAAAGCAAGAACAAGAAATAGCAAACTAAAAGAAACACATAACAACAGGATGACAGAAATCTGCCAAAACCTGACAGCAGTACAGAAATCGATTTTTACAAAAATCTTACGTTGCTCAGCTCGAAAAGTGTTCAACTAATGAAAGTTAGATAACAACCTGGGGAACCTGCACAAAAATTGGCAGCTCAAAATAACGCTCTGGCTGTGCGCACGAATTTTTCTAGTAACAGTCCAGAATCTGTTTTCAGGCAGCACTTCCCCAAATATTATCCTCCTCTCATTAGAAAACCACTCAAACGAACAAAACAAATATGTACAAGTATCCAGCAACCATAATATGCAAAGAATGAGTGATGCCGGTATACCTCCCCCCAAGCTTAGGCTTTTGGCCTAAGTGGAGTTCAATCCCATCGATCCCATGAGGTAATATCTCCGTAGTATGACGAAGATGGATCGTATTCCGGGTATGTGCTAGAAGAAGCACCCGGATACGTGACGGTGTAGTCGTGGGAGGCCTCGGCGTCCTCGGAGTCATGCTGCTGGTGGAAGTCTTGTATCTTCATATGTTCATCCACCTCCTCCTTAGTGCACGACCATGATTGCCTGTCAATACTGAACAAACCTGGTTGGGGAAGAGGAATTTCCTTCTCATCCCCGTCAGAAAACAACATTCTATAGACCATATTATCTAAAGTAGAATCAGCGGTAACAAAATGGTGACTCTTCATAGCAGCAATATCAAGTTTCCTAGGGGCCAATGGCACATCATTAGGATCAATAGGAAGCCTTAGATAAGTTAAAACACGCAGTGCAATAGTTCCTCCAAAAATAGGCCCTCTATTAGACAGGCGGCGAGCAATAAGAGAACCAAGGTGATAAGATGTCCGACCAGTAAGTGCAATATTCAAGAAAGCAAGATGGTAACTAGAAATATTGCTAGTGTTCTCCCTACCAAGAATGCTAGTAGCAATGTAATATGCAAAATACTTAATGGCGGGGAGTTGAATGTTCCTTATCTTGCCACGCTGAATGGTGCGACAATCATCATCGGTAATCCCTCGATAGAGCTCCAACAAGTCCCGGGGGTTGTCATCAATCCTACTTGCTGTACCTACAGGGGCAATATCCAATGCACGACAAAAATCTTCCAATCCCATAGTAACAGGATTACCATAGATCTTGAATGCAACTGTCGGCTCATATTGCTTGTTGTGGAACTTGAAGCTCTCGACGAAGATTTTGGTGAGCATGTAGTATTGCTCCCTTTCATCACCCACATAGGTGGTTAAGCCCGCCCTGTTGACAAGGGTGGAGAAATCCTCCAATATCCCTGCATTCCTCAGAAAATCATAGCATGGAAAAGACGAAGCATTAGGAGCCCCGTTGTCCTCTTCGGGCGCGAAGCTAGGCGCGATGATATCCTCGTTGTACGATCGCCTAAGCCGGGTGGCGGCCCTAGAAGGCCTCCCGGTGCTGGTTGTTCCTTTCTTGAACAACTCTCCAAAGTTGAACTTCTTCATCTCTTCTCTGAAATTTTCAACAAACAATATAAAAATTTGATTTGGTGACATATAATCAAGGGAAACTACCATAGGAACTTGCTAGAGTACTAATCATGCATCAAAACTAATTTCTACCACTTAGAACAAGCATGCAAGCTCACTAAACATGTTACCTACAGCAGCAAAATATTCAAGATATACTCAACCAAACAAAATTCTACTTGGATGGGTGGAGGAGTCACATACCAAGGAGCAAATGTGCCAAATTTCAGCAAGAAATCTGGGCTGAGCAAAGAGATCGAGAAATCTGGAGCTCTGGAGCAAAAACGCGAGAGAGAGGAACTGGTACGAGTTTTTTCGGGAGAGAGAAGGTGCTGGGAGAAAGAGATGGCAAAGTGGGGCAAGGAGGGGCCCACACCACATGGTGGCGCGCCCACCACCTTGGCCGCCTCTGTGGTGTGGCACCCTGCGTGCCCCACAGGTCATCCTCTGGTGCTCCCAGTGCCTCGTCGAAAAATAGGACCAACGGTATAATTTTGTGAATTTTTGAAAACTTTGAAAAATGCACATTTCTGGGTATTTAATTTACTGGCCAGGAAATTTTTTGAAATCTCCAATTAACTAAGGAACTTTGCAAATCAAAAGTGCTACAGCAACTAGAGCAAGTGGAGGAAAGAAAGAGATGTTGTTTACCTCCTCTATGCATATAAAAAGTATACGTTAACAAGGTTGATCAAGTCTTGCCACCAAATAACTTTTACATAGCATAAGAAGAAATAAACCTCAAATCAATCATGTTACCTTGAATTGTATTGATATGGATCCAATCACGAGAGTTTGATATTCTTCCTTAGGCTCATATATAGGACAATCAATAGTTCCCACTTTGATAGTTCTCACATTAGAAATAGTATTAACTCCACACGCTTTCTCAATCTTCTTGGGAAAATAAACGGTATGCTCCCTATCATCAACATTGAAAGTAACCTTTCCTTTATTGCAATCAATAACAGCCCCTGCGGTGTTAAGAAAAGGTCTCCCAAGAATAATAGACATATTATCATCTTCAGGCATTTCCAACACAACAAAATCAGTTAATATCAAGCAGTTAGTAGTAACTTGAACAGGAACATTCTCACATATACCAACAGGAATAGCAGTAGATTTATCAGCCATTTGCAAAGATATATCGGTAGGTATCAACTTATCTAAGTAAAGTCTCTTATAAAGAGAAAAAGCATAACACTAACACCGGCTCCCAAGTCACATAGAGCAGTTTTAACATAATTATTCTTGATAGAACAAGGAATAGTAGGTATACCTGGGTCGCCCAACTTCTTTGGAACTTTGCCATTGAAAGAGTAATTAGCAAGCATAGTGGAAATTTCCTCATTGGGGATTTTCCTTTTGTTAGTAACAATATCTTTCATATACTTTGAATAAGGAGGCAATTTAATAGCATCGGTCAAAGGGATTTGCAAGAATAAAGGTTTCATCCAATCGCAAAATTTATTATAATGTTCTTCTTCCTTTGATTTTAGTTTCTTAGCAGGAAAAGGCATTTGCTTTTGCACCCAAGGTTCTCTTTCATTACCATGTTTCTCAGCAATAAAGTCTTCTTTAGTGTACTTTTTATTTTTAGCATGCTTTTCAGGTTCTTCTTCAACCTCTTCTTTATCAGGAGTATCATTCTTATCATTATCTTTATCATGTTCATTACCACTTTCAGTTTCAGCATCAGAAATAGAAATACTATTAGGATCATTAACAGGTTCAGAGGATTCTACAACATTTTTATGCTTCTTCTTCTTTTTCTTCCTAGAATGAGCACTAGGTTCAATGTGTTGAGAATCTTGTTCAATTCTTTTGGGATGCCCTTCAGGATATAGAGGATCCTGGGTAGAGACACCACCTCTAGTTGTTACTTCATAAGCATGTTTCTCTTTAGAATTATTCCCTAACAAGTCATTTTGCACTTTAGTGAGTTGATCAATTTGCGTTTGAATCATATGAAAATGTTTAACAAGCATCTTAACATCATTGGAGGTTCTCTCTACAATATCATGCAATTCACTAATAGCTCGAGAATTTTCCATTAAATGATTCTCTACTCTCATATTAAAATTTTCTTGCTTAACAATATAATTATCAAACTCATCTAAGCATTGTGCAGGAGGTTTCGAATACGGAATATCTTCCCTAGTAAAGCGTTGAAGGGAGTTTACCTCAATCATGGATGAAGGGGGAATTATCTCACATATATCTTCTATGGGAGGAAGATTCTTCACATCTTCAGATTTAATACCTTTCTCCTTGAGAGACTTCTTGGCTTCCCTCATATCTTCATCATTCAATTTAATTAAACCCCTCTTCTTCAATATTGGCGTTGGAGTTGGTTCAGGCGTAGTCCAATCATCATGATTCCGGCCTATCTTAGCCAATAATTCTTCAGCGTCGTCTGGAGTTCTTTTCTTGAAAACACAACCAGCACAACTATCCAGGTATGCCCTAGACTCAATGGTTAGTCCACTATAAAATATATCAAGTAAATCATGCTTTTCCAAATCATGGTCAGGCCGAGCTCTAATAAGAGAGCAAAATCTCGCCCAAGCCTCAGGCAATTTCTCTTCATCTCCCTGATCAAAATTATAAATTCTCTGCAAAGCAATATGTTGAGCACTAGCAGGAAAGTATTTACGGAAGAAAACATCAAGCAATTCTTTTGGACTTTTAATAGAATTAGGTGGCAAATTATTATACCAAGTTTTAGCGTCATCCTTTAATGAGAATGGAAAGATTTTAGCAACAAAGTAAGTACGCATCTTGACATCATCAGAAAACAAGCTACTTAGAGTAGATAACTCAGTCATGTGTTCAACAACACTTTCTTTTTCAGTACCACAAAAGGGTGTTTTCTCAACAATAGTGATATGAGATAGATCAAGAGAAAAATCATAATCTTTATCCTTAATGTTTATGGGAGATGTGGCAAACTTAGGATCAGGAGACAGTATCTAACAGCATGTTCTGCAAGCAACTTTTTAATTTTTCTTGCATCAGTAGTAGCATTGCATTTTTCAATAAAATCATCATTAAGCTCCACATAATCTTCATCAGGATCATCACTAAAATAATCAAGTTCAGGTGAATTAACAGGTGTAGTAGCATTAGGAGTTTCAGTATTTTCAATTTGTCTAGACCTAGCAATTGTAGCATCTAGAAAAGATCCCAATGAACCACTATCATCAAGCACAGCAGAAACATTATCAATATTATGAGAGTTTTCAGATTCAGCAGAAGTACCCGCATATGAAACATGTGGCGGTGAAACAAGTTTATCAATCACAGATGGTGAATCAAGTGTAGCGGAGGTATTCAGAATTGTACCTTTTCTTGTAGTGGATGGTAATATGGCGACCTTAGTATCGCGAGGTTTACCCATGATGGAGAATTTGCAGCGAACAATATTAATCCAAGTGAACTTCCAAATAAAGCTACGCTCCCCGGCAACGGCGCCAGAAAATAGTCTTGATGACCCACAAGTATAGGGGATCGCAACAGTCTTCGAGGGAAGTAAAACCCAATTTATTGATTCGACACAAGGGGACAAAGAACACTTGGAAGCCTTAACAGCGGAGTTGTCAATTCAGCTGCACCTGGAAACAGACTTGCTCGCAAGAGTTTATCGGTAATAACATTTTATAAACGAGTGTAGTGAAATAACGGCAGCGAGTAACAAAGACAGCAGTAGTGATTTTAGTAAACGACAGGATTAAAATACGCAGGCACGGGGACGGATGACGGGCGTTGCATGGATGAGAGAAACTCATGTAACAATCATAGCAGGGCATTTGCAGATAATAATAAAACGGTGTCCAAGTACAAAGCAATCAATAGGCATGTGTTCCATATATAGTCGTGCGTGCTCGCAATGAGAAACTTGCACAACATCTTTTGTCCTACCAGCCGGTGGCAGCCGGGCCTCAAGGGAAACTACTGGATATTAAGGTACTCCTTTTAATAGAGTACCGGAGCAAAGCATTAACACTCCGTGAACACATGTGATCCTCACATCACTACCATTCCCTCCGGTTGTCCCGATTTCTATCACTTCGGGGCCATCGGTTCCGGACAGCGACATGTGTATACAACTTATAGGTAAGACCATAAACAATGATTATCTTGATGAAACAATAACATGTTCAGATATGAGATCATGGCACTCGGGCCCTAGTGACAAGCATTAAGCATAACAAGTTGCAACAATATCATCAAAGTACCAACTACGGACACTAGGCACTATGCCCTAACAATCTTATGCTATTACATGACCAATCTCATCCAATCCCTACCATCCCCTTCGGCCTACAGCGGGAATTACTCACACATGGATGGAAACATGGCTGGTTGATGTAGAGGCGTTGGCGGTGATGGCGGCGATGATCTCCTCCAATTCCCGTCCGGCGGAGTGCCGAACGGAGACTTGGCTCCCGCGACGGAGTTTCGCGATGTGGCGGCGTTGGAGGGTTCTGGCGACGACTTCTCTCGTGCGTTTTTAGGTCGAGGCCGATAAATAGTCCGAAGGAGGGCGTCGGAGGCGGCCGAGGGGCCACACCACATGGCCGCGATGGCCCACCGGGCCGCGCCGCCTATGGTGTGGGGCCCTTGGGCTCCACGAGTTGTCCTACGGCTCCGTCAGTTTTCTAGGAAAATAAGGCCTTATAAATTCCGAGGATTTTCCCGAAAGTTGGATTTCTGCACAAAAACGAGACACCAGATTCTGCTGAAAACAGCGTTAGTCCGTGTTAGTTGCATCCAAAATACACAAATTAGAGGCAAAACAATAGCAAAAGTGTTCGGGAAAGTAGATACGTTTTGGACGTATCAATGGTGCAAAGTATATGATGCAAGAGCTTAAACATGAGCACAACAATTGCCAAGTATCACATTATCCAAGACATTATAGCAATTACTACATGTATAATTTTCCAATTCCAACCATATAACAATTTAACGAAGAAGAAACTTCGCCATGGATATTATGAGTAAAGCCTAAGGACATATTTGTCCATATGCAACAGAGGAGCGTGTCTCTCTCCCACACAAATAATGCTAGGATCCATTTTATTCAAACAGAACAAAAACAAAAACAAACGACGCTCCAAGCAAAGTGCATAAGATGTGACGGAATAAAAATATAGTTTCACTAGAGGAACCTGATAATGTTGTCGATGAAGAAGGGGATGCCTTGGGCATCCCCAAGCTTAAACGCTTGAGTCTTCTTGATATATGCAGGGGTGAACCACCGGGGCATCCCCAAGCTTAGAGCTTTCACTCTCCTTGATCATATTGTATCATCCTCCTCTCTTGATCCTTGAAAACTTCCTCCACACCAAACTCAAAACAACTCATTAGAGGGTTAGTGCACAATCAAAATTTACATGTTCAGAGGTGACATAATCATTCTTAACACTTCTGGACATTGCACAAAGCTACTGAAAGTTAATGGAATTCAAAAATCCATCAAGCATAGCAAAACAGGCAATGCGAAATAAAAGGCAGAATCTGTCAAAACAGAACAGTCCGTAAAGACGAATTTTATTGAGGCACCAGAATTTCTCAAATGAAAATGCTCAAATTTAATGAAAGTTGCATACATATCTGAGGATCACTCACGTAAATTGGCATAATTTTCTGAGTTACCTACAGAGAATTAGGCCCAGATTCGTGATAGCAAGAAATCTGTTTCTGCGCAGTAATCCAAATCTAGTATGAACCTTACTATCAAAGACTTTACTTGGCACAACAATGCACAAAACTAAGATAAGGAGAGGTTGCTACAGTAGTAACAAATTCCAAGACTCAAATATAAAATAAAGGTACTGTAGTAAAAAACATGGGTTATCTCCCATAAGCGCTTTTCTTTAACGCCTTTCAGCTAGGCGCAGAAAGTGTGTATCAAGTATTGTCAAGAGACGAAGTGTCAATATCATAATTTGTTCTAATAATAGAATCAAAAGGTAACTTCATTCTCTTTCTAGGGAAGTGTTCCATACCTTTCTTGAGAGGAAATTGATATTTAATATTACCTTCCTTCATGTCAATAATAGCACCAACAGTTCGAAGAAAAGGTCTTCCCAATATAATGGGACAAGATGCATTGCATTCAATATCCAAGACAACAAAATCAACGGGGACAAGGTTATTGTTAACGGTAATGCGAACATTATCAACTCTCCCCAAAGGTCTCTTTGTAGAGTTATCAGCAAGATTAACATCCAAATAACAATTTTTCAATGGTGGCAAGTCAAGCATATTATAGATTTTCTTAGGCATAACGGAAATACTTGCACCAAGATCACATAAAGCATTACAATCAAAGTCATTGACCTTCATCTTAATGATGGGCTCCCAACCATCCTCTAGCTTCCTAGGAATAGAAGCTTCGCGTTCTAATTTCTCTTCTCTAGCTTTTATGAGAGCATTTGTAATATGTTTTGTGAAAGCCAAGTTTATAGCACTAGCATTAGGACACTTAGCAAGTTTTTGTAAGAACTTTATAACTTCAGAGATATGGCAATCATCAAAATCCAAACCATTATGATCTAAAGCAATGGGATCATCATCCCCAATGTTGGAAAAAATTTCAGCAGTTTTATCACAAACAGTTTCAGCGTTAGCAATTTCAGGCAGTTTTTCGCGCTTTGCATTAGAAGTGGAAACATTGCCAACACCAATTCTTTTACCATTATTAGTAGGAGGTGCAGCAACATGTGGAGCATTAGCATTACTAGTGGTGGTAATAGTCCAAACTTTAGCTATATTATCTTCTTTAGCATTTTCTTCTTTTTCCCACCTAGCACGCAATTCGGCCATCAATCTTATATTCTCATTAATTCTAACTTGGATGGCATTTGCTGTAGTAGCAATTTTATTATTATGATTTTCATTAGGCATAACTTTCGATTTCAAAAGATCAACATCAGCAAGACTATCGACTTTAGAAGCAAGTATATCAATTTTCCCAAGCTTTTCTTCAACAGATTTGTTAAAAGCATTTTGTGTACTAATAAATTCTTTAAGCATAGCTTCAAGTCCAGGGGTGTGTTCCTATTATTGTTGTAAGAATTCTCATAAGAATTACCATAGCCGTTGCCATTATTATAAGGATATGGCCTATAGTTGTTACTAGAATTGTTCCGGTGAGCATTGTTGTTGAAATTATTATTTTTAATGAAGTTTACATCAACATGTTCTTCTTGAGCAACCAATGAAGCTAACGGAACATTATTAGGATCAACATTAGTCCTATCATTCACAAGCATAGACATAATAGCATCAATCTTATCACTCAAGGAGGAGGTTTCTTCGACAGAATTTACCTTCTTACCTTGTGAAGCTCTTTCCGTGTGCCATTCAGAGTAATTAATCATCATATTATCAAGGAGCTTTGTTGCTTCGCCTAGAGTGATGGACATAAAGGTACCTCCAGCAGCTGAATCCAATAGGTTCCGCGAAGAAAAATTCAGTCTGCATAAAAGGTTTGGATGATCATCCAAGTAGTCGGTCCATGGGTTGGGCAATTTTTAACTAAAGATTTCATTCTTTCCCATGCTTGTGCAACATGCTCATTATCCAATTGTTTAAAATTCATTATGCTACTTCTCAAAGATATAATTTTAGGGGGATAATATCTACCAATAAAAGCATCCTTGCATTTAGTCCATGAATCAATACTATTCTTAGCAGAGATAGCAACCAATCTTTAGCTCTTCCTCTTAATGAGAAAGGAAACAATTTTAATTTTATAATGTCACCATCTACATCCTTATACTTTTTCATTTCACATAGTTCAACAAAATTATTGAGATGGGCAGCAGCATCATCAGAACTAACACCAGAAAATTGCTCTCGCATAACAAGATTCAGTAAAGCAGGTTTAATTTCAAAGAATTCTGCTGTAGTAGCAGGTGGAGCAATAGGCGTGCATAAGAAATCATTATTATTTGTGGTTGTGAAGTCACACAACTTAGTATTTTCAGGAGTACCCATTTTAGAAACAGTAAATAAAGCAAACTAGATAAAGTAAATGCAAGTAACTAATTTTTTTTTGTTTTTAATATGGGGTATGCGAACAAGATAGTAAATAAAGTAAAGCTAGCAACTAATTTTTTTGTGTTTTGATATAATGCAGCAAACAAAATAGTAAATAAAATAAAGCAAGACAAAAACAAAGTAAAGAGATTGGATGTGGAGACTCCCCTTGCAGCGTGTCTTGATCTAACGGCGCCAGAAATCTTTCTGCTGGCGCAAAGTTGACGTGGGAGTTAGAGATCTCTGTGGTGTAACTTTTCTTCGGGTCCCAAACGGCGCGAGAAAATGCGATACACGTACGGCACTTGTCCGTTGGGAACCCCAAGAGGAAGGTGTGATGCGTACAGCAAGTTTTCCCTCGATGAAACCAAGGTTTATCGAACATTAGGAGCCAAGAAGCACGTTGAAGGTTGATGGCGGCGAGATGTAGTGCGGCGCAACACCAGGGATTCGGCGCCAATGTGGAACCTGCACAACACAACCAAAGTACTTTGCCCCAACGAAGCAGTGAGGTTGTCAATCTCACCGGCTTGTTGTAACAAAGGATTAGATGTATAGTGTGGATGATGATTGTTTGCGAAGAACAGTAGAACAAGTATTGCAGAGATTGTATTCGATTAGAAGAATGGACCGGGGTCCACAGTTCACTAGTGGTATCTCTCCCATAAGATAAATAGCATGTTGGGTGAACAAATTACAGTTGGGCAATTGACAAATAGAGAGGGCATGCCCATGCACATACATGATATGATGAGTATAGTGAGATTTAATTGGGCATTACGACAAAGTACATAGATCGCTATCCAGCATGCATCTATGCCTAAAAGTCCACCTTCAGGTTATCATCCGAACCCCTTTCAGTATTAAGTTGCAAACAACAGACAATTGCATTAAGTATGGTGCGTAATGTAATCAATAACTACATCCTCGGACATAGCATCAATATTTTATCCCTAGTGGCAACAACACATCCATAACCTTAGGGGTTTCTGTCACTCCCCAGATTCACGGAGACATGAACCCACTATCGAGCATAAATACTCCCTCTTGGAGTTAAGAGTAAAACTTGGCCGAGCCTCTACTAATAACGGAGAGCATGCAAGATCATAAACAACACATAGATATAAATTGATAATCAACATAACATAGTATTCTCTATCCATCGGATCCCAACAAACACAACATATAGCATTACGAGATAGATGATCTTGATCATGTTAGGCAGCTCACAAGATCGATAATGAAGCACATAAGGAGAAGACAACCATCTAGCTCCTGCTATGGACCCATAGTCCGAGGTGAACTACTCTCTCATCACTGGAGCGACCATGGCGGTGTAGAGTCCTACCGGAGATGAATCCCCTCTCCGCAGGGTGCGGAGGCGATCTCCTGAATCCCCGAGATGGGATTGGCGGCGGCGGCGTCTCTGGAAGGTTTTTCGTATGGCTCTCGGTACTGGGGGTTTCACGACGAAGGCTATAAGTAGGCGGAGGAGATAGGTCAGTGGGCGTCACGGGGGCCACACACAGGCCGGCGCGGCCAAGGCCGAGCCGCGCCGCCACAGTATCCCACCTCGTGGCCCGCCCGTATCATCTTCGGTCTTGGAAGCTTCGTGTGAAAATAGGCCCTGGGCGTTGATTTCGTCCAATTCCGAGAAATTTCCTTACTAGGATTTGAAACAAAAAATAGCAGAAAATAGCAGCTGGCTCTTTCTCGTTAATAGGTTAGTGCCGGAAAATGCATAAATATGACATAAAGTATGCATAAAACATGTAGATATCATCAATAATGTGGCATGGAACATAAGAAATTATCGATACGTCGGAGACGTATCAGTCATGCTTTTCCAAATCATGTCCAGGCCGAACTCTAAGAAGAGAGCAAAACCTTGCCCAAGCTTCAGGCAATTTCTCTCCATCTTCCTGGTCAAAACTATAAATTTTCTGTAAAGCAATATGTTGAGCACTAGCAGGAAAGTATTTTCGAAAGAAAACATCAAGCAAACCACTTGGACTATCAATAGAATTAGGAGGCAAACTATTATACCAAGTTTTAGCATCATCCTTTAATGAGAAAATTTTTAGCACGTAATCCAGGAGGTCATCCAGGTCCTTGTTCGGCGACGAGAAGCCAACGACGGACTGACTTCCGCTCTCCTGCCTAGGCGCCTGCACGCTGTGTCGGATGTGGCGATGGGCAGCTCATCGCTGTCGATGGAGCCGAAGGCAGCGCCTGCAGAGCCAGACGCCGAAGCAGATGGCGCCGACCACAGCCACACGGTGTGGTGTTGGGTCTCAGGTTTTACGAAACCCGAAATACTGTAGCATTCCAATCGTACGCACGGTGTGTGTTATTTTTCATACCAAAATTTTATATTATGTACTTAGGCCAAAAAATGAAAATTTTCACATAAAAATATATGAATGAAACTCACCTCTCCCCAAATTTCTCCAAATTTCTGTAACTTAGGAGCCAGACAACTGTGTAACTTACTGCCATAATAAGTTTAATTGGATTTCGCAGTCTTATACTTATAGTCGACTGCTCTATGACGATCTGACCTCTTTCCTGGGCTCTGCTTGCTCGTCTACGCTCCGACCAATTCAGTCAAAATCGAAAAACGATGTTTCCTTGAAAAAGTATAAAAAATAGTAGTAGTAGTCAAAAAGTGCACTTTTTCCATATATTTCGATTTATAGGGATCCCTATCTTTATCTCTATCCACAGACTATCTATATAGATAGAGATTTGGATCAAAATTGATCTAGACTATCCTCTATCCGGATAGATATGTCCCTATGGGCGACTAGGCCGATCTTTTTTTATATGTTTTGGCCACGTCCGTTTCCGCTCCGAAGAGGAAGGTTTGGATCTTTCAATCTTATGTCGTGAGGGATGTGACCTATGTTAGGTCCATAAGATACCACAGCTTTTAGTGTTCTATGATTCACCTCCGAATAATGAGTAGGTAGTTCGATCCTTTTGATTCTTATCTTCCTAGTAAACGGGGATCCGGAGCAATAGGTCGAATTACTATATAAAGAAGACTTGTAAACAAAAGGACTTATTGTTCGAGTAGGAAGATTTCGGTTTTTCTCCTTCCCTCTTTTCAATAAGAAGAAGTATTTGAAATGAAACAAATTCCTCTTCATTCTGTTGTGCTCAGCGAAGGAACTGCCTAAGCATACTTTTGCGGATCCAAACTTCTTTGTTCTTTGGACTTTGGAGCTTCCTTTTTTCCCCGTCAATGATGATTGCGGTTCAAAATAGCTCAGCGAGGCCAACTCGGACCTGTCACAAAGCATGCAGTTTTTGGGCGAACCCATATTTGCCGCCCGCATGCATGCGGAAATACATCCCGCATGTACGGGGTGGGCACCTGGGCCTCGGCCATTAACGCGGTGTTGTGGTCTTTTCAGGTTTTGTGATGCTTCCTCGTTCTAGGTTCTCATTATTATCTGTTCTCCTGGGTTCTTTGTTGTTCGACTCGACGGCTTTTTTACGGTTTTTGAGTTTTACTTTTTTGTTTTTAATTGAAAATTCTGAGCATTTTTTAAATCTGAACAATTTGTAAATATATGAACTTTTTTAAGTATGAACATTTTTAATTTCAACGATTTTCAAATTCTAGATATTTTCAAATTTTGAACCTTTTTAAAATTCAAACAATTTTTAGTTGAAACAATTTTTAGGATCGAAGAATTTTTAATTTGAAATAATATTTACAATTGAACATTTTTTGTTGAAACAATTTTCAAATCTGAACTTTTTCAAATCAGATATTAGAAGCAGTGGCGCGGTTTGTTTCTTTTTGGGTAGAACATGAGTTCCATTTATTACATTAGGGCTATATTTACTTTTTTAGAACGAACACTTGATATATTTCCGAGCATTGCACGATACAGTGCATATGAAAGCTATAAAATTAAATAAATATATGATTGTTTTTTACTAGTTATTGATCTGAACAAATAAAAAATTCACATTATATAAGTCGGGATCACCAAATCCTGGAGATGGGGCAGGCTTTGGTGCAACGGCCACTGCAGCTGTGCTCCTTTCCCTGGCTTGTTTTCTTCTCCTGTTGCAGCCAGCCGCAGCCCGCAGGGCAATCCGGCAAAGGCAGGCTGCTTTTCTACTCCCTATACCGATTCCAGCACTGGAGGAGTATCCGCTGACCGCATGATTCACGAGAGCTGAGCTGAGCTGATGGAACACAGAAACGCAACGGCCTTGAAATCAAGCGCATGCATGCCAGGTTGAGGTTGAGCATGCATGCGATGCGACGGTACATCCACCACAAAAACTGAAGAACATCACGGCCTTGAGCTAGCAGAATCTCTGTTTCTTTGCCTCTTCTGGTCGATTCTTTGCGTCCAGTCCATGACCAGAACTAGCAGAGCACCAAAGGAAAGCTGCGTGCATGCTCTGAGCCATACGTACATCTGTATAATGTGTATCCACACATTCTTTCTTGGTATTGTCTGAATTTCTTTTTTAAACAGCCCAACATCGCCTCGAATGTGCACTCCAGCCCAATCAACCCGTGATAAAAGTCTAGTGCAAAATTCGAGGCCCACGGCCAGAGAGCTCATGTGCCATCGTTTTTTTTTCTCTCTTCCAAAAATGTAGGAAAATAAAACTTAAACTCTCAAAGAAAGAAAACTTGTTCCAACAACTGAAACCACTCGACGAGCCCCTGTAATGTTGGCACGATCTCGTTGGAAGGAAAAGAACCTCATTTCCCATGATGATTGCACAGTTCAAACGAGTCCAGTCCAACCCATCCCGTAGGGAAAAGAGTAGGCGCCAAAAGGCGGTCTTTGTTGCAGGCAGGCAAATCTGCAACTGCACTCCAAATCTGCAACTGCAGTTTTTACCCCTTTCCCTCCCTTGTTTTCTTTCTCTTTTGCTGCTGCAGCTGCAGGGCAAAGGCGGGCCTCTTTCTCCTCATCTCCATCTCTCTCTGTCTTGGTACTCGAGTAGCCGTACGCGCAACAGGCGATACACATGAACCGCAGCACAGAAAATGAGCTGATGGAACGCAACACTGACAGTACCACAACAATGTCGTCATGAAACACCAATACGATCATGTATGTGATGCCAAGAAACAAATTCTGTCTCCGGTACCAAACATCGTGCCAACTCCCACTCCCAGTGCTACCATGCACACCCACGACAAAAACTGAAGAACAGGTACGCCTTGTGGTGGTACATCTGCACACACAGCAGCATCTCTCTTTTCTTTCCCTCTTGTGCTCAATTCTCATCTTCCAGTCCAAGCCCTCAAGTAGCTGCATTCGCTTGGTCCAATACCAACACACGGCACCTGTGTGCCTATTCTGATAAGTTGTAATATTAGAGCATCTCCACCGGTAGCCCCCAAATAGGCGCTGGCAGGAGCGCCGGCACCTCCGTTTGGGGGCGCCGACACTGTATCCTCTATTTAGGGAGCTGTTCCCACACCGGCGCCCCCAAACAGGCGGCCCCGATAGAAGTTTTGAATTAAAATTATAAATAAATGCATAGAAAATTGAATAAGAAACATTTTATTCCACAAACTAATACATAATTAGAACATGGTTTACATGAAGATATAGTTTGGAACATGGTTTTCCACAAAATAATACATAGTTTGAACCATAGTTGACACAAATATAAAACATTGCAAAAAAAACTAAACCTAACTAGGCCGGTCATCGCAGGTTTCGTGTGTTCGCTGCCAAGAAAGAACACTCGAGGGCACACCCAGTCACCAAACTGGAAAATCCAGCTGGCGAGGGTGCCCCTGTTGGTTCTTTCGAGGAAGAACATCTAAAAACATGCGAGCCGATATTCGCTGCGAAGAAACAACACTCGTCAGTCGTCGTCCTTCTTGGCGTTGTTGACGTGGTAGTTCCGGCGGCAACGCGTCTCGTCGAAGACCTTGACGTTCATGTCCCTGTCGCCAAAGTAGGAGAACACGAGCAAAGCCGGCTTGGAGGCTGTGGTGGCGCGTCGTAGATCACCCACCGATCCACCGGTTCCTGCCGCACGCGTCGTAGATCACGCGGCGTCGCCGGCGAAGTCGGCGAAGGTGTCCGGCAGCCTCTGGATGCCACGTGGATCGCCCTTGAGGATGAGGATAAACTCGAACAGCACGGGCCCCTACTCGTCCATCTCCGACGATGAAGACGACGGCGTCGCAGGTGATGGCGTGAGTGCACCTCTGCCGCGGCCACGGCCACGACCACGGCCGCGACCCCGGCCTCGACCAGACATGGCGTCGTCTTTTCAGATGGTGTGGGCTAGGGTTGGGGAGAGAGGCGCTAGGGTTTTTGTGTGCGAGGAACGATGAGAGGTGGCCCTTTTTATAGGCCGGAGGGAGGCGGGGGAGCGGGGGAGCGGTGGCGCTCATTAACGCGGCACGAAGAGCAAGGCGCGCGGACGGGACGGTTCGCTGCGCGTCTGCGGAAACTGCACCACCGCTGCGCCCCAATAACTCCCGTCGCGAGGTAGGCGACGGTTAGGTTAAAATTGAATGAACCGCTGACGCGTCGGCCCGCCACTCCCCGTTGGCGTCGACTTTTGGGATGTGTGGCCTGCAGGCGGCTCCCATGCCCAAAAATTTCAGCCTCGCGAGGCGCCGGCGCGTCCGTTTCGCGCCCTTGGCGAAGGGGCCGGCACGGGGTTGCCGGCAATTCTATTGGGCTCTAAAATTGGCCGGCGTCGTATGGGGCACGCCGGTGCGAGCCCATTTTCGCTCCCGGCCCCCAAATTGCTATCGGGGCCGCTATCGGGGGTGCCGGTGGAGATGCTCTTACAACACTGTACCAACACATGATTTCCTTCTCTTTTCCGAAGAAAACTAACAAGGCTTTGTGGACGATTGGTTCCATAGATAACATGTAAAATCGTGAGAGGCGGAACATAAAATTTTGATAGCTAAGTTACCGAGTGTAGGTATTTATAGGTTTGTTCACTCTAAAAAATGGTGAGCATAATCTGAATTTTAACCTCACACTGAAGCAACATCAAATAAAAACTACAACCTAGCTTGCAATATAAAATTAATTCAATGTACTTATATTATATCCTTGCATGCCAAAAGGCACATATAGTCATTGATAAGCTATTTGTTAACGCATCATTCTATATTCTAACACAAATTAAAAATAATTAAACATGTCTCATGCACAAGGGATGTTTTATATGGGATGATATTTACGGTTAGTCTATGTAACCATGTTAATTCTAATTGCATAATACAAGTTTTATAGAACCATAAATTTTTTATCTAATCATATTAAGATGCTGTCCTCGCACTTGCGAGGGCCACCATACAAGTTAGCGTCCCAACTATCATAAGAAACATGTTGGCGTCCCAATTTTCGCAATCTCGACAGCAAAATCATGGATATATGGTCAGGGGTCAGGACATACGTGCCCAGTTCATCGATATCTCAAAATTCATCTGCACCAATGGTAAACCATCATGAACCAGAATACCATCCATGATCCATCACGACTTCAAAAGAAGTTCAGAACATCACAACCTTCAGCAGATCAGCTTTGTGCTGGTGCATCCGCAAAGACAGAGGAGAGAATCTCTCTTACTTTCCTCTTTTGCTCGATTCTCATTTTCCAGTCCAAGGCCACCACAAGCACCAGCTCGCTAGCACCAGACAGCAAACGCAAGCTGTTTTCGTCTTGTCCACTACCAACACAACACACCGCACCTGCGTGCATTACTGTGATGAGAAGTTGCAGTAGTACGTGTGCCTGTGTACTAATACTATCACATGATCCCGTTTTATTTTCTGAAAAAAAAAACAGTAACGAAACATAATGGCGGTTGAAGTCTCGCAAACTTGAGACCAAAATCACGGACAGACGATCAGGATGCCTGTTCATGGAGATCCTCGGCTCCAATTGTACACCGTCATGATTCATGAAACAGAGTACCATCCATCACAATAACTTGAGAACAGCACTGTCATCTAGCTTTGTCCCAACACTTTGCCATGCTGTTCAACCTCCCCAAAAACCATTACAGCAGCCAGTAAAATCCAGCATTTAAGGATCATCATAGATCACAGTACCAAAACGCACTACGCAGGCAGGTGTGTCTCAAGATCGAACCTGCATCAAGCTTCAGCTATTAAGCTTTGAGCATTGCTGCATGCCCGAGCCTATCTATCCCAGCTGTTCACCAATTCCTATCTATGGAGTATCTGTCTGTCCGACTCGCTCCGGCCGATCGTCCGGCCACCGGTCACATGACGGCGCAGGCGCTGGGGTTCTCGTCGCTGAGGAGGAATTGGCTGGCCTGCAGTGCGCTGTCGTAGTAAGCAGTTTTCCACAAACCCAGTTCCGCCGCCATCGACAGCTCCGCCGCCTCCTTGGATTGCTTCCCGTCCTTGCCGTAGCGCTGCAGGCAGCCTCCCTCCGGTCGCATGGCATCCGTCTTGGTCGCAGGCAGGCATCTCGCTGCACTCCAAGTCTGCAACTGCAGTTTTTACTCCTTTCCCTCTCTTGTTTTCTCCTCCTTTTGCAGCCTCAGGCCGCATGGGCAAAAGCCAAAAGGTAGCCTGCTTTGAGCTTTCTCTACTCTCCCTCTCTGACCCCGGTACTACCAGCACTCGAGTCTCCGTACTCGCAACTAGGGCCCTGCTGGCAACAGCGATCCACATGATCCGCAGCACATAGATCATAGATGAGCTGCGCTGATGGAACATAGCAGTGACACTAGCACAACAATCTCGAGATGTCAAGAAACAGTTTCTGTCTCCGTTACCAAACGTCATGACGGTAACTCACAGTGCTGCCATGCATCCACGACAAGAACTGAAGAACAGGTACGCCGTCGCAGCCTTGTGGTGGACGGGTACTCCCTTTTCTTTCCCTCTTCTGCTCCATTCTCATTTTCCAGTCCAAGCCCACAAGAACCCACGGCGCCTCTGTGCCTACTCTGAGAAGTTGCAATACCAGACCTGTGTGCCAACACATGATTTCCTTCTCTTTTCCTAAAATACGTTATTACCAATAGGAAACATGCCGGCGTCTGAACTCTCGCAATCTTGAGACCAAAATCAAGGATATATCGTCAGGAGTCAACACATTTTTTCGATAAAGGAAACAAATATCAATATCAAAAAGATACTATTACTTACACTTAGCCTCTACACCAATATATTGTTAGGAACTAGTCAATATATTAAGAATGCATACGGTTAAAAATGAAAAAATAAAAATAAATAAAAAGACCCCGCCACAATGATTGACCACAGGCAGAAGCTGGACCCAAACCACCACCAAATACAACACCGTGAGTACAAAAGAGGCTATGCAAAAGTGACGCCTCTAAGAAGGTAACATTGCAGCAACGCCTTCGTCACCCAATCAAAGTTTGCAGGTTTTCTCCTTGGAGGCAATCCAAACAATGCTTTCAACAAGGATGACTTTGCCAGGTACAACCAACCTTGGACATCGAGACTTGGTAACCGAAGGGCACGCCCAAAATTGATGTCCCCAAGTGCTACCACTCCCACTCACCGATGTCACGTTTGCAAAGCATCAATCGCCAGTATCACATCATGTGCGATTCGAACAGGAGCAATGCCCCTCAACCATGCCCGTGCAATAGCCTGCGAAGCAACGTCTACATCCTCTCAAGACTTCGCATCCGCAAATACGTTATGTTCTTTCCAATCATAGCCGTCTTGACATTCCTCACCTCTGCTAACAATCACATACATCGGCATGTCCCGTGGTGTTTACAAGAAACAATGCTTCACGTTAACATCCCCTCAAATCCTCATAGGCTAAAATTTGCGGGCGTGCATGACCAGGTCTCATCTACCAGCTGTCCGTGATCATCCTAGCCAATCCGTGAAAATTGTCGATGGGGTAATCCAGAACTCGTCGACGGCCAGATCTTGGATGATCGATAGCATGCAGATTGGAAGAATTGGTCGGACGGAGATCACTAGGATAACCATCAAACACCTTTATTTGAGCAACATATACAACCCGAGTTATGAACAAAGCACACATATCCGCGCCATCGTTGCAATTCATCGGCATCGGCCCAGCGCCATGGTCGCCACCCATGCAACCGACACCAATGCAGGACCACCACCTCGACTCCCTTACTCTGACGCCATCGTCGTGCCTCCTTATCCGGAGGGCTCTCTTCACCAGCACCGCACAAGAAGACAGCCCCGCCTCCGCCGTCAGCCGGGTGACCTTTGCCTGCCGGCATCCACTAGCGATAGCAAGGGTGACGGCGGTGGAGGTTGTGGGGCCGGCGACTAAGGTTTCCACCCGAGCCGCCCCTAGAGAGCAACACGACAGCGATAAGTGCTTTATCGCCCAAAGTGCGTGAGTCCATACATACGTGCCAGTTCACCGAGATCTCAAAATTCAACAGCACCAACAATAGACCATCCATGATCCAACAAGAGTTCAATAGCATCACAACCATCAGCAGATCAGCTTTGTGGTGCTACATCTGCAAAGGCAGCCAAGAGAATCTCTGTTACTTTCCTCTTTTGCCCCATTCTCATTTTCCAGTCCAAGGTCACAAGCAGCAGCTAGCACCAGACACCAAAGACAAGCAACTGCAGTTCATGGAGATCCTCAGCTCCATTTATAAATCATCACGATTCATGAAAAACAGTACCATCCATCACAATAACTTGTCACATTCTACCTTGTCCCAGCAGGCACCGTGCCATGCACTTCTCCCTCCCCAAAAACCATTACAGCAGCCAGTAAACTACGGTAACATACCATCCTACTAAGATCACAGAACCACGCAGGCAAGTGTCTCAAGATCGAACCTGCATCAAGTTCCTCCCCCAAAAAAACTACAGTTTCAGCAATCAAGCTTTCAACATTGCTGCCTGTCCGAGCCTATCTATCCCAGTTGCTCACCAATTCCTATCTATGTATCTGTTCCGGCTCACTCCGGCCGATCGTCCGGCCACCGGTCACATGACGGCGCAGGCGTTGGGGTTCTCGTCGCTGAGGAGGAACTGGGTGGCCTGCAGCGCCTGGCTGTCGTAGTAGGCCGTCTTCCACAGCGCCAGCTCCGCCGCCATGGCCTTCTCCGCCGCCTCCTTGGACTGCTTCCCGTCCTTGCAGTCGCCCTGCGGCTTGCCGCCGTCCTTGTTGCCGCCCTCCCCCTGCTGCTGCTGCTTGCCGTCCTTGTCCTTGTCCTTGTCTTTGCCGGGCGCCACCACGTCCACGGGCCGCTTCAGCTTCCCGCGGAGCTTCTCCGGCAGGCACTTGGCGTCCATCGTGCCGATCACCGTCACCTGGTTCTTGGGAAAATCCATGCGGACCTGCTCCACGCCTGCATTCACAGGCAAAAACGATCACTGACTGACAACGTATTCGCCCTCGGCAATGCGACGCGGAATTCGATCGAGTAACTACAAGTAGAAGCAGACAATCACGGACAGAAAAGTTTTGATGTGAATGCGCATGGGTGGGTTGAGATTTGGATCGAACACATGGCATGCATGCAGGATTGGGCAAGTAAGGTAGACCACCGTCGATGATTAGAATGGGAATCCGGTCGAGCACCTGGCGTGCATGCAGGGTTGGGGCATGTAAGGGAACTGACTAGCTGCGTACCTTTGATCTTGAACAGCTTGCTACGGATTTTGTGCATGCAGCCGTCGCAGTGCAGACCGACGGAGCCGATCTTGAGCACCACCGTCACGATCACCGGCTGCGTGTCACATCAAGCAGAGCAATCTCGTCAGCGAGCGCATTGCAAAGCGGCAGATTTAACAGACGAATACGTGCTGTGTGTGTGAGTATCCGGGGCGAGGAATCAAACGATCGACCAGAGCATTACAGTACAAACTAGAAAATTAGTGCTGATGGAATCAACAACAGAGGAGAAGGAGATCGATAGGATGAGGCACGCACCACGGCAGGCTTCTTGTTGTCCTTGCCGCCGCCCTTCCCCTTGGCCGCATTGCCGCCGCACTTGTCGTCCTGGTCCTTGCCCTCCTTGTCGAGCTCCTTCCCCTCGTCGTCCTTCTTCTCGGGCTTGACCTCGCCGTCGTTTCCCTTCTGGTCACCCCCGCCGCCCTTGCTGTTGGTGTTGTTGTTGTTGTTGCCGAGGAGGTCGACCTTCTTCCTGGTCTTGCGCGCAACGCGGTCCCGCAGCTTCTTGGCGTCGAAGCGGCCGACGACGGTCATGGAGCCCTTGTCCACCTCCATCGCCACGCCTTCCACGCCTGCAAAAAAGCGTGGCGCGCCCGCCGGGTCGATCGTCGCGTCAGAACGCCAGCAGAACGAGAAGGAACGAAGCGGCGGAAACAAAAGCAGAGGATGCGCACGCCGGTGGTGCGCGCGCCCGGGAGAGAGAGGGAGCCGTGCAGTAATAGTACCTGCGTAGCGTCGGACGGAGGCGCGGATGCGGCGGGCGCAGCCGTGGCAGTGCATGTCGACCTTGAGCACGGCGGTGACCACGGGCAGCGGCGGCGGCGGCTTCTTCTCCTTGTCCTTGCCCTTGTCGTCCCTGCAGCCGCCGCCGGCGCCCTTGTCCTTGTCCTTGTCCTTGTCGTCGCCCGACTTTTGTGTGTCCTTGTCCTTGTCGTTCCCGTCGCAGCCGGAGGCAGCGGCGTCGCCCTTCTCCGCGTCGGCGCAGGCCTTCTCGTCGCGCTCCTCCGCCGCGTGCTCCTGCTGCTGGCCGCCGCCGCCTCCGGAACCGCATCCTCCCCCTCCGCCTCCGCCTCCGCCGCCGCCACCGGAGCGCTTCTTCTTCTGCAGATGAGATGGCACAGATGAGAAGGAGATGACGACGATTGTTAGAGGGAGTAAGGATGGGACAGGAGACGGTGGTGGCTCCTGGCCGCGCCGCCGCCGCGGGTGAGGGTTACCTTGCCCATGGCCGCCGCGCGCGACTCCTCCGGGAGAGCCTTCCGAGCTTCCTCTCCGCTGTGCGGCTGTGTGTGCGGCGGGATGGGATGGGAGCGACGGCGGCGGCGCGTTGGGGTTTTAGGTAGGGAAGGAGAAGCAGAGCAAAGTGGAGGCACGGCAAGGGTGATATGGGTGTGCAGTGCAGTGGTACGACCGACCAGAGGCAGACCACTCGCTCGGCTCGTGCTGGCTGGCCGTGCCTTCCGGAGTTGGAGTTGTACGGGGCCAGCTGCGTGTCTCTGGACGTGGGCCCACCGAATCGGGCGCAGCTCCTCCTCGCGGGCCAACCGGCCGGAAGGCCAGGAGACGGGTGCCCGCGGCAGCAGAGAGAATCCGTGCTCGTACCAGTGGCGGCGTGGGTGTCTTCGTTTGCAGCTGCCTGTGCGGGTGTTCCAATTACTGGGTGCGCTCGTACTCAGAGGCCATGTACGATGCGGTGAGGATCGTCGTGGTACGTCTACAGTACAAATCTTATGTTGTCTTTTACTACTTCCAAATGGTTGATCTTATTTGCGATCCATAAATTGTAAACTCTGTAAATCTTGGTAATGAAACAAAGACTCTTAACAATGAAATAAAAAAAAATCAATACAAATTCAATGACTATCAAAAATGAAATAAAAGGTCGGAATCCAGCCCATCCTAAAACACATCCTAAAACAGGGTCAGTTTACATTTTTCCAAAAAAAAAATGAAGCGGAGATGACGATAGATCGAAAATAGCCTCCATTCTACAAAAAATTCTCGAGCTTCACCAAAACATTTCCAGTTCTTTTGTGGAAAAAGTGCTCCTGGTGTAGCAAGGACTCCTAGCTTATAAATGCTTCCATGGGTTCCTGGTCAACATCCCATATCACGTTGTTGATTCTACTCTGATTCAATGGATGTAATCTCCCGACTCTTAGATAAAAACTTTGATCCATAATATCCAGCAAAGTAAACCGGACATAAATATACCAGAATACTAACCTCGACCTCATGTGAGTCAACCTTGACAACTAAATATGATTTTCATGTAAATGTACTTATACTCAACTTTTGTACTTACTTCGATTTTTTTTACTTAATCATATAGTGGTATTAAAAATATATGTTTTATATTACTTATTTAGCATTAGTAGCCACAGAACAATGTTGATAACGATTAATTACTAGGTTCTTTGTTATATAATTGAAAACTATATTAGGAATTATATATTTGAGTCGTGCTTAACTTAAAATGTATAGCAAAGAAGACCCATTATTTTTCCCCCTTTTGTGAGACATTGCCCATTAATATGATAGTGAAACAGAATAACCTCAAGTGTGGGAATAAAAAGGAACGAACACTCATGCTGCTTGATTTTTTCTACAATTGATGAGTCATATTTTATATGTATATTTATGTTTACATTCTACTCTATTTCAATACTATTAAATATATTGTCAGACATTTCAAAGCATATGACCTGATAAATACTATCTTTAATAGAGATTGTGATGTATGATCAGGTAAGGAAATTTATAGAAACTTCTAGAGTGTATATATATGGTATGATTATTTTTTCTATGGTTAGTCGTGTATTAGTTACTATGGGTTTTGTAATAAGTTGACGACATGTACTATGGGTTATAAAACTTTTGCATACAAAATTGTTATTATTTTATAGAGAAAATTCTTAGGATGCCATCAAACTATTGCCACGTTCCGAGAATGCCATCAAATTAGTTGTCGTTCTCAGAATGCCATCAAACAAGCTGTGTTATTCCCAGAATACCATTTCCGTTAGTTGACCGTTAACTCTCTTATGTAAGACTAATGTGTCCTTATTACTTTCTTTTTGCTCAAATTTTTTTGACGGAGTTTTGCCTCGTTTTTTTACATTTTGCAACACAATATGAACAATAGTATAATATTCTTGTAACAATACCGTTTTTCATGTCTAACAATAAATGACGTCCAGGTAACTACCATTACATCAATACCAAAGTTTAACAACAAACATGTCCAAAATAAGAGCTTAGAAGTTCATTACATCATGTCCAAAATGCAACAGTTCACTACATCAAATTACTTAATCACCTACGTGATTTCAGCAGTAAAGTTTCCTTTTGCTCCCCACAGGTGGCTTGTTTGCTGCTACTTTGCTTCTTGTTCCCATGGCAGGACTGTTTGTTGTAGCTGCTTTGCTTCTTGTGTTGGAGATATGCCCAAGAGGCAATAATAAAAGTGGTTATTATATATCTTTATGTTTATGATAAATGTTTATATACCATGCTATAATTGTATTAACCGAAACATTGATACATGTGTGTTATGTAAACAACAATGAGTCCCTAGTAAGCCTCTTAACTAGCTTGTTGATTAATAGATGATTAGTTTCATAATCATGAACATTGGATGTTATTAATAACAAGGTTATATCATTGTATGAATGATGTAATGGACACACCCTATTAAGCGTAGCATAAGATCACGTCATTAAGTTATTTGCTATAAGCTTTCGATACATAGTTACCTAGTCCTTATGACCATGAGATCATGTAAATCACTTATATCGGATAGGTTTGATTACATCAAACGCCACTGCGTAAATGGGTGGTTATAAAGGTGGGATTAAGTATCCGAAAGTATGAGTTGAGGCATATGGATCAACGGGGATTTGTCCATCCCGATGACGGATAGATATACTCTGGGCCTCTCGGTGGAATGTCGTCTAATGTCTTGCAAGCATATGAATAAGTTCATAAGAGACCACATACCACGGTACGAGTAAAGAGTACTTGTCAGAGATGAGGTTGAACAAGGTATAGAATGATACCGATGATCAAACCTCGGACAAGTAAAATATCGCGTGACAAAAGGAATTGGTATCGTATGTGAATGGTTCATTCGATCACTAAAGTCATCGTTGAATATGTGGGAGCCATTATGGATCTCCAGATCCCGCTATTGGTTATTGGTCGGAGAGAGATCTCAACCATGTCCGCATAGTTCGCGAACCGTAGGGTGACACACTTAAGGTTTGATGTTGTAATAGTAGAACTTGAATATGGAATGGAGTTCGAAGTATTGTTCGAAGTCCGGATGGGATCCCGGACATCACGAGGAGTTGGAATAAGATTCATATATAGGAAGTCATTTTATAAGTTTGAAAATGATCCGGTGCATTTATGGAAAGTTCTAGAAGGTTCTAGAAAAGTCCGAAAGAAATCACTTTGGAAGGCGGAGTCCCGGAGGGACTCCACCACCATGGCCGGCCAACCCTAGAGGGTGGAGTCCCAGGTGGACTCCACCAAAGGTGGCCGGCCACCCCTCCCAAGGAAAGGTGGGAATCCCACCTCAAGTGGGAATCCCACCTTGGGTAGGTTTCATGTCATATGGAAGGTTTTGGTTTGGGGTCTTATTCGAAGACTTGTAGACCAACTCTTGGGTGTTCCACCTATATAATGAGGGCCAAGGGGAGGCCGGCCACCTCAAGCCATAGCTTGCCGCACCCTAAGTGGCCGGCCACCCCTCCCAAACCCTAGCCGCCCCACCTCCTCCACCTCTCCCGCAACGCTTAGCGAAGCTCCGCCGGAGATCTCCATCGCCACCGCCACCACGCCGTCGTGCTGCCGGATTCAAGGAGGAGCTACTACTTCCGCTGCCCGCTGGAACGGGGAGAAGGACGTCGTCTTCATCAACACCGAACGTGTGACCGAGCGGAGGTGCTGCCCGATCGTGGCGCCGTGATCAAGATCTTCTACGCGCTTTGCAAGCGGCAAGTGATCGTCTACCGCAACAACAAGAGCCTCATTTTGTAGGCTTTGGAAATCTTCAAGGGTGAGTCTCGATGATCTCCTCGTTGCTCCCGTCTTCTAGATTGCATCTTGGCTTGGATTGCGTTCTCGCGGTAGGAATTTTTTTTTTCTATGCAACGAATCCCTACAGTGGTATCAGAACCGTGTCTATGCATAGATGGTTGCACGAGTAGAACACAATGGTTTTGTGGGCGTTGATGCTTATGTTGTCTTTAGTTTGAGTACTTTGCATCTTTGTGGCATAGTGGGATGAAGCGGCTCGGGCTAACTTTACATGACCGCGTTCATGAGATTTGCTCCACGCTCGATGCAACTTGTATTGCATAAGTGGCTTTGCGGGTGTCTGTCTCCTACTATAGTGAAGATTCAATTTACTCTTCTATTGACAACACTAGTATCACCGTTGTGGTTCATGTTCGTAGGTAGATTGGATCTCACTCGAAAACCCTAAACCACGTAAAATATGCAAACCAAATTAGAGAACGTCTAACTTGTTTTTGCAGGGTTTGGTGATGTGATATGGCCATAATGTGATGATGACTATGTATGAGATGATCATTATTGTATTGTGGCAACCGGCAGGAGCCTTATGGTTGTCTTTAAATTTCATGTTGAGTAGTATTTCAAAGTAGTTGTAATAGTTGCTACATGGAGGACAATCATGAAGACGATGATGGAGATCATGCCCGTTGATGATGAAGATCATGTCCGTGCTTTGGAGATGAAGATCAAAGGCGCAAAGACAAAAGGGCCATATCATATCACATATGAACTGCATGTGATGTTAATCCTTTATGCATCTTATTTTGCTTAGATCGCGACGGTAGCATTATAAGATGATCCCTCTCACTAAAATATCAAGATAATAAAGTGTTCATCCTTAGTAGCACCGTTGCCAAGACTTGTCGTTTCGAAGCATCTCGTGATGATCGGGTGTGATAGACTCAACAAGTGCATACAACGGGTGCAAGCCAGTTTTGCACATGCGGATACTAAGGTGGCCTTGACGAGCCTAGCATGTACAGACATGGTCTCGGAACACGTGATACCGAAAGGTAGAGCATGAATCATATGATTGATATGATGAACACTTTGAGTGTTCGCCATTGAAATTACATCTTGTCTCGTGATGATCGGACTTGGTGTGATGGATTTGGTTCGTGTGATCACTAAGACAATGCGAGGGATATTGTTTTGAGTGGGAGTTCACCTAGTTTTTAATTATGTTGAATTAAAATTTGAACTCAATTTGTCATAAACATTAGTCTAAACTATTGCAAATATATGTTGTAGATATGGCGTCCCCAATCAATTTTAACCAGTTCCTAGAGAAAGAAAAGCTTAAGAGCAACGGTAGCAACTTCACCGACTGGTTCCGTCATGTGAGGATCTTCCTCAATGGCGGAAATCTGCAATATGTGCTTGATGCACCGCTAGGTGACCCTCCTGCAGAAACTGAAACCGATGAAGTAAAGAATGTTTACGCGACTCGGAAAACTCGGTACTCTCAAGTTCAGTGTGCCATCCTGTGCAGTCTGGAAGCCGATCTTCAAAAACGTTTTGAGCACCACGATCCACATGAGTTAATCAATGAGTTGAAAACTATCTTTGAAACTCATGCGGCCGTGGAATGCTATGAAGCATCGAAACACTTCTTCAGTTGCATGATGGAAGAAGGTAGCTCCGTTAGTGAGCACATGCTCGCCATGACCGGGCATGCGAAGAAACTCAGTGATTTGGGAATAGTGATTCCTAACCGACTGGGGATTAATCGTGTCCTTCAATCACTGCCACCTAGTTACAAGAACTTTGTGATGAACTACAATATGCAGAACATGAACAAAGAGTTACCTGAACTCTTCTCCATGCTGAAATCTGCTGAGATTGAGATCAAGAAAGAGCACCAAGTGTTGATGGTCAACAAGACCACTAGTTTCAAGAAACAGGGCAAGTCTAAGGGAAAATTCAAGAAGGGTGGCAAGAAAGCTGCCACGCCTCCTGTGAAACCTAAGACTGGCCCTAAGCCTGATGCTGAGTGTTATTACTGCAAGGAGAAGGGACACTGGAAGCGTAATTGCTCCAAGTATTTGGCGGATCTGAAGAGCGGCCTTGTCAAGAAGAAGAAAGAAGGTATATCGATATACATGTTATAGATGTTTATCTTACTGGTTCTCGTACTAGTACCTGGGTATTTGATACTGGTTCGGTTGCTCATATTTGTAACTCGAAACAGGAACTAAAGAATAAACGAAGACTACTAAAGGATGAAGTGACGATGCGCGTTGGAAATGGATCCAAAGTCGATGTGATCGATGTCGGCACACTTCCTCTACATCTACCTTCGGGATTAGTTTTAAGCCTCAATAATTGCTATTTTGTACCCGCGTTGAGCATGAACATTATATCTGGATCTTGTTTAATGCAAGACGGTTATTCATTCAAGTCTGAGAATAATGGTTGTTCTATTTTTATGAATAATATCTTTTATGGTCGAGCACCTGAAAAGAATGGCTTATTTCTATTAGATCTCGATAGTAGTGATACACATATACATAATATTGATGCTAAGCGAATTAAATTGAATGATAATTCTACTTATATGTGGCACTGTCGTCTTGGTCATATTGGAGTGAAACGCATGAAGAAACTCCATACCGATGGATTACTTGAATCACTTGACTTTGAGTCACTTGATAGATGCGAAGCATGTCTAATGGGAAAATGACTAAGACTCCATTCTCTGGTATTATGGAGCGAGCTACTGACTTATTGGAAATCATACATACCGATGTGTGCGGACCAATGAGTGTAGCATCGCGCGGTGGTTATCGTTATGTTCTAACCTTCACGATGATCTGAGTAGATATGGGTATATCTATTTCATGAAACATAAATCCGAAACTTTTGAGAAGTTTAAGGAATTCCAAAGTGAAGTAGAAAATCAACGTAACAAGAAGATTAAATTTCTACGATCTGATCGCGGAGGTGAATATCTGAGTTATGAGTTTGGCATGCATTTAAAGAAATGCGGAATACTTTCACAATTGACACCGCCGGGAACACCTCAACGAAACGGTGTGTCCGAACGTCGTAATCGAACTCTCTTAGATATGGTTCGTTCTATGATGTCTCTTACTGATTTGCCGTTATCATTTTGGAGTTATGCATTAGAGACAGCCGCATTCACTTTAAATAGAGCACCATCAAAATCCGTTGAAACGACACCGTATGAATTATGGTTTAATAAGAAACCTAAGCTGTCGTTCCTAAAAGTTTGGGATTGCGAAGCTGATGACCCACAAGTATAGGGGGTGTATCGTAGTATTTTCGATAAGTAAGAATGTCGATCCCAACGAGGAGCAGAAGGTGTTGACAAGCAGTTTCGATGAAGGATTCACTGTAAATGCTCACAGACAAGTATTCGGGGGTTTTGATGTAACAGTTGAATAAAGTACGAGTAAGTAAAGTGCGAGAGTAACAATTGCAGCGAGTGGCCCAATCCTTTTTAGCACAAAGGACAAGCCGGTTTGTTTACTTATAATGACCAAACGTTCTCGAGGACACACGGGATTTTAGTCTAGTGCTTTCGCTACATACGGCTAAATAATCTTCATTGTTATGATAAGTGTTGTGTGGGTGAACCTATGCTAATGTACCGCCCTTCCTAGGACTAATACATACTTGTGATTATACCCCTTGCAAGCATCCGCAACTACAAGAAAGTAATTAAGATAAATCTAACCACAGCCTTAAACTCTGAGATCCTGCTATCCCTCCTGCATCGATATACCAACGGGGGTTTAGGTTTCTGTCACTCCGGCAACCCCGCAATTGGCAAACGAATACAAGATGCATTCCCCTAGGCCCATAAATGGTGAAGTGTCATGTAGTCGACGTTCACATGACACCACTAGAAGAATAACACCACAACTTAAATATCATACCATTGAATATTACTCAACCATAGTTCACTACTAACATTTAGACTTCACCCATGTCCTCAAGAACTAAACGAACTACTCACGAGACATCATATGGAACATGATCAGAGGTGATATGATGATGAATAACAATCTGAACATAAACTTGGTTCAATGGTTTCACTCAATAGCATCAACAACAAGTAGAAATCGATACCGGGAGAGTTTCCCCTATCAAACAATCAAGATCAAACCCAAATTGCTACAGCGGTGACGAGGTGCAGCGGTGGAGAGCGGTGATGATGGTGGAGATGATGATGATGGTGATGGAGATGATGTCCAGCTCGATGACGGTGACGATGGCGTCGATTTCCCCCGGAGGAATTTCCCGGCGGATTCCTGCCCGCCGGAGCTCTTTCTCTCTCTGGTGTTCTCCGCTTCGCGGCTGTGCTCTCGTGAGGTACCCTCTGGCTTAGGTTTTCGGGACGAAGGGTTTCGCGAAGAAAAGGAGGCGAAAGGGGCTGTGGGGCCCCCACACCACATGGTGGCGCGGCCAGGCCATGGGCCGCGCCGCCCTATGGTCTGGCCCACCTTGGGTCCAGCTGGCTCCTCCTTCTGGCTTCCTTCGTCATCTTGAAAAATAGGATTTTTGGTATAATTTCCTTCCACAGTTGATCTTCCGAAATATTGCGTTCGACGGTGCTTTTTCCAGCAGAATCCTGGCTCCGGTGCTTGATCCTCCAATAATGATGAAACATGCAAAATAGATGAAATAACATAAGTATTGTGTCCCAATATGAAATATATCAATGAATAACAGCAAATTATGATATAAAATAGTAATGCAAATTGGACGTATCAACTCCCCCAAGCTTAGACTTCGCTTGTCCCCAAGCGAAACTGAACTCGATAAACAGACCACATGTTTATGGAGTGAAGGGTCGATAAATAAAATACGGACAAGAAGCATCATATTCATTCACACAAGACATTATAGTAAACAACTTCTTCATATAACTCAACTTGAAACAAGTATAAGGTAATCACAAATAAAGGTGCATAAGAAATCATAGTTGGTGATGGCAAACTTCGTTCTTGGTCAGAGAACAATTAACAGATTATATTTATCTCATTGAGCAGCGCTCTCATGTTAAAGTTTATATGGCACAACTTGCATACTCAATCATAATGGTCTCCTCATAATCATTGATAACTTGCAAAGTTATATTCATTCAGATAAAACTTGTACTAAACAAAGAAGAATAAAAGACATGATGAAGCAAATCACAATATAATGGTTTGATCACAACTACTCAAATGCTTGCTTGAGATGGAAGGAAATAGGTTTACTGACTCAACATAAAGTAAAAGACAGGCCCTTCGCAGAGGGAAGCAGGGATTAAATCATGTGCTAGAGCTTTTTCAGTTTTGAAATCATATAAAGAGAATAAAAGTAACATTTTGAGAGGTGTTTGTTGTTGTCAACGACTGGTAGCGGGTACTCTAACCCCCTTGCCAGACAAACCTTCAAAGAGCGGCTCCCATATTATTTTCATTTTATGTGGCACTCCTTCCAACCTTTCTTTCACAAACCATGGCTAACCGAATCCTCGGGTGCCTGCCAACAATCTCATACCATGAAGGAGTGCCTTTTTATTTTAGTTTTATTATGATGATGACACTCCCCCCAACCTTTGCTTACACAAGCCATGGCTAACCGAATCCTTCGGGTGCCGTCCATCAATCACATACTATGGAGGAGTGTCTATTTAGTTTAATTAATTTGGGACTGGGAATCCCATTGCCAAAAATTATTGAATAAGCGAATGAAGCCACTAGTCCATTGGTGAAAGTTGCCCAACAAGATTGAAAGATAAAACACCACATACTTCCTCATGAGCTATAAAACATTGACACAAATAAGAGATACTAAGTTTTGAATTGTTTAAAGGTATCACATGAAGTATTTACTTGGAATGGCAGAAAATACCATGTAGTAGGTAGGTATGGTGGACACAAATGACATAGGTTTGAGCTAAGGTTTGGATGCACGAGAAGTATTCCCTCTCAGTACAGGTTTTGGCTAGCAAGGTTAATTAGCAAGCATAAGAGTCGAGGGAAACAAACAAATATACATGTGATAGAAACAATCATGCATCTTCCTTGTAAGCACAAACAATTTTAACTTCAGAATAATAAGCTATGAGCTAACAAGAAAGAAAGACAATGAAACAACTACATGTATTTCTCTTTTCTACTTAAACCTCAAAGTGTTGTTGCTATTGACCAATGCTAAGTTTGCCAAAACCAAATAGATTTATTCAATGCTCCCAAAGTGATACCAATACTAATGACAAGATAAATCATATAATAGAGATTGCAAACTAAAATAAGATGTGCAAAATGTAAATGATAAGACTTCTCATTAATATTCCATAACGATAACTCACACCAAGGGATACATAGACAACCAACTAAAGGAGAGATACTTCCAAACGCAACCCATCTTATATGATAACTTCCCTACTCATGATATGACACTACTTGACAATAAAAAGTAAAAGATAGTGATGATGTGATACCGCGGCACTCCCCCAAGCTTGGAACAAACCAAGGGGATGCCAATACCGATGATGAATTACTCCTTTGGCGATGATGGTGATGAACTCCTCCCGCGCTTCTTACAGATCTCCTTCAGCTTCAGTTTCTTTGGCAATTCTGCACTAAGACTCGAAGATATTCATTGTTATCTGAAGTTGGCGATGATGACCTTGTGATGTGAATCGAGTGGTATTCCAGCATTCTTCGGAGACGGCAATTCTCCTCCTGGAGTATCTCCACTTCTCTTCTTAGAGCCCGATATTGATCACAAAACTCATCGGTAGTTCGTAGAGCTTCTTCCAACACAGGGAAGGAGTCGAGGCTAAGAGCGGGTGGTAAAGGTCCCTGCAAGTTATGAGAAAAAGAACGTCGAGTGTCAACAGATCCCACCAAGATTTGCTTGCTCCCAACGGCTTGCTGCTCTTGTCTTGATGGCACCCTCTTCACTTCTTCCTCCGAAAGCCCCTTGCCCTTGTTGTTGGAGGCCATGGTGCTTCTAAACCGAAAACAGATCCTGCAAACAGCTTGAAACAAAACACGTCGAGAAAACGATATACGGACCTCCAGGGGTCCGGGGGATTATATAGCAAAAATTTCACGACAAACGGAAAGTACCAGATCGAACAGTCGGAAAGGGGCGACGAGGCGGCCAGACCATAGGTCGGCGCGGGCCCAGGTCAGGCCGCGCCGGCCTATGGTGGCACGCCCTCGTGCGTCCTTTCCACTCCGTTTCGAACTCGTAATTTTTCATATTTTCTAAAAACAGCGAAAATATTGTTCGGAAAGTAAATTGCGTACTTTTCATTACCAGTACTGTTACCTATTCAAAGTCGAGTTCTGGCGGACTGTCAATTTGCCCTTTGATGAAAGCCTCCGGTGTTTCCACTTGAATAATATCAACATCAACATTATAGGAATCACCCGAGATATAATGCTTGAGTCTTTGTCCATTCACCACTTGCGTGGCATTGCCTTGGAGAGAGCTAATTTTGATTGCTCCTGAACGATACACCTCCTCGACAACATATGGTCCTTCCCATTTCGAGAGTAATTTCCCTGCAAAGAGTCTGAGACGAGACCGATACAATAGGACTTTATCCCCAACATTAAATTCTCTTTTAATAATCCTTCTATCATGCCATTTTTTAACTTTCTCTTTAAAGAGTTTAGCATTTTCATAAGCTTCACTTCTCCATTCATCTAGAGAACTTAATTGCAACAACCTCTTATCACCGGCAAGTTTAGGATCTTTATTTAATTCTCTAACAGCCCAATAAGCTTTGTGCTCTAGTTCTAAAGGTAAATGACAAGCTTTCCCATAAACCATTTTATAAGGTGACATTCCCATGGGATTTTTATAAGCAGTTCTATAAGCCCATAGTGCATCCTTCAATTTACTAGCCCAATTCTTTCTAGTTTTATTAACAGTCTTTCCCAAAATAGATTTAATCTCTCTATTTGATAATTCTACTTGACCACTAGTTTGAGGATGATAAGCGGAAGCAATTCTATGATTAATACCATACCTAGCAAGAGTTTTTCTAAAACCTCCATGAATAAAATGAGAACCTCCATCAGTCATAATATATCTAGGCACTCCAAATCTAGGAAAAATAATGTCTAAAAGCATTCTTAAAGAGGTCTCACCATCAGCACTTTTTGTAGGTATGGCTTCCACCCATTTAGTAACATAATCAACAACAACAAGTATATGAGTGTTACCTTCTGAAGAGGGAAAAGGACCCATGAAGTCGAATCCCCAACAATCAAATGGTTCAATAACAAGAGTATAATTCATAGGCATTTCATTACGTCTGGAGATATTACCAACCCTTTGGCATTCATCACAAGATAAAATAAACTTTCTCGCATCCTTGAAGAGAGTTGGCCAATAAAAACCTGATTGTAGAACCTTTTGCGCGGTTCTTTCTCCGGCGTGATGTCCTCCATAAGCACTACCATGACATTTACTCAATATCTCTTGTTGTTCATATTCGGGAACACATCTTCGCATAATACCATCCACTCCTTCTTTATATAAGTGTGGGTCATCCCAAAAATAATGCCTCAAGTCATAAAAGAATTTCCTCCTTTGCTGAGCTGAAAAGGTTGGAGGCAAGTACTTGGAAACAATAAAGTTAGCATAATCAGCATACCAAGGACTGTCTCGCGAGCTCACCTTTATTACAGCCAATTGTTCATTTGGAAAACTATCATTAACAGGAACAGGATCATAAGCAATATTTTCCAATCTAGACAAATTATCAGCAACAGGATTATCAGCACCTTTCCTATCTACAATATGTAAATCAAATTCTTGCAAAAGAAGTACCCATCTAATAAGCCTTGGCTTAGCATCTTTCTTTGTCATAAGGTATCTAATTGCAGCATGATCAGTATGAATTGTAACTTTTGAATCAACAATATAAGATCTAAATTTATCACAAGCAAAGACTACAGCTAATAATTCTTTTTCAGTTGTAGCATAATTTCTTTGAGCAGCATCAAGAGTTTTACTAGCATAATGAATAACATTCAGTTTTTTATCTACTCGCTGTCCAAGAACAGCGCCTACAACAAAATCACTAGCATCACACATAATTTCAAAAGGCAAATTCCAATCAGGAGGTTCAACTATAGGAGCAGTTGTTAAGGCTTTCTTAAGAGTTTCAAAAGCTTCCTTACAATCGTCATCAAAAACAAAAGGTACGTCTTTTTGAAGAAGATTAGTAAGAGGCTTTGAAATCTTGGAGAAATCTTTAATAAATCTCCTATAAAACCCAGCATGACCAAGAACACTACGAATACCTTTAACATCCCTCGGATAGGGCATCTTCTCAATTGCTTCAACTTTAGCTCTATCAACTTCAATACCTCTCTCGGAAATTTTATGTCCCAATACAATTCCTTCATTAACCATAAAGTGGCATTTCTCCCAATTAAGAACAAGGTTAGTTTCTTCACATCTCTGCAAAACTTTATCAAGGTTTCGCAAGCAACTATCAAAAGAATTCCCATAGACGGAAAAATCATCCATGAATACCTCTACAATACTTTCGCAAAAACCATGAAAAATAGCAGACATGCATCTTTGAAAAGTAGCAGGAGCATTACATAAACCAAAAGGCATACGTCTATAAGCATAAGTTCCATAGGGACAAGTAAAAGTGGTTTTCTCTTGATCTTTAGTTTTAACAGCAATTTGTGAAAATCCAGAATAACCATCAAGAAAGCAAAAATGAGTATTTTTAGACAATCTTTCTAACATTTGATCAATAAATGGTAAAGGGTAATGATCTTTCTTAGTAACTTTATTAACTTTTCGAAAATCAATGCACATTCTATACCCTACAACTACTCTTTGAGGGATGAGCTCATCATTATCATTAGGCACAACAGTCATTCCTCCTTTCTTGGGAACGCAATGCACAGGACTAACCCATCTACTATCAGCAATAGGATATATAATACCAGCTTCAAGAAGTCTTAATACCTCATTCCTTACCACTTCCTTCATCTTCGGAATTAGACGACGCTGAGGTTCAACAACAGGCTTTGCATCATCTTCCATATTAATAGCATGTTGGCAAATAGAAGGAGAAATCCCCTTCAAATCATCAAGAGTGTAGCCAATAGCTCCTCGGTGTTTCTTCAATATTTCCAATAACCTTTCTTCTTCAAACTCTGTAAGCTTAGAACTAATAATAACAGGATATATTTTCTTATCATCAATATGAGCATATTTAAGATTATCAGGCAAAGGCTTTAAATCAAAAACAGGATCTTCCTTTGGTGGTGGTGTTGTACCCAGATCTTCCACCGGTAAATCATGCTTAAGAATAGGTTGGCGAAGAAAAATTTCCTCAAGCTCATCTCTTTCTTTCCTAAAAACTTCACTCTCGCTATCCTCCAAATGTTGCTGCAAAGGATTGTTAGGAACAAGAACAATAGATGCACATTGCTCCATTTTAAAATCATCACTAGGCAAATCAGCTTTATAAGGAGTTTTGGTAAATTTAGAGAAGTTAAACTCATAAGATTCACCAGCAAATTTAGTCAAAATTTTCTCTTTCTTGCAATCTATAATAGCTCCACAAGTATTTAGAAAAGGTCTACCAAAAATAATAGGACAATAATCACTAGCAGCAGAACCAAGTACCAAAAAGTCAGCAGGATATTTAATCTTACCACATAGAACTTCCACATCTCGAACAATACCAATTGGAGAAATAGTTTCTCTATTAGCCAGCTGAATAACCACATCAATATCTTCAAGTTCACAAGAATCAATTTCGTGCATAATCTCCGTGTAAAGCTCATAAGGAATAGCACTAACGCTTGCACCAATATCACATAATCCATAATAGCAATGATCACCAATTCTAACAGATAGCATAGGAACACTAACTTGTTTGGGTTTATTAGGATGTGAAACAATATTAGAAGCATCTTCACAGAAAATAATATGACCATCCTCCACATTTTCAGTCACAAGATCTTTAACTATTGCAACAGCAGGTTCAACTTTTATTTGTTCTTCAGGTTCTACAGGTTTCTTTTCACTTTTATGAACCGCACTATTTATAACAGAGTACTCCTTCATTTTAGCAGGGAAAGGAGTTTTTTCAATATAAGCTTCAGGAATAACATGATCAGCAGTTTCAACTACAACGCATTTATTAATAGATGAATCAATTTTATCTTTATAAGGTTCATGATACTTATCAAAATTCTTCTTTGGCAATTCATAATGAGAGGCAAAAGCTTTATAAAGATTTGCAGCAACTTGAGAATCAAGACCATATGTAGCACTCATATTACGAAATTTATCAGTATCCATAAAAGCTTCAATGCATTTATAATCATAAATTATACCTGATTCTCTATCCTTGTCGTTCTCCCAACCTTCAGTATTTTCTTGGATCCGATCAAGAAGGTCCCTTTTAAACTCTTCTTTGTTGCGTGTAAATGATCCAGAACAAGAAGTATCCAGCAAGGTCTTGTCTTGAAAAGAAAGTCTTGCATAGAAATTATCAATAATAACATTACCAGGAAGCTCATGAATGGGGCATTTGAGCATTAAAGACTTCAATCTCCCCCAAGCTTGGGCAATACTCTCTCCATCATGAGGCCAAAAATTATATATGCGATTCCGATCCTTGTGAATTTCACTTGGAGGATAGAACTTAGAATAAAACCGGGGCACAATATCATTCCATTCAAGAGAATCCCCATTATCCAGTAATTTATACCAATGCGCCGCCTTACCAGACAGCGATAAAGAGAATAGTTTCTTCCTCACTTCATCCATAGCAATACCTGCACACTTGAATAAACCGCATAATTCATGTAAGAACAATAAATGATCTCCAGGGTGGACAGTTCCATCCCCTTCATAGCGGTTATCCATAACACGTTCAATAATTTTCATAGGTATTTTATATGGTATCACTTCCTCACCTGGCGCCTCATCCACTACCGTTGCAGTAGTAGTAGATTTCCCAAATAGAAATTGAAGAGAAGATCTCTCCATAATGACTTATAGCAGCAGGCAGAAATAAAATCAGCACAAACAGTAAAGGTTTTCCTTACCAATTCCACTTACCAATAGCGCTTCACTCCCCGGCAACGGCGCTAGAAAATAGTCTTGATGACCCACAAGTATAGGGGGTGTATCGTAGTATTTTCGATAAGTAAGAATGTCGATCCCAACGAGGAGCAGAAGGTGTTGACAAGCAGTTTCGATGAAGGATTCACTGTAAATGCTCACAGACAAGTATTCAGGGGGTTTTGATGTAACAGTTGAATAAAGTACGAGTAAGTAAAGTGCGAGAGTAACAATTGCAGCGAGTGGCCCAATCCTTTTTAGCACAAAGGACAAGCCGGTTTGTTTACTTATAATGACCAAACGTTCTCGAGGACACACGGGATTTTAGTCTAGTGCTTTCGCTACATACGGCTAAATAATCTTCATTGTTATGATAAGTGTTGTGTGGGTGAACCTATGCTAATGTACCGCCCTTCCTAGGACTAATACATACTTGTGATTATACCCCTTGCAAGCATCCGCAACTACAAGAAAGTAATTAAGATAAATCTAACCACAGCCTTAAACTCTGAGATCCTGCTATCCCTCCTGCATCGATATACCAACGGGGGTTTAGGTTTCTGTCACTCCGGCAACCCCGCAATTGGCAAACGAATACAAGATGCATTCCCCTAGGCCCATAAATGGTGAAGTGTCATGTAGTCGACGTTCACATGACACCACTAGAAGAATAACACCACAACTTAAATATCATACCATTGAATATTACTCAACCATAGTTCACTACTAACATTTAGACTTCACCCATGTCCTCAAGAACTAAACGAACTACTCACGAGACATCATATGGAACATGATCAGAGGTGATATGATGATGAATAACAATCTGAACATAAACTTGGTTCAATGGTTTCACTCAATAGCATCAACAACAAGTAGAAATCGATACCGGGAGAGTTTCCCCTATCAAACAATCAAGATCAAACCCAAATTGCTACAGCGGTGACGAGGTGCAGCGGTGGAGACGGCGGTGATGATGGTGGAGATGATGATGATGGTGATGGAGATGATGTCCAGCTCGATGACGGTGACGATGGCGTCGATTTCCCCCTCCGGGAGGGAATTTCCCCGGCGGATTCCTGCCCGCCGGAGAGCTCTTTTCTCTCTGGTGTTCTCCGCCCCGCAGAGGCGGCTGTAACTCTTCGTGAGGTACCCTCTGTGGCTTAGGTTTTCGGGACGAAGGGTTTCGCGAAGAAAAGGAGGCGAAAGGGGCTGTGGGGCCCCCACACCACATGGTGGCGCGGCCAGGCCATGGGCCGCGCCGCCCTATGGTGTGGGCCCACCTTGGGTCCAGCTGGCTCCTCCTTCTGGCTTCCTTCGTCATCTTGAAAAATAGGATTTTTGGTATAATTTCCTTCCACAGTTGATCTTCCGAAATATTGCGTTCTGACGGTGCTTTTTCCAGCAGAATCCTGGCTCCGGTGCTTGATCCTCCAATAATGATGAAACATGCAAAATAGATGAAATAACATAAGTATTGTGTCCCAATATGAAATATATCAATGAATAACAGCAAATTATGATATAAAATAGTAATGCAAATTGGACGTATCAGAAGCCTATGTAAAAAAGTTACAACCGGACAAGCTAGAACCCAAAGCGGAGAAATGCGTCTTCATAGGATACCCTAAGGAAACTATAGGGTATACTTTCTATCACAGATCCGAAGGCAAGATCTTTGTTGCTAAGAACGGAACCTTTCTTGAGAAAGAATTTCTCACTAAAGAAGTGACTGGAAGAAAAGTAGAACTCGATGAGATTGATGAATCTTCACTCATTGATCAGAGTAGCGCAGTACCGGAAGATGTTCCTGTGCAGCCTACACCGGCAACAGAGGAAGCTAATGATGATGATCATGAAACTTCAAACGAGATAGCTACTGAACCTCGCAGATCGACAAGGGAACGTGCCACTCCTGATTGGTATGATCCTTGTCTAAATGTCATGATTGTGGACAACAATGATGAAGACCCTGCGACGTATGAAGAAGCGATGATGAGCCCAGATTCCAACAAATGGCAAGAAGCCATGAAATCCGAAATGGGATCCATGTATGATAACAAAGTGTGGACTTTGGTAGACTTACCTGATAGCCGCAAGGCTGTCGAGAATAAATGGATCTTCAAGAGAAAAACAGATGCTGATGGTAATATTACTGTCTATAAAGCTCGACTTGTCGCAAAGGGTTTCCGACAAATTCAAGGTGTTGACTACGATGAGACTTTCTCACCTGTAGCGAAGCTAAAATCTGTGAGGATTTTGTTAGCAATAGCTGCATTTTTCGATTATGAGATTTGGCAGATGGATGTCAAAACGGCATTCCTTAATGGAGACATTGAGGAAGAGTTGTATATGGTACAACCCAAAGGTTTTGTCGATCCTAAAAATGCTGACAAAGTATGCAAACTTCAGCGTTCAATTTATGGACTGAAGCAAGCATCAAGAAGTTGGAACCGACGCTTTGATAAGGTGATCAAAGACTTCGGGTTTATACAGTGTCATGGAGAGGCCTGTATTTACAAGAAAGTGAGTGGGAGCTCTGTAGCATTCCTGATATTATATGTAGATGACATATTATTAATTGGGAATGATATAGAACTATTAAGCAGTGTAAAAGGTTATTTGAATAATAGTTTTTCAATGAAAGACCTTGGTGAAGCATCGTATATATTAGGCATCAAGATTTATAGAGATAGATCAAGACGTCTAATAGGGCTATCACAAAGTACATACCTGGACAAGATTCTAAAGAAGTTTAGAATGGACGAAAGTAAGAAAGGATTCTTACCTATGTTACCAGGCAAGGTCTTGAGTAAGACTCAAGGTCCGGCTACGGCAGAAGAAAGAGAAAGGATGAATCAGATCCCCTATGCCTCGGCAGTAGGCTCTATCATGTATGCCATGCTATGTACTAGACCGGATATAGCACATGCTGTTAGTTTGACTAGCAGATATCAAAGTGATCCAGGAATGGAACACTGGACAGCGGTCAAGAATATCCTGAAGTACTTGAAAAGAACTAAGGATATGTTTCTTTGTTATGGAGGTGACCAAGAGCTCGTTGTAACAAGTTACACCGATGCAAGTTGGAACACTGATCCTGATGACTCTAAGTCACAATCTGGGTACGTGTTTATATTGAATGGTGCTGCAGTAAGCTGGGCAAGCTCGAAGCAGTGCACGGTGGCGAAGTCTTCAACAGAATCGGAGTACATAGCGGCTTCAGAGGCTTCAGAAGCGGTATGGATGAAGAGGTTCATTGTAGAGCTCGGTGTGGTTCCTAGTGCATTGGACCCATTAGTCATCTACTGTGACAACATGGGTGCCATCGCCAATGCACAAGAACCAAGGTCACACAAGAGGCTGAAGCATATCAAGCTGCGTTATCATTCGATTCGCGAGTACATCGAAGATGGAGAAGTAAAGATTTGCAAAGTACACACTGATCTGAATGTAGCAGATCCGTTGACTAAAGCTCTCCCTAGGGCAAAGCATGACCAACACCAGAATGCCATGGGTGTTAGGTACCTTACAATGTAATCTAGATTATTGACTCTAGTGCAAGTGGGAGACTGTTGGAGATATGCCCAAGAGGCAATAATAAAAGTGGTTATTATATATCTTTATGTTTATGATAAATGTTTATATACCATGCTATAATTGTATTAACCGAAACATTGATACATGTGTGTTATGTAAACAACAATGAGTCCCTAGTAAGCCTCTTAACTAGCTTGTTGATTAATAGATGATTAGTTTCATAATCATGAACATTGGATGTTATTAATAACAAGGTTATATCATTGTATGAATGATGTAATGGACACACCCAATTAAGCGTAGCATAAGATCACGTCATTAAGTTATTTGCTATAAGCTTTCGATACATAGTTACCTAGTCCTTATGACCATGAGATCATGTAAATCACTTATACCGGAAAGGTACTTTGATTACATCAAACGCCACTGCGTAAATGGGTGGTTATAAAGGTGGGATTAAGTATCCGGAAAGTATGAGTTGAGGCATATGGATCAACAGTGGGATTTGTCCATCCCGATGACGGATAGATATACTCTGGGCCCTCTCGGTGGAATGTCGTCTAATGTCTTGCAAGCATATGAATAAGTTCATAAGAGACCACATACCACGGTACGAGTAAAGAGTACTTGTCAGAGACGAGGTTGAACAAGGTATAGAATGATACCGATGATCAAACCTCGGACAAGTAAAATATCGCGTGACAAAAGGAATTGGTATCGTATGTGAATGGTTCATTCGATCACTAAGTCATCGTTGAATATGTGGGAGCCATTATGGATCTCCAGATCCCGCTATTGGTTATTGGTCGGAGAGAGATCTCAACCATGTCTACATAGTTCACGAACCGTAGGGTGACACACTTAAGGTTTGATGTTGTAATAGTAGAACTTGAATATGGAATGGAGTTCGAAGTATTGTTCGAAGTCTCGGATGGGATCCCGGACATCACGAGGAGTTCCGGAATGGTCCGGAGAATAAGATTCATATATAGGAAGTCATTTTATAAGTTTGAAAATGATCCGGTGCATTTATGGAAGGTTCTAGAAGGTTCTAGAAAAGTCCGGAAGAAATCACTTTGGAAGGCGGAGTCCCGGAGGGACTCCACCACCATGGCCGGCCAACCCTAGAGGGTGGAGTCCCAGGTGGACTCCACCAAAGGTGGCCGGCCACCCCCTCCCAAGGAAAGGTGGGAATCCCACCTCAAGTGGGAATCCCACCTTGGGTAGGTTTCATGTCATATGGAAGGTTTTGGTTTGGGGTCTTATTCGAAGACTTGTAGACCAACTCTTGGGTGTTCCACCTATATAATGAGGGCCAAGGGGAGGGGGCCGGCCACCAGCCACAGCTTGGCCGCACCCCCTAAGTGGCCGGCCACCCCCTCTCCCCAACCCTAGCCGCCCCACCTCCTCCACCTCTCCCGCAACGCTTAGCGAAGCTCCGCCGGAGATCTCCATCGCCACCGCCACCACGCCGTCGTGCTGCCGGATTCAAGGAGGAGCTACTACTTCCGCTGCCCGCTGGAACGGGGAGAAGGACGTCGTCTTCATCAACACCGAACGTGTGACCGAGTACGGAGGTGCTGCCCGATCGTGGCGCCGTGATCAAGATCTTCTACGCGCTTTTGCAAGCGGCAAGTGATCGTCTACCGCAGCAACAAGAGCCTCATCTTGTAGGCTTTGGAAATCTTCAAGGGTGAGTCTCGATGATCTCCTCGTTGCTCCCGTCTTCTAGATTGCATCTTGGCTTGGATTGCGTTCTCGCGGTAGGAATTTTTTTGTTTTCTACGCAACGAATCCCTACATCTTGTGCTCATGGCTGGGCTATCAGGAGCTACACTTGAGCTTTTTCTCCGGGTAGCCGATGGCGTTTCCTGTCCAACTGCGACAGATTGCACCTTACGTTTGCAACCCGTTGCCTTGGTAGCCTTGCTTCTTGTCTTGCCTTTCTTAGACGCACCATCTTCCAACAATAATGGCACATCATTTCAGCCTGTAACAGACCTAGGATATATACAGATGTAGAAAATGTTAAAAACCAGAAGATATTTTGTTGTACTTTTAAACAGGTCAGATAACCGAGAACAATAGAAATTGTGTTGTACCTTGTTGAGTTTGTGCTATTCTGGTTGATGCTAGGTGGGTACATCATAGTTGCAGCAGGAACAATCACTACAAGAAAAGTCGCCATGGCCGACGAAGTTGAAGTCGCGCCGTGGTTGCTGGTGTACCATGGCCGACGATTTTTGGTCCCTCCGTGGTGCATGTCAAAACTTTTTTTCTCGTTTTTGAGGCCACCTAGCCCGACGAAAGCGGCCAAAACGTCGCGTATGGTGGCCCGGGACGTGGTGCATCTCGAAATCTCGGGTTCGCCGGCCGAGTCAACGCAAATCCGCACCGCCGAGGGATGTAGGGCCCAGATGGCAGCCTCTCTGGCATTGTTTTTTTTTCTAGATCGCGCCATCTCGTTCAACGTTCTCCGATCGAGCCGTTTACGATGCAGGATCATGGGTCCCGCATGTCATCCTCTATGAACCAAAATTCTTTCTATTCTTGGATTTTTTTGACCCCCTGATTTCTGGCTACTTCCTTTTTCTTTTGATCCCTTGCCGCCTTGGAAACGTTGAGACCGCTGCTTAAATGGGACCCGCATGTCATCCTCTATGTGCAATCAACTTTCTTTTCTTGGAGTTTTTTTGGCACCTCAAATTTGGTCACTTGCCTTTTTCTTTCGATCCCCTGCCGCCTCTCAAACGGTGATACCGCTGCTGCTAAATGGGACCCGCATGTCATCCTCTATGTACTATAAAACTTTCTTTTCTTGAATTATTTTTGGCACCTCATATTTGGTCACTTACCTTTTTCTTTCGATCCCCTGCCGCCTCTCAAACGGTGATACCGCTGCTGCTAAATGGGACCCGCATGTCATCCTCTATGTACTATAAAACTTTCTTTTCTTGAATTATTTTTGGCTCCTCATATTTTTTCACTTGCCTTTTTCTTTCGATCCCCTGCCGCCTCTCAAACGGTGATACCGCTGCTGCTAAATGGGACCCGCATGTCATCCTCTATGTACTATAAAAATTTCTTTTCTTGAATTATTTTTGGCTCCTGATATTTTTTCACTTGCCTTTTTCTTTCGATCTCATGCCACGTTTGAAACGTTGAGGAACCTGCAGCTCATGGGACCCGCATGTCATCCTCTATGTACTATAAAAGTTCATTTTCTTGGTTTTTTCACCCTCTGATTTTTGGCAATTTCTTTTTTCTTTTGATCCCCTGCCGCCTCTCAAACGGTGATACCGCTGCTGCTAAATGGGACCCGCATGTCATCCTCTATGTACTATAAAACTTTCTTTTCTTGAATTATTTTGGCTCCTCATATTTGGTCACTTGCCTTTTTCTTTCGATCTCATGCCACGTTTGAAACGTTGAGGAACCTGCTGGCTCATGGGACCCGCATGTCATCCTCTATGTGCTATAAAAGTTTATTTTCTTTATTATTTTTTTCACCCTCTGATTTTTGGCTATTTCCTTTTTCTTTTGATCCCCTGCCGCCTTGGAAACGTTGGGTAAGCTGCTGACTCATGGGACCCGCATGTCATCCTCTATGTACAATCAACTTTCTTTTTCTTTTGATCTCAAGCCGCATTTGAAACGTTGAGACCGCTGCTGCTAAATGGGACCCGCATGTCATCCTCTACGTACAATAAAGTTTCTTTTCTTGGATTATCTTTGGCTCCTGATATTTTGTCACTTGCCTTTTTCTTTCGATCTCATGCCGCCTTTGAAACGTTGAGTAAGCTGCTGGCTCATGGGTCCCGCATGTCATCCTCTATGAACAATAAAAGTTTCCTTTCTTGGAGTTATTTTTTACCCCTAATTTCTGGCTATTTGCCTTTTTCTTTTGATCTCCTGCCCCCTCTGAAACGATGAGGACGCTGTTGGCAGGTCGGTCCCACATGTCATCCTCTATGAACAATAAAAGTTTCCTTTGATGGATTTATTTTGAACCCCTAATTAATTTCTGGATATTTCCCCTGCCGCCTTGGAATCGTTGAGGATGCTGCTGCCTCATGGGTCCCGCATGTCATCCTCTCAGAACGGTAAATGTTTATTTTCTTGGATTTTGTTGACCAAACGATTTTTGGCTTATTTTTTCTTTCGATCACGTGCAGCCTTTAAAACGTTGAGGACGCTGCTGGCTCACGGGTCCCACATGTCAACCTCTATGAACAATAAACGCTGAGGATGCTGCTGCCTCATGGGTCCCGCATGTCATCCTCTCAGAACGAAAATGTTTCTTTTCTTGGATTTTTTACCAACAGATTTTTGGTTTATTTTTTCTTTCCATCCCCTGCCGCCTTTAAAACGTTGACGACGTTGTTGGCTCATGGGTCCCCGATGTCAGCCTCCCCGTACAAGAAACATATGATATCTTGATTATTTTGCAGACAATAAACAATGTATTGCGCTCTGAGCTATTTCAAACGGATAATTAAATCTTTATTTTTACATAAACAAACTTATATGTTGAATCTCCTTGTTTTTTTGTCTTTGCGAAGCATAGGACTTTCCTGTTTTTTTAGAAAATTCGGAACTTTCCTGTTTTGGAGTGGGCTGAAATTGTACGAGTCAAAAGGCCAAGCAGGATAGTTCGAAGGCCCAGATGTCCAGATGCAGCCCAATTGAAATCTTTCTTCTTGGATTTTTTTCACCCCCTGATTTCTGGCTACTTCATTTTTCTTTTCTGTGCCTTGGAAATGTTGAGACCGCTCTGCAAAATGGGACCCGCATGTCATCCTCTACGTACAATAAAATTTCTTTTCTTGGATTATTTTTGGCCCTGATATTTGGTCACTTGCCTTTTTCTTTCGATCCCGTGCAGCCTCTCAAACGGTGATACCGCTGCTAATGGGACCCGCATGTCATCCTCTATGTACAATCAAGTTTCTTTTCTTGAATTATTTTTGGCTCCCGATATTTGGTCACTTGCCTTTTTCTTTCGATCTCATGCCACGTTTGAAACGTTGAGGAACCTGCTGGCTCATGGGACCCGCATGTCATCCTCTATGTACTATAAAAGTTCATTTTCTTTGTTTTTTTTCACCCTCTGATTTTTGGCTATTTCCTTTTTCTTTTGATCCCCTGCCGCCTTGGAAACGTTGAGTAAGCTGCTAGCTCATGGGACCCGCATGTCATCCTCTATGTCCATCAACTTTATTTTCTTGGATTTTTTTGACCCCCTAATTTCTGGCTACTTTCTTTTTCTTTTGATCTCAAGCCGCATTTGAAACGTTGGGACCGCTGCTGCAAAATGGGACCCGCATGTCATCCTCTATGTAAATAAAGTTTCTTTTCTTGGATTATCTTGGGCTCCTGATATTTTGTCACTTGCCTTTTTCTTTCGATCTCATGCCGCCTTTGAAACGTTAAGTAAGCTGCTGGCTCATGGGTCCCGCATGTCATCCTCTACGAACAATAAAAGTTTCCTTTCTTGGAGTTATTTTTTACCCCTAATTTCTGGCTATTTGCCTTTTTCTTTTGATCTCCTGCCCCTTTGAAACGATGAGGACGCTGTTGGCAGGTCGGTCCCACATGTCATCCTCTATGAACAATAAAACTTTCCTTTGATGGATTTATTTTGAACCCCTAATTAATTTCTGGCTATTTCCTTTTTTTTGATCCCCTGCCTTGGAAACGTTGAGGATGCTGCTGCCTCATCGGTCCCGCATGTCATCCTCTCAGAACGATAAATGTTTTCTTTTCTTGGATTTTTTTACCCTGATATTTGGTTTATTTTTATTTTCGATCCCCTGCCGCCTTTGAAACGTTGACGACGCTGCTGGCTCATGGGTCCCTGATGTCAGCCTCCCGTACAAGAAACATGTGATATCTTGATTATTTTGCAGACAATAAGTGTATTTCGCTCTGAGCTATTGCAAATGGATAAATTAAATCTTTATTTTTACAACTTATATCTTGAATCTCCTTGTTTTTTGTTTTGGCGAAGCATAGGACTTTCCTATTTTTTTTTTTGAGAAAATCCGAACTTTCATGTTCTGGAGTGGGCTGAAATTGTACGAGTCAAAAGGCCCAGAAGGATAGTTCGAAGGCCCAGATGTCCAGATGCAGCCCAATTGAAATCTTTCTTTTCTTGGATTTTTTCACCCCCTGATTTCTGGCTACTTCATTTTTCTTTTGGTCCTGTGCCGCCTTGGAAACGTTGAGACCGCTGCTGCAAAATGGGACCCGCATGTCATCCTCTATGTACAATAAAGTTTCTTTTCTTGGATTATTTTTGGCTCCTGATATTTGGTCACTTGCCTTTTCTTTCGATCTCATGCCACGTTTGAAACGTTGAGGAATCTGCTGACTCATGGGACCCGCATGTCATCCTCTATGTACAATAAAAGTTTGATTTCTTGGATTTTTTTCACCCTCTGATTTTTGGCTATTTCCTTTTTCTTTTGATCCCCTGCCGCCTTTGAAACGTTTAGTAAGCTGCTGGCTCATAGGTCCCACATGTCAGCCTGTATGAACGATAAAGCTTTCCTTTCTTGGAGTTTTTTTGACCCCTAATTTCTAGCTACTTTCATTTTCTTTTGATCTCAAGCCGCATTTGAAACGTTGGGACCACTGCCGCACAATGGGACCCGCATGTCATCCTCTATGTACAATCAAGTTTCTTTTCTTGGATTATTTTTGGCTCCTGATATTTGGTCACTTGCCTTTTTCTTTCGATCTCATGCCACGTTTGAAACGTTGAGGAACCTGCTGGCTCATGGGACCCGCATGTCATCCTCTATGTACTACAAAAGTTTATTTTCTAGGGGTTTTTTTTCACTCTCTAATTTTTGGCTATTTCCTTTTTCTTTTGATCCCCTGCCGCCTTGGAAACGTTGAGTAAGCTGCTAACTCATGGGACCCGCATGTCATCCTCTATGTACAATCAATTTTCTTTTCTTGGAGTTTTTTTACCCCTAATTTCTGGCTACTTTCTTTTTCTTTTGATCTCAAGCCGCATTTGAAACGTTGGGACAGCATGTCATCCTCTATGTACAATAAAAGTTTCTTTTCTTGGATTATTTTTCACCCTCTGATTTTTGGTCACTTGCCTTTTTCTTTCGATCTCATGCCGCCCTTGAAAACGTTGAGGAACCTGCTGGCCCATGGGACCCGCATGTCATCCTCTATGTACTACAAAAGTTTCTTTTCTTGGATTTTTTTCACCCTCTGATCTTTGGCTATTTCCATTTTCTTTTGATCCCCTGCCGCCTTGGAAACGTTGAGTAAGCTGCTGACTGATGGGACCCGCATGTCATCCTCTATGTACAATCAAGTCTCTTTTCTTTTTTTTACCCTCTTATTTTTGGTCACTTGCCTTTTTCTTTCGATCTCATGCAGCCTCTGAAACGTTGAGGAAGCTGCTGCTCATGGGACCCACATGTCATCCTCTATACTATAAAAGTTTCTTTTCTTGGATTTTTTTCACCCTCTTATTTTTGGCTATTTCCTTTTTCTTTTGATCCCCTGCCGCCTTGGAAACGTTGATTAAGCTGCTGACACAAGGGGCCCGCATGTCATCCTCTATGTACAATCAACTTGCAAGATCTTGGAGCGAAAGAGCTTGTATAAGTGGGACCCATATGTCATCCTCTATGTACAATAAAAGTTTCTTTTCTTGGATTATTTTTTGCTCCTGATATTTGGTCAGTTTCCTTTTTCTTTTGATCTCATGCCGCCTCTGAAACGTTGAGTAAGGTGCTGGCTCATGGGACCCGCATGTCATCCTCTATGTACAATAAAGTTTCTTTTCTTAGATTTTTTTACCCCCTGATTTTTGCTAACTTGCCTTTTTCTTTTCGATCATATGCCGCCTTTGAAATTGAGGTCGCCGCTGGCTCATGGGTCCCACATGTCAGCCTCTATGAACAACAAACCTTTCCTTTGTTGGATTTATTTTTTACCCCTAATTTCTGGCTATTTGCCTTTTTCTTTTGATCCCCTGCGGCCTTTGAAACGATGAGGACGCTGCTGGCAGTCGGTCCCACATGTCATCCTCTATGAAGAATAAAAGTTTCCTTTTTGGATTTATTTTTGACCCCTAATTTCTAGCTATTTGCCTTTTTCTTCTGATCCCTGCCGACTTCGAAATGATGAGGATGCAGCTGGCAGATCGGTCCCACATGTCAGCCTCTATGAACTATAAATGTTTCCTTTGTAGGATTTATTTTTTACCCCTATTTTCGGGCTACTTGCCTTTTTCTTTGAAACGTTGAGGACGCTACTGTCTCATGGGTCCCACATGGCATCCTCTCTGAACGATAAACCTTCATTTCTTGTTAACGACAGGTTTATCAGTATTATTTTTGCAGACTAATACAAGCTCTTTCGCTCCAAGATCTTGCAAGTTAATAGAATAAATCATGGAATTATTAGGATATGTTTTAAATTTCAAATCCACTTTATGAATTTTTGAAAATACCGTGATCTATGTGGGTATGGAGCGATCAAGGATTTTCATATTGGCCATGAGCAGTTTCAAAAATTGCAACCCAATAATTCAAAATAAATACAAACAACTTTTATGTAGAATCTCCGTGTTTTTGTTTTTTGCCAATCATAGGATCTGTGGTTCTTTAGAAAAGGGCCAACATTGCATGAGCAGAAAGGCCCATTTGTAGTTATTGGGCTTCGACAGCCGGAGCAAGTAGGCCTATAGCAAATACCTTGTAGATGGCCGTTGGAACCCAAAAGTATTTGTTGCCTAGACTTAGATGCCAAACTCAGCCTTATTGACATGAACCTTGCTATGCACACGACAATTTCAGTCCGATCCGTGTACGAAACACAAGATCCAACCCTTCGTGTGAGGAAGCAGGTGGCAGCACACCTCCAGATGCTCAATCGTACATACGCATATCATATAGGAGTTGTCGTATGTACATCAGTTCCGTATTGACATGTTTTTTTCTTTGGTTCACATGTGGGGTCCGCACAGTCACCTAGGTCGCACATCTACTTCCTTGCTCGTAGTTGATGCATGTTCGGTTTGGGGATGGGGTGGAACCGAACACACCCCCGTGCCAGTGGATGTACTTTACCCTTTAGCGGCGAAAAAAATAGGAATGGTCCTCTCATGAGTATGATCAACAAGAGGTGGCTATATTATAAAGGACGTACACACATTGTAATTATAGTGCTGAAATAAAGTCAATCCTAAAACAGCCATGCATGGGTTATAATATGAAGGCAACACGAAATACAAAAGCAGGGCAGTGTTCAAATAAACTGATTCAAACTAGTACATACTAAAAACAGTGTACTACTTCTCAACACTTCAAGCATAATAAAAAAGTGTCACTGTTTTTTTAAAGGTAACACCGAACGGGCAATGTTTAAAGCAGGCTTAAACCACATAGCCGCTTGTCGGACACTATCCCAACCATCCTTGGGAAGGCTGATAACTCCCACAGTCTCACCTTCATCTGGCTGGAGGTTGCAGCGCAAAATTTTAGGGTATTGATTATAACGAATATTCCGGTATGCTGTGTAGACGCAGTTTTTCCTCATGAATGGAACCAATGTGCCATCAGGAGCTTTGGATTCACGCTTCTTCAGGTTGGCAATGATTGGGTAATTGAGTCCGAGGAACAGAGAGTGGTCGCTGAGGCTGTTAACCTGCCTCCAAAGAAAGTCCCCTGCACGTGCAGTAGATAAGGGATCCAGCTCAAAGACGTAGGTGGCAACAGGAGGATACTGCCGTAGCTGAAGCCCATTAGCAGCATAGGGAATGTCAGGAGGTACTTCAGCATTGGCAATCCCAATCTTGTTTACTGTAAGGATGATCATCAATCGCTTGCCATCAGCAGATGGAGCGAGGAACCACGCGTACTGCTGATCATCCACCACCGGTGGCGGGATCAGAGGTGGGCCGCGATTGGAGATGGGCTTGAAGAATATACATGGAAGGAATACGTGAATCGGCCTTTATATGCAAAGTTTGGGCTAGTTGGCCCGTGTATCTGTAATATAGTAGGATACGTGTCGGTTAGTTAGAGTTTGCCTCGTGCACGGTTGGGATTATTCCCACGTTAGAAAGTCTACGGACTATAAATATGTATCTAGGGTTTATGGAATAAACAACAACCAACGTTCACCAACCAAATCAATCTCGGCGCATCGCCAACTCCTTCGTCTCGAGGGTTTCTACCGGTAAGCAACATGCTGCCTAGATCGCATCTTGCGATCTAGGCAGCACAAGCTCCACGTTGTTCATGCGTTGCTCGTACTGAAGCCTTTTTGATGGCGAGCAACGTAGTTATCATAGATGTGTTAGGGTTAGCATAGTTCTTCGTGTAACATGCTATCGTAGTGCAACCCTTGCATGTCTAGCCGCCCTTACACCTATCTTAGGTGTAGGGGCGGCACCCCGCTTGATCATTATTTAGTAGATCCGATCCGTTACGGTTGCTCCTTGTTCATCAAGGATTAGTTTAATATCTGCAATAGTTAGGCCTTACAAAGGGCTGGAGGATCCAGCGGCACGTAGGGTGTCGTTTGCTAGTCCTAGACAGGATGTTCCGGGGATCAACCTCGTGTTGGTTTTTAGGCCTTGTCTAGGATCGGCTTACGATCACCGTGCGTGGCCGCGAGGCCCAATCGTGAGTAGGATGATCCGATTATGCGGTGAAAACCCTAAATCGTCGTAGATCTCATTAGCTTTATCTTGATCAAGCAGGACCACCATATATTCGTGCACCCCGTACGAATCATGGGTGGATCGGCTCCTTGAGCCGATTCACAGGATAACCTGAGAGCCGATCGAGGCTCGTATTTAATGTTTACGTGTATGCCATGCAGGAAACTAAGCGAGGCATCTCCATCACCTTCCTGGCCAGGTATAGGTCAGGTGGCACGCCCTTGCAATCAGCATCGGACGTGTGACCAGAAGGCTTTGCGGGCCGTCGCTCGGAGGGACCTCGGCCAGCCGCAGCCCTAGGTTGTTCCCGGCTCTACGGTGTTGCCCGTCGCTGCCCGCCGGTGGGTTTCGGACGTCAACACATTCGGCACGCCGGTGGGACAACATCGGCTTGAGCTCGAGGAAATCGACATTGGTCATGTCTCGAGCCGATGTTCAGTATAGTTCTGTGGATAGCTGAGCCGATATCTGCAGAACCCGACGAATCGGCTCGGGGGGCACATAATCGGATGGACAGATGCTATGAACATGTGCGATACATGCGCAGCGAATATTGGGGGCCGATAGAAAAATCGGCCAGCAAAAAAATTCTCATGGATCTACCCGCTGCGTGTTCAAGACGCGGATTTTCACCAAGTCGGTCTTCAGTGCAGCTTCGTATACCGCCATGGTAAAGACAAAGAAGAGAGCAGTCACTCGGTGGCAAGGACAAAGAGGAGGCCGGTTCAAGCGATCGGCTTCGATATGATGATAAAAGGTACAACAATGAAGACGGTATAGAGTCTTATAATGCTTTCAATATGTCTTTTATGTGAGTTTTGCTGTACCGGTTCATACTTGTGTTTGCTTTAAACAACCTTGCTAGCCTAAACCTTGTATCGAGAGGGAATACTTCTCATGCATCCAAAATCCTTGAGCCAAATACTATGCCACTTGTGTCCACCATACCTACCTACTACATAGTATTTCTCCACCATTCCAAAGTAAATTGCTTGAGTGCTACCTTTAAAATTTCATTCTTCACCTTTGCAATATATAGCTCATGGGACAAATATCTTAAAAACTATTGTGGTATTGAATATGTACTTATGCACTTTATCTCTTATTAAGTTGCTTGTTGTGTGATAACCATGTTTCTGGGGACGCCATCAACTATTCTTTGTTGAATATCATGTGAGTTGCTATGCATGTCCGTCTTGTTTGAAGTAAGAGCGATCTACCACCTTATGGTTAAGCATGCATATTGTTAGAGAAGAACATTGGGCCGCTAACTAAAGCCATGATCCATGGTGGAAGTTTCAGTTTTGGACAAATATCCTCAATCTCATATGAGAAAATTACTAATTGTTGTTACATGCTTATGCATAAAAGAGGAGTCCATTATCTGTTGTCTATGTTGTCCCGGTATGGATGTCTAAGTTGAGAATAATCAAAAGCGAGAAATCCAAAATGCGAGCTTTCTCCTTAGACCTTTGTACAGGCGGCATAGAGGTACCCCTTTGTGACACTTGGTTAAAACATGTGCATTGCGATGATCCGGTAGTCCAAGCTAATTAGGACAAGGTGCGGGCACTATTAGTATACTATGCATGAGGCTTGCAACTTGTAAGATATAATTTACATGATACATATGCTTTATTACTACCGTTGACAAAATTGTTTCATGTTTTCAAAATCAAAGCTCTAGCACAAATATAGCAATCCATGCTTCCCTCTGCGAAGGGCCTTTCTTCTACTTTTATTGTTGAGTCAGTTTACCCATTTCCTTCTATCTAAAAAAGCAAACATTTGTGTTAACTGTGCATTGATTCCTACATACTTGCATATTGCACTTGTTATATTACTTTATGTTGATAATATCCAGAAGATGCCACCTTTTGCCCTTTCAGTCCAAATATCATTTGGTTTTGCAATGTTCTTCCATAGATGATTTTTCATGACATACAGCCGATGCACAACCATCGACTCTAGTACAATTACGCAAGATCTACCGGTTGGGGTGCAAGACACGGATTTCTTGGGGCCCTCTGCTTCCTCGAGGGGGCAAACGATGAGAGCTTCCTCAGCTGCAATGAGCCGATTACAACAGTGCTGTCAGAAGTCAGTTTTGGCGTACAACATCGGCTTTCAACGGGGGAAGAGGCAATCGATGGGGTCAAGAGCGGCTGAATCGGCAGGGTGGCTGTCTCAGAATTATCTGAGTTCCAAGCCTTTGGTCTGATCTGTGCATCTTCACCAGTATTCTCGCCTTGGCTGAGGCTCGGGGGGCAGCTGGCCTGGTAGATGCTCTGTTTTAAAAGCCGATTGGGGTGTCATCGGCTGGTCCTTCGTCGAAACCTTCTTCAAAAATGGGAGTTCACGCAGAAGTGGAAGAGGCAAGGCATCATGATGGAGGATACTGCGACGGTTCTGCTCTGCCACGACATGACCCGACGAAGGAAAAGCAAAATGATTTTGGAATTGTCATTTCCAAAACCAGGGGGGCATGTGTTATCACCAGAATTTGACCGGATCAGAGGTGGGCCGCGATTGGAGATGGGCTTGAAGAATATACATGGAAGGAATACGTGAATCGGCCTTTATATGCAAAGTTTGGGCTAGTTGGCCCGTGTATCTGTAATATAGTAGGATACGTGTCGGTTAGTTAGAGTTTGCCTCGTGCACGGTTGGGATTATTCCCACGTTAGAAAGTCTACGGACTATAAATATGTATCTAGGGTTTATGGAATAAACAACAACCAACGTTCAACCAACCAAATCAATCTCGGCGCATCGCCAACTCCTTCGTCTCGAGGGTTTCTACCGGTAAGCAACATGCTGCCTAGATCGCATCTTGCGATCTAGGCAGCACAAGCTCCACGTTGTTCATGCGTTGCTCGTACTGAAGCCTTTTTGATGGCGAGCAACGTAGTTATCATAGATGTGTTAGGGTTAGCATAGTTCTTCGTGTAACATGCTATCGTAGTGCAACCCTTGCATGTCTAGCCGCCCTTACACCTATCTTAGGTGTAGGGGCGGCACCCCGCTTGATCATTATTTAGTAGATCCGATCCGTTACGGTTGCTCCTTGTTCATCAAGGATTAGTTTAATATCTGCAATAGTTAGGCCTTACAAAGGGTTGGAGGATCCAGCGGCACGTAGGGTGTCGTTTGCTAGTCCTAGACAGGATGTTCCGGGGATCAACCTCGTGTTGGTTTTTAGGCCTTGTCTAGGATCGGCTTACGATCACCGTGCGTGGCCGCGAGGCCCAATCCTGAGTAGGATGATCCGATTATGCGGTGAAAACCCTAAATCGTCGTAGATCTCATTAGCTTTATCTTGATCAAGCAGGACCACCATATATTCGTGCACCCCGTACGAATCATGGGTGGATCGGCTCCTTGAGCCGATTCACAGGATAACCTGAGAGCCGATCGAGGCTCGTATTTAATGTTTACGTGTATGCCATGCAGGAAACTAAGCGAGGCATCTCCATCACCTTCCTGGCCAGGTATAGGTCAGGTGGCACGCCCTTGCAATCAGCATCGGACGTGTGACCAGAAGGCTTTGCGGGCCGTCGCTCGGAGGGACCTCGGCCAGCCGCAGCCCTAGGTTGTTCCCGGCTCTACGGTGTTGCCCGTCGCTGCCCGCCGGTGGGTACTGCTGATCATCCACCACCGGTGGCGGGATTACAAACGGGAGCATCAGGTTTTCTGCAATATTAGAAATGGAGACGAATAGGGTGTTACTGGCAACCATATTCAAACAGCAGCATTGTTCATCGTTCATGCTCACAGTATAAATACGACTATGTAAGCTAAGGACATTGGTCATTCATGTGTTCAAATCGAGTGTCCAATATATCAGTTATACTGCATCCATCCCACGAAACTAGTCTAAACTTCGCCAAAACTAGACACTAGTTAGTGTATACACAGTTATATACTACCTCTGTCCCACCGAAAGTGTCTGAGATTTGTCCAAATTCAGATGTATCTAGACAGTGAAAGCATATAGATACATTCAAATTTTGACAAATATATATCATCTTAAGTTTAAGTCCTGTGCTGTAGTTAATTCCCTTTGTCTTAAGTGATCTATTAGAGAGCTTCCCTGTGACCACCCGAAGGGTAAGAAATGTTTAACTGTATAAGTGGATTGCCTAGACCTTTCCATCAGTTCGGACTTTTGGTTGCGTTGGCTAGTCCATGAAGCTTGACATGGTGTCAGAGCCAGGGTCTCGAGTTCGAGTCCTGGCTTTCGCAATTTATCCTAAAATTGTTGTTGCCCCCTCGGAGTCCACGTATATGCCTCTTGAGCTATACCTCTGAGTCTTTCCACATGTTGACTTGTCTCCCATCACACGTGAGGGGGGGTGTTGAATTGTATAAGTGGATTGCCGCCCTTGCGATCAGTTCGGACTTTTGGTTGTGTTGGTAGTGCATGAAGCTTGACAAGAAAGAAATGCTCTTTGTAGCTAACCCCAAGTCTGGTAACATTTGCAAAATAGGTATCAGATGCAGCTATCCATTCAGTAGAAGAATTTGCATTTTAGAGTTGAAGGTTCATAATCTCTTCTCTACTATTGATAGTAAAGGGTACACATGGTATTTGTTTACCTCATTTTCGCGTTCTAAAAAAGGTACGCTATATGGTTGTGCTAAGTTAAACTGATTTAAGTCTGTTCAAGTTTATCGAAAATTATACTACCAACATCTAAAACATCAATATAGGTTCATATATTACAAAAGATATTTAGATTTTCTTTTCTCGAACACATGCCTAGTCGTGCATCATTATATATTAGAGCATACAGGGTTGTAGCAAGGCTACGAAAAACTGAGAAAGCAAAAAGAAAGAACTATACAGGGGACTAGAGGCAGCTAACTTTGTTAGGCCTGCAGGTGCTAAATCTTATATATATATGAGGTTGTAGATATTAATCGTAAACTTACTCAAACTTAAATATCATTGAATTAGGAAAAAGATAACCTGAGTTATTTTGAATGAGGGGACGTCACAATCACTAATGAAAGATAATTGTGGGAAACTGAAATCTATTCAAGAAAATGGGAGAAAAAATGTATCAAAAACAAAATTAATTATACCATTCTGCAGATTGTTCACCGATATAAACAAAGAACTGTTTGATCTGCATGTAGGTACATCCAATCAAGGCTTTTTCCCCGATCTCTAGAAAATATAAGCTACGCATGTAATTACAAACGATTTTCTTCTATTTTTCTGTTTCTACGTTAACATTTGAGATACTTGTTAATTACATCCATATTCTGCAGTTGCATAGAGTTACTAATTCAGGAATGCATTCACATACGGAGTATACTATGTTTGCTGATGACTGACTAGTACTAATTCATTGCAAGCAACGGTTCATTCATATTCAGATAAAGGATGTGATCGTTAAGTCATATACTTATGAAAGTCCTTATGCATCTCTCTGATGCAGATGGCGGGGGTCTCTCGTCCTCCTTTTGGAGGCAAAATCAATTAGTTATATATGAAACAATGGGTGTAAAAGGTTATCAAAAAGGGTGCCTTCATAGTGCCACGTTATCTTTTGAGATACTGGTTAATTACACCCATATTCTGCAGTGGCGTAGAGTTACTAATTCAGGAATGCAATCACATACTGAGCATACTATGTTTGTTGGTGACTAATTAGTACTACTAATTCATTGCAAGCAACGGTTCATTCATATTCAGCAAAAGGGGGTGTGATCATTAAGTCATATAAGAAAGGTAAAATATAAACAAGGTAGTTCATGAATAACTTCATTGGTTAAGGCAGTGTATCATGCAATGCAACATAAGGACTGAAAAAATACCATTTGCGGTGTCCCAGAAGTACGTGGAGCCGTCAGTTTCGTCCACCGCAAAAACGTGGCCACGGAGTTCAATGGCATCACAGTAATTTGGATAATCAGGTGCAGGTGTAAGGGCCTCCAGCATTCTCCAGTCGCCACCCCCTTCAAGGTAGAAAATCGTTTTGTCGAACAAGGCGATGAGCTTGTAATCTGCGTACCTCCCACCTTTTGTGGGCACTTGGCAGATTACAATCTTCAACAAATAAATTGCTGGACCCCAGTTAAAAGAGTATGCAGGTCGATATGAAACAATACTATGATGAATCTTCGAATCAGGTAGGGATGGAAGGGGGATATGTCGCTCGGTGTAGACGTTCACGAGGCACCACTCATGATGATCGGCGGCGGCGATCCAGTCGCCGTTCGCGCCAAGCCATTTTCTGTCGTGCATGAACGGCAGGGCGACAGAACGGCGAGGATGGTCGAGGGGCACCAGGTCGTACACGGTATCATGCAGACGAGATGCTGTCGCCAGGTCCCAGTGTTCACCGAACCAATAAGCAGGCGGAGGCATCAGCAGGCAGGGTTCATCCCAATGGTGCATCTTACCTTCATCCTTGCTGATCATGTCGTAGAGCTCCCTGGAACATGCAGCAAGTCGGACGGTGTAGGTAACGTCCAGATGCGCAGCGATGAGGTCGATGTTGTCGCCGGTGAGAGCCTCCAAGTGGCCGTCCCCGCCGCCCCGGCAAAGCCTAGAATAATCCATCACGTGAAGATGGATTTAGGTGGATGGCGGATGCAACTGCGCTTGGGGTTTTCGGAGGAGAGGGCGAGCGCTATGGAAGGAACGATGCGGCGCGCGGCCGGCCGGGGTAAGGAGAGAAAGGTATACGGAGTAGTACTAGTGATGCGGCGTGGTGGGGATCGAGATCCTGCGCGTGCGCGTGATTCTGGGAGGGTGAAGAAGAAGATTTTTTATTTTTTTTGTAACGGGGTGAAGAAGAAGATGATAGACATGCAAGGGGCAAAAACTAGGTAGTACTCTAGGCTGCTGCTGCGACTGGGCGCCGATTTGACTGTTGGTAGACTAGCACGCCACCCATCTATAAATTTGCGACGACGTTTGGTGCAGTGATGTCTCGTCACATCAGGTTGACCAGAGAGGGCTTTTTTTTACAGTTTCCATTTCGATATATTTTTCGCCAATAATCGTAGTTCTCTACATGCCAGAGACACGTACCTTAACACGTGGGCAGCATGCAACCGCGCGAGCACCAAAATGGAATGAGAAATGTTTTAGAGCAGAACTTCATTTTCAATGCCTTTCCTAGCTTGGTTTGGAAACCGGACAGAGCTTCAGTGACTTGATGCTTCCAAGATACATTGTGACTGTGTCCCACCATCTACCATCCATTTGAGATCCAACGTTCCAAACTATCTCTTATTTCGAAGCTAAAAAAGAAAAACTATTCAGAAAATTTTGAAAAAAAATCCAGTAATATGTAGATTCCTTGTTTTAAAATCTATGAATATTTCATCCCATTCGGATGACTAGCTTGTGATTAAATAGATTCTTACGTACTCGAGCACTAGTTTAAACTAAATATATATTTGCTCACAAACCTATGATTCAAATCGAATGAAACTTCACCAAAATATAAATCGAAATATGCATGATTTACTGGAAGTTTTTCAAAATTTTCATGGTCCATGGGGTCCTCCAAAGTGCAAGCTTTTTTTTTCTTGGTTGGTACTTCAAAACCGAGTTTGGATGGTGGCAAGACTTGCACAAAGAGGATGTCAAAATTTTGGCCTTTGTGAACTTTGCAATCAACATCAAGTGTCGGACTCTCGAGAAAAAAATATGAGTTGGCGCCCACCTTTCTTTCAACCGTTGGTTCTCAATCCGAGGGTGGTCCAACTAGCTAACAAAATTGGCTTGGTATTCATGGTCTTGAACCAACGATTTGGCATGGCTTTCAATCGGTATGAGAGGTGATGTATGGAGGTGATTCATACGAGAGGGCAATAAAGAAATGTTTTGTCATCCTCGCAAAGCTAGTCTATTTGGAAAGAAATGAATAATTGGTTTTTCGCAACATTGCATGATACTAATTCATGATACTATGCATTGAAGGTGTTGTATCATAGACTAGTATCAGTCTACGATACTTCCCATTGTGACTAGTCTAAGTGCTTTTGCACCATGAACACTAGCTATGCACAGACCTCAAAAAACACTTCTCCATCATTCTACTATTCACACTTTCTTTTTCTAATAGAACTATGTACCATTGTTTTTAATATAATCTTGTGTCGAGAGTATATATTTCTAAAATAGTCATTTATGTTTCGCATAAGCTCAAAGAGGGGTACTTACTTATGAGAGATATCTTTCAACTAATACGTTGTAGGAGTACTTTAATTATGTGAGCTATAGTGTGAAATGCTTACTAGAACGAGTACAAAAGGTGTTTGATAACATTACAGGCCACACGCCCAGTGTAGCCTGCATTGTAGGAGCATTACATCAATTTAACAACTACGGAGGAGTAGCCTAGGTAGAGATAACATGCAAAGGAAATAGTTCAACAGATAGTACAACACAACTACGGAAAGGGAGTAGCCTAGGTAGAGATAAACATGCAAATGAAATAGTTCAACAGATACAAATCTTGCATTACAACACGAGTATTACATAAAGTACATCAGCCCTTCTTTCTGGACCTGTGACGCGAAGGCAGGTTCCATTGCCGGGCGTTGGCGAAGCTTGGGATGAGCCACAACGGAACCTGCCGCCATGTCCATCTAATGTTGGTTTGGAAACCAACAGTACAGTCTTCAGAATTCAAACTGAAGCGGCAAATTTCTGGAGAAGGAGGATATGCAAGGCCTACTGCATGGTGCGATGTGTAAACAGAGTTGCTTCTCGCCATATTTGGACGGTCATGTTCTGCCCCGTCTTCTACTGGAATGATAATCGGATAGTTCACTCCAAGGAAGAGAGAATATGATCCAAGGGAAATAATCCTCCTCCATGGCCTCGGTGGCATCAACTGACTGGTGTCCATGCTGTACACCTCGCAGCCAAGTAAACCCTTACCATACCCGCGAATAGTGCGACCATGACGACCCTCAGAGGTAGCAGCAGCAGGTAAAATCCGAACCAGTCCAGTATAATCCCGCCCGTCAGTAACGCCCCAGGTATGGACCAGAAAAAGTCTAGAACCATCAGGAGATCGTGCTAACCACCAGGAGCCAAGATTGTACCGACCTTGTTCATCAAGTTCTGGCGGAATAGGTGCCGTGCTGATCAACAAAGGACCTTGCAAAGGAAAGCACAGCTTGAAGTCAGTTCAGCAAAACTTGATTAGTTCATTACATACATGAATAATGATGTAGCTAAAATACTGCCTCCGATCCAAATTAATTGACTCAACTGGATGTGTCTAGCTAGATATGCACAAATTAATTGACTCAAGTTTGTCTAGCTAGATGCACTGGCTAGACAAAGCTGAGTCAATTTGATTTGGATCGGAGGGAGTACTTTATTTTGACTCAAAGGCATATCGCTGCTGATTTTGATTGAATATAGAGGGGGAAAGGTACAGGCATGACACGAAAACTGCACAACAAAAAGAAAAAGGCTAAAGCTAAATCTGAAACTAGCAGGTAATAGCGAAAACACATCATATGAGATGAGAAAAATTACCCCAAGAAAGTTGATTCCATGCATAAACTTCGCCTGTCTGAGTTACAGCAAATACAATACCCTTGTGGATGATTGCATCGGAGTAGCCGTACGCTAAGAACTGGTTGTCAAGAACTGTCCATCTGCTAGAAGCACAGTGAAGGACTGCAATTGCCGCGTTGAAGATGGCAAGAACAGAGAAACTAGTATAATTTGAAGCAGCTGTTGGAACTCGGCAAATAGCTATCTTCAGCAGTTGAAGATGTTGATCATTAGACTCGAACACAAGTTTATCCGGGGTGGATTTAAACTCACTTATTGGTGGTAGAGGAATCCGGCGACCAGTGTACACATTGACAAGCTCCCAATTCCAGGGGAAGCCAAGAAGGGCGATCCAATCTCCATTCGCGCCTGCCCACATGCCCGTACCACCATCTGGAATCACGGCATCGGAAGAGATCCTGTCCAGCGGCGTCAGTTGGCACAAGGTACCCTTGCGATCTTTTGCATCATGCTGCTTGTCCTTCTGCGCACCCTGCTGCTTGAACTTGTGGACGCGGGAGAAGGGATTGTGCGCGGGCGGTACCTCAGTTTGGTGAGTATGAAGAACACAGGGCATGCCAAACGGCTGAGATGCAGGCAGAGCTACACTTTGTGTTGCTGAATCATGATAAAACTTGCATGAACCGACGAGGCTCGCGGCGGTGATGACATCGCATCGGGATGCGATTTCTTCAAGGGGGCCATCAGGAAACACCCAAGAACTGCCACTCTCATTGATCGATCTCGCCATTGGAAGGATGCGGTCAAGTGGGTGTGGGGGTGTGGGAGTGGGACGCTGGCGTTTGGGTATGAGGTATTGGAGGACAGTGCGAGCGGCAGCTGGTAGAGCGATATGGATAAAAGTCCACAACTCCTACTAGTACCATCAAACAGGTGGCTCGAGATGATCCGAAAAAGGCATGGCGGCGGTGGTGCAGGGGCTGCTGGTGTAGGCGGGGTCGCCAGAGAAGATGGAGATGAAGAAGACGGAGAAGCAGGCAAAAAAAACAATTTGAATTGAAATCAATAATACGAGTACTACGGGCGTGCCTTCTCTCTCTGGTCTCTGCTGCACTACTGCACCTGTCGTGAAGGCGTGTGACCCGAGAAGAAGCTAATGTACTGTATACTGTCCTTGCACGCCGTGGAGCTGTATTTTGTCTCATCAAATCAGCTCTGGACAGTTTCAGCAGAGAAAAGATCCTTTGCCATCATCATGATATATTACCACGGGCCCACGGCAGTGCACATTCATCTTGTACTACCATATACTGTACTGCTCTATATGTTGCACAAACCACCACTTGGACATTTTTTTTGCAGTTTCCACCATGTGGTGGTCTAATATGTTGCAAATTTCACCACTTGGTTATCTAATCAGCTAGTTAGTCATGTTGATAGCAAAATCGACAAGTGGGTTCAACATGTCAATGCTCCAATTAATGTTTTAGAAAAAATAAATTTTTCAAAATTCATACTTCTTTTATTTAGCTATTTAAAAATGCTTATTCATTTATTTCAACAAATATTGTGCGGTCTTGAATTTTTTTCAAACAAATATTATGGCATCGGGTTCGGGACTCCTGAAAAGGACTGGCCGTGGTACGGGAACCCGAAATGATGCCCACAACATGGTCGAAAGTGGCAAGGAACCCGTCGAGGTGGATGAACTCGGGAAACCTTGGTAGAGGTAGGGATCTTGAGGAGGCCATTAGGGTTAGCCTACCCCCCAATAAGCGTATGAACGAAAAAAATTCACATAAGTAGTAGCTATTATTAAAATTTCACAAATATTACGCGCTTTTGAATATTTCAAAAGTATTGTGGCGTCACGCTGGCCTTGCCCGAATTTTACCTTTCAGGCTGGATGTCACGAGCATGATCACTCAACCAACCGGGTCCAAACATATATATACAATTGGCCTCCTCGAGCCTACACCGACCAGATTGTCGCTGAAACTGGATCATATAGTTTCTATTGGATTGATGTCCTAAGGAAATATTCCAACAACGGAAGTTGTTTGATTCGTTGTATTATATTCCTTTGGAATCTTGTTGGGCTTGTTTGGTTCGAAGAAAATTCATAGAAATTTTGTGGGATTCAAATCTCAGTGGCTCCTTTGATTCTTGAATACATGATAATTCATACTAATTCACGTGTTTTTTGTGTAGCACTACAACCAAAGAACATGCAATTCAAATTTGTGTGATTTCTCTCATATAGGATTAATTCAACATGCAATCATATTCAATTCCTACATTATTTCTATTTTAACATTTTGTACACATCATGCATGCGACCCAAACAATGCGTACATGGTGGGGGGGTTGTTTCGTTGCAAAAGCAGTTGGTCACACCACAAACAAACATGCAACAATTAATCTAAATTCACGCGGTTTCCCCGCGATGCAACCAAACAATATTCGATGAAACTAAGCATGGCATAAACATATACAATACACACCATAGATTTTGGCTGCTTTGATTATTCGCAAGATTTTCAAAGTGCGGGAATATGAAAATTGTATGATTAGAGAGTGATGATCATCTCCAAATATATAGGATTGAGAAACAACGGTATTTGGATCCAATAACATTTGATTGCGTGTGAAAACCAAAAGAAATACTAGTAGTAACATACGGTTACACAATGAAGGATTTTTTGTTTTTGTATAAAAATGTATTGTCAATGAATTCTGAAAATTGCAATCCTATGAATTAAACAATCAGAAATCGTGTCAGACTAATTCCTACGTTTCGAGATTCTAGTACGGAGTATGATTTCTTTGAAGGGGCGCAGAGGGACGTGGGTAGCAATGTCTAGTCCCTGTCTTGTCTGTATACACTGTACTTACGTCAGACTAGTGTTGCTCATGAAGTCTTAATCTGACGTACTCTGAAGCTAGATGCATCACCGTTTCCAGTCTCTGTCCTCGTTTTTTCGGCAAAATAGACAGAAATAACCCAAAGTCGAAAAGATTGGGAAAAACAAACTTTCGACATACTAGCAAGATTGGGTTATTTTTGTCCAAATTCTCGTTTTTTTCTCTTGGCTTCCCTACCCTTGAATCCATGTCACTTACGTGTGTTGCCCATGCATGCGTCATGTCCCACACTTCAGTGAGCACAAGTGACGTGCTGTACGTACGCAAACTCCCAGCGATCTTCTTTGTCAAGAGAAGACGCATCAAGATTCAAGACCCGATCGCATTTCTTGCTTTCAGCCTGGGGTCCTCCATGTAAAAGTTAGGGATTTAGATGTAATTTCATGTTTATTTTGTGTGCTGTTGTAAACTGTTGATTTTTTATGTCCATTTGAATCTTGGTCAAATCCTAGGTTTGACCTAGATTTAAACAAGTTTAAAACATGAAAATGAAAAAGTAAGCCTGGATCCTCCTTAGTCAATCCAAAATGAAGCTTTTGGGAGGTTTTTGAAATTTCCATGTTTGAAACCCAAAACCACTTCTTTTCATGCTAGACTTCATAAGACATAGTTTAGGGATAGGGGTAGATACATGATTTGTCTGGTTTCAGTATGTCTAGAGCTTGTTTATCCACTTGAATGCTTACTATATGACATAAGAAGACTATGTGCTATGGTTTTTCATTTATCTATTTTTTTGAATTTTATGCCCATTTGAATCTTGGTCAAATCCCAGGTTTGACCAGGTTTTAAACAAGTTTAAAACTTGAAAATGAAAAGGTGTAAGCATGGATCCTTCGTAGTCACTCTAAAATGAAGCTTTTGGGAGGTTCTCGAAATTTCCATGCATGCTTGAAACTCAAAACCACTTTTCTTCATGCTTGACTTCATAAGACAGAGTTTAATTAGGGTTAGGGGTAGATACACGATTTTTCTGGTTTGAATATGTCTAGACCTTGTTTATCAACTTGAATGTTTACTATATGACATAATTAAGAAGGCTATGTACGTGCTTTGGTTTTTCATTCTTTAGATTTTTGTCTGAATTTTTATGCCCATTTGAATCTTGGTCAAATCCTAGGTTTGACCAAGATTTAAATAAGTTTAAAACATGAAAATGAAAAGATAAGCATCGATCCTTCTTACTCGCTCTAAAATGAAGCTTTTGGTTTTTTGAAATTTCCATGTTTGAAACCCAAAACCACTTCTCTTCATGCTTGACTTCATAAGACGAAGTTTAGGGTCGATAGGGGGTAGATACATGATTTGTCTGGTTTGAATATGTCTAGACCTTGTTTATGAACTTGAATGCTTACTATATGACATAAGAAGACTATGTGCTTTGGTTTTTTTTATTTTTTTATTTTATGCCCATTTTAATATTGGTCAAATCCTAGGTTTGACCAAGATTTAAACAAGTTTAAAACATGAAAATGAAAAGGTAAGCCTGGATCCTTCTTAGTCACTCTAAATGAAGCTTTTGGGAGGTTTTTGAAATTTCCATGTTTGAAACCAAAAACCACTTCTCTTCATGCTTGACTTCATAAGACAGAGTTTAGGGTTAGGGGTAGATACATGATTTGTCTTATTTGAATATGTATAGACCTTGTTTGTCAACTTTTGAATGCTTACTATATATATATGTGACATAAGAAGACTATGTGCTTTTGTTTTTCATTTTTCTGATTTTTTTAATTTTATGCCCATTTAAATCTTGGTCAAATCCTGGTTTGACAATGATTTAAACAAGTTTAAAATATGAAAATGAAAAGGTAAGCATTGATCCTTCTTAGTCACTCTAAAATGAAGCTTTTGGTAGGTTTTTGAAATTTCCATATTTGAAACCCAAAACCACTTCTCTTCATGCTTGACTACATAAGACAAAGTTTAGGGTTAGGGAGTAGATACATGATTTTTCTTGTTTGAATATGTCTAGACCTTGTTTATCAACTTTAATGCTACTATATGACATAAGAAAACTATGTGCTTTGGTTTTTCATTTTTCTGATTTTTTTGGAATTTTGATGCACATTTGAATCTTGGTCAAATCCTAGGTTTGACCAAGATTTAAACAAGTATATATAGAACATGAAAATGAAAAGGGAAGCATGTATCCTTCTTAATTAGTCACCCTAAAATGAAGTTTTTGGGAGGTTTTTGAAATTTCCATGTTTGAAACCTAAAACCACTTATCTTCATGCTTGACTTCGTCATAAGACAGAGTTTAGGGGTTAGGGGGTAGATACATGATTTGTCTAGCTAGTTTGAATATGTCTAGACCTTGTTTATCAACTTTAATGCTTACTATATGACATATAAGAAGACTATGTGCGCTTTGGTTTTTCATTTTTCGGTTTTTTTATTTTATGCCCATTTGAATCTTGGTCAAATCCTAGATTTGACCAAGATTTAAACAAGTTTAAAACATGGAAATGAAAAGGTAAGCATCGATCCTTCTTAGTCGCTCTAAAATGAAGCTGAATTTTGGGAGGTTTTTGAAATTTCCATGTTTGAAACCCAAAACCACTTCTCTTCATGCTTGACTTCATAAGACGAAGTTTAGGGTCGATAGGGGGTAGATACATGATTTGTCTTGTTTGAATATGTCTAGACCTTGTTTATCAACTTGAATGCTTACTATATGACATAAGAGGACTATGTGCATTGGTATTTCATTTTTTGATTTTTATGCCCATTTGAGAATCTTGGTAAAATCCTAGGTTTGTTGAGCAAGATTTAAACAAGTTTAACATGTGAAAATGATAAGGTAATTAAGTCTGGATCTTTCTCTTAGTAACTCTAAAATGAAGCTTTTGGGAGGTTCTTGAATTTACCATGTTTGAAACCCAAAACCACCGTACTTCTTTTCATGCTTGACTTCATAAGACAGAGTTTAGGGTTAGGGGTAGATACATGATTTTTCTGGTTTGAATATGTCTAGACCATGTTTATCAATTTGAATGCTTACTATATGACATAAGAAGGCTATGTGCTTTGGTTTTTCATTCTTTCGATTTTTTTCTGAATTTTTATGCCCATTTGAATCTTGGTCAAATCCTAGGTTCGACCAAGATTTAAACAAGTTTAAAACATGACAATGAAAAGGTAATTAATCATGGATCCTTCTTAATTAACCAGCCAGTCTAATTAAAATGAAGCTTTTTGGGAGGTTTTTGAAATTTCCATGTTTGAAACCCAAAACCACACTTCTCTGCTTCATGCTTGACTTCATATATAATTAAGACAAAGTTTAGGGTTAGGGGGTACATGATTTGTCTGGTTTGAATATGTCTAGACCTTGTTTATGAACTTTTGAATGCTTACTATATGACATAAGAAGACTATGTGCTTTGGTTTTTTATTTTATTTATTTTTTATTTTATGCCCATTTGAATATTGGTCAAATCCTAGGTTTGACCAAGATTTAAACAAGTTTAAAACATGAAAATGAAAAGGTAAGCCTGGATCCTTCTTAACTAGTCACTCTAAAATGAAGCTTTAATTTTGGGAGGTTTTTGAAATTTCCATGTTTGAAACCAAAAACCACTTCTCTTCATGCTTGACTTCATAAGAAAACTATGTGCTTTGGTTTTCATTTTTCTGATTTTTTTTGGAATTTTGATGCACATTTGAATCTTGGTCAAATCCTAGGTTTGACCAAGATTTAAACAAGTATAGAACATGAAAATGAAAAGGGAAGCCTGTATCCTTCTTAGTCACCCTAAAATGAAGTTTTTGGGAGGTTTTTGAAATTTCCATGTTTGAAACCCAAAACCACTTCTCTTCATGCTTGACTTCTTAAGACATAGTTTAGGGGTTAGCGGGTAGATACATGATTTGTATGGTTTGAATATGTCTAGACCTTGTTTATCAACTTTAATGCTTACTATATGACATAAGAAGACTATGTGCTTTGGTTTTTCATTTTTCTATTTTTTTGAATTTTCTGCCAATTTTGTTTGACCAAGATTTAGACAAGTTTTACACGTGAAAACGAATAAGTAAGCCTGGATCCTTCTTAGTCACTCCAAAATGTACCAATTGATAGGTGCGTTAACTTTGCTTCATGGAAAAAATAATGTCATGTAAATGAGTTAACTTGGATTTCCTACCCTTGAATCCATAGGAAACTTTGTTCTAATGCACTATAATAATCAACCGAGCTTTTACACCAACAGGTCTGTCACTTACGTGTGGTGCCCATGCATGAGGTCCCACACTTCAGTGAGCACAAGTCACGTGCAATAGGTACGCAAACTCCCAGCCATTTTCTTTGTCAAGAGAAGACGCATCAGGATGCGTATTGGAAGTCTGTGGGTCCTTCTGGATCCTTCGGTTGTCCCTCTCACAAAAAAAACAAATCTCTCTCATTCTCGGCCTCGCTCGACTCGCTCGCTCGCTCGCACCTCCTGCTCACTGACAAACCCTGCACAAAAGTCAACATCATCACCCGAAAAAGGGGAGACACCATAATTCTCTCCCTTCTTCTCTCCTTCCGAGTGATCCCTCTTCCTCCGAGTTTCACTCGACGGGCAAACACACATGTGCTGCATAGTAATAATAAAAAGGTAGAAAAATCGACCTACGAATCTATAATTAAATAGGTTAAACTAGGGTTTTGCCCAGTACTACAGATCAAGGTTCAAAAAATCCAACTACGGGGTTCGAACAACCCCATTTCTAATCCAAGATTTTTTTCGACCTCATCCAATGGCCTCAAACTATAGGCCGGGTTAGCATCTAGTGCAGTATGTGTGAGAATGTATGCACTATGTGTGCTATAACTTGTGTGTCTTTCAAATTTGAACCAAATTTGAATAAGTTTGAAATATTTGAAATGGGGCTTTTGGCTTAAACGTTTGAAACCCAAAACGACTTCTCCTCATGCTAGACTTCATAAGACCGAGTTTAGGGTTAGGGGGTAGATACATGATTTGTCTGGTTTGAATATGTCTAAACCTTGTTTATCAACTTGAATGCTTACTATATGACATAAGAAGACCATGTGCTTTTGTTTTTCATTTTTCTATTTTTTTAAGAATTTTATGCACATTTGATTCTGGTCAAATCCTAGGTTCAACCAAGATTTAAACAAGTTTCAAGCATGAAAATGAAAACGTAAGCCAAGATCCTTCTTAATTAGTCACTCTAAAATATATGAAGCTTTTGGGACGTACTTGAAATTTCCATGTTTGAAACCCAAAACCAATTCTCTTCATGATTGACTTCATAAGACAGAGTTTAGGGTTAGGGGTAGATATACACATGATTTTTCTGGTTTGAATATGTCTAGACCTTGTTTATCAACTTGAGTGTTTACTATATGACATAATTAAGAAGGCTATGTGCTTTGGTTTTTCATTCTTTAGATTTTTTGTCTGAATTTTTATGCCCATTTGAATCTTGGTCAAATCCTAGGTTTGACCAAGATTTAAATAAGTTTAAAACATGGAAATGAAAAGGTAAGCATCGATCCTTCTTAGTCGCTCTAAAATGAAGCTGAATTTTGGGAGGTTTTTGAAATTTCCATGTTTGAAACCCAAAACCACTTCTCTTCATGCTTGACTTCATAAGACAAAGTTTAGGGTCGATAGGGGTAGATACATGATTTGTCTTGTTTGAATATGTCTAGACCTTGTTTATCAACTTGAATGCTTACTATATGACATAAGAGGACTATGTGCATTGGTATTTCATTTTTTGATTTTTATGCCCATTTGAGAATCTTGGTAAAATCCTAGGTTTGTTGAGCAAGATTTAAACAAGTTTAACATGTGAAAATGATAAGGTAATTAAGTCTGGATCTTTCTCTTAGTAACTCTAAAATGAAGCTTTTGGGAGGTTCTTGAATTTACCATGTTTGAAACCCAAAACCACCGTACTTCTGTTCATGCTTGACTTCATAAGACAGAGTTTAGGGTTAGGGGTAGATACATGATTTTTCTGGTTTGAATATGTCTAGACCATGTTTATCAATTTGAATGCTTACTATATGACATAACAAGGCTATGTGCTTTGGTTTTTCATTCTTTCGATTTTTTTCTGAATTTTTATGCCCATTTGAATCTTGGTCAAATCCTAGGTTCGACCAAGATTTAAACAAGTTTAAAACATGACAATGAAAAGGTAATTAATCATGGATCCTTCTTAATTAACCAGCCAGTCTAATTAAAATGAAGCTTTTTGGGAGGTTTTTGAAATTTCCATGTTTGAAACCCAAAACCACACTTCTCTGCTTCATGCTTGACTTCATATATAATTAAGACAAAGTTTAGGGTTAGGGGTACATGATTTGTCTGGTTTGAATATGTCTAGACCTTGTTTATGAACTTGAATGCTTACTATATGACATAAGAAGACTATGTGCTTTGGTTTTTTATTTATTTTTTTATTTTATGCCCATTTGAATATTGGTCAAATCCTAGGTTTGACCAAGATTTAAACAAGTTTAAAACATGAAAATGAAAAGGTAAGCCTGGATCCTTCTTAACTAGTCACTCTAAAATGAAGCTTTAATTTTGGGAGGTTTTTGAAATTTCCATGTTTGAAACCAAAAACCACTTCTCTTCATGCTTGACTTCATAAGACAGAGTTTATGGTTTTAGAGGGGTAGATACATGATTTGTCTTATTTGAATATGTCTAGCTAGACCTTGTTTATCAACTTTTGAATGCTTACTATATATATGTATGTGACATAAGAAAACTATGTGCTTTGGTTTTTCATTTTTCTGATTTTTTTGGAATTTTGATGCACATTTGAATCTTGGTCAAATCCTAGGTTTGACCAAGATTTAAACAAGTATAGAACATGAAAATGAAAAGGGAAGCCTGTATCCTTCTTAGTCACCCTAAAATGAAGTTTTGGGAGGTTTTTGAAATTTCCATGTTTGAAACCCAAAACCACTTCTCTTCATGCTTGACTTCTTAAGACATAGTTTAGGGGTTAGCGGGTAGATACATGATTTGTATGGTTTGAATATGTCTAGACCTTGTTTATCAACTTTAATGCTTACTATATGACATAAGAAGACTATGTGCTTTGGTTTTTCATTTTTCTGTTTTTTTTGAATTTTCTGCCAATTTTGTTTGACCAAGATTTAGACAAGTTTTACACGTGAAAACGAATAAGTAAGCCTGGATCCTTCTTAGTCACTCCAAAATGTACCAATTGATAGGTGCGTTAACTTTGCTTCATGGAAAAAATAATGTCATGTAAATGAGTTAACTTGGATTTCCTACCCTTGAATCCATAGGAAACTTTGTTCTAATGCACTATAATAATCAACCGAGCTTTTACACCAGCAGGTCTGTCACTTACGTGTGGTGCCCATGCGTGAGGTCCCACACTTCAGTGAGCACAAGTCACGTGCAATAGGTACGCAAACTCCCAGCCATTTTCTTTGTCAAGAGAAGACGCATCAGGATGCGTATTGGAAGTCTGTGGGTCCTTCTGGATCCTTCGGTTGTCCCTCTCACAAAAAAACAAATCTCTCTCATTCTCGGCCTCGCTCGACTCGCTCGCGCGCTCGCTCGCTCGCACCTCCTGCTCACTGACAAACCCTGCACAAAAGTCAACATCATCACCCGAAAAAGGGGAGACACCATAATTCTCTCCCTTCTTCTCTCCTTCCGAGTGATCCCTCTTCCTCCGAGTTTCACTCGACGGGCAAACACACATGTGCTGCATAGTAATAATAAAAAGGTAGAAAAATCGACCTACGAATCTATAATTAAATAGGTTAAACTAGGGTTTTGCCCAGTACTACAGATCAAGGTTCAAAAAATCCAACTACGGGGTTCGAACAACCCCATTTCTAATCCAAGATTTTTTTCGACCTCATCCAATGGCCTCAAACTATAGGCCGGGTTAGCATCTAGTGCAGTATGTGTGAGAATGTATGCACTATGTGTGCTATAACTTGTGTGTCTTTCAAATTTGAACCAAATTTGAATAAGTTTGAAATATTTGAAATGGGGCTTTTGGCTTAAACGTTTGAAACCCAAAACGACTTCTCCTCATGCTAGACTTCATAAGACCGAGTTTAGGGTTAGGGGTAGATACATGATTTGTCTGGTTTGAATATGTCTAAACCTTGTTTATCAACTTGAATGCTTACTATATGACATAAGAAGACCATGTGCTTTTGTTTTTCATTTTTCTATTTTTTTAAAGAATTTTATGCACATTTGATTCTGGTCAAATCCTAGGTTCAACCAAGATTTAAACAAGTTTCAAGCATGAAAATGAAAACGTAAGCCAAGATCCTTCTTAATTAGTCACTCTAAAATATATGAAGCTTTTGGGACGTACTTGAAATTTCCATGTTTGAAACCCAAAACCAATTCTCTTCATGATTGACTTCATAAGACAGAGTTTAGGGTTAGGGGTAGATATACACATGATTTTTCTGGTTTGAATATGTCTAGACCTTGTTTATCAACTTGAGTGTTTACTATATGACATAATTAAGAAGGCTATGTGCTTTGGTTTTTCATTCTTTAGATTTTTTGTCTGAATTTTTATGCCCATTTGAATCTTGGTCAAATCCTAGGTTTGACCAAGATTTAAATAAGTTTAAAACATGGAAATGAAAAGGTAAGCATCGATCCTTCTTAGTCGCTCTAAAATGAAGCTGAATTTTGGGAGGTTTTTGAAATTTCCATGTTTGAAACCCAAAACCACTTCTCTTCATGCTTGACTTCATAAGACGAAGTTTAGGGTCGATAGGGGGTAGATACATGATTTGTCTTGTTTGAATATGTCTAGACCTTGTTTATCAACTTGAATGCTTACTATATGACATAAGAGGACTATGTGCATTGGTATTTCATTTTTTGATTTTTATGCCCATTTGAGAATCTTGGTAAAATCCTAGGTTTGTTGAGCAAGATTTAAACAAGTTTAACATGTGAATATGATAAGGTAATTAAGTCTGGATCTTTCTCTTAGTAACTCTAAAATGAAGCTTTTGGGAGGTGATACGTCTCCGACGTATCGATAATTTCTTGTGTTCCATGCCACATTATTGATGATATCTACATGTTTTATGCACACTTTATGTCATATTCGTGCATTTTCTGGAACTAACCTATTAACAAGATGCCAAGTGCCAGTTCTGTTTTCTGCTTTTTGGTTTCAGATATCCTAGTAACGAAATATTCTCGGAATCGACGAAATCAACGCCCGGTTCCTATTTTGCCGGAAGCATCCGAACACCCGAGTGCCGCCGGAGGAAGCCCTGGGGGCCCCACACTACACCCTGGCGCGGCCGAGAGGGGGCGCGCCGCCCTATGGTGTGGTGGCCCCGAGCCCCTCAGGGCTGCCCTTCCGCATATTAAAGCCTCCGTCGCGAAAACCCTGATACGATCGACGAAACCCAGAAACCTTCCAGAGCCGCCGCCATCGCGAAGCCAAGATCTGGGGCAGGAGTCTCTATTCCGGCACGCCGCCGGGACGGGAAGTGCCCCGGAAGGCTTCTCCATCGACACCGCTGCCATCTCCACCGCCATCTTCATCACCGCTGCTGCTCCCATGAGGAGGAGTAGTTCTCCATCGAGGCTCGGGGCTGTACCGGTAGCTATGTGGTTAATCTCTCTCCTATGTACTTCAATACAATGATCTCATGAGCTGCTTTACATGATTGAGATTCATATGAGCTTTGTATCGCTACTAGTTGTGTGCTACTCATGTGATGTTATTAAAGTAGTCTATTCCTCCTGCATGGTGTAAAGGTGACTAGTGTGTGCACCATGTGGTTCTTGTCGTAGGCTATGATCATGATCTCTTGTAGATTGTGGAGTTAATTATCATTATGATAGTATTGATGTGATCTATTCCTCCTTCATAGTGTAATGTGGACAGTGTGTGCACTATGTTAGTTCTTGGTTTATTTTGCAATGATCTATTATGCTCTAAGGTTATTTAAATATGAACATTGAATTGTGGAGCTTGTTAACTCCGGCATTGAGGGTTCGTGTAATCCTACGCAATGTGTTCATCATCCAACAAAAGAGTGTATGTAGCACATATGAGAAAGAGTTATTTATTATGCGATCAATGTTGAGAGTGTCCACTAGTGAAAGTGTAATCCCTAGGCCTTGTTCCTAAATACTGCTATCGCTGCTTGTTTACTATTTTACTGCGTTACTACTGCTGCAATACTACCACCATCAACTACACGCCAGCAAGTTATTTTCTGGCACCGTTGCTACTGCTCATATATATTCATACCACCTGTATTTCACTATCTCTTCGCCGAACTAGTGCACCTATTAGGTGTGTTGGGGACACAAGAGACTTCTTGCTTTGTGGTTGCAGGGTTGCATGAGAGGGATATCTTTGACCTCTTCCTCCCTGAGTTCGATAAACCTTGGGTGATCCACTTAAGGGAAAACTTGCTGCTATTCTACAAACCTCTGCTCTTGGAGGCCCAACACTGTCTACAGGAAAAGGAGGGGGCGTAGACATCAAGCTATTTTCTGGCGCCGTTGCCGGGAGGAAAGGTAAAAGGTACTCACACTCCGGATCTCGGCTACTAAGCTATTTTCGCCGTTGTAAGTACTCGAAGCTATTTCCTTTAGATCCTGCAATTGCATCTTTTTGTTTCTTGTTTACACTAGTTTGGCATAATGGACAAGAATGATCTTCTTATTCTATTTCCTGATTTAAAACATGGATTGTTTGATGCGAAAATTAAAAAACCTATGGAATCTTATTTGCATGCTGGTAGTAATATTAGTATGAACGCTTTGAACACCATTGTTGATAATAATATAGAAAGTTCTAAGCTTGGGGAAGCTGGTTTTGAGGAGCATGATCTTTTTAGTCCCCCAAGAATTGAGGAGAAAATTTACTTTGATGATACTTTGCCTCCTATATTTGATGATGAGAATAATAATGATAGCTACTTTGTTGAATTTGCTCCCACTAGTACTAATAAAATTGATTATGCTTATGTGGAGAGTAATAATTTTATGCATGAGACTCATGATAAGAATGCTTTATGTGATGGTTATATTGTTGAGTTTTCTCATGACACTACTGAAAGTTATTATGAGAGAGGAAAATATGGTTGTAGAAATTTTCATGTTACTAAAACACCTCTCTATGTGCTGAAATTTTTGAAGCTACACTTGTTTTATCTTCCTATGCTTGTTACTTTGCTCTTCATGAACTTGTTTATTTACAAGATTCCTATGCATAGGAAGCATGTTAGACTTAAATGTGTTTTGAATTTTCCTCTTGATGCTCTCTTTTGCTTCAAATACTTATTTCTTGCGAGTGCATCATTAAAACTGCTGAGCCCATCTTAATGGCTATAAAGAAAGAACTTCTTGGGAGATAACCCATGTGTTATTTTGCTACAGTACTTTGTTTTATATTTGTGTCTTGGAAGTTGTTTACTACTGTAGCAACCTCTCCTTATCTTAGTTTAGTGTTTTGTTGTGCCAAGTAAAGTCGTTGATAGTAAGGTTCATACTAGATTTGGATTACTGCGCAGAAACAGATTTCTTTGCTGTCACGAATCTGGGCAAAATTCTCTGTAGGTAACTCAGAAAATTATGCCAATTTACGTGAGTGATCCTCAGATATGTACGCAACTTTCATTCAATTTGAGCATTTTCATTTGAGCAAGTCTGGTGCCTCGATAAAATTCGTCAATACGAACTGTTCTGTTTTGACAGATTCTGCCTTTTATTTCGCATTGCCTCTTTTGCTATGTTGGATGAATTTCTTTGATCCATTAATGTCCAGTAGCTTTGGGCAATGTCCAGAAGTGTTAAGAATGATTGTGTCACCTCTGAACATGTGAATTTTTGATTATGCACTAACCCTCTAATGAGTTTGTTTCGAGTTTGGTGTGGAGGAAGTTTTCAAGGGTCAAGAGAGGAGGATGATATATTATGATCAAGAAGAGTGAAGAGTCTAAGCTTGGGGATGCCCCGGTGGTTCATCCCTGCATATTTCAAGAAGACTCAAGCATCTAAGCTTGGGGATGCCCAAGGCATCCCCTTCTTCATCGACAAATTATCAGGTTCCTTCTCTTGAAACTATATTTTTATTCGGTCACATCTTATGTGCTTTACTTGGAGCGTCTGTTTGTTTTTGTTTGTGTTTGAATAAATGCATTTTGTGGGAGAGAGACACGCTCCGCTGTAGCATATGGACAAGTATGTCCTTAGTTTCTACTCATAGTATTCATGGCGAAGTTTCTTCTTCGTTAAATTGTTATATGGTTGGAATTGGAAAATGATACATGTAGTAATTGCTATAAATGTCTTGGGTAATGTGATACTTGGCAATTGTTGTGCTCATGTTTAAGCTCTTGCATCATATGCTTTGCACCCATTAATGAAGAAATACATAGAGCATGCTAAAATTTGGTTTGCATATTTGGTCTCTCTAAGGTCTAGATAATTTCTAGTATTGAGTTTGAACAACAAGGAAGACGGTGTAGAGTCTTATAATGTTTACAATATGTCTTTTATGTGAGTTTTGCTGCACCGGTTCATCCTTGTGTTTGTTTCAAATAGCCTTGCTAGCCTAAACCTTGTATCGAGAGGGATTACTTCTCATGCATCCAAAATACTTGAGCCAACCACTATGCCATTTGTGTCCACCATACCTACCTACTACATGGTATTTTCTGCCATTCCAAAGTAAATTGCTTGAGTGCTACCTTTAAAATTCCATCATTCACCTTTGCAATATATAGCTCATGGGACAAATAGCTTAAAAACTATTGTGGTATTGAATATGTACTTATGCACTTTATCTCTTATTAAGTTGCTTGTTGTGCGATAACCATGTTTCTGGGGACGCCATCAACTATTCTTTGTTGAATATCATGTGAGTTGCTATGCATGTTCGTCTTGTCTGAAGTAAGAGAGATCTACCACCTTATGGTTAAGCATGCATATTGTTAGAGAAGAACATTGGGCCGCTAACTAAAGCCATGATCCATGGTGGAAGTTTCAGTTTTGGACATATATCCTCAATCTCATATGAGAAAATTATTAATTGTTGTTACATGCTTATGCATAAAAGAGGAGTCCATTATCTGTTGTCTATGTTGTCCCGGTATGGATGTCTAAGTTGAGAATAATCAATAGCGAGAAATCCAATGCGAGCTTTCTCCTTAGACCTTTGTACAGGCGGCATAGAGGTACCCCTTTGTGACACTTGGTTAAAACATGTGCATTGTGATGATCCGGTAGTCCAAGCTAATTAGGACAAGGTGCGGGCACTATTAGTATACTATGCATGAGGCTTGCAACTTGTAAGATATAATTTACATGATACATATGCTTTATTACTACCGTTGACAAAATTGTTTCATGTTTTCAAAATCAAAGCTCTAGCACAAATATAGCAATCGATGCTTTTCCTCTATGGAGGACCATTCTTTTACTTTCATTGTTGAGTCAGTTCACCTATTTCTCTCCACCTCAAGAAGCAAACACTTGTGTGAACTGTGCATTGATTCCTACATACTTGCATATTGCACTTGTTATATTACTCTATGTTGACAATATCCATGAGATATACATGTTACAAGTTGAAAGCAACCGCTGAAACTTAATCTTCCTTTGTGTTGCTTCAACACCTTTACTTTGAATTATTGCTTTATGAGTTAACTCTTATGCAAGACTTATTGATGCTTGTCTTGAAGTGCTATTCATGAAAAGTCTTTGCTTTATGATTCATTTGTTTACTCATGTCATTACCATTGTTTTGATTGCTGCATTCATTACATATGCTTACAAATAGTATGATCAAGTTTATGATGGCATGTCACTCCAGAAATTATCTTTGTTATCGTTTTACCTGCTCGGGACGAGCAGAACTAAGCTTGGGGATGCTGATACGTCTCCGACGTATCGATAATTTCTTGTGTTCCATGCCACATTATTGATGATATCTACATGTTTTATGCACACTTTATGTCATATTCGTGCATTTTCTGGAACTAACCTATTAACAAGATGCCGAAGTGCCAGTTCTGTTTTCTGCTGTTTTTGGTTTCAGAAATCCTAGTAACGAAATATTCTCGGAATCGGACGAAATCAACGCCCAGTTCCTATTTTGCCCGGAAGCATCCAGAACACCCGAGAGCGCCAGAGGGGCCCAGGGGGCCCCACACTACACCCTGGCGCGGCCAGAGGGGGCCGCGCCGCCTATGGTGTGGTGGCCCCAGGCCCCTCCGAGGCTGCCCTTGCCTATTTAAAGCCTCCGTCGTGAAAACCCGATACGATCGACGAAACCCAGAAACGTTCCAGCCGCCGCCATCGCGAAGCCAAGATCTAGGGGACAGGAGTCTCTGTTCCAGCCGCCGGGACGGGGAAGTGCCCCGGAAGGCTTCTCCATTGACACCGCTGCCATCTCCACCGCCATCTTCATCACCGCTGCTGCTCCCATGAGGAGTAGTTCTCCATCGAGGCTCGGGGCTGTACCGGTAGCTATGTGGTTAATCTCTCTCCTATGTACTTCAATACAATGATCTCATGAGCTGCTTTACATGATTGAGATTCATATGAGCTTTGTATCGCTACTAGTTGTGTGCTACTCATGTGATGTTATTAAAGTAGTCTATTCCTCCTGCATGGTGTAAAGGTGACTAGTGTGTGCACCATGTGGTTCTTGTCGTAGGCTATGATCATGATCTCTTGTAGATTGTGGAGTTAATTATCATTATGATAGTATTGATGTGATCTATTCCTCCTTCATAGTGTAATGTGGACAGTGTGTGCTCTATGTTAGTTCTTGGTTTATTTTGCAATGATCTATTATGCTCTAAGGTTATTTAAATATGAACATTGAATTGTGGAGCTTGTTAACTCCGGCATTGAGGGTTCGTGTAATCCTATGCAATGTGTTCATCATCCAACAAAAGAGTGTATGTAGCACATATGAGAAAGAGTTATTTATTATGCGATCAATGTTGAGAGTGTCCACTAGTGAAAGTGTAATCCCTAGGCCTTGTTCCTAAATACTACTATCGCTGCTTGTTTACTGTTTTACTGCGTTACTACTGCTGCAATACTACCACCATCAACTACACGCAAGTTATTTTCTGGCACCGTTGCTATTGCTCATATATATTCATACCACCTGTATTTCACTATCTCTTTGCCGAACTAGTGCACCTATTAGGTGTGTTGGGGACACAAGAGACTTCTTGCTTTGTGGTTGCAGGGTTGCATGAGAGGGATATCTTTGACCTCTTCCTCCCTGAGTTCGATAAACCTTGGGTGATCCACTTAAGGAAAACTTGCTGCTGTTCTACAAACCTCTGCTCTTGGAGGCCCAACACTGTCTACAGGAAAGGAGGGCGTAGACATCGGGAGGTTCTTGAATTTACCATGTTTGAAACCCAAAACCACCGTCTTGTTCATGCTTGACTTCATAAGACGAGTTTAGGGTTAGGGGTAGATACATGATTTTTCTGGTTTGAATATGTCTAGACCATGTTTATCAATTTGAATGCTTACTATATGACATAACAAGGCTATGTGCTTTGGTTTTTCATTCTTTCGATTTTTTTCTGAATTTTTATGCCCATTTGAATCTTGGTCAAATCCTAGGTTCGACCAAGATTTAAACAAGTTTAAAACATGACAATGAAAAGGTAATTAATCATGGATCCTTCTTAATTAACCAGCCAGTCTAATTAAAATGAAGCTTTTTGGGAGGTTTTTGAAATTTCCATGTTTGAAACCCAAAACCACACTTCTCTGCTTCATGCTTGACTTCATATATAATTAAGACAAAGTTTAGGGTTAGGGGTACATGATTTGTCTGGTTTGAATATGTCTAGACCTTGTTTATGAACTTGAATGCTTACTATATGACATAAGAAGACTATGTGCTTTGGTTTTTTATTTTATTTATTTTTTAATTTATGCCCATTTGAATATTGGTCAAATCCTAGGTTTGACCAAGATTTAAACAAGTTTAAAACATGAAAATGAAAAGGTAAGCCTGGATCCTTCTTAACTAGTCACTCTAAAATGAAGCTTTAATTTTGGGAGGTTTTTGAAATTTCCATGTTTGAAACCAAAAACCACTTCTCTTCATGCTTGACTTCATAAGACAGAGTTTATGGTTTTAGAGGGGTAGATACATGATTTGTCTTATTTGAATATGTCTAGCTAGACCTTGTTTATCAACTTTTGAATGCTTACTATATATATGTATGTGACATAAGAAAACTATGTGCTTTGGTTTTTCATTTTTCTGATTTTTTTGGAATTTTGATGCACATTTGAATCTTGGTCAAATCCTAGGTTTGACCAAGATTTAAACAAGTATAGAACATGAAAATGAAAAGGGAAGCCTGTATCCTTCTTAGTCACCCTAAAATGAAGTTTTTGGGAGGTTTTTGAAATTTCCATGTTTGAAACCCAAAACCACTTCTCTTCATGCTTGACTTCTTAAGACATAGTTTAGGGGTTAGCGGGTAGATACATGATTTGTATGGTTTGAATATGTCTAGACCTTGTTTATCAACTTTAATGCTTACTATATGACATAAGAAGACTATGTGCTTTGGTTTTTCATTTTTCTGTTTTTTTTGAATTTTCTGCCAATTTTGTTTGACCAAGATTTAGACAAGTTTTACACGTGAAAACGAATAAGTAAGCCTGGATCCTTCTTAGTCACTCCAAAATGTACCAATTGATAGGTGCGTTAACTTTGCTTCATGGAAAAAATAATGTCATGTAAATGAGTTAACTTGGATTTCCTACCCTTGAATCCATAGGAAACTTTGTTCTAATGCACTATAATAATCAACCGAGCTTTTACACCAGCAGGTCTGTCACTTACGTGTGGTGCCCATGCGTGAGGTCCCACACTTCAGTGAGCACAAGTCACATGCAATAGGTACGCAAACTCCCAGCCATTTTCTTTGTCAAGAGAAGACGCATCAGATGCGTATTGGAAGTCTGTGGGTCTGGATCCTTCGGTTGTCCCTCTCACAAAAAAAACAAATCTCTCTCATTCTCGGCCTCGCTCGACTCGCTCGCTCGCTCGCACGCTCACTGACAAACCCTGCACAAAAGTCAACATCATCACCCGAAAAAGGGGAGACACCATAATTCTCTCCCTTCTTCTCTCCTTCCGAGTGATCCCTCTTCCTCCGAGTTTCACTCGACGGGCAAACACACATGTGCTGCATAGTAATAATAAAAAGGTAGAAAAATCGACCTACGAATCTATAATTAAATAGGTTAAACTAGGGTTTTGCCCAGTACTACAGATCAAGGTTCAAAAAATCCAACTACGGGGTTCGAACAACCCCATTTCTAATCCAAGATTTTTTTCGACCTCATCCAATGGCCTCAAACTATAGGCCGGGTTAGCATCTAGTGCAGTATGTGTGAGAATGTATGCACTATGTGTGCTATAACTTGTGTGTCTTTCAAATTTGAACCAAATTTGAATAAGTTTGAAATATTTGAAATGGGGCTTTTGGCTTAAACGTTTGAAACCCAAAACGACTTCTCCTCATGCTAGACTTCATAAGACCGAGTTTAGGGTTAGGGGGTAGATACATGATTTGTCTGGTTTGAATATGTCTAAACCTTGTTTATCAACTTGAATGCTTACTATATGACATAAGAAGACCATGTGCTTTTGTTTTTCATTTTTCTATTTTTTTAAGAATTTTATGCACATTTGATTCTGGTCAAATCCTAGGTTCAACCAAGATTTAAACAAGTTTCAAGCATGAAAATGAAAACGTAAGCCAAGATCCTTCTTAATTAGTCACTCTAAAATATATGAAGCTTTTGGGACGTACTTGAAATTTCCATGTTTGAAACCCAAAACCAATTCTCTTCATGATTGACTTCATAAGACAGAGTTTAGGGTTAGGGGTAGATATACACATGATTTTTCTGGTTTGAATATGTCTAGACCTTGTTTATCAACTTGAGTGTTTACTATATGACATAATTAAGAAGGCTATGTGCTTTGGTTTTTCATTCTTTAGATTTTTTGTCTGAATTTTTATGCCCATTTGAATCTTGGTCAAATCCTAGGTTTGACCATGATTTAAATAAGTTTAAAACATGTAAATGAAAAGGTAAGCATCGATCCTTATTAGTCGCTCTAAAATGAAGCTGAATTTTGGGAGGTTTTTGAAATTTCCATGTTTGAAACCCAAAACCACTTCTCTTCATGCTTGACTTCATAAGACGGTTTTTCGATAGGGGTAGATACATGATTTGTCTTGTTTGAATATGTCTAGACCTTGTTTATCAACTTGAATGCTTACTATATGACATAAGAGGACTATGTGCATTGGTATTTCATTTTTTGATTTTTATGCCCATTTGAGAATCTTGGTAAAATCCTAGGTTTGTTGAGCAAGATTTAAACAAGTTTAACATGTGAAAATGATAAGGTAATTAAGTCTGGATCTTTCTCTTAGTAACTCTAAAATGAAGCTTTTGGGAGGTTCTTGAATTTACCATGTTTGAAACCCAAAACCACCGTACTTCTGTTCATGCTTGACTTCATAAGACAGAGTTTAGGGTTAGGGGTAGATACATGATTTTTCTGGTTTGAATATGTCTAGACCATGTTTATCAATTTGAATGCTTACTATATGACATAACAAGGCTATGTGCTTTGGTTTTTCATTCTTTCGATTTTTTTCTGAATTTTTATGCCCATTTGAATCTTGGTCAAATCCTAGGTTCGACCAAGATTTAAACAAGTTTAAAACATGACAATGAAAAGGTAATTAATCATGGATCCTTCTTAATTAACCAGCCAGTCTAATTAAAATGAAGCTTTTTGGGAGGTTTTTGAAATTTCCATGTTTGAAACCCAAAACCACACTTCTCTGCTTCATGCTTGACTTCATATATAATTAAGACAAAGTTTAGGGTTAGGGGGTACATGATTTGTCTGGTTTGAATATGTCTAGACCTTGTTTATGAACTTGAATGCTTACTATATGACATAAGAAGACTATGTGCTTTGGTTTTTTATTTTATTTATTTTTTTATTTTATGCCCATTTGAATATTGGTCAAATCCTAGGTTTGACCAAGATTTAAACAAGTTTAAAACATGAAAATGAAAAGGTAAGCCTGGATCCTTCTTAACTAGTCACTCTAAAATGAAGCTTTAATTTTGGGAGGTTTTTGAAATTTCCATGTTTGAAACCAAAAACCACTTCTCTTCATGCTTGACTTCATAAGACAGAGTTTATGGTTTTAGAGGGGTAGATACATGATTTGTCTTATTTGAATATGTCTAGCTAGACCTTGTTTATCAACTTTTGAATGCTTACTATATATATGTATGTGACATAAGAAAACTATGTGCTTTGGTTTTTCATTTTTCTGATTTTTTTGGAATTTTGATGCACATTTGAATCTTGGTCAAATCCTAGGTTTGACCAAGATTTAAACAAGTATAGAACATGAAAATGAAAAGGGAAGCCTGTATCCTTCTTAATTAGTCACCCTAAAATGAAGTTTTTGGGAGGTTTTTGAAATTTCCATGTTTGAAACCTAAAACCACTTATCTTCATGCTTGACTTCGTCATAAGACAGAGTTTAGGGGTTAGGGGGTAGATACATGATTTGTCTAGCTAGTTTGAATATGTCCAGACCTTGTTTATCAACTTTAATGCTTACTATATGACATATAAGAAGACTATGTGCGCTTTGGTTTTTCATTTTTCTATTTTTTTATTTTATGCCCATTTGAATCTTGGTTAAATCCTAGATTGACTTCATAAGACAGAGTTTAGGGTTAGGGGTAGATATACACATGATTTTTCTGGTTTGAATATGTCTAGACCTTGTTTATCAACTTGAGTGTTTACTATATGACATAATTAAGAAGGCTATATATGTGCTTTGGTTTTTCATTCTTTAGATTTTTTGTCTGAATTTTTATGCCCATTTGAATCTTGGTCAAATCCTAGGTTTGACCAAGATTTAAATAAGTTTAAAACATGGAAATGAAAAGGTAAGCATCGATCCTTCTTAGTCGCTCTAAAATGAAGCTGAATTTTGGGAGGTTTTTGAAATTTCCATGTTTGAAACCCAAAACCACTTCTCTTCATGCTTGACTTCATAAGACAAGTTTAGGGTCGATAGGGGGTAGATACATGATTTGTCTGGTTTGGATATATCTAGACCTTGTTTATCAACTTGAATGCTTACGATATGACATAAGAACACTATGTGCTTTTATTTTTTATTTTTTTGTGCCCATTTGAATCTTGGTCAAATCCTAAGTTTGACCAAGATTTAAACAAGTATAGAACATGAAAATGAAAAGGGAAGATGTCCTTCTTAGTCACCCTAAAATGAAGTTTTGGGAGGTTTTTGAAATTTCCATGTTTGAAACCCAAAACCACTTCTCTTCATGCTTGACTTCTTAAGACATAGTTTAGGGGTTAGCGGGTAGATACATGATTTGTATGGTTTGAATATGTCTAGACCTTGTTTATCAACTTTAATGCTTACTATATGACATAAGAAGACTATGTGCTTTGGTTTTTCATTTTTCTGTTTTTTTTGAATTTTCTGCCAATTTTGTTTGACCAAGATTTAGACAAGTTTTACACGTGAAAACGAATAAGTAAGCATGGATCCTTCTTAGTCACTCCAAAATGTACCAATTGATAGGTGCGTTAACTTTGCTTCATGGAAAAAATAATGTCATGTAAATGAGTTAACTTGGATTTCCTACCCTTGAATCCATAGGAAACTTTGTTCTAATGCACTATAATAATCAACCGAGTTTTTACACCAACTGTCACTTACGTGTGGTGCCCATGCGTGAGGTCCCACACTTCAGTGAGCACAAGTCACGTGCAATAGGTACGCAAACTCCCAGCCATTTTCTTTGTCAAGAGAAGACGCATCAGGATGCGTATTGGAAGTCTGTGGGTCCTTCTGGATCCTTCGGTTGTCCCTCTCACAAAAAAACAAATCTCTCTCATTCTCGGCCTCGCTCGACTCGCTCGCTCGCTCGCTCGCTCGCACCTCCTGCTCACTGACAAACCCTGCACAAAAGTCAACATCATCACCCGAAAAAGGGGAGACACCATAATTCTCTCCCTTCTTCTCTCCTTCCGAGTGATCCCTCTTCCTCCGAGTTTCACTCGACGGGCAAACACACATGTGCTGCATAGTAATAATAAAAAGGTAGAAAAATCGACCTACGAATCTATAATTAAATAGGTTAAACTAGGGTTTTGCCCAGTACTACAGATCAAGGTTCAAAAAATCCAACTACGGGGTTCGAACAACCCCATTTCTAATCCAAGATTTTTTCGACCTCATCCAATGGCCTCAAACTATAGGCCGGGTTAGCATCTAGTGCAGTATGTGTGAGAATGTATGCACTATGTGTGCTATAACTTGTGTGTCTTTCAAATTTGAACCAAATTTGAATAAGTTTGAAATATTTGAAATGGGGCTTTTGGCTTAAACGTTTGAAACCCAAAACGACTTCTCCTCATGCTAGACTTCATAAGACCGAGTTTAGGGTTAGGGGGTAGATACATGATTTGTCTGGTTTGAATATGTCTAAACCTTGTTTATCAACTTGAATGCTTACTATATGACATAAGAAGACCATGTGCTTTTGTTTTTCATTTTTCTATTTTTTAAAGAATTTTATGCACATTTGATTCTGGTCAAATCCTAGGTTCAACCAAGATTTAAACAAGTTTCAAGCATGAAAATGAAAACGTAAGCCAAGATCCTTCTTAATTAGTCACTCTAAAATATATGAAGCTTTTGGGACGTACTTGAAATTTCCATGTTTGAAACCCAAAACCAATTCTCTTCATGATTGACTTCATAAGACAGAGTTTAGGGTTAGGGGTAGATATACACATGATTTTTCTGGTTTGAATATGTCTAGACCTTGTTTATCAACTTGAGTGTTTACTATATGACATAATTAAGAAGGCTATGTGCTTTGGTTTTTCATTCTTTAGATTTTTTGTCTGAATTTTTATGCCCATTTGAATCTTGGTCAAATCCTAGGTTTGACCAAGATTTAAATAAGTTTAAAACATGGAAATGAAAAGGTAAGCATCGATCCTTCTTAGTCGCTCTAAAATGAAGCTGAATTTTGGGAGGTTTTTGAAATTTCCATGTTTGAAACCCAAAACCACTTCTCTTCATGCTTGACTTCATAAGACGAAGTTTAGGGTCGATAGGGGGTAGATACATGATTTGTCTTGTTTGAATATGTCTAGACCTTGTTTATCAACTTGAATGCTTACTATATGACATAAGAGGACTATGTGCATTGGTATTTCATTTTTTGATTTTTATGCCCATTTGAGAATCTTGGTAAAATCCTAGGTTTGTTGAGCAAGATTTAAACAAGTTTAACATGTGAAAATGATAAGGTAATTAAGTCTGGATCTTTCTCTTAGTAACTCTAAAATGAAGCTTTTGGGAGGTTCTTGAATTTACCATGTTTGAAACCCAAAACCACCGTACTTCTGTTCATGCTTGACTTCATAAGACAGAGTTTAGGGTTAGGGGTAGATACATGATTTTTCTGGTTTGAATATGTCTAGACCATGTTTATCAATTTGAATGCTTACTATATGACATAAGAAGGCTATGTGCTTTGGTTTTTCATTCTTTCGATTTTTTTCTGAAATTTTATGCCCATTTGAATCTTGGTCAAATCCTAGGTTCGACCAAGATTTAAACAAGTTTAAAACATGACAATGAAAAGGTAATTAATCATGGATCCTTCTTAATTAACCAGCCAGTCTAATTAAAATGAAGCTTTTTGGGAGGTTTTTGAAATTTCCATGTTTGAAACCCAAAACCACACTTCTCTGCTTCATGCTTGACTTCATATATAATTAAGACAAAGTTTAGGGTTAGGGGGTACATGATTTGTCTGGTTTGAATATGTCTAGACCTTGTTTATGAACTTGAATGCTTACTATATGACATAAGAAGACTATGTGCTTTGGTTTTTTATTTTATTTATTTTTTATTTTATGCCCATTTGAATATTGGTCAAATCCTAGGTTTGACCAAGATTTAAACAAGTTTAAAACATGAAAATGAAAAGGTAAGCCTGGATCCTTCTTAACTCTAAAATGAAGCTTTAATTTTGGGAGGTTTTTGAAATTTCCATGTTTGAAACCAAAAACCACTTCTCTTCATGCTTGACTTCATAAGACAGAGTTTATGGTTTTAGAGGGGTAGATACATGATTTGTCTTATTTGAATATGTCTAGCTAGACCTTGTTTATCAACTTTTGAATGCTTACTATATATATGTATGTGACATAAGAAAACTATGTGCTTTGGTTTTTCATTTTTCTGATTTTTTTTTGGAATTTTGATGCACATTTGAATCTTGGTCAAATCCTAGGTTTGACCAAGATTTAAACAAGTATAGAACATGAAAATGAAAAGGGAAGCCTGTATCCTTCTTAATTAGTCACCCTAAAATGAAGTTTTTGGGAGGTTTTTGAAATTTCCATGTTTGAAACCCAAAACCACTTATCTTCATGCTTGACTTCGTCATAAGACAGAGTTTAGGGGTTAGGGGGTAGATACATGATTTGTCTAGCTAGTTTGAATATGTCCAGACCTTGTTTATCAACTTTAATGCTTACTATATGACATATAAGAAGACTATGTGCGCTTTGGTTTTTCATTTTTCTTTTTTTTATTTTATGCCCATTTGAATCTTGGTCAAATCCTAGATTGACTTCATAAGACAGAGTTTAGGGTTAGGGGTAGATATACACATGATTTTTCTGGTTTGAATATGTCTAGACCTTGTTTATCAACTTGAGTGTTTACTATATGACATAATTAAGAAGGCTATATGTGCTTTGGTTTTTCATTCTTTAGATTTTTTGTCTGAATTTTTATGCCCATTTGAATCTTGGTCAAATCCTAGGTTTGACCAAGATTTAAATAAGTTTAAAACATGGAAATGAAAAGGTAAGCATCGATCCTTCTTAGTCGCTCTAAAATGAAGCTGAATTTTGGGAGGTTTTTGAAATTTCCATGTTTGAAACCCAAAACCACTTCTCTTGCTGACTTCATAAGACGTTTAGGGTCGATAGGGGGTAGATACATGATTTGTCTGGTTTGGATATATCTAGACCTTGTTTATCAACTTGAATGTTACGATATGACATAAGAACACTATGTGCTTTTATTTTTATTTTTTTGTGCCCATTTGAATCTTGGTCAAATCCTAGGTTTGACCAAGATTTAAACAAGTATAGAACATGAAAATGAAAAGGGAAGCCTGTATCCTTCTTAGTCACCCTAAAATGAAGTTTTGGGAGGTTTTTGAAATTTCCATGTTTGAAACCCAAAACCACTTCTCTTCATGCTTGACTTCTTAAGACATAGTTTAGGGGTTAGCGGGTAGATACATGATTTGTATGGTTTGAATATGTCTAGACCTTGTTTATCAACTTTAATGCTTACTATATGACATAAGAAGACTATGTGCTTTGGTTTTTCATTTTTCTGTTTTTTTTAATTTTCTGCCAATTTTGTTTGACCAAGATTTAGACAAGTTTTACACGTGAAAACGAATAAGTAAGCCTGGATCCTTCTTAGTCACTCCAAAATGTACCAATTGATAGGTGCGTTAACTTTGCTTCATGGAAAAAATAATGTCATGTAAATGAGTTAACTTGGATTTCCTACCCTTGAATCCATAGGAAACTTTGTTCTAATGCACTATAATAATCAACCGAGCTTTTACACCAACAGGTCTGTCACTTACGTGTGGTGCCCATGCGTGAGGTCCCACACTTCAGTGAGCACAAGTCACGTGCAATAGGTACGCAAACTCCCAGCCATTTTCTTTGTCAAGAGAAGACGCATCAGGATGCGTATTGGAAGTCTGTGGGTCCTCTGGATCCTTCGGTTGTCCCTCTCACACAAAAAAACAAATCTCCTTCTCGGCCTCTCGACTCGCTCGCTCGCTTGCACCTCCTGCTCACTGACAAACCCTGCACAAAAGTCAACATCATCACCCGAGACACCATAATTCTCTCCCCTTCTTCTCTCCTTCCGAGTGATCCTCTTCCTCCGAGTTTCACTCGACGGGCAAACACACATGTGATGCATAGTAATAATAAAAAGGTAGAAAAATCGACCTACGAATCTATAATTAAATAGGTTAAACTAGGGTTTTGCCCAGTACTACAGATCAAGGTTCAAAAAATCCAACTACGGGGTTCGAACAACCCCATTTCTAATCCAAGATTTTTTTCGACCTCATCCAATGGCCTCAAACTATAGGCCGGGTTAGCATCTAGTGCAGTATGTGTGAGAATGTATGCACTATGTGTGCTATAACTTGTGTGTCTTTCAAATTTGAACCAAATTTGAATAAGTTTGAAATATTTGAAATGGGGCTTTTGGCTTAAACGTTTGAAACCCAAAACGACTTCTCCTCATGCTAGACTTCATAAGACCGAGTTTAGGGTTAGGGGGTAGATACATGATTTGTCTGGTTTGAATATGTCTAAACCTTGTTTATCAACTTGAATGCTTACTATATGACATAAGAAGACCATGTGCTTTTGTTTTTCATTTTTCTATTTTTTAAGAATTTTATGCACATTTGATTCTGTCAAATCCTAGGTTCAACCAAGATTTAAACAAGTTTCAAGCATGAAAATGAAAACGTAAGCCAAGATCCTTCTTAATTAGTCACTCTAAAATATATGAAGCTTTTGGGACGTACTTGAAATTTCCATGTTTGAAACCCAAAACCAATTCTCTTCATGATTGACTTCATAAGACAGAGTTTAGGGTTAGGGGTAGATATACACATGATTTTTCTGGTTTGAATATGTCTAGACCTTGTTTATCAACTTGAGTGTTTACTATATGACATAATTAAGAAGGCTATGTGCTTTGGTTTTTCATTCTTTAGATTTTTTGTCTGAATTTTTATGCCCATTTGAATCTTGGTCAAATCCTAGGTTTGACCAAGATTTAAATAAGTTTAAAACATGGAAATGAAAAGGTAAGCATCGATCCTTCTTAGTCGCTCTAAAATGAAGCTGAATTTTGGGAGGTTTTTGAAATTTCCATGTTTGAAACCCAAAACCACTTCTCTTCATGCTTGACTTCATAAGACGAAGTTTAGGGTCGATAGGGGGTAGATACATGATTTGTCTTGTTTGAATATGTCTAGACCTTGTTTATCAACTTGAATGCTTACTATATGACATAAGAGGACTATGTGCATTGGTATTTCATTTTTTGATTTTTATGCCCATTTGAGAATCTTGGTAAAATCCTAGGTTTGTTGAGCAAGATTTAAACAAGTTTAACATGTGAAAATGATAAGGTAATTAAGTCTGGATCTTTCTCTTAGTAACTCTAAAATGAAGCTTTTGGGAGGTTCTTGAATTTACCATGTTTGAAACCCAAAACCACCGTACTTCTCATGCTTGACTTCATAAGACAGAGTTTAGGGTTAGGGGTAGATACATGATTTTTCTGGTTTGAATATGTCTAGACCATGTTTATCAATTTGAATGCTTACTATATGACATAAGAAGGCTATGTGCTTTGGTTTTTCATTCTTTCGATTTTTTCTGAATTTTTATGCCCATTTGAATCTTGGTCAAATCCTAGGTTCGACCAAGATTTAAACAAGTTTAAAACATGACAATGAAAAGGTAATTAATCATGGATCCTTCTTAATTAACCAGCCAGTCTAATTAAAATGAAGCTTTTTGGGAGGTTTTTGAAATTTCCATGTTTGAAACCCAAAACCACACTTCTCTGCTTCATGCTTGACTTCATATATAATTAAGACAAAGTTTAGGGTTAGGGGGTACATGATTTGTCTGGTTTGAATATGTCTAGACCTTGTTTATGAACTTGAATGCTTACTATATGACATAAGAAGACTATGTGCTTTGGTTTTTTATTTTATTTATTTTTTATTTTATGCCCATTTGAATATTGGTCAAATCCTAGGTTTGACCAAGATTTAAACAAGTTTAAAACATGAAAATGAAAAGGTAAGCCTGGATCCTTCTTAACTAGTCACTCTAAAATGAAGCTTTAATTTTGGGAGGTTTTTGAAATTTCCATGTTTGAAACCCAAAACCACTTCTCTTCATGCTTGACTTCATAAGACGAAGTTTAGGGTCGATAGGGGTAGATACATGATTTGTCTGTTTGAATATGTCTAGACCATGTTTATCAAATCCTAGGTTTGACCAAGATTTAAACAAGTTTAAAACATGAAAATGAAAAGGGAAGCATGTATCCTTCTTAGTCACTCTAAAATGAAGTTTTAGGTTTTTGAAATTTCCATGTTTGAAACCCAAAACCACTTCTCTTCATGCTTGACTTCATAAGACATAGTTTAGGGGTTAGGGGTAGATACATGATTTGTATGGTTTGAATATGTCTAGACCATGTTTATCAACTTTAATGCTTACTATATGACATAAGAAGACTATGTGCTTTGGTTTTTCATTTTTCTGATTTTTTTTAGAATTTTGATGCACATTTGAATCTTGGTCAAATCTAGGTTTGACAAAGATTTAAACAAGTATATATAGAACATGAAAATGAAAAGGGAAGCCTATCCTTCTTAGTCACCCTAAAATGAAGTTTTTGGGAGGTTTTTGAAATTTCCATGTTTGAAACCCAAAACCACTTATCTTCATGCTTGAGCAAGATTTGACCAAGATTTAAACAAGTTTAAATCATGAAAATGGAAAGGTAAGCCTGGATCCTTCTTAGTCGCTCTAAAATGAAGCTTTTGGGATGTTCTTGAAATTTCCATGTTTGAAACCCGGCCAAAACGACTTTTCTTCATGCTAGACTTCATAAGATCGACACGGGGTACATACATGATTTGTCTGGTTTGGATATATCTAGACCTTGTTTATCAACTTGAATGCTTACGATATGACATAAGAACACTATGTGCTTTTTGTTTTTCATTTTTTGTGCCTATTTGTATCTTGGTCAAATCCTAGGTTTGACCAAGATTTAAACAAGTTTAAAACATGAAAATGAAAAGGGAAACATGTATCCTTCTTAGTCACTCTAAAATGAAGTTTTTGGGAGGTTTTTGAAATTTCCATGTTTGAAACCTAAAACCACTTCTCTTCATGCTTGACTTCATAAGACAGAGTTTAGGGTTAGAGGGGTAGATACATGATTTGTCTTATTTGAATATGTCTAGCTAGACCTTGTTTATCAACTTTTGAATGCTTACTATATATATATGTGACATAAGAAGACTATGTGCTTTTGTTTTTCATTTTTCCGATTTTTTAATTTTATGCCCATTTAAATCTTGGTCAAATCCTAGGTTTGACAATGATTTAAACAAGTTTCAAATATGAAAATGAAAAGGTAAGCATGGATCCTTCTTAGTCACTCTAAAATGAAGCTTTTGATAGGTTTTTGAAATTTCCATATTTGAAACCCAAAACCACTTCTCTTCATGCTTGACTACATAAGACAAAGTTTAGGGTTAGGGGGTAGATACATGATTTTTCTTGTTTGAATATGTCTAGACCCTTGTTTATCAACTTTAATGCTTACTATATGACATAAGAAAACTATGTGCTTTGGTTTTTCATTTTTCTGATTTTTTTTGGAATTTTGATGCACATTTGAATCTTGGTCAAATCCTAGGTTTGACCAAGATTTAAACAAGTATAGAACATGAAAATGAAAAGGGAAGCCTGTATCCTTCTTAGTCACCCTAAAATGAAGTTTTTGGGAGGTTTTTGAAATTTCCATGTTTGAAACCCAAAACCACTTAATCTTCATGCTTGACTTCGTCATAAGACAGAGTTTAGGGGTTAGGGGGTAGATACATGATTTGTCTAGTTTGAATATGTCTAGACCTTGTTTACCAACTTTAATGCTTACTATATGACATATAAGAAGACTATGTGCGCTTTGGTTTTTCATTTTTTCATTTTTTTATTTTATGCCCATTTGAATTTGGTCAAATCCTAGATTTGACCAAGATTTAAACAAGTTTAAAACATGAAAATGGAAAGGTAAGCCTGGATCCTTCTTAGTCGCTCTAAAATGAAGCTTTTGGGATGATTTTGAAATTTCCATGTTTGAAACCCAAAACCAATTCTCTTCATGCATGCTTGACTTCATAAGACAGAGTTTAGGGTTAGGGGGTTAGATACATTATTTGTCTAGTTTGAATATGTCTAGACTTTGTATATCAACTTGAATATATTATTGTACCATGTCTCCACACAGCCCAAAATGCACATATTTTCAAAAGTTTTCATGCATGAGTACTTGTAACTAGTAAAAATAGAAAGTAAAAATAGGAACCCCATGTATGAAGGATACTAAAAAGAACTCTTTCACATTTTTTTGGTATAGATTATGAGTTTGCTTGGCTTCATACACAAGTGAGTACATGTCATGCAAAAATTAACACGAAATTTAGTTATCATGACCCATTTTTGGCAGGCATTGTGCATATCGCCTTGAGAAACATCTTTGCGAGCTAGTGTATTAAACGTTTATTCACATATAATGGATTTTTTTACTTTATTAGTGCACACAATGACAGAATCGGCCAAATGTGTATGATTTTTGTGAAGGTGCTAGAAAAACAAGATGCACTACGATGAAGCATGAAAGGAGGCAAGGGGAGGGATAGTGAAGAGGTGGGAGAGACCGAGAGATGAACCGCAAGGTAATTAAAAAATTGGGGCCAAAACGATTCCAACTTCCTAGGCATTGACCAACTTTGCCCCTCTTAACCCAACGTGGCAGTGAACCCGTATAAGCAACAACTTCCTCTTACTCCGCTTCTCCGAAATGGTAAGAGAACCTCTCCAGCTTAAGTGACCAATCGACATAGCTATGGCCTTCCGACTTGGCTCTGGTCGCCGCGCGCGTAGTCCTACCACCGACGAGGAAGCGGAGCATCAGCGCCGCCTTCGCTTCGTCCATCGCGCACCAAGGCATAACCCGCCCGCTCTGCACTGGCCGGTTGTTCAGCCCGCGGCGGCGGCGCTGGCCGTGGAGCCCCTCGCCAGCCGCTTCCCGTGCGGGCCGATGGATGCAGAGGCAGGGATCTCCCACGCAACCCCGCATGCGACGCCCGCTCGGCCCTGGCCGGCTTTTCCGCCCGCGCATGCCGCATGGTTTTCTTTGCCAGCAGGTGAGATCCCCTTCCCGGCCGGCGCGAACGATGCGGAGGCAGGGAGCTCCCGTGGCCAGCCGCCTAATCCGACCGCACTTCAGGCGGTGCCGGCCGTGGAGCCAGGCCGTTCTTTCGAAGCGCATCACGGCGACGCCCTTTGCAGGAGCAACACCGCCAAGGAGCTCGTATATAACGTGATGTTCCCGGCACTCTATAGATGCCGGGATGCTCTGCAAGCTTTCGTGCAGGCTAAGAATGCGGCGGCTGCAAATCCCAGGGACGCAGCATTGCAGCGGCGCGCCGATGAGGCTAAGGTGGCGCACGCTTTCCACCAGGCGTGCCTCGACAGGCTTAACATCCAGCACGGCTTCGTGCAACCGCCAAACGCCGCTCCAGCTAAGATCCAAAAATACTCCGGTGAGCATATCACTCCGGAGTAGAACAATCCAATTTCTAGTACTGTAGGAGTACTTTATTAGTGCACAAACCTGGCGAAATTAAAGGTGTGTTCTTTGTGTGTGATGTAAATCTAAAAATTTGAAGGTTCTAGCAAAAACATTTCTTCACAAATATTCGATGTGTTTGCTTGGCCTTATCTATATATCCGGTGAGCATATATGGATGCCAAATCCTTTACAAACTTAGGGCTCCTTTGATTCATAGGAATATGAAGAGTGTAGGAATAGGAAAGGTGTAGGATTGGAATGTCATGCCAAGTTGAATCCTATAGGAATATGGTGTGTCTTTGATTGTAGCAAAGGAATTTTTCCATGAGGTATGAGCTAATGCTTTTTTCCTATAGGATTTGTACTACAAGATTCCTATAGGAATAATTCCTATAGGATATGTTCCTATGAATCAAATGACTTGTATAGAAATTTTCCTATAGGATCCAATTCCTACATAATTCCTATATCAATCCTATGAATCAAAGGAGCCCTTATATTTTTTAAGAGATCGATGTGCATGCATCTATCTCGCCATGGTAAATTAATGAAACAAGTTGCATATTTGCCAGAATTCCAAACTTCGTGAGCAGTATAGAGATCGAGACCTTAATTAATTATTATGGGTAGGATGCATGCATGCATGGCCATTTTCTAGGGTTTTAAAGGATACTAGAGCTTTTCTAGGTTAATTTGCAACTATATGTATATTTGTTTTCTAGTTCTGGGCTGATCATTAAACTCAACATTGAGTTGTAGATTATGTGAAATTAGTACATGCCATAAAATATAGTAATTTTTTATGTACCCTACGAGGCAGTACGTGTGGTGTACCCTTAATTATTAATTGGTAGACATGTACCGTTGGCATGTTTGAAGAAAATTTGAATTTGGAAGAAGTTTTTAAAGTAAAATTAACGCAAGCACAAAATCATGTGTGATGGTGAAATTTCTAGAACAAATTAATACAAACCTAGTAATATGAGTTTGTTTGGCTTTCTGCCCACAAGTGAGTATTGTGCGCATGTACTTTGATGCAAAATCCCGCCATACAAAACTTTTTAGTTATCATATGACCTCAAGTTTGGAAGAGATCGTATTTTAAGCAACTTCACAAACAAGAGATTCTAACAATTATATGCATGCATGAAAGAATGATTTCCCTTTTTTATTACTGTACAAAAATGGCTAGATGTGTGTTATTTGTGAAGGAGGGCTACCAAATTTTAACAGTTGCACATTATTGTCATAATTCCACCTTTTGGAAGCAGTAGGGTAGACATGCTTTCCGCTTGGTAGGATGTGTTAGTGCCATCAATTTTGTAGATATAGGTTCAAGGATTTGTTCATCTTAATCTGCAACTATATATGGATTTTTAAGCTTTTGCCTAGTAATTAAACTCATAATTGAAATAATGTAGGTTATTTAACTACATACATGCCATAAATTCTGACAGGAAATACTTGGACGTGCCTTGCGAGGGTGGTAACAAACAAGAACACAATGACCAAACTTCAAATGCCAATCCACCCACCAAGCTATACGATTGGCATGTACAATCGATCGACTCCTTCTAATCAAATTTGAATACAATAGAAGAAGTTTAAAAAAATTTCAAAATGAGATCAACTTGTGCATTGAGTCATCCTTTGTTATTTATTTGCTTGTAAAAATAGAAACATAGGCATATGAATGTATTCGAAACACTTCACTTTTCAACGGGGAAGGGACCCGAAGGTCCCAGAAAAACAAAAAAAGATTACAATAGTAGTACTCCTTTGAGAAGGCAGTAGAAGAAGGATCCTCGAAGAGCCAAATGCTTTTATTATCCACAGCTGTTCGGCTCTTTTCCTTCTCGTGTAAGCTATCGCGCAATGATTATACTAATGGTCGGATGGTAGTACAACCATTTTCGCAAACTTCTGCGCCCTTCGTCATGTCAGCATCGTATCCCAGTGTGCAAGCAGTCTGCTCGAATGAAATACTCCTAAGTACGTACGGTATTCCCTCCAAAGACACACCACACGGTATTCCCTCCAAAGACGCACCGTCGCCCCGATCTGCTCGAATGAAATACTCCAAAATACTTCTGCGCCCTTCGTCATGTCAGCATCGTATCCCAGTGTGCAAGCAGTCTCCTATGAAATGGAGACGACATTTTGTTGAAAAGTGTCGGTGCATGCTATATACCACACTAGTATGAGAGTTTTTACAGCATTATTCCGATTTCCACAGAATGCATTAAATTTGGACGCGATGCCACACTGACAAGAGTGGTTTAAACAAGGCCATTATTTTTATTATGTTATATTACTACAATACTCCAAGGTAGCACTAGTAGCCTTCGGTTGTACTCTGCCGGTCGCGCTGCCTCATTCGACCAGACTTTATTCTTCTTCTCATATATATATACAAAATACTGTCTGCCGAGGTTCGATGACCGCACCGTCGCCCCTCTCCGCGCCGCCGTCTTGGGCCGCGCCACCATTCTCCCCGCCGAGTTCTCCCCCGTCCCCGACGCACCACCGTCAAGCACCACCGGACCGATCTTCGCAGGTATGTACATCTCCAACCTCCGGCGAGTACAGAGGTTCATCGGTCATTGTGTTCGATATAACCTTAATTTGGGGATTGCAATGTGAGTAACTTACTGGGTTTTCTAGGAAATGAAAACGGCGTCGCTCGATGCCTACACTGCGTCGGCGGATACATGGAAAGCGGAGACGGATGCTCTGCATGCATCGGCGGAGACATGTAAAGCGGATGCGGATGCGGATGCGGAGGCAAAGGCGAAGGCGGTGGCTAGGACGGGCCCGGGCGCTGTGGCGCTGGCAAATGCTCGTATCGAAGCTGCATTTTGTTGGAAAGTCTTGGCGCGTGCTTCGAGAGTTTTGGCGGCGCAGCCGGGAGAACCGTCGGAGGCTTCGAAGCTGGCTGCTTTGAACGCGTCGAGAGCTTGGATGGTGACTTCATCTAAGGCGGCGCTTGTTGCATATGATCGTGACTCGTCAACCCCTTTGTAAGTTCTACCTTCCCCAACTGCAATGAGGTTAGATCTGGTGGATTGGGTTTTTTGCCCAAACCAGACGTGATGATGCATTGAGATGTTTTTGTATTTTTGATGATGCATTCTGCTTCTTTTGTAATTTGGGTGATTCATTATGCTTTTTAGGTAGTAATTTTTCTGATGCACTCACCTCTTCAGGAATTTTTCATGGTTTTTTTTTGTTTTTTTCTGTCAACCTAGCTAATGCTCTCTGCTGTTTAGCCAAAAGTTGGATGATGCATTGTACTGTTTACATATATTTTACTCTGATGATGCATTTTGCTCTTTTAGCCTTTTAGGTAATTTTTCTGATTCCTTGAACAGTGTGGGAAATTTCGATGAAGAATTTTGCTGTCAACTTAGATGATGTATTGTGCTGTTTACATTTTATTACCTATATCAAAGCTAACCCCATCTGATGTTACCACAGCGTTTTGGGTCCTGTAGAGGTCTCTTTTTCCTCCAATCGTGTTGACACGTTAGCAATTATTACTGTATATGCGAGATTGCCTTCCGTTGGTGCGTCCTATTTTTGTGGTGTTTTTTTTTGCAAATTAAGGGCTTCATTGATTATGCAACAGGATTACAATTGCATTGTCCTGTTTACAATATTTTGATTTTGCTGATGCATTGTGCTGTTCACATTATTTTGATTTTGCTGATGCATTGTCCTGTTTACATTATTTTGATTTTGCTGATGCATTGTGCTGTTTACACTATTTTGATTTTGCTGATGCACCGTGCAGTTTAGGAAACTTTGATGATGAATTAGATGATGCATTTTGCTGCTTAGTCAAATTAGATGTTGCATTTTGTTTTAAAAAATAGATGATGCAGTGTGCTGTTTACATAATTTTGACGATGCATCGTGCGATTTGCATAATCCTACCAGCTTCAGTCGAAGGACACCCACAACAATCAACGATCTGCCTGGAGATGTAGTCTCTCAGATTCTTGTCAGGCTTCCTCCCCATCCAACCTGCTTACTAGCTGCATCAGGCACCAAGAAAGCATGGAGGCAATGTATGGGAAGCAATTATTTCAGAAAGCTAACTGTGTCACACAACGGAGGAAACCCGTTGCTAGGGTTTTTCACCAACAACTCCGAGGACAATCGATTCATCACAGAGCATGATCTTCACCCGGCCATCTTGAAGATGCTGGCAATCCCGTCTCAAGTGAACGGTCCCAAAATCTATGTCCTGGGATGCCGCGATGGTATGGTGCTACTCCATTCTAATGTATCCAGTGGGTATATATCAGTCTGGGATCCAATTAGGCAAGTTCTCACAGCGATACCAGAACCACCATTGTGGCGCAATCACACAATTGAAAGCAGCGGCTCAATTCTCTGTTCGAGAAACAACTCTGAACCGTTTACACATTGTGGCAAGTTCTCGGTTGTTTGGATAACAACTAAACGTTACGATGCACAGGCTCATATCTACTCACCAGATTCAAAAGAATGGGAGTTTCTAGCTCGATCAACTCCGATGCTGTCAGAGATTGACCGTAGACCGGCAACTCTCATAGGGGGTATTTTGTACTGGCCAACGAAGTCTAGATATATCATTGAGCTTGACCATGCAAAGAAGGCTCTGAAATATATTCAGTGCCCTCATGAGACGCATGATATATTCATGCTTAACATTCACATCTTCAAGGGACATAATGGAGATGTTGCCCTTGCTGTTATAAGAGACTTCACCCTACAAACATGGGCCAGTACAAGATCATCAACAGGCGATCACGAGTCATGGACATGTCATATAAATTTTGAATTGGATACTTTTTTTGGCCTTGACACATCATTTCCATACAATTGGAAACATGCAGTAAGGTTACTCTGCGTATTTGAGGACAAAAATGAGCTGGTTGTACGGGCAAAGGAGGGAGTATTCCAATTAGATATGAGCAACTGGCAGTGGAGAAAGTACAATTCTGCTAGACGTTGGTGCACTTTACATCCCTACTCAGTTAGACCGGGTTAGTCATTCATATGTAACCTTTGCATTCATTTACATATGACTTTTGCTGATCAATTTGTTCATTTCCTGACAGTAACCGACCTGATCCAGAGTGCAACATCAAGGACACGAAAAAGAACGCGCTGTCAGGAACCCATCTAATTCAAAGTTCAACATCCATAAGAGAAAAGGAAGTCGCATATGAAGGAGCAAGGCTTGTTTGGGCAAGAAGTGATAGCCCAGCTTTTGTTTGGTCTGATGTCTTTTAGTTTTCGTTCTGGTGGAAATGTCGCTGCACCATTTGTTTGTACTGCAGCTCCATAGTGCTAGCTGCTAGTACGTTGGCGCTGTCCTACGTCTGCTTGTTTTGGGGGCATAAATATGCCACGAAACCTTTGTTTTATGTGATCAAACGGTCATCTCTGCATGTATATGTTCGGGTTCTGATGAAACCTTTTTTGTGATCTGTACATATATTTGAGTCAGTCTGTGTTTTGTTTTATGATGGGCAGGAGTATTTGTTTTACTACACCATTGTTTATCCGAATTGTATTACTCACTCTATTCAAAAAGTTAGCGGCTCACCTTTTTCCTTCAAGATACGGATGTATCTACACACTAAAAACATATATAGATGAAACCATCTTCAGACAAAGTTTAGTCACTTATGTATGGACGGGGGTAGTATTATTTATGTTGTGCTCCCAAACAAGCAGACATCGGACAGCGCCTGTTTAAAGTTCATATGTGTAATCTTATTCCCTTTGGAAGTTAAGCATTAAACTCTACTAGTACAACCGTGGTGGTCTTGTGATGTAGTACTCTTTTGATGCATTTGTGATGTAGTAGTACAGTACTTTTTTTTGAACTGGTATAGTACTATCTAAGAAGAGTACTCCCTCCGATTCACATTCATTTTACACCAAGAAATATGGATCGGAGCGAGGGAGTAAATTAAACATGGCATCTCGTGCATGAAGCTTGACATATCGATCAGGTTGGCTAGAATGGCAATACAATGCTCCTCATTAGGCAAATGCATGCCATGTACGATAGTATACATCCAGTAAAGAAGTCTATACTGACATAAAAAAGACTACATTGGGGATGAGAGTCAATTGGGGAATCTACAATACATAAAATCTTGCTCGTAGCTGATTTTGGCTAAGAGGGTTTTACTCACATTACACGTGCCACTTTCCTTGTCTGCAAAACAAGTTCCAATAAAGGAAGAGGAAAGAAGAGGACATTGTGGGCGAGATTGAACACCTTTTTATGTGTTAAGCTGAGGCCTTGTTTAGCTGAGGATTTCGACTTAGGCCTAACAGCTCAGCACACCCAGAAATAAATTTCCTTGCGCGCACCACTGTCAGCAAAAATAACAAAATTAGCACGCAAGATTAAGAACGAAGTGAATTTAAGTAACTTGGTTAGCTTTTCAAGCAATATATTCAGAGAAAGAGCACACATGTCCGGCTAGAAATAATCGTAAGAGAAGAACAATAAATCTAAGGCATCCCACTTCATATGCAGAAGGGACGCGACAGCGCATGGATTCATACCTTGAGTCGACTCTGGCTCGTAGAAGGGCGGTCGCGCCTCGAGGATGCCGGCGACGTCTCCACCTCGATCTCACATGTGACTGCTTCTCGGTGGGCGGTGCGCCACGCCATGTAGAAGATCTATCAAAAGAGGAGAGCCCGATGACGCTACCGACGCCTCAACCTTGATAGCACCGGCTTGTTGCTCCGCACCGAGATGCGCCACGTGCAAGATTTAGCGGATGCGCCAATTTTAGAGATATGTCATGATCGTTGTAACAAATTTCAACATGATGATGATTTGATCCTGCACTCGGCCTTGAACATAAGTACTAGTACAGTCTCACAATTTTTTTATCATTATACTTTGCGAGATTTAGCGGATGCGCCAAATTCAGAGATAGATCATGATCATGGTAACACAATTTTCAATGTAATGATGATTTGATGTTGCACTAGACCTTGAACATAAGTACTAGTACGGTCTCACAATTTTGTATCATTATACTTTGCAAGTTTTAGCGGATGCGCCCATTTTCAGAGGATCATGGTAACAAATTTTCAACGTGATGATGATTTGATGTTGCACTCGACCTTGAACAGAAGTACTACTACTGTCTTACAATTTCTTTATCATTATACTTTGCAAGATTTAGCAGATGCGCCAAATTCAGAGATAGATCATGATCATGGTAACAAATTTTCAACGTGATGATGATTTGATGTTGCACTCGAACTTGAACAGAAGTACTAGTACAGTCTCACAATTTTTTTATCATTATACTTTGCGAGATTTAGCGGATGCGCCAAATTCAGAGATAGATCGTGATCATGGTAACACACTTTTCAATGTAATGATGATTTGATGTTGCACTCGACCTTGAACATAAGTACTAGTACGGTCTCACAATTTTGTATCATTATACTTTGCAAGTTTTAGCGGATGCGCCCATTTTCAGAGGTAGATCATGATCATGGTAACAAATTTTCAACGTGATGATGATTTGATGTTGCACTCGAACTTGAACAGAAGTACTAGTATGGTCTCACAATTTTTATTATCATTATACTTTGAAAGATATAGCGGATGCGCCAATTTCAGAGATAGATCATGATCATGGTAACAAATTTTCAACGTGATGATGATTTGATGTTGCACTCGGCCTAGAATAGAAGTACTAGTACGGTCTCACAATTTTTTTTATCATTATACTTTGCAAGATATAGCGGATACGCTAATTTCAGAGATAGATCATGACCATGGTAGTGACCAATATTCAAGGTGATGATGATTTGATTTTGCACTCGGCCTTGAACAGAGGTACTAGTACGGTCTCACAATTTTTTATCATTATACTTGGACCTTAGCGAAATTCAAAATCTCATAGCGGCAAAACTTCCCGCCTACAAAATACAAAAATTTCACACGCTTCCAAATTCCCATTCTACCCCTGTGGAGATGACAGCAAAGTCGGTTGGTGGGGGGGTCTGCCCGTCATTTTTTGGATCACCACCTCCCTAGCCCGGAAACCCTCCCAAAAAAATTCATTTCCCTCAGACCACCCACCGGAACTTCCCAAGTCCCTCTCTCCCACCTCCACGACCACCGCACCGGAACATCCCCGCCGGACTTCCCTGGCCTACCCGAGCCCTCGCGATCCTCGTCATCCGGCTGCCTGCCGGAGCCGCTTCATCGACGCCGTCATCAACCGGACCGGATCATCCCCGCCGAACCTCGAAACCATATGCTCATCTAGCAGTCTACCGCAGTCGCTTCAGCTGCGGTATCGTCCACCCCACCGGAGCCGCTTCGCCGGATCCGTCGTCCACCGCATCGGATCTTGCTCACCGACACCGCTGTGCACGAACCGGATCTGCTTCACCGGCGCCGTGCATGATCTAAACTCTTCTACTGTCGCTTTTCTATTGCTTGCCTGCAAGTTCTTGTTTAATCTTGGGGGAACATGTTTGTGCTAACGACGCGCCGTTACGTTTTTGCAGATGAGATGAGTAATCATGAAGTGTAATGGCCGTCTCTCCGACGTATCGATAATTTCTTATGTTCCATGCCACATTATTGATGATTTCTACATGTTTTATGCACACTTTATGTCATATTCGTGCATTTTCTAACTAACCTATTAACAAGATGCCGAAGTGCCGTTCGTTTTCGCTGTTTTTGGTTTCAAATCCTAGTAACGAAATATTCTCGGAATCGGACGAAATCAACGCCCAAGTTCCTATTTTCACCGGAAGCATCCAGAACACACGAGAACCGCCAGAGAAGGGGACAGGGCCACCAAACCACACCCCGGCGCGGCCAGGGGGCGCCATGGTTTGCAGCCCGTGGCCCTCCGACTCCGACTCTTCGCCTATTTAAGCCGTCGTGACCTAAAACCTCGACACCAATTGACGAAACCCACGAAAACCTTCCAGAGCCGCCGCCATCGCGAAGCCAAGATCTGGGGGACAGGAGTCTCTGTTCCGGCACCCTGCCGGAGCGGGGAAGTGCCCCCGAAGGCTTCTCCATCGACACCGCTGCCATCTCCACCGCCATCTTCATCACCGCTGCTGCTCCCATGAGGAGGGAGTAGTTCTCCATCGAGGCTCGGGGCTGTACCGGTAGCTATGTGGTTCATCTCTCTCATATGTGCTTCAATACAATAATCTCATGAGCTGCTTTACATGATTGAGATTCATATGATGATGCTTGTAATCTAGATGTCATTATGCTAGTCAAGTGAGTTTTACTTATGTGATCTCCGGAGACTCCTTGTCCCACGTGTGTAAAGGTGACAGTGTGTGCACCGTGTGGGTCTCTTAGGCTATATTTCACAGAATACTTATTCACTGATGAATGGCATAGTGAGGTGCTTATTTATATCTCTTTATGATTGCAATGTATTTGTATCACAATTTATCTATGTGCTACTCTAGCAATGTTATTAAAGTAGTTCTATTCCTCCTGCACGTGTGTAAAGGTGACAGTGTGTGCACCGTGTTAGTACTTGGTTTATGCTATGATCATGATCTCTTGTAGATTGCGAAGTTAACTATTGCTATGATAATATTGATGTGATCTATTCCTCCTACATATGCATGAAGGTGACAGTGTGCATGCTATGTTAGTACTTGGTTTAGTCTTTTGATCTATCTTACACTATAAGGTTACTAAAATATGAACATTAATTGTGGAGCTTGTTAACTCCGGCATTGAGGGTTCGTGTAATCCTACGCAATGTGTTCATCATCCAACAAGAGTGTAGAGTATGCATTTATCTATTCTGTTATGTGATCAATGTTGAGAGTGTCCACTAGTGAAAGTGTAATCCCTAGGCCTTGTTCCTAAATACTGCTATCGCTGCTTGTTTACGTTTTTTACTGCACACTCTGCTGCAATACTACCACCATCAACTACACGCCAGCAAGCTATTTTCTCATACCGTTGCTACTATACTTATTCATACCACCTGTATTTCACTATCTCTTCGCCGAACTAGTGCACCTATTAGGTGTGTTGGGGACACAAGAGACTTCTTGCTTTGTGGTTGCAGGGTTGCATGAGAGGGATATCTTTGACCTCTTCCTCCCCGAGTTCGATAAACCTTGGGTGATCCACTTAAGGGAAAACTTGCTGCTGTTCTACAAACCTCTGCTCTTGGAGGCCCAACACTGTCTACAGGAAAGGAGGGGGAACGTAGACATCAAGCTATTTTCCGCGCCGTTGCCGGGGAGGAAAGGTAAAAGGTACTCACACTCCGGACCTCGGCTACTAAGCTATTTTCCGCCGTTGTAAGTACTCAAAGCTATTTCCTTTAGATCCTGCAATTGCAACTTTTTGTTTCTTGTTTACACTAGTAAGGCATAATGGACAACATCTGTGAGCTTTTTATTCTATTTCCTGAGTCAAGACATGAATGGTTTAATGCGAAAATTAAAAAACCCATGGAATCTTATTTGCATGCTAGTAGCAATGATATTAGTATGAACGCTTTGAACACCATTGTTGCTAATGATATGGAAAATTCTAAGCTTGGGGAAGCTGGCTTTGATGAGCATGATATTTTTAGTCCCCCAAGCATTGAGGAGAAAATTTTCTTTGATGATACTTTGCCTCCTATTTATGATGATTATAATGATATTGGTCTTTTAGTGCCGCCTACTATGGAGAGTAATTTTTATGATGATAATACTATGCCTCCTACACTTGATGAGAATAATAATGATAGCTACTTTGTTGAATTTGCTCCTACTACAATTAATAAGAATAACTATGCTTATGTTGGGAGTAGTAATAATTTTATGCATGAGACTCATGATAAGAATGCTTTATGTGATAGTTATATTGTTGAGTTTGCTCATGACACTACTGAAAGTTATTATGAGAGAGGAAAATATGGTTGTAGAAATTTTCATGTTACTAAAACACCTCTCTATGTGCTGAAATTTTTGAAGCTACACTTGTTTTATCTTCCTATGCTTGTTACTTTGCTCTTCATGAACTTGTTTATTTACAAGATTCCTATGCATAGGAAGCATGTTAGACTTAAATGTGTTTTGAATTTGCCTCTGGATGCTCTCTTTCGCTTCAACTACTATTTCTTATGAGTGCATCATTAAAACTGCTGAGCCCATCTTAATGGCTATAAAGAAAGAACTTCTTGGGAGATAACCCATGTGTTATTTTGCTACAGTACTTTGTTTTATATTTGTGTCTTGGAAGTTGTTTACTACTGTAGCAACCTCTCCTTATCTTAGTTTTGTGTTTTGTTGTGCCAAGTAAAGTCTTTGATAGTAAAGTCAATACTAGATTTGGATTACTGCGCAGAAACTGTTTTCTTGCTGTCACGAATCTGGGCCTAATTCTCTGTAGGTAACTCAGAAAATTATGCCAATTTACGTGAGTGATCCTCAGATATGTACGCAACTTTCATTCAATTTGGGCATTTTCATTTGAGCAAGTCTGGTGCCATTTTAAAATTCGTCAATACGAACTGTTCTGTTTTGACAGATTCTGCCTTTTATTTCGCATTGCCTCTTTTGCTATGTTGGATGAATTTTTTTGATCCATTAATGTCCAGTAGCTTTATGCAATGTCCAGAAGTGTTAAGAATGATTGTGTCACCTCTGAACATGTTAATTTTTATTGTGCACTAACCCTCTAATGAGTTTGTTTCGAGTTTGGTGTGGAGGAAGTTTTCAAGGGTCAAGAGAGGAGGATGATATACTATGATCAAGAAGAGTGAAAGCTCTAAGCTTGGGGATGCCCCGGTGGTTCACCCCTGCATATATTAAGAAGACTCAAGCGTCTAAGCTTGGGGATGCCCAAGGCATCCCCTTCTTCATCGACAACATTATCAGGTTCCTCCCCTGAAACTATATTTTTATTCCATCACATCTTATGTGCTTTTCTTGGAGCGTCGGTTTGTTTTTGTTTTTTTTGTTTTGTTTGAATAAAATGGATCCTAGCATTCACTTTATGGGAGAGAGACACGCTCCGCTGTAGCATATGGACAAGTATGTCCTTGGTTTCTACTCATAGTATTCATGGCGAAGTTTCTCCTTCGTTAAATTGTTATATGGTTGGAATTGGAAAATGATACATGTAGTAATTGCTATAAATGTCTTGGGTAATGTGATACTTGGCAATTGTTGTGCTCATGATTAAGCTCTTGCATCATATGCTTTGCACCTATTAATGAAGAAATACATAGAGCATGCTAAAATTTGGTTTGCATATTTGGTTTCTCTAAGGTCTAGATAATTTCTAGTATTGAGTTTGAACAACAAGGAAGACGGTGTAGAGTCTTATAATGTTTTCAATATGTCTTTTATGTGAGTTTTGCTGCACCGGTTCATCCTTGTGTTTGTTTCAAATAAGCCTTGCTAGCCTAAACCTTGTATCGAGAGGGAATACTTCTCATGCATCCAAAATACTTGAGCCAACCACTATGCCATTTGTGTCCACCATACCTACCTACTACATGGTATTTTCCGCCATTCCAAAGTAAATTGCTTGAGTGCTACCTTTAAAATTCCATCATTCACCTTTGCAATATATAACTCATGGGACAAATAGCTTAAAAACTATTGTGGTATTGAATATGTAATTATGCACTTTATCTCTTATTAAGTTGCTTGTTGTGCGATAACCATGTTCACTGGGGACGCCATCAACTACTCTTTGTTGAATTTCATGTGAGTTGCTATGCATGTTCGTCTTGTCTGAAGTAAGAGAGATCTACCACCTTATGGTTAAGCATGCATATTGTTAGAGAAGAACATTGGGCCGCTAACTAAAGCCATGATCCATGGTGGAAGTTTCAGTTTTGGACAAATATCCTCAATCTCATATGAGAAAATTATTAATTGTTGTTACATGCTTATGCATAAAAGAGGAGTCCATTATCTGTTGTCTATGTTGTCCCGGTATGGATGTCTAAGTTGAGAATAATCAATAGCGAGAAATCCAATGCGAGCTTTCTCCTTAGACCTTTGTACAGGCGGCATAGAGGTACCCCTTTGTGACACTTGGTAAAAACATGTGCATTGTGATGATCCGGTAGTCCAAGCTAATTAGGACAAGGTGCGGGCACTATTAGTACACTATGCATGAGGCTTGCAACTTATAAGATATAATTTACATGATACATATGCTTTATTACTACCGTTGACAAAATTGTTTCATGTTTTCAAAATCAAAGCTCTAGCACAAATATAGCAATCGATGCTTTTCCTCTATGGAGGACCATTCTTTTACTTTCATGTTGAGTCAGTTCACCTATTTCTCTCCACCTCAAGAAGCAAACACTTGTGTGAACTGTGCATTGATTCCTACATACTTGCTTATTGCACTTATTATATTACTCTATGTTGACAATATCCATGAGATATACATGTTATGAGTTGAAAGCAACCGCTGAAACTTAATCTTCTTTTGTGTTGCTTCAATGCTTTTACTATGAATTATTGCTTTATGAGTTAACTCTTATGCAAGACTTATTGATGCTTGTCTTGAAGTGCTATTCATGAAAAGTCTTTGCTATATGATTCACTTGTTTACTCATGTCATATACATTGTTTTGATCGCTGCATTCACTACATATGCTTTACAAATAGTATGATCAAGATTATGATGGCATGTCACTCCAGAAATTATCTGTGTTATCGTTTTACCTGCTCGGGACGAGCAGAACTAAGCTTGGGATGCTGATACGTCTCCGACGTATCGATAATTTCTTATGTTCCATGCCACATTATTGATGATTTCTACATGTTTTATGCACACTTTATGTCATATTCGTGCATTTTCTGGAACTAACCTATTAACAAGATGCCGAAGTGCCAGTGTTTTCTGCTGTTTTTGGTTTCAGAAATCCTAGTAACGAAATATTCTCGGAATCAGACGAAATCAACGCCCAAGTTCCTATTTTCACCGGAAGCATCCAGAACACACGAGAACCGCCAGAGAAGGGGGACAGGGCCACCAAACCACACCCCGGCGCGGCCAGCGCGCCCCCTATGGTTTGGGCAGCCCGTGGCCCCTCCGACTCCGACTCTTCGCCTATTTAAGCCGTCGTGACCTAAAACTTCGACACCAATTGACGAAACCCACAGAAACCTTCCAGAGCCGCCGCCATCGCGAAGCCAAGATCTGGGGGACAGGAGTCTCTGTTCCGGCACGCTGCCGGAGTGGGGAAGTGCCCCCGGAAGGCTTCTCCATCGACACCGCTGCCATCTCCACCGCCATCTTCATCACCGCTGCTGCTCCCATGAGGAGGGAGTAGTTCTCCATCGAGGCTCGGGGCTGTACCGGTAGCTATGTGGTTCATCTCTCTCATATGTGCTTCAATACAATAATCTCATGAGCTGCTTTACATGATTGAGATTCATATGATGATGCTTGTAATCTAGATGTCATTATGCTAGTCAAGTGAGTTTTACTTATGTGATCTCCGGAGACTCCTTGTCCCACGTGTGTAAAGGTGACAGTGTGTGCACCGTGTGGGTCTCTTAGGCTATATTTCACAGAATACTTATTCACTGATGAATGGCATAGTGAGGTGCTTATTTATATCTCTTTATGATTGCAATGTATTTGTATCACAATTTATCTATGTGCTACTCTAGCAATGTTATTAAAGTAGTTCTATTCCTCCTGCACGTGTGTAAAGGTGACAGTGTGTGCACCGTGTTAGTACTTGGTTTATGCTATGATCATGATCTCTTGTAGATTGCAAAGTTAACTATTGCTATGATAATATTGATGTGATCTATTCCTCCTACATATGCATGAAGGTGACAGTGTGCATGCTATGTTAGTACTTGGTTTAGTCTTTTGATCTATCTTACACTATAAGGTTACTAAAATATGAACATTAATTGTGGAGCTTGTTAACTCCGGCATTGAGGGTTCGTGTAATCCTACGCAATGTGTTCATCATCCAACAAGAGTGTAGAGTATGCATTTATCTATTCTGTTATGTGATCAATGTTGAGAGTGTCCACTAGTGAAAGTGTAATCCCTAGGCCTTGTTCCTAAATACGCTATCGCTGCTTGTTTACTGCTTTATGCTACATTATCGCGCAATACTACCACCATCAACTACACGCCAGCAAGCTATTTTCTGGCACCGTTGCTACTGCTTATACTTATTCATACCACCTGTATTTCACTATCTCTTCGCCGAACTAGTGCACCTATTAGGTGTGTTGGGGACACAAGAGACTTCTTGCTTTGTGGTTGCAGTGTTGCATGAGAGGGATATCTTTGACCTCTTCCTCCCTGAGTTCGATAAACCTTGGGTGATCCACTTAAGGGAAAACCTGTTTGTTCTAACAACCTCCGTTCTTTTTGCAGATGAGATGAGTAACCATGAAGTGTAATGGCCGTCTCTCCAACCCCAAGTAGCACATGTAGCGTACTTCATCACCGGATCTATCAACCCCAGGAAGATCTGTTGTGACTCCCACAGAGTGCTTCTCCTAATGTAAGTCCCTTGTTTTAGCGCCATGTTCTGGGTTCAGATGCTTGTTTGTCTGAAGCTCTTTTAGTTCATTCCTAGCTATGACCGTAACACGTTGCTATTTTCTACTTCATTGCTAACTTTAAGCGATTGAACATTTTGGTTTGCATTCCCTCTCTGTAGATGTAGCCATCATAACTTCTATCTTGCTCAGTCGTTGTTACAAAAATTATAGGTATTATAGTAACATCCTGCTATTATTTAGTTCATGGCCAATTTTAAGTAATTGCACATGTTGGTTCGCATTCCCTGCTCTATAGCTTTTGGCATCGTAACTTCTATATTTGGTTTACATTCCCTGCTCTGTAGATCTAGCCATCATAACTTTATCTTGCTCAGTCGTTGTTACAAAAATTATGGCCTGCTACTATGTTGTTTGTGCCAATTTTTTACTCCATGAACATGTTGGCTTGCATTCCCTGTACTACAGGTGATGCCATTTTTTGTATCTAGTTCATTGTAAGCTAACAAAGTAAGGACTTAGTTTGGCATGCTATCACTCTGCTATCTAGCCTGTAGTACAAATAAACTTGTCATACTACTAGATAATAATTTTGCGTGCCATCTTGTTCTTCAAAAGCTGCATTATTGACTTGTTTCTCTGACTTGGCATGACGCTCACATATGGAAAGCTGAACATATTGGTTTGCATTCCCTCTTATACAAGTTCACAGGTGATCCCACTATATTCTGTATCTGGTCCATCCTAAGCTCCAACATTAACTATCCTCTATGTGTTGCTCATTACAAGTTTATATCCCGAAACATCTTGATTTGCATCCCCTTCACTATAAGTTCAGGAGTATTATTTAGTTCACGGCCAAAATGAAGTAATTGCACTTGGCACATGTTGGTTCACATTCCCTCCTCTTTAGCTTTTGCCATCGTAACTTCTATTTTTGGTTTACATTCCCTGCTCTGTAGATGTAGCCATCATAACTTCATCTTGCTCAGTCGTTGTTACAAAATTTATAGCCTGCTACTATGTTGTTCATGCCAATTTTGTACTCCCTGAACATGTTGGTTTGCATGGGACTCGACAGTAGTAAGTCTGCTGTTTCATTCTAACATGCTCTGTTATATTGGTGTTGGTATGCGGCATGCACTCTTTGTTTGCTTATTGTGCGCATTACAATGATCTTGTTATAACGACGAAATGATGAGTTCCAAATTCTTTGGCAAACAATATTGTAGTGTCTTTGCCTTTCCATTGTTGCTGTCTTAACTTGTAATGTCTTTGTTTCGGATATAGGTGCTGCATGGACAACTTAAAAGATTGCCGGATCCCTTCATTGTATTGCTAGGTTTAATTACCATTCAATTTCTCTGGGTTCTGTAATATTTTTTCAATGCCTTGCAGCTGATGTAATATTTAGTTAGTTTTTATAGTTCTTTCGCGCATTTTTTCTTTGGTGCTTGTGGTAAGTGAGGCTATCCGACAGAAATCAATGCTGCGTAAATATTCTCAGTATCTAAATCACGAATTCCCATCCCTTAAACGGCCCAATTAAGCGAAATCACATATGTGCCGGCCCGCAAAATCCTAAAGCGCCTATTACGCCGGCATATAAACAGCAACTAAACGGGCTGGCCCACTTACTTATTGGGCCAGCCCACTTGATTTACTGTGGACCCCACACTTTTATTGGGCCGGCCCACTTGCTTTAAGGTGGACCCCACCCACTACTGGGCCGGCCCACAACTAGTTGGGCCAGCCCAATTGCTTTGGTGGTCCCCACATACTAAATGGGCCGGCCCTTTAAGACGAAAGTGGGACCCACCTGTGTTTTGGCCCGGCCCACTAGCGTGTTGGGCCGCCCACTTGCTATGGTGGACCCCACATACTAAATGGGCCGCCCTTTAACAGAAAGTGGACCCACTGTGTTTGGGCCGCCCACTAGCGTGTTGGGCCCACTTGCTATACGGTGGACCCCACATACTAAATAGGCTGGCCCTTTAACAGGAAAGTGGGACCCACCAGTGTTTTGGCGCGGCCCACTATCTTGTTGGGCCGGCCCACTTGCTATATGGTGGACCCCACATACTAAATGGGCCAGCCCTTTAACTGGAAAGTGGGACCCAACCTGTGTTTTGGCCCGGCCACTATCTTGTTGGGCCGGCCCACTTGCTATATGGTGGGCCCCACATACTAAATGGGCCGGCCTTTAACAGAAAGTGGGACCCACGTGCTTTTGGCCCGGCCCACGGCTTGTTGGGCCAGCCCATTTGATCAAATGTGGACCCCACGTACTAAATGGGCCGGCCCGATAGCAGGAAAGTGGGACCCACATGCTAATTGGGCCGGCCCAATAACTTCTTGGGCCGGCCCAGTTGCTTTAATGTGGACCCCACTTTGTAAATGGGCCGGCCCGATAACCAGGAAAGTGGGTCCCACATGTCTTGTGGGCCGGCCCTTTTGCCTGTTGACCGGTCAATCGAGTGCATTCGGCCCGGCCCACATGCTTAGTGGGCCGGCCCATTAAAGTTTTGACCAGTCAACCTTAGAGGTTAGGCCCGGCCCACGTAACTAATGGACCAGCCCAGCTATATAGTTGACCGGTCAAACTAAGTCAGCTGGCCCGGCCCGCAAACTTAATGGGCCGGCCCGCTTAAGACGTGGCAGGCCTCGTGTGGGCCTACCATCTACCACGGGGTTTCAGCCGGTTAACGCCGTTAACTGCCGGTACGGCTCTGCCACGTGTCAGTTTGCATGACGTCAGCAGTCAACGGGCTCCCGGAAACACTTGGGCAACGGTCCGATTTTCCGTGGCGGAAGGGCGCCCAAGCGCGACGGACCGAAAAAATCGTCGTAGGACTTTGCCTGACGCAGTTTCCACAACAGAACCCATATCGTCGGGTTAGGCCCATAGGCGACGAAAAATACCCCTTAGCGGACGATTTTGAGACGTTGTCTATCAGAACTTTTCTTGTAGTGAATGGCTGTCTCGGTGTTCCCATCTTCAAGCGTTTTCGATTTTTTCTTTCTTTTCTTTGGCGGACCTCTGCAAAAACAGATATTGATCACTAAATTGATTTGTGTACCAAAAAGAGAGAAGAATGTGAGCAATAAATTGATCGTACTTTTCAAGAAGCATCGCAGCCATTTGATCCGGGTCACCATTCCTACATGTGTACCATCGATGTCCATATTGCTTGCAGATTGGACATTGGTGAGACCCTTTTTTCTTCTTCTCACCACACCCTTTGTACCTCTCAGTTCGTCTCCTTCCAGCTACAGGCTTCAAGATTGTCTTTCAGATTTACAACATGCCTAAACCCACTAGTACCTAGGCAGTTAACTTGAGCAATGTGCTCATCACTTCTATCCACGGTCAAATCTAGAACCCTGCTCTTTGCTTTCAGTTCTTTAACAATGTGTGGCAAAATAAGCCCTTGCATTTTCTTGGAAATCCTTCTTCTTAACTCCCATTTCACCATCATTTTGTGGTAAATCTTGTCAAAGAAGTCTGCAAGATTTAGTCCCTTGTATTGTTTCACCCAATTGTTGAATGATTCAGCAAGGTTGTTTGTTACATAGTCTACCTTGGAATAAGTTGATAATTGGCTCCTTGACCACAACCTTATGTGGTTTTTCCTTAGGTATTCGATTGCTTCTTCTTTTGCTTGTTGTATGGCTCCCATGTGCTTGTTATAGTGATAAGGATTCCACGAATAAGCAGCTAATATAGATGGTCATCAAAACCTTCCCATGAAACCTTTTCTTGAAGTTAGTTACCAAATGCATCATGCATTCCCGATGTTCAGCCGTGGGAAACACATCCGAACTGCACCATCTATGCCCTTCCCTGCATCATTGCAAATAGTGAGCCCCTCTGGAGTGCCGATGGCATCTTTCAGCCGTTACATGAACCAAACCCAATTATCTGATGTTTCAGAGTCAATTACCCCAAAAGCTACAGGATACATCCAATTGGCCATCATCAAGACATGCTGTTGCTAGCTGCCCTTTAAACTTGCCTGTTAAAAATGTGCTATCTATAGCCAAGTATGGCCTGCAGCCTTGTAAAAATCCATCTACACATGGTTTCAATGCAATGAATAGCCTCTTGAATATGATAACTCCCGCTATCTCATGGTGATCAATAACAAATACACTGCCCGGGCAAGATCTATCAATCTCGGCCTTTAAATTGTACAATTTGTCAAAGCTCTCTTCCCAACCCCCATGGAGTGTGCGCATAGATATCTCCTTCCCATAATACACCTTTTTTGAGCAGACCAAGATCTTGTACTTGTCACAAAGCCTTCGCTGAAGCTCTTTAGGTCTCACATTTGCATCCTCTATAAGCCATGATTTAACCTTTTCAGCTACCCATTTGCCGGTTGCATGCTTGATGTCTTCATTCAATCGTAGTCTCGCAATTATGATCCATTATATTTATCTTCACCTATTCATCACACATTAAAATGCATTAGGCAAACATCATGCAGAAAAATAAATACAGAAGCATATGTAAATTATGTACTTATCATTGCCTTTATTGTGACATTATCATCCATCACACTCGCATAGAGCCTCCAATCGCAATCATCGCCAGAACAATAAGCTCTAAATCTTCCTGGTTCACTCTTCTCAATGTTATATTCAAATTCACCTTTAATAGCATATTGAGATAGTGCCATTCTAAATCTCTCAATGTTTGGGTACAAGGTGCCTACTGTCATTGGTGGATTTTCCTCATCGTATGCTATAGTAGATGTTGTCGTGCATGGCATCATTTTCCACCCAATCTTCATCCCGGGAGTTGATCCCTCTTCATCTTCATCGAATCGTAGTAATCGAGCACATAGTCAGACTCAACATCAGCTTTCTTCCCGTTAGTAGCACCACCTTCATTTTCATCCGCATCTAAGTACATGCCCTCGTCATCAACTCCCACATGCTCATTTTCTTCAAATGGGTTAGTTTCACTGTCTTCAGGCACATAACTATGCAAAGAAGGATGAGTGTTGCTACTTGGTTGAGTAAGAGCTGCTTGAGATGGGATTGGCGGTGAAGGAGTGCATGGCACTTCTAGTGATGTCTTTGGTGGAACGGGAGGCAATTGAGGGTCTTCATCCACACCATGAATATGCATGACAATATCAATCTGTTAGGTAGTAGCAAAATTTTGCAAACATTTGTACCATGTCCCGGTCACTACTAACTTGATGGTATGTGTCATCATCTATGTAGTATATTTTCTAAACTCATTATGTGACCATGGATATTCTTTGCCAAAGTCATCAATGAAGTCACGGTGGTTAATCGTGTCCGAGTCAAAAACCTTCTCAACACAGAACCCACTCACTTCTTTCTCATTTTTGTACTAGTTATTTTTATTCTCAAGCAGATATGATCAGTTGACATCCATCATGTGGATGAACACACCATAATTTCGAGTTAATTATCTACTCATAGTCTACAATTAGAGGCTTCCTACATTTACCAGCACAAAACAGAGAGGGGATGAGAAAAGAAGAGGATACACGTAGCCAACCGGGAGCCACGAGGGGATTTCTTCCTCCATTGTCGAGGGCGCTGCAGCTCATTTGTTCTTCTTGCTATCAAGACACGAGGGGATTTCTTCCTCCATTCTTCACCAAGGCAGCATTGGCGCGATAGGAACCTCTACTTCAAGTTGCCTCGTTTCTAGGGTTTCTAAGGATGGGACCGATGGGCTATGATGAACTGCGGGAGGCAGCGGGATGGGATGGAGGGAGGGAGGGAGGCGGAGCTAGAGGGCGGAGGGCAGAGGGCGGCCGGCGGTGGAGTAGCTATGCTTGCCGGCCGCGCGTCGTGTCTTGGCCGTTGACCGGGGATACAAGGTTGGCCTCGATTGTGTCTCTAGGATGCAGGACTGGGGAGGAGGGTGGCAACGGGGAGGTGAACCAAGTCGGGTGGGCCATTGTCCTGTTGGGCCTTGATTCCCTAGATGGGTTGGGTCGATTTCTTAGAGTTAACGGTCAACTAGAGGTCAACTAACGGAAATGGTATTCTGGGAATAACGTAGCTTGTTTGATGGCATCCTTAGAACGACAACTAATTTGATGGCATTCTCGGAACGTGGCAATAGTTTGATGGTATCCTAAAAATTTCCTCTATTTTATATGGTCATCACGCTCCCTATCACGCGTCCCATACAAATGCTCCGGTTTCTTAGAAAAACAAGTGATGCATGAATTAGGCGGACGCTAGGCGTCGGTGGGCTGATATTTGGCTCCAGACCGGTTGTCCTCCCGGCCATTGGATGGACATCCAACGTCCAAACCGACATGCAACGCAGCTTTGCGCTTGATCCCTGCTATTGCAAAATCAACCACAGTCATAAGTTCCTCGTAACTGCATGCAACACTTTTTTGCGTTTGACCCTCTCGCCTCTCAAAAAATCAACCCGCATGCCCCACGCTTCTCCACTTAAACCAAAAGGCTATATAACTTTGACTCTCTTTTCAATATTTACAGAAATATGCTACCTTATTACAACAAAAAAGTCACCCGTGTATACAAAAAAATGTTAATTATCACAATAAAATGTCCCGCCATATGTAAAAAAATACTATTACAATAAAGTGATTAAACCAACATTTTTTATGCATATCGATTTACAACAAAAAATATTACCCCACGTCCAAAAAAATATATACTATTAGAACAAAAAAGATCGCAAAACATATCAAAAAATAAAATTATAACAAAGTGGTGAAACCAACATTTTTTTGCTGCAAATTGATTTACAATAAAAGTAGCCAACAAATTCACCAAAAACCGCAGACTAATACAACAAAATACATATGTTTGCAAAACAGTTTAAAGTGGTCAAGAAACAATTAGTTTACTACAAATCAAATTACAACAAAAATCACTAACTATGTTTTTATAAAAGTCACAAACGATTACAATAAAAAAACTTGAACATTAGCCACAAAATCTAACAAAAATGTTGGTTATTTACAATAATAAAGTCAACAACAAAATCCAACAAAAATATTATGTATTGTCTACAAAAGTTAACAACAAAACCTACGTGGAAGCTATGCTGATGTGTGGTGCATGTCGGAGCCAAAAATTGTACGTGAATAAAGATGTTGGTACGACGCAACAAAGCAAAGCGTGAGTTATACCGATTTGAGCGTCCGCACGAAGTTTCCGTATCACGTGGGGGCCCACCGCTAAGGACGCTGTGCTCACGACCGATCTTTCCGCCACGATCAAAGTATAAACCAAGTGTTTTCCATGAAATTAACATGTAAAAGTATCTAGTGCAACCTTAATATGACATGTAAGGCAACCCGCAAAACTAGACTCACAACGCTGCACACACTATTGGTCATGCCATATAGAGGTGCTCGCCATAATTGCATAATAGGTTAGATAGTCAACAATCACTTATTTGTGATGATAGGATAATAGTACAATTAGCAGGATGAATCATGTCGAGATCCCCGAGATCGAGTCCCCGATCCTCGCCACACGCCACCTCGATGGACTCGAGCCGAGCCATACAAGCGCCTTAAAATTACCCTCCCCATAAATCACGTAGGAAACCAAACGAAGCCGACCAACATCAGACTCATGGTTGGCAGCATCGGTGGCAGCCCCTTTTGTACCCATGGATCGAGCCAACAGGGGTATGCTCAGGCACGCCCACCCCCAAGAAACCAGCCCGTTAGCCCACATACATCCGAAACAATACCTATGATCCGAGGAAAAACATTGTGCCTAGACCCATCGCCAATGCATCATCTCTGCTAGTTGTCTTCTATTATTCCTCTTCACGTCGTCCATATGGTTTCCTACCGCCGAACCTCTCGATCGATCTAGATGATCGTTGATCTGATTGATCACGCTATGAAATGAATCACGCAAGGACCTGTCAAGAGTTGAGACTTTCAGCTTCAAGCCAGCCAGACGGAGAACTACAAAGTTGTGGGCACCACAAAGGATCAAGAGCAACCTATCGCCAAGAGTTGAGAGTTTCAGCATAAAGCCCTCTCTTCGATAAGGAGGTGTTGCCCATATCGATAATTGAACATAGAAATGTGAAAGATCGAGATGTCGCCAGAGGGGGGGGTGAATAGGCAATTACAAACTCTTGCGGATTTGTCTTGTAAGAATGCGGAATTAAACTAATGTTTAGTTTACAAGCACAAACCCTAAATATGCTAAGCTCAACTAAGTGTAACAATGGCAACTAGAGCTAAGCAAGATAGGCACAAGATATATGTAGCACAAGTGATAGCAAGATATATGTACTTCAAGCACGATGGCTATCACAAGGAAAGAGAGCTCGGGTATAGAAATAACCGAGGCACGCGGAGACGAGGATGTATTCCCGTGTTCCCTTGCTTTGCAACAAGGTACGTCACGTTTGGAGGAGTGGAGGTCCCACGAAGGATTCCCCGCGCCACGAAGGCTCACCCTATTCTCCGAACCACACCCACGAAGGATAATGGCCCTTTCCTTATGGTTAGCTTTTCCTCCGCTCCGGAGATGGCAAGCTCCACAACCACTTCACAAGCTCCACGAAGGAGAAGCCCGGGCCTCTTCACAATCTTCTTGAAGAGATCACCGGAGCACCAACCGCCAAGCCAACTAGGAGGTTTCCCTCCAAGAGTAACAAGCTCACGGTCTCTCACTCGAACTAATCGTGGTGGAGAGCTCAACACTATGCAATGATGCAAAGCAAGAACACTAGAGGTGTTCAAATCCTTCACTCTCAAATCCCACCCAAACAACAAATGCTAGGATGAGATTGGAGAGGAAGAACAATGGGGAAAGTCAACAAAAGACTCCAAGATCTAGATCCCAAGAGATTCCCTCACTTAGAGAAGAAATGGATTGGTGGAAGTGTAGATCTAGATCTCCTCTCTTAGATCCCTCAAGAATGAGCAAGAATGGTTGGAGGAATCAAAGGGGAGAGCAAGTTCTTCAAATGCAACAATGGAGGAGAGAGAATGGGAAGAACTAACTTGCTCAAGGTGGAAGAAGGGCTATTTATAGTGTCACTTGAAATATGGCCGTTGCTCACTTGACACATCAGCTTTTCTCCCGAGAAACCCCACAACCGGACCACGCACCTGACAGCCCGCATAGGCCGGTCCTGGGACCAGGATCTTGACCCGCCGGTCCAAACTGGACGACAGCCGATCATGACCGACCTCGAAGACGCGTGACTCCCTCTGTTGCAACAGCGCAGAGCTCGGCTGGCGCCGGTGGCCCGGCCTGGAGTCTTGGCCTGACGGGCCAGGACTGACCCGCCGGTTCAAACCGGGCGGCAGACCGACCATGACCGGGGACTTCTGTCTTCTCGAACGCCGCCCGCGGTGCAGCAGGAGCACAAGTCACGTGCAATAGGTACGCAAACTCCCAGCCATTTTCTTTGTCAGAAAGACGCATCAGGATGCGTATTGGAAGTCTGTGGGTCCTTCTGGATCCTTCGGTCCTGTCCTCTCAAAAAACAAATCTCTCTCATTCTCGGCTCGCTCGACTCGCCGCTCGCTCGCACCTCCTGCCACGACAAACCCTGCACAAAGTCAACATCATCACCCGAAAAAGGGAGACACCATAATTCTCTCCCTTCTTCTCTCCTTCCGAGTGATCCCTCTTCCTCCGAGTTTCACTCGACGGGCAAACACACATGTGCTGCATAGTAATAATAAAAAGGTAGAAAAATCGACCTACGAATCTATAATTAAATAGGTTAAACTAGGGTTTTGCCCAGTACTACAGATCAAGGTTCAAAAAATCCAACTACGGGGTTCGAACAACCCCATTTCTAATCCAAGATTTTTTCGACCTCATCCAATGGCCTCAAACTATAGGCCGGGTTAGCATCTAGTGCAGTATGTGTGAGAATGTATGCACTATGTGTGCTATAACTTGTGTGTCTTTCAAATTTGAACCAAATTTGAATAAGTTTGAAATATTTGAAATGGGGCTTTTGGCTTAAACGTTTGAAACCCAAAACGACTTCTCCTCATGCTAGACTTCATAAGACCGAGTTTAGGGTTAGGGGGTAGATACATGATTTGTCTGGTTTGAATATGTCTAAACCTTGTTTATCAACTTGAATGCTTACTATATGACATAAGAAGACCATGTGCTTTTGTTTTTCATTTTTCTATTTTTTTTAAGAATTTTATGCACATTTGATTCTGGTCAAATCCTAGGTTCAACCAAGATTTAAACAAGTTTCAAGCATGAAAATGAAAACGTAAGCCAAGATCCTTCTTAATTAGTCACTCTAAAATATATGAAGCTTTTGGGATGTACTTGAAATTTCCATGTTTGAAACCCAAAACCAATTCTCTTCATGATTGACTTCATAAGACAGAGTTTAGGGTTAGGGGTAGATATACACATGATTTTTCTGGTTTGAATATGTCTAGACCTTGTTTATCAACTTGAGTGTTTACTATATGACATAATTAAGAAGGCTATGTGCTTTGGTTTTTCATTCTTTAGATTTTTTGTCTGAATTTTTATGCCCATTTGAATCTTGGTCAAATCCTAGGTTTGACCAAGATTTAAATAAGTTTAAAACATGGAAATGAAAAGGTAAGCATCGATCCTTCTTAGTCGCTCTAAAATGAAGCTTTTTGGAGGTTTTTGAAATTTCCATGTTTGAAACCCAAAACCACTTCTCTTCATGCTTGACTTCATAAGACGAAGTTTAGGGTCGATAGGGGTAGATACATGATTTGTCTTGTTTGAATATGTCTAGACCTTGTTTATCAACTTGAATGCTTACTATATGACATAAGAGGACTATGTGCATTGGTATTTCATTTTTTGATTTTTATGCCCATTTGAGAATCTTGGTAAAATCCTAGGTTTGTTGAGCAAGATTTAAACAAGTTTAACATGTGAATATGATAAGGTAATTAAGTCTGGATCTTTCTCTTAGTAACTCTAAAATGAAGCTTGGGGATGCTGATACGTCTCCGACGTATCGATAATTTCTTGTGTTCCATGCCACATTATTGATGATATCTACATGTTTTATGCACACTTTATGTCATATTCGTGCATTTTCTGGAACTAACCTATTAACAAGATGCCGAAGTGCTGCCTGTTTCTCGCTATTTTTGGTTTCAGAAATCCTAGTAACGAAATATTCTCGGAATCGGACGAAATCAACGCCCAGGTTCCTATTTTGCCCGGAAGCATCCAGAACACCCGAGAGCCGCCAGGGAAGCCCTGGGGGCCCCACACTACACCCTGCGCGGGGGGAGGGGGCCGCGCCGCCCTATGGTGTGGTGGCCCCAGCCCTCTCCGAGGCTGCCCTTCCGCCTATTTAAAGCCTCCGTCGCGAAACCCCGATACGAGAGCAAACCCACAGAAACCTTCCAGAGCCGCCGCCATCGCGAAGCCAAGATCTGGGGGACAGAGGTTCTGTTCCGGCACGCCGGGATGGGGAAGTGCCCCCGGAAGGCTTCTCCATCGACACCGCTGCCATCTCCACCGCCATCTTCATCACCGCTGCTGCTCCCATGAGGAGGGAGTAGTTCTCCATCGAGGCTCGGGGCTGTACCCTATGTGTGGTTAATCTCTCTCCTATGTACTTCAATACAATGATCTCATGAGCTGCTTTACATGATTGAGATTCATATGAGCTTTGTATCGCTACTAGTTGTGTGCTACTCATGTGATGTTATTAAAGTAGTCTATTCCTCCTGCATGGTGTAAAGGTGACTAGTGTGTGCACCATGTGGTTCTTGTCGTAGGCTATGATCATGATCTCTTGTAGATTGTGGAGTTAATTATCATTATGATAGTATTGATGTGATCTATTCCTCCTTCATAGTGTAATGTGGACAGTGTGTGCACTATGTTAGTTCTTGGTTTATTTTGCAATGATCTATTATGCTCTAAGGTTATTTAAATATGAACATTGAATTGTGGAGCTTGTTAACTCCGGCATTGAGGGTTCGTGTAATCCTACGCAATGTGTTCATCATCCAACAAAAGAGTGTATGTAGCACATATGAGAAAGAGTTATTTATTATGCGATCAATGTTGAGAGTGTCCACTAGTGAAAGTGTAATCCCTAGGCCTTGTTCCTAAATATTGCTATCGCTGCTTGTTTACTGTTTGCGTTACTACTGCAATACTACCACCATCAACTACACGCCAAAAGTTATTTTCTGCACCGTTGCTACTGCTCATATATATTCATACCACCTGTATTTCACTATCTCTTCGCGAACTAGTGCACCTATTAGGTGTGTTGGGGACACAAGAGACTTCTTGCTTTGTGGTTGCAGGGTTGCATGAGAGGGATATCTTTGACCTCTTCCTCCCCGAGTTCGATAAACCTTGGGTGATCCACTTAAGGGAAAACTTGCTGCTGTTCTACAAACCTCTGCTCTTGGAGGCCCAACACTGTCTACAGGAAAGAGGGCTAGACATCAAGCTATTTTCCGGCACCGTTGTCGGGGAGGAAAGGTAAAAGGTACTCACACTCCGGATCTCGGCTACTAAGCTATTTTCGCTGTTGTAAGTACTCGAAGCTATTTCCTTTAGATCCTGCAATTGCATCTTTTTGTTTCTTGTTTACACTAGTTTGGCATAATGGACAAGAATGATCTTCTTATTCTATTTCCTGATTTAAAACATGGATTGTTTGATGCGAAAATTAAAAAACCTATGGAATCTTATTTGCATGCTGGTAGTAATATTAGTATGAACGCTTTGAACACCATTGTTGATAATAATATAGAAAGTTCTAAGCTTGGGGAAGCTGGTTTTGATGAGCATGATCTTTTTAGTCCCCCAAGAATTGAGGAGAAAATTTACTTTGATGATACTTTGCCTCCTATATTTGATGATGAGAATAATAATGATAGCTACTTTGTTGAATTTGCTCCCACTACAACTAATAAATTGATTATGCTTATGTGGAGAGTAATAATTTTATGCATAAGACTCATGATAAGAATGCTTTATGTGATGGTTATATTGTTGAGTTTTCTCATGACACTACTGAAAGTTATTATGAGAGAGGAAAATATGGTTGTAGAAATTTTCATGTTACTAAAACACCTCTCTATGTGCTGAAATTTTTGAAGCTACACTTGTTTTATCTTCCTATGCTTGTTACTTTGCTCTTCATGAACTTGTTTATTTACAAGATTCCTATGCATAGGAAGCATGTTAGACTTAAATGTGTTTTGAATTTTCCTCTTGATGCTCTCTTTTGCTTCAAATATATTTCTTGCGAGTGCATCATTAAAACTGCTGAGCCCATCTTAATGGCTATAAAGAAAGAACTTCTTGGGAGATAACCCATGTGTTATTTTGCTACAGTACTTTGTTTTATATTTGTGTCTTGGAAGTTGTTTACTACTGTAGCAACCTCTCCTTATCTTAGTTTAGTGTTTTGTTGTGCCAAGTAAAGTCGTTGATAGTAAGGTTCATACTAGATTTGGATTACTGCGCAGAAACAGATTTCTTTGCTGTCACGAATCTGGGAAAAATTCTCTGTAGGTAACTCAGAAAATTATGCCAATTTACGTGAGTGATCCTCAGATATGTACGCAACTTTCATTCAATTTGAGCATTTTCATTTGAGCAAGTCTGGTGCCTCGATAAAATTCGTCACGAACTGTTCTGTTTTGACAGATTCTGCCTTTTATTTCGCATTGCCTCTTTTGCTATGTTGGATGAATTTCTTTGATCCATGAATGTCCAGTAGCTTTGGGCAATGTCCAGAAGTGTTAAGAATGATTGTGTCACCTCTGAACATGTGAATTTTTGATTATGCACTAACCCTCTAATGAGTTTGTTTCGAGTTTGGTGTGGAGGAAGTTTTCAAGGGTCAAGAGAGGAGGATGATATATTATGATCAAGAAGAGTGAAGAGTCTAAGCTTGGGGATGCCCCGGTGGTTCATCCCTGCATATTTCAAGAGGACTCAAGCATCTAAGCTTGGGGATGCCCAAGGCATCCCCTTCTTCATCGACAAATTATCAGGTTCCTTCTCTTGAAATTATATTTTTATTCGGTCACATCTTATGTGCTTTACTTGGAGCGTCTGTTTGTGTTTGTTTTTGTTTTGTTTGAATAAATGCTTGTGTGGGAGAGAGACACGCTCCGCTGTAGCATATGGACAAGTATGTCCTTAGTTTCTACTCATAGTATTCATGGCGAAGTTTCTTCTTCGTTAAATTGTTATATGGTTGGAATTGGAAAATGATACATGTAGTAATTGCTATAAATGTCTTGGGTAATGTGATACTTGGCAATTGTTGTGCTCATGTTTAAGCTCTTGCATCATATGCTTTGCACCCATTAATGAAGAAATACATAGAGCATGCTAAAATTTGGTTTGCATATTTGGTCTCTCTAAGGTTTAGATAATTTCTAGTATTGAGTTTGAACAACAAGGAAGACGGTAGAGTCTTATAATGTTTACAATATGTCTTTTATGTGAGTTTTGCTGCACCGGTTCATCCTTGTGTTTGTTTCAAATAGCCTTGCTAGCCTAAACCTTGTATCGAGAGGGATTACTTCTCATGCATCCAAAATACTTGAGCCAACCACTATGCCATTTGTGTCCACCATACCTACCTACTACATGGTATTTTCTGCCATTCCAAAGTAAATTGCTTGAGTGCTACCTTTAAAATTCCATCATTCACCTTTGCAATATATAGCTCATGGGACAAATAGCTTAAAAACTATTGTGGTATTGAATATGTACTTATGCACTTTATCTCTTATTAAGTTGCTTGTTGTGCGATAACCATGTTTCTGGGGACGCCATCAACTATTCTTTGTTGAATATCATGTGAGTTGCTATGCATGTTCGTCTTGTCTGAAGTAAGAGAGATCTACCACCTTATGGTTAAGCATGCATATTGTTAGAGAAGAACATTGGGCCGCTAACTAAAGCCATGATCCATGGTGGAAGTTTCAGTTTTGGACATATATCCTCAATCTCATATGAGAAAATTATTAATTGTTGTTACATGCTCATGCATAAAAGAGGAGTCCATTATCTGTTGTCTATGTTGTCCCGGTATGGATGTCTAAGTTGAGAATAATCAATAGCGAGAAATCCAATGCGAGTTTTCTCCTTAGACCTTTGTACAGGCGGCATAGAGGTACCCCTTTGTGACACTTGGTTAAAACATGTGCATTGTGATAATCCGTAGTCCAAGCTAATTAGGACAAGGTGCGGGCACTATTAGTATACTATGCATGAGGCTTGCAACTTGTAAGATATAATTTACATGATACATATGCTTTATTACTACCGTTGACAAAATTGTTTCATGTTTTCAAAATCAAAGCTCTAGCACAAATATAGCAATCGATGCTTTTCCTCTATGGAGGACTATTCTTTTACTTTCATTGTTGAGTCAGTTCACCTATTTCTCTCCACCTCAAGAAGCAAACACTTGTGTGAACTGTGCATTGATTCCTACATACTTGCATATTGCACTTGTTATATTACTCTATGTTGACAATATCCATGAGATATACATGTTACAAGTTGAAAGCAACCGCTGAAACTTAATCTTCCTTTGTGTTGCTTCAACACCTTTACTTTGAATTATTGCTTTATGAGTTAACTCTTATGCAAGACTTATTGATGCTTGTCTTGAAGTGCTATTCATGAAAAGTCTTTGCTTTATGATTCATTTGTTTACTCATGTCATTACCATTGTCTTGGATTGCTGCATTCATTACATATGCTTACAAATAGTATGATCAAGTTTATGATGGCATGTCACTCCAGAAAAATTATCTTTGTTATCGCTTTACCTGCTCGGGACGAGCAGAACTAAGCTTGGGATGCTGATACGTCTCCGACGTATCGATAATTTCTTGTGTTCCATGCCACATTATTGATGATATCTACATGTTTTATGCACACTTTATGTCATATTCGTGCTTTTTCTGGAACTAACCTATTAACAAGATGCCGAAGTGCCGTTCTTTCTGCTGTTTTTGGTTTCAGAAATCCTAGTAACGAAATATTCTCGGAATCGGACGAAATCAACGCCCATTCCTATTTTGCCCTAAGCATCCGTAACACCCGAGAGTCGCCAGAGGCCCTGGGGCCCACACACACCCCGGCGCGGCCGAGGGGGCCGCGCCGCCCTATGGTGTGGTGGCCCTGTGCCCCTCCGAGGCTGCCCTTCCGCCTATTTAAAGCCTCCGTCGCGAAAACCCGATACGATCGACGAAACCCACAAACCTGAGCCGCCGCCATCGCGAAGCCAAGATCTGGGGACAGGAGTCTGTTCGGCACGCCGCCGGACGGGGAAGTGCCCCCGAAGGCTTCTCCATTGACACCGCTGCCATCTCCACCGCCATCTTCATCACCGCCGCTGCTCCCATGAGGAGGAGTAGTTCTCCATCGAGGCTCGGGGCTGTACCGGTAGCTATGTGGTTAATCTCTCTCCTATGTACTTCAATACAATGATCTCATGAGCTGCTTTACATGATTGAGATTCATATGAGCTTTGTATCGCTACTAGTTGTGTGCTACTCATGTGATGTTATTAAAGTAGTCTATTCCTCCTGCATGGTGTAAAGGTGACTAGTGTGTGCACCATGTGGTTCTTGTCGTAGGCTATGATGATGATCTCTTGTAGATTGTAACATCCCAACCTTGTTATATCTAAATAAATGAGTGATCATGTGCATCTCATGCATGTAGTTTGCATTTGAGTAAATTTTGCATCAAAGTTTAATAATTTTCAATTATGCAAATCTCTTTCTGTTTCTTCTCCATTCAAAATCTCTCAAGATTTTCAAAACTAAGCAACATGGACTTGTTAAGGCCATGTGTGTTTGATAAATTCTGTCAAAATTGAGTTTCAAACAAAATTCAAAACAGATTTGAAATTGGATTTTGAAAAGAGAAATAAAAACAAGAAAAGAAAAATAGGAGAAAACCCCTCTCCCCTTTCCTCGGCGCAGCCCACTTCTCCCTCTCTTTCTCCCGGCCGAGGCCCAACGGCCCAGAGCCAACCCACTCGCCCAACCACCCCGCGGGGGCGCAAAATGCCGCCGTCCTCCCCGCGCTCCAGGAGCCGGCAGCACGCCGCCACCCGATGGTGCCGGCGGCCCAGATGCTCCCCGCCGCCCCCCGGCGGCTATAAAGCTCGCCCCCGCCGCCGCCGACGAACCCTAGCCCCATTCCCCCTCTTCTCCCGCGCTCTCCCGCGAGGAAAACCTAACCCTAACCCGTGCAGATACCGACCGGCCGCCGCCGATTCGCCGCCGGCGAGCTCCCCCGGCCTCCGCCGACCACCCGTCGCGCTCCCCGGTGAGCTGCTGCTCCTCCTCCTCCTCGTCTCTCCCTCTCGCCTCTAGCCATGGCCGCCACGGCCATCGCCCGCCTCCGCCGCACTCGCCGGCCACTCTCCGGTGTAAAGCGGGCGGCCGCCACCAACGGCCCGCGTCGAGCCGCCTTTCCCCGCGCTCGTCCGACATGGCGAATCGGCCGATTGCAAATCGCGAGCTCACAGAGAGCCATGGCGCGCGACGCCATCATGACGCGCCGTGACGTCATTTATAGTTTTTTTATTTTCTGTAAATCATTTCTGTATTTATTTAAATAGGAAATAAATTGACAGGTGGACCCCATCTGTCAGGATTTTAATAATTTCATAAATATTTTAGAAAATAATAATATTATGACATGTGGGTCCAACTTTATTATTATTTATATAATTTTCTGAAATTGATTTAAAATGAATTAAACTTGGGAAATTCATAAATAATTCATTTTAAATCAGAAAAATATAAAATTATATATCAAAATGATCAGAAAAACATTTCCTAATTGTTTATCCATGTTTCATACATCTTTGAACCAATTAAATATGAGCCTTAGTAGAAACCCTAATTTGACCCCTCTCATATGTCGGGGTTCGAAGCCGAACCCCTTATTTTTCCGTCGATGCACCTAGGGTTACCCAAATCCCTTTAATATGACATGTCATCATATTGTATGTGCATTGCATTATACCATGTCTTGATTGTGCTCTTCCTTTCCGGTATTTGGTTCTTCTCGATAGGGACCGAACGCGAGCCTGAGATCAACGCCACCGAAGAGCAGCACCAGAACAACGAGGGACAAGGCAAGCCCTAACCTGGTTCATATATGGTTTCGAAATGCTTTTACTTCTGGTTCTTACATATTGCATCCGCTTCAAATATGTTTTATCGGCAGTTGTAGATATCCTATGTGTGCATATTCCATCCTTGCAGCCCAAAGTTCCTGATCCACAGCTCCCAGCAAAACTAGGTTGAGCTTGTTCGCATCGCTAGAGCCATATATATGCTTAGCCATGCTTAGCTGTTGAAGTCTGATCCATCCGGTTGATGAATCAGAGCTACGAATGAACCTAGTTTGACAGGATGACGTGGTAAGATCAGTGATGATGTTAATAAACATGCTAAAGGCTTGGATGGGCCGCCACATGGGGATGTGGTGATTTGACTCGTTCTCGCCGATACTAGGACCTGAGTTCTTGCCTCTGGAACCAAGACTGAGCGTACAGCCACACGGGGCCCATGGGAACCCCTTGGCCCGAACTTACCTAGCTTACCCATGAGTCAATTAGTTTGCGAGTTCCATTTGCCATACGCATGGGGGAAAGGTGGAAAAGGTTTTCAAAGTGCATCATACAGGGCGTGGCTAGGGTGAAGGATGCTGGAGGCATTGAACTGGATCCCCTGCGCACAATGACCGGGACCGCCTCGGAGAGTGGCTACCTACGATGACGGAGCTCCCCAGTTAGTTTGACTCATGGAATAGGCGAAGTAAGGGAAAGGTTTTGGTCGACCACCCTCTGCCAGCACACCAAGGAAGTGTGTTATACTAGTGGCACTAAGAGTCGGTCGGCGCGTGTGGGTAAAGTTGTACACCCCTGCAGGGTAAATCTTTTCGAAAAGCCGTGTCCACGGTTACGGACGACTTGGGAAAGGACGTGATGATCATAGACAACTTGAACCTGATCGTAAAACTTGATATCTATGTGTGAATAAGGATCCCTTCTCAGGGTGTCGAGGGGTGATCCTAGGTGATAGGTTCAGGTGATGATGAAGATTCGGTGGATTCAACATGATGATCTTAGAGCTAGAGTTGATATCGCTCTCTTACCCCTTTTGAAAATGGTCTGAATAGACGAGCTTCTGCTCCCTCCTGTTTACAAAGGAAAACTGGCTTTCCGCAAAATAAGCTCCACATAAAGCCTCGCATACCCGCTTTGCTAACAGGTTGTACTAAGTCTTGCTGAGTCCCTGTACTCAGCCTTGCATGCTTTGTTTCAGACGGAAGTCCTTCCAACTGATGGTGGCTTCTACCTTGACGTCGACGAGTAGTTCGGAGTTCCTCAGGCGGCAGCCTGAGACTTATGGGCTGGGACGTCGCCTTATGTTATGGCCTCTTAGGCCCTTTGCAGTCTTGTTATCTAGATAACATAATTTGCTTTCCGTTGCTTGTTGAATTGTGGTCAGTGACCTCTGCGTGTAATAAATTTGGATCTTAACTCTGCTAAGAGTTGTAATATATTTGCTTTCAGTCGTAGAGTCACTGTTGTGTTACCGATTCTCACCCTGTAGGCCCTAGAGATCTAGGTTAGGCTTATGCCAGATGTGATATCTGGGTTTGTCTAGCCCTGACCTCCGGGGTCGCGACAGGTTTTGGTATCAGAGCAGGACTGCCTATAGGAAACCCTTTCGACTGGTCGATGTTGAGTCTAGTAGTTGTGAAAACTATTTGAAACCTAAAAGTATTTGCAAAATCTGAATAGGATTCTTTTTACTCCTTATCTGGTGTCACTCTAATGCTGAGTCCTCTTACCTTGTTTTGATTGAAAAAGGTTTTACCTCTACCCTGTTATTTCCAAACTTATAGGATCTACGGGTTTGGGTTGTTTTCTCTAAAAAGTACTCCGTACTTGGTTGCTTAGCTCAGTGTTCCTAAAGTTACATCAGTTGATCTGAATCTTGTTCCTTCCATTCAGTCCATGTTCTCTTTCTGTTGAATCCTTTCCAAGGAATCTGTTTCTCATGATCTTTGTCTTTCTCTTCAGGATGGCTGGTCGTGGTCGTGGTCGTAACCGACGTGGACAAAACAATGCTGAACAGGAACTGCCGCCACCTCCCACAATGGCGCAGGTTCTTAACAACATTGAGACCAACCGCCTGAGGAATGAACAACTCCTGGAGCGTGTAGCTCAAAACACAGAACGTCGTCCCGACAACTGTGTCACACTTGGGGACTTCATCCGTGCACTGCCTCCTGTCTTCACCCACCCCAAGGAGCCTCTTGATGCTGATGATTGGCTTCGCACCATCGAACGCAAGTTCAACGCTCTTCATGTTCCACCAGGTGAACGCGTGAACTTCGCCACCTACCAGTTAGAAGGTGCAGCTGGTTCTTGGTGGGAAGGTTTTCTGGCTCTTCAAGCGCCAGGACATGATGTTACCTGGGAGGAGTTTGTCACAGCTTTCCGTGCAGCCTATATCCCCAAGACTGTCATGGACATCAAAAGGAGGGAATTCCTGGACTTCACTCAGGGGAAGCTGGATGTGGAGACATATGGACGTGAGTTCACTCAGCTGTCTCGCTATGCACCCCGTGATGTGGTTGATGATGCTGATAAGCAAGATCTGTTCCGCAAGGGACTTAACCCCGAGCTTCGCTATGAGATGCTGCCTTTCACCTTCCAATCATTCCAAGACCTGCATAACCGTGCTCTTCTGATGGAGAACGGGAGGAAGGATATGGAAAAATCCAAGAAGCGTGAAGAAGGTGATTCTCGTGCGTCTTCCTCTCACAACAAGAAGCGCCGAGTCTGGATCCCTTACAGTGCTGTACCTCGTGCTCCCTATGCACCAAGGTCTTCTGGCAATAACTCTAAGCCACCCTCTGGTGGTTCAAGCTATCGTCCTGCCATGGGTACTGTGCCTAGTGGTGCTTGCTACTCTTGTGGTCAGCCTGGCCACTACTCAAAGGAGTGCCCCCATAAGCCAGCTGGTCGTGGATATTCTCAGCCCAAGAAGGATGACCGATATCCCTCTGGCCGTGCCCGTCTGACCCATGTCTCTGCTGATGAGGCTGAAGAGGATCCAAGCGTCCTAATGGGTACGCTCTATATAAACTCAATCCTAGCTACAGTTCTGTTTGATTCTGGAGCATCGCATACATTCATATCTCAAGAGTTTGCAAGAAAGCATGATATACCCTTCGAGACAATGCCCTCCCCTCTAGAGATCACAACTCCTGGTTCTCATTGGCAAACTATCTGGATTACCCCTGAGGTTATAATCAGTATAGGGCCAGTGTGGTTCCCCACCTCTCTCATTGCCCTCAAGTCAACTGACATTGATATCATCTTGGGCATGGATTGGCTAGTAAAGCATAAGGCTGTCATTGATTGCGCAGCTAGGTCTATTGTACTAACCAATCTTTCTGGCAAAAGTGTTCTGTATTGGGCTCCATCCGCAATACCTCCATCGGCAAGGTTTACCCCTGAAGCCGAGTTGTATGCCATTGAAGCCCTACCTAAACCAGAAATCTCCGATGTCTGGGTGGTCCGTGACTTTCCAGATGTCTTCCCTGAAGAGTTACCTGGCATGCCACCTGATCGAAGTGTGGACTTTGTCATTGAGTTGGTTCCCGGAACTGCTCCTGTTTCCCGGAGACCATATCGTATGCCTCCGGAAGAGTTGGTTGAACTGAAGAAGCAGTTAGAGGAGTTAGAAGAGAAGAACTTCATACAACCTAGTACTTCTTCCTGGGGTTGCCCTGCCCTCTTTGTCAAGAAGAGAGATACAAACATTCCGCGGCTGGTTGTTGATTACCGTCCGCTCAACGCAGTGACAATCAAGAACAAATACCCTCTTCCTATAATCAATGATCTTTTTGATCAGTTGTCCGGTGCCACAGTCTTCTCAAAGATGGATTTGAGATCAGGGTACCATCAAATCAAAATCCGCAAGGAGGACATTCCAAAGACAGCGTTCACAACTCGTTATGGTCTTTACGAGTACACTGTCATGTCCTTTGGCCTCACAAATGCTCCAGCCACTTTTATGCGGCTCATGAACTCTGTTTTCATGGAGTATCTTGACAAGTTCGTCGTGGTCTACATCGACGATATTCTGATCTACTCCAAAACCGAAGATGAACATGAGGAACATCTCCGTCTGGTGCTAACCAAACTTCGTGAGCACCGTCTCTACGCCAAATTCTCCAAATGTGAGTTCTGGTTAAAAGAGCTCATATTCCTTGGTCATGTTATCTCTGAAAAAGGTGTTGCAGTCATTCCAGATAAAGTTCAAGCCGTTCTTGACTGGAAGACACCTAAGTCAGCTAAGGAGATTCGAAGTTTTCTCGGTCTGGCGGGTTATTACCGCCGATTCATTGAAAATTTCTCCAAGATTGCCAAGCCAATGACCGATCTTCTCAAGAAAGACAAGAAGTTCGAATGGTCAGAAAAGGCTGAAGAAAGTTTCCAGGTTTTGAAAACCAAGCTGACTACTGCTCCTGTGCTCGTCCTTCCGGACACAAGCAAAGACTTCGTTGTCTATTGCGATGCCTCTCTCCAAGGGCTCGGATGTGTGTTGATGCAAGATGGCCATGTGGTGGCCTATGCCTCTCGACAGTTGAAACCACATGAGCTCAATTATCCTACTCATGATCTCGAGCTTGCAGCTGTGATCCATGCTCTTAAGCAATGGCGACCTTACCTTTATGGTAATCGTTGCGAGTTGTACTCAGATCATCAAAGTCTGAAGTATCTTTTCACCCAGCCGGATCTGAATAACAGACAGAGAAGATGGTTGGAAGTCATAAAAGATTATGACTTGGGTCTCAACTATAAACCCGGCAAAGCCAATGTCGTTGCTGATGCGCTAAGTCGGAAGTCCTATTGCAACAATCTGATGGTTAAGCAAGCGCAACCTTCTCTCTATGAGGAACTTGCAAAACTCAACCTTGAGATTGTTCCTAGTGGATTCCTTGCTAATCTAGAGGTGAAGCCCTCTCTTGAAGACCAGATCAATAAGGCTCAGAAGCAAGATTCTGGCATTACCGAGATCAAGAAGAACATTGCTAGCGGAGTTGCTAAATGTTTCTCCATCGATGATCAAGGTACCGTTTATTTCGGTAAGCGTCTAGTCGTGCCGGATAAATCGGATCTCAAAGAGCTAATCCTTAAAGAAGCTCATGAATCACCACTCTCCATCCATCCTGGTAGTACCAAGATGTATCGGGATCTTCGCCAAAGATTCTGGTGGTCCGGGATGAAGCAAGAGATCGCTAAGTTTGTTGCTGAATGCGACGTTTGTCGTCGCGTAAAAGCTGAACATCAAAGACCTGCTGGCACTCTCCAACCTCTATCAATTCCAGAGTGGAAATGGGATGAAATTGGCATGGATTTCATTACCGGTCTCCCCAAGACCAAAAATGGAAAAGATGCTATATGGGTAGTGGTTGACCGTCTATCCAAGGTTGCTCATTTCCTTCCTATTCGGGAAGATATTCGTGCTAATCAACTGGCCGATCTATACACGTCCCGGATAGTCACTCTTCATGGTGTTCCCAAGAAGATCATCTCTGATCGTGGAAGCTTGTTTACCTCCAAATTTTGGGAAAGTTTTCAGAAAGCTATGGGAACTCGTCTTTCCTTCAGCACAGCCTATCATCCTCAAACCGGTGGTCAAACCGAAAGAGTGAATCAAATTCTTGAAGACATGCTCAGGGCCTGTGTTATATCCTTCGGTAAAGATTGGGAAAAGTGCCTTCCATTTGCCGAGTTCACCTATAACAACAGCTTCCAATCTAGCCTGGGCATGGCACCTTTTGAAGCTTTGTATGGCAGAAGGTGTAGAACTCCTTTGAACTGGTCCGAAACTGGAGAAAGAAAGTTCTTTGGACCAGATATAATCAATGAAGCAGAAGATCAAGTTCGCATCATTCGCGAGCGTCTGAAAACTGCTCAGTCACGTCAAAAGAGCTACTATGATCGCCATCATCAAGAAGTGAAGTATGAAATTGGTGATCAAGCTTATCTTCGAGTCACTCCTCTCAAGGGTGTCCGTCGCTTCGGTATCAAAGGCAAACTAGCTCCTCGCTATGTTGGTCCTTTCCGCGTCCTTGCCAAGCGTGGTAATGTTTCCTACAAGTTGGAGTTACCTTCCAATTTTCCTGAAGTTCATGATGTCTTCCATGTGTCCCAACTCAAGCGTTGCTTCAAAGATCCTATCCGTGGTGTTGATCACGAGACTCTTGACCTTCAAGAGGATCTAACTTATCGAGAACATCCTGTTCGTATCCTTGATGAAGCCGAGCGTAAAACTCGACGTCAGAGCATCAAGTTCCTGAAAGTTCAGTGGTCTAATCATTCTGAGCAAGAAGCAACCTGGGAACGAGAAGATCGTTTACGATCTGAGTACCCTTCCTTCTTTTCTAAAATCTAGGAATCTCGAGGACGAGATTCTTGTAAGGGGGGTAGAGTTGTAACATCCCAACCTTGTTATATCTAAATAAATGAGTGATCATGTGCATCTCATGCATGTAGTTTGCATTTGAGTAAATTTTGCATCAAAGTTTAATAATTTTCAATTATGCAAATCTCTTTCTGTTTCTTCTCCATTCAAAATCTCTCAAGATTTTCAAAACTAAGCAACATGGACTTGTTAAGGCCATGTGTGTTTGATAAATTCTCTGTCAAAATTGAGTTTCAAACAAAATTCAAAACAGATTTGAAATTGGATTTTGAAAAGAGAAATAAAAACAAGAAAAAGAAAATAGGGAGAAAACCCCTCTCTCCCTTTCCCTGGGCGCAGCCCACTTCCCTCCCCCTCTCTTTCTCCTGGCCGAGGCCCAACTGGCCCAGCAGCCAACCCACCTCGGCCCAACCACCCCGCAGGGGGTTTTCTGCAAAATGCCGTCGTCCTCCCCGCGCCTCCAAGCAGGAGCTGGCAGCACGCCGGCCACCCGATGGTGCCGGCGGCCCAGATGCCCCGCCGCCCCCCGGCGGCTATAAAGCTCGCCCCCGCCGCCGCCGACGAACCCTAGCCCCATTCCCCCTCTTCTCCCGCGCTCTCCCGCGAGGAAAACCTAACCCTAACCCGTGCAGATACCGACCGGCCGCCGTCGATTCCGCCGCCGGCGAGCTCCCCTGGCCTCCGCCGACCACTCCGTCGCGCTCCTGGTGAGCTGCTGCTCCTCCTCGTCCCCTCGTCTCTCTCCCTCGCCCTCTAGCCATGGCCGCCACGGCCATCGCCCCGCCCACCGCACCTCGCCGCCGGCCACTCTCCGGTGGCCAAAAGCGGGCGGCGCCGCCACCAAACGGCCCGCCGCGTCGAGCCGCCCCTTTCCCCCCTGCGCGCTCGTCCGATTACGGCCCGAATCGGCCGATTGCAAATCGGCCAGAGCTCACAGAGAGCCATGGCGCCGCTGACGTCATCATGACGTCAGCGTGACGTCATTTATAGTTTTTTTTATTTTCTGTAAATCATTTCTGTATTTATTTAAATAGGAAATAAATTGACAGGTGGACCCCATCTATCAGGATTTTAATAATTTCATAAATATTTTAGAAAATAATAATATTATGACATGTGGGTCCAACTTTATTATTATTTATATAATTTTCTGAAATTGATTTAAAATGAATTAAACTTGGGAAATTCATAAATAATTCATTTTAAATCAGAAAAATATAAAATTATATATCAAAATGATCAGAAAAACATTTCCTAATTGTTTATCCATGTTTCATACATCTTTGAACCAATTAAATATGAGCCTTAGTAGAAACCCTAATTTGACCCCTCTCATATGTCGGGGTTCGAAGCCGAACCCCTTATTTTCCGTCGATGCACCTAGGGTTACCCAAATCCCTTTAATATGACATGTCATCATATTGTATGTGCATTGCATTATACCATGTCTTGATTGTGCTCTTCCTTTCCGGTATTTGGTTCTTCTCGATAGGGACCGAACGCGAGCCTGAGATCAACGCCACCGAAGAGCAGCACCAGAACAACGAGGGACAAGGCAAGCCCTAACCTGGTTCATATATGGTTTCGAAATGCTTTTACTTCTGGTTCTTACATATTGCATCCGCTTCAAATATGTTTTATCGGCAGTTGTAGATATCCTATGTGTGCATATTCCATCCTTGTAGCCCAGAGTTCCTGATCCACCGCTCCCAGCAAAACTAGGTTGAGCTTTGTTCGCATCGCTAGAGCCATATATATAATATGCTTAGCCATGCTTAGCTGTTGAAGTCTGGTCCATCCGGTTGATGAATCAGAGCTACGAATGAACCTAGTTTGACAGGATGACGTGGTAAGATCAGTGATGATGTTAATAAACATGCTAAAGGCTTGGATGGGCCGCCACATGGGGATGTGGTGATTTGACTCGTTCTCGCCGATACTAGGACCTGAGTTCTTGCCTCTGGAACCAAGACTGAGCGTACAGCCACACGGGGCCCATGGGAACCCCTTGGCCCGAACTTACCTAGCTTACCCATGAGTCAATTAGTTTGCGAGTTCCATTTGCCATACGCATGGGGGAAAGGTGGAAAAGGTTTTCAAAGTGCATCATACAGGGCGTGGCTAGGGTGAAGGATGCTGGAGGCATTGAACTGGATCCCCTGCGCACAATGACCGGGACCGCCTCGGAGAGTGGCTACCTACGATGACGGAGCTCCCCAGTTAGTTTGACTCATGGAATAGGCGAAGTAAGGGAAAGGTTTTGGTCGACCACCCTCTGCCAGCACACCAAGGAAGTGTGTTAACTAGTGGCGCTAAGAGTCGGTCGGCGCGTGTGGGTAAAGTTGTACACCCCTGCAGGGTAAATCTTTTCGAAAAGCCGTGTCCACGGTTACGGACGACTTGGGAAAGGACGTGATGATCATAGACAACTTGAACCTGATCGTAAAACTTGATATCTATGTGTGAATAAGGATCCCTTCTCAGGGTGTCGAGGGGTGATCCTAGGTGATAGGTTCAGGTGATGATGAAGATTCGGTGGATTCAACATGATGATCTTAGAGCTAGAGTTGATATCGCTCTCTTACCCCTTTTGAAAATGGTCTGAATAGACGAGCTTCTGCTCCCTCCTGTTTACAAAGGAAAACTGGCTTTCCGCAAAATAAGCTCCACATAAAGCCTCGCATACCCGCTTTGCTAACAGGTTGTACTAAGTCTTGCTGAGTCCCTGTACTCAGCCTTGCATGCTTTGTTTCAGACGAAGTCCTTCCAACAGATGGTGGCTTCTACCTTGACGTCGACGAGTAGTTCGGAGTTCCTCAGGCGGCAGCCTGAGACTTATGGGCTGGGACGTCGCCTTATGTTATGGCCTCTTAGGCCCTTTGCAGTCTTGTTATCTAGATAACATAATTTGCTTTCCGTTGCTTGTTGAATTGTGGTCAGTGACCTCTGCGTGTAATAAATTTGGATCTTAACTCTGCTAAGAGTTGTAATATATTTGCTTTCAGTCGTAGAGTCACTGTTGTGTTACCGATTCTCACCCTGTAGGCCCTAGAGATCTAGGTTAGGCTTATGCCAGATGTGATATCTGGGTTTGTCTAGCCCTGACCTCCGGGGTCTCACATAGATTGTGGAGTTAATTATCATTATGATAGTATTGATGTGATCTATTCCTCCTTCATAGTGTAATGTGGACAGTGTGTGCACTATGTTAGTTCTTGGTTTATTTTGCAATGATCTATTATGCTCTAAGGTTATTTAAATATGAACATTGAATTGTGGAGCTTGTTAACTCCGGCATTGAGGGTTCGTGTAATCCTACGCAATGTGTTCATCATCCAACAAAAGAGTGTATGTAGCACATATGAGAAAGAGTTATTTATTATGCGATCAATGTTGAGAGTGTCCACTAGTGAAAGTGTAATCCCTAGGCCTTGTTCCTAAATACTGCTATCGCTGCTTGTTTACTGTTTTACTGCGTTACTACTGCTGCAATACTACCACCATCAACTACACGCCAGCAAGCTATTTTCTGGCACCGTTGCTACTGCTCATATATATTCATACCACCTGTATTTCACTATCTCTTCGCCGAACTAGTGCACCTATTAGGTGTGTTGGGGACACAAGAGACTTCTTGCTTTGTGGTTGCAGGGTTGCATGAGAGGGATATCTTTGACCTCTTCCTCCCTGAGTTCGATAAACCTTGGGTGATCCACTTAAGGGAAACTTGCTGCTGTTCTACAAACCTCTGCTCTTGGAGGCCCAACACTGTCTACAGGAAAAGAAGGGGGCGGGGAGGTTCTTGAATTTACCATGTTTGAAACCCAAAACCACCGTACTTCTGTTCATGCTTGACTTCATAAGACAGAGTTTAGGGTTAGGGGTAGATACATGATTTTTCTAGTTTGAATATGTCTAGACCATGTTTATCAATTTGAATGCTTACTATATGACATAACAAGGCTATGTGCTTTGGTTTTTCATTCTTTCGATTTTTTTCTGAATTTTTATGCCCATTTGAATCTTGGTCAAATCCTAGGTTCGACCAAGATTTAAACAAGTTTAAAACATGACAATGAAAAGGTAATTAATCATGGATCCTTCTTAATTAACCAGCCAGTCTAATTAAAATGAAGCTTTTTGGGAGGTTTTTGAAATTTCCATGTTTGAAACCCAAAACCACACTTCTCTGCTTCATGCTTGACTTCATATATAATTAAGACAAAGTTTAGGGTTAGGGGGTACATGATTTGTCTGGTTTGAATATGTCTAGACCTTGTTTATGAACTTGAATGCTTACTATATGACATAAGAAGACTATGTGCTTTGGTTTTTTATTTTATTTATTTTTTTATTTTATGCCCATTTGAATATTGGTCAAATCCTAGGTTTGACCAAGATTTAAACAAGTTTAAAATATGAAAATGAAAAGGTAAGCCTGGATCCTTCTTAACTAGTCACTCTAAAATGAAGCTTTAATTTTGGGAGGTTTTTGAAATTTCCATGTTTGAAACCAAAAACCACTTCTCTTCATGCTTGACTTCATAAGACAGAGTTTATGGTTTTAGAGGGGTAGATACATGATTTGTCTTATTTGAATATGTCTAGCTAGACCTTGTTTATCAACTTTTGAATGCTTACTATATATATGTATGTGACATAAGAAAACTATGTGCTTTGGTTTTTCATTTTTCTGATTTTTTTGTTAATTTGATGCACATTTGAATCTTGGTCAAATCCTAGGTTTGACCAAGATTTAAACAAGTATAGAACATGAAAATGAAAAGGGAAGCCTGTATCCTTCTTAGTCACCCTAAAATGAAGTTTTGGGAGGTTTTTGAAATTTCCATGTTTGAAACCCAAAACCACTTCTCTTCATGCTTGACTTCTTAAGACATAGTTTAGGGGTTAGCGGGTAGATACATGATTTGTATGGTTTGAATATGTCTAGACCTTGTTTATCAACTTTAATGCTTACTATATGACATAAGAAGACTATGTGCTTTGGTTTTTCATTTTTCTGTTTTTTTTTTTGAATTTTCTGCCAATTTTGTTTGACCAAGATTTAGACAAGTTTTACACGTGAAAACGAATAAGTAAGCCTGGATCCTTCTTAGTCACTCCAAAATGTACCAATTGATAGGTGCGTTAACTTTGCTTCATGGAAAAAATAATGTCATGTAAATGAGTTAACTTGGATTTCCTACCCTTGAATCCATAGGAAACTTTGTTCTAATGCACTATAATAATCAACCGAGCTTTTACACCAGCAGGTCTGTCACTTACGTGTGGTGCCCATGCGTGAGGTCCCACACTTCAGTGAGCACAAGTCACGTGCAATAGGTACGCAAACTCCCAGCCATTTTCTTTGTCAAGAGAAGACGCATCAGGATGCGTATTGGAAGTCTGTGGGGTCCTTCTGGATCCTTCGGTTGTCCCTCTCACAAAAAACAAATCTCTCTCATTATCGGCCTCGCCGACTCGCTCGCTCGCTCGCTCGCACCTCCTGCTCACTGACAAACCCTGCACAAAAGTCAACATCATCACCCGAAAAAGGGGAGACCATAATTCTCTCCCTTCTTCTCTCCTTCCGAGTGATCCCTCTTCCTCCGAGTTTCACTCGACGGGCAAACACACATGTGCTGCATAGTAATAATAAAAAGGTAGCAAAATCGACCTATGAATCTATAATTAAATAGGTTAAACTAGGGTTTTGCCCAGTACTACAGATCAAGGTTCAAAAAATCCAACTACGGGGTTCGAACAACCCCATTTCTAATCCAAGATTTTTTCGACCTCATCCAATGGCCTCAAACTATAGGCCGGGTTAGCATCTAGTGCAGTATGTGTGAGAATGTATGCACTATGTGTGCTATAACTTGTGTGTCTTTCAAATTTGAACCAAATTTGAATAAGTTTGAAATATTTGAAATGGGGCTTTTGGCTTAAACGTTTGAAACCCAAAACGACTTCTCCTCATGCTAGACTTCATAAGACCGAGTTTAGGGTTAGGGGGTAGATACATGATTTGTCTGGTTTGAATATGTCTAAACCTTGTTTATCAACTTGAATGCTTACTATATGACATAAGAAGACCATGTGCTTTTGTTTTTCATTTTTCTATTTTTAAAGAATTTTATGCACATTTGATTCTAGTCAAATCCTAGGTTCAACCAAGATTTAAACAAGTTTCAAGCATGAAAATGAAAACGTAAGCCAAGATCCTTCTTAATTAGTCACTCTAAAATATATGAAGCTTTTGGGACGTACTTGAAATTTCCATGTTTGAAACCCAAAACCAATTCTCTTCATGATTGACTTCATAAGACAGAGTTTAGGGTTAGGGGTAGATATACACATGATTTTTCTGGTTTGAATATGTCTAGACCTTATTTATCAACTTGAGTGTTTACTATATGACATAATTAAGAAGGCTATGTGCTTTGGTTTTTCATTCTTTAGATTTTTTGTCTGAATTTTTATGCCCATTTGAATCTTGGTCAAATCCTAGGTTTGACCAAGATTTAAATAAGTTTAAAACATGGAAATGAAAAGGTAAGCATCGATCCTTCTTAGTCGCTCTAAAATGAAGCTGAATTTTGGGAGGTTTTGAAATTTCCATGTTTGAAACCCAAAACCACTTCTCTTCATGCTTGACTTCATAAGACGAAGTTTAGGGTCGATAGGGGGTAGATACATGATTTGTCTTGTTTGAATATGTCTAGACCTTGTTTATCAACTTGAATGCTTACTATATGACATAAGAGGACTATGTGCATTGGTATTTCATTTTTTGATTTTTATGCCCATTTGAGAATCTTGGTAAAATCCTAGGTTTGTTGAGCAAGATTTAAACAAGTTTAACATGTGAAAATGATAAGGTAATTAAGTCTGGATCTTTCTCTTAGTAACTCTAAAATGAAGCTTTTGGGAGGTTCTTGAATTTACCATGTTTGAAACCCAAAACCACCGTACTTCTGTTCATGCTTGACTTCATAAGACAGAGTTTAGGGTTAGGGGTAGATACATGATTTTTCTGGTTTGAATATGTCTAGACCATGTTTATCAATTTGAATGCTTACTATATGACATAAGAAGGCTATGTGCTTTGGTTTTTCATTCTTTCGATTTTTTTCTGAAATTTTATGCCCATTTGAATCTTGGTCAAATCCTAGGTTCGACCAAGATTTAAACAAGTTTAAAACATGACAATGAAAAGGTAATTAATCATGGATCCTTCTTAATTAACCAGCCAGTCTAATTAAAATGAAGCTTTTTGGGAGGTTTTTGAAATTTCCATGTTTGAAACCCAAAACCACACTTCTCTGCTTCATGCTTGACTTCATATATAATTAAGACAAAGTTTAGGGTTAGGGGTACATGATTTGTCTGGTTTGAATATGTCTAGACCTTGTTTATGAACTTGAATGCTTACTATATGACATAAGAAGACTATGTGCTTTGGTTTTTTATTTTATTTATTTTTTATTTTATGCCCATTTGAATATTGGTCAAATCCTAGGTTTGACCAAGATTTAAACAAGTTTAAAACATGAAAATGAAAAGGTAAGCCTGGATCCTTCTTAACTAGTCACTCTAAAATGAAGCTTTAATTTTGGGAGGTTTTTGAAATTTCCATGTTTGAAACCCAAAACCACTTCTCTTCATGCTTGACTTCATAAGACGAAGTTTAGGGTCGATAGGGGGTAGATACATGATTTGTCTGGTTTGAATATGTCTAGACCATGTTTATCAAATCCTAGGTTTGACCAAGATTTAAACAAGTTTAAAACATGAAAATGAAAAGGGAAGCATGTATCCTTCTTAGTCACTCTAAAATGAATTTTTTGGGAGGTTTTTGAAATTTCCATGTTTGAAACCCAAAACCACTTCTCTTCATGCTTGACTTCATAAGACATAGTTTAGGGGTTAGGGGTAGATACATGATTTGTATGGTTTGAATATGTCTAGACCATGTTTATCAACTTTAATGCTTACTATATGACATAAGAAGACTATGTGCTTTGGTTTTTCATTTTTCTGATTTTTTTAGAATTTTGATGCACATTTGAATCTTGGTCAAATCTTAGGTTTGACCAAGATTTAAACTAGTATATATAGAACATGAAAATGAAAAGGGAAGCCTGTATCCTTCTTAGTCACCCTAAAATGATGTTTTTGGGAGGTTTTTTAAATTTCCATGTTTGAAACCCAAAACCACTTATCTTCATGCTTGAGCAAGATTTGACCAAGATTTAAACAAGTTTAAATCATGAAAATGGAAAGGTAAGCCTGGATCCTTCTTAGTCGCTCTAAAATGAAGCTTTTGGGATGTTCTTGAAATTTCCATGTTTGAAACCCGGCCAAAACGACTTTTCTTCATGCTAGACTTCATAAGATCGACACGGGGTACATACATGATTTGTCTGGTTTGGATATATCTAGACCTTGTTTATCAACTTGAATGCTTACGATATGACATAAGAACACTATGTGCTTTTTGTTTTTCATTTTTTTGCCTATTTGTATCTTGGTCAAATCCTAGGTTTGACCAAGATTTAAACAAGTTTAAAACATGAAAATGAAAAGGGAAACATGTATCCTTCTTAGTCACTCTAAAATGAAGTTTTTGGGAGGTTTTTGAAATTTCCATGTTTGAAACCTAAAACCACTTCTCTTCATGCTTGACTTCATAAGACAGAGTTTAGGGTTAGAGGGGTAGATACATGATTTGTCTTATTTGAATATGTCTAGCTAGACCTTGTTTATCAACTTTTGAATGCTTACTATATATATATGTGACATAAGAAGACTATGTGCTTTTGTTTTTCATTTTTCCGATTTTTTAATTTTATGCCCATTTAAATCTTGGTCAAATCCTAGGTTTGACAATGATTTAAACAAGTTTCAAATATGAAAATGAAAAGGTAAGCATGGATCCTTCTTAGTCACTCTAAAATGAAGCTTTTGATAGGTTTTTGAAATTTCCATATTTGAAACCCAAAACCACTTCTCTTCATGCTTGACTACATAAGACAAAGTTTAGGGTTAGGGGGTAGATACATGATTTTTCTTGTTTGAATATGTCTAGACCCTTGTTTATCAACTTTAATGCTTACTATATGACATAAGAAAACTATGTGCTTTGGTTTTTCATTTTTCTGATTTTTTTGGAATTTTGATGCACATTTGAATCTTGGTCAAATCCTAGGTTTGACCAAGATTTAAACAAGTATAGAACATGAAAATGAAAAGGGAAGCCTGTATCCTTCTTAGTCACCCTAAAATGAAGTTTTTGGGAGGTTTTTGAAATTTCCTTGAAACCCAAAACCACTTAATCTTCATGCTTGACTTCGTCATAAGACAGAGTTTAGGGGTTAGGGGGTAGATACATGATTTGTCTAGTTTGAATATGTCTAGACCTTGTTTACCAACTTTAATGCTTACTATATGACATATAAGAAGACTATGTGCGCTTTGGTTTTTCATTTTTTTCATTTTTTTATTTTATGCCCATTTGAATCTTGGTCAAATCCTAGATTTGACCAAGATTTAAACAAGTTTAAAACATGAAAATGGAAAGGTAAGCCTGGATCCTTCTTAGTCGCTCTAAAATGAAGCTTTTGGGATGATTTTGAAATTTCCATGTTTGAAACCCAAAACCAATTCTCTTCATGCATGCTTGACTTCATAAGACAGAGTTTAGGGTTAGGGGGTTAGATACATTATTTGTCTAGTTTGAATATGTCTAGACTTTGTATATCAACTTGAATATATTATTGTACCATGTCTCCACACAGCCCAAAATGCACATATTTTCAAAAGTTTTCATGCATGAGTACTTGTAACTAGTAAAAATAGAAAGTAAAAATAGGAACCCCATGTATGAAGGATACTAAAAAGAACTCTTTCACATTTTTTTGGTATAGATTATGAGTTTGCTTGGCTTCATACACAAGTGAGTACATGTCATGCAAAAATTAACACGAAATTTAGTTATCATGACCCATTTTTGGCAGGCATTGTGCATATCGCCTTGAGAAACATCTTTGCGAGCTAGTGTATTAAACGTTTATTCACATATAATGGATTTTTTACTTTATTAGTGCACACAATGACAGAATCGGCCAAATGTGTATGATTTTTGTGAAGGTGCTAGAAAAACAAGATGCACTACGATGAAGCATGAAAGGAGGCAAGGGGAGGGATAGTGAAGAGGTGGGAGAGACCGAGAGATGAACCGCAAGGTAATTAAAAAATTGGGGCCAAAACGATTCCAACTTCCTAGGCATTGACCAACTTTGCCCCTCTTAACCCAACGTGGCAGTGAACCCGTATAAGCAACAACTTCCTCTTACTCCGCTTCTCCGAAATGGTAAGAGAACCTCTCCAGCTTAAGTGACCAATCGACATAGCTATGGCCTTCCGACTTGGCTCTGGTCGCCGCGCGCGTAGTCCTACCACCGACGAGGAAGCGGAGCATCAGCGCCGCCTTCGCTTCGTCCATCGCGCACCAAGGCATAACCCGCCCGCTCTGCACTGGCCGGTTGTTCAGCCCGCGGCGGCGGCGCTGGCCGTGGAGCCCCTCGCCAGCCGCTTCCCGTGCGGGCCGATGGATGCAGAGGCAGGGATCTCCCACGCAACCCCGCATGCGACGCCCGCTCGGCCCTGGCCGGCTTTTCCGCCCGCGCATGCCGCATGGTTTTCTTTGCCAGCAGGTGAGATCCCCTTCCCGGCCGGCGCGAACGATGCGGAGGCAGGGAGCTCCCGTGGCCAGCCGCCTAATCCGACCGCACTTCAGGCGGTGCCGGCCGTGGAGCCAGGCCGTTCTTTCGAAGCGCATCACGGCGACGCCCTTTGCAGGAGCAACACCGCCAAGGAGCTCGTATATAACGTGATGTTCCCGGCACTCTATAGATGCCGGGATGCTCTGCAAGCTTTCGTGCAGGCTAAGAATGCGGCGGCTGCAAATCCCAGGGACGCAGCATTGCAGCGGCGCGCCGATGAGGCTAAGGTGGCGCACGCTTTCCACCAGGCGTGCCTCGACAGGCTTAACATCCAGCACGGCTTCGTGCAACCGCCAAACGCCGCTCCAGCTAAGATCCAAAAATACTCCGGTGAGCATATCACTCCGGAGTAGAACAATCCAATTTCTAGTACTGTAGGAGTACTTTATTAGTGCACAAACCTGGCGAAATTAAAGGTGTGTTCTTTGTGTGTGATGTAAATCTAAAAATTTGAAGGTTCTAGCAAAAACATTTCTTCACAAATATTCGATGTGTTTGCTTGGCCTTATCTATATATCCGGTGAGCATATATGGATGCCAAATCCTTTACAAACTTAGGGCTCCTTTGATTCATAGGAATATGAAGAGTGTAGGAATAGGAAAGGTGTAGGATTGGAATGTCATGCCAAGTTGAATCCTATAGGAATATGGTGTGTCTTTGATTGTAGCAAAGGAATTTTTCCATGAGGTATGAGCTAATGCTTTTTTCCTATAGGATTTGTACTACAAGATTCCTATAGGAATAATTCCTATAGGATATGTTCCTATGAATCAAATGACTTGTATAGAAATTTTCCTATAGGATCCAATTCCTACATAATTCCTATATCAATCCTATGAATCAAAGGAGCCCTTATATTTTTTAAGAGATCGATGTGCATGCATCTATCTCGCCATGGTAAATTAATGAAACAAGTTGCATATTTGCCAGAATTCCAAACTTCGTGAGCAGTATAGAGATCGAGACCTTAATTAATTATTATGGGTAGGATGCATGCATGCATGGCCATTTTCTAGGGTTTTAAAGGATACTAGAGCTTTTCTAGGTTAATTTGCAACTATATGTATATTTGTTTTCTAGTTCTGGGCTGATCATTAAACTCAACATTGAGTTGTAGATTATGTGAAATTAGTACATGCCATAAAATATAGTAATTTTTTATGTACCCTACGAGGCAGTACGTGTGGTGTACCCTTAATTATTAATTGGTAGACATGTACCGTTGGCATGTTTGAAGAAAATTTGAATTTGGAAGAAGTTTTTTAAGTAAAATTAACGCAAGCACAAAATCATGTGTGATGGTGAAATTTCTAGAACAAATTAATACAAACCTAGTAATATGAGTTTGTTTGGCTTTCTGCCCACAAGTGAGTATTGTGCGCATGTACTTTGATGCAAAATCCCGCCATACAAAACTTTTTAGTTATCATATGACCTCAAGTTTGGAAGAGATCGTATTTTAAGCAACTTCACAAACAAGAGATTCTAACAATTATATGCATGCATGAAAGAATGATTTCCCTTTTTTATTACTGTACAAAAATGGCTAGATGTGTGTTATTTGTGAAGGAGGGCTACCAAATTTTAACAGTTGCACATTATTGTCATAATTCCACCTTTTGGAAGCAGTAGGGTAGACATGCTTTCCGCTTGGTAGGATGTGTTAGTGCCATCAATTTTGTAGATATAGGTTCAAGGATTTGTTCATCTTAATCTGCAACTATATATGGATTTTTAAGCTTTTGCCTAGTAATTAAACTCATAATTGAAATAATGTAGGTTATTTAACTACATACATGCCATAAATTCTGACAGGAAATACTTGGACGTGCCTTGCGAGGGTGGTAACAAACAAGAACACAATGACCAAACTTCAAATGCCAATCCACCCACCAAGCTATACGATTGGCATGTACAATCGATCGACTCCTTCTAATCAAATTTGAATACAATAGAAGAAGTTTAAAAAAATTTCAAAATGAGATCAACTTGTGCATTGAGTCATCCTTTGTTATTTATTTGCTTGTAAAAATAGAAACATAGGCATATGAATGTATTCGAAACACTTCACTTTTCAACGGGGAAGGGACCCGAAGGTCCCAGAAAAACAAAAAAAGATTACAATAGTAGTACTCCTTTGAGAAGGCAGTAGAAGAAGGATCCTCGAAGAGCCAAATGCTTTTATTATCCACAGCTGTTCGGCTCTTTTCCTTCTCGTGTAAGCTATCGCGCAATGATTATACTAATGGTCGGATGGTAGTACAACCATTTTCGCAAACTTCTGCGCCCTTCGTCATGTCAGCATCGTATCCCAGTGTGCAAGCAGTCTGCTCGAATGAAATACTCCTAAGTACGTACGGTATTCCCTCCAAAGACACACCACACGGTATTCCCTCCAAAGACGCACCGTCGCCCCGATCTGCTCGAATGAAATACTCCAAAATACTTCTGCGCCCTTCGTCATGTCAGCATCGTATCCCAGTGTGCAAGCAGTCTCCTATGAAATGGAGACGACATTTTGTTGAAAAGTGTCGGTGCATGCTATATACCACACTAGTATGAGAGTTTTTACAGCATTATTCCGATTTCCACAGAATGCATTAAATTTGGACGCGATGCCACACTGACAAGAGTGGTTTAAACAAGGCCATTATTTTTATTATGTTATATTACTACAATACTCCAAGGTAGCACTAGTAGCCTTCGGTTGTACTCTGCCGGTCGCGCTGCCTCATTCGACCAGACTTTATTCTTCTTCTCATATATATATACAAAATACTGTCTGCCGAGGTTCGATGACCGCACCGTCGCCCCTCTCCGCGCCGCCGTCTTGGGCCGCGCCACCATTCTCCCCGCCGAGTTCTCCCCCGTCCCCGACGCACCACCGTCAAGCACCACCGGACCGATCTTCGCAGGTATGTACATCTCCAACCTCCGGCGAGTACAGAGGTTCATCGGTCATTGTGTTCGATATAACCTTAATTTGGGGATTGCAATGTGAGTAACTTACTGGGTTTTCTAGGAAATGAAAACGGCGTCGCTCGATGCCTACACTGCGTCGGCGGATACATGGAAAGCGGAGACGGATGCTCTGCATGCATCGGCGGAGACATGTAAAGCGGATGCGGATGCGGAGGCAAAGGCGAAGGCGGTGGCTAGGACGGGCCCGGGCGCTGTGGCGCTGGCAAATGCTCGTATCGAAGCTGCATTTTGTTGGAAAGTCTTGGCGCGTGCTTCGAGAGTTTTGGCGGCGCAGCCGGGAGAACCGTCGGAGGCTTCGAAGCTGGCTGCTTTGAACGCGTCGAGAGCTTGGATGGTGACTTCATCTAAGGCGGCGCTTGTTGCATATGATCGTGACTCGTCAACCCCTTTGTAAGTTCTACCTTCCCCAACTGCAATGAGGTTAGATCTGGTGGATTGGGTTTTTTGCCCAAACCAGACGTGATGATGCATTGAGATGTTTTTGTATTTTTGATGATGCATTCTGCTTCTTTTGTAATTTGGGTGATTCATTATGCTTTTTAGGTAGTAATTTTTCTGATGCACTCACCTCTTCAGGAATTTTTCATGGTTTTTTTTGTTTTTGTTTTTCTGTCAACCTAGCTAATGCTCTCTGCTGTTTAGCCAAAAGTTGGATGATGCATTGTACTGTTTACATATATTTTACTCTGATGATGCATTTTGCTCTTTTAGCCTTTTAGGTAATTTTTCTGATTCCTTGAACAGTGTGGGAAATTTCGATGAAGAATTTTGCTGTCAACTTAGATGATGTATTGTGCTGTTTACATTTTATTACCTATATCAAAGCTAACCCCATCTGATGTTACCACAGCGTTTTGGGTCCTGTAGAGGTCTCTTTTTCCTCCAATCGTGTTGACACGTTAGCAATTATTACTGTATATGCGAGATTGCCTTCCGTTGGTGCGTCCTATTTTTGTGGTGTTTTTTTTTGCAAATTAAGGGCTTCATTGATTATGCAACAGGATTACAATTGCATTGTCCTGTTTACAATATTTTGATTTTGCTGATGCATTGTGCTGTTCACATTATTTTGATTTTGCTGATGCATTGTCCTGTTTACATTATTTTGATTTTGCTGATGCATTGTGCTGTTTACACTATTTTGATTTTGCTGATGCACCGTGCAGTTTAGGAAACTTTGATGATGAATTAGATGATGCATTTTGCTGCTTAGTCAAATTAGATGTTGCATTTTGTTTTAAAAAATAGATGATGCAGTGTGCTGTTTACATAATTTTGACGATGCATCGTGCGATTTGCATAATCCTACCAGCTTCAGTCGAAGGACACCCACAACAATCAACGATCTGCCTGGAGATGTAGTCTCTCAGATTCTTGTCAGGCTTCCTCCCCATCCAACCTGCTTACTAGCTGCATCAGGCACCAAGAAAGCATGGAGGCAATGTATGGGAAGCAATTATTTCAGAAAGCTAACTGTGTCACACAACGGAGGAAACCCGTTGCTAGGGTTTTTCACCAACAACTCCGAGGACAATCGATTCATCACAGAGCATGATCTTCACCCGGCCATCTTGAAGATGCTGGCAATCCCGTCTCAAGTGAACGGTCCCAAAATCTATGTCCTGGGATGCCGCGATGGTATGGTGCTACTCCATTCTAATGTATCCAGTGGGTATATATCAGTCTGGGATCCAATTAGGCAAGTTCTCACAGCGATACCAGAACCACCATTGTGGCGCAATCACACAATTGAAAGCAGCGGCTCAATTCTCTGTTCGAGAAACAACTCTGAACCGTTTACACATTGTGGCAAGTTCTCGGTTGTTTGGATAACAACTAAACGTTACGATGCACAGGCTCATATCTACTCACCAGATTCAAAAGAATGGGAGTTTCTAGCTCGATCAACTCCGATGCTGTCAGAGATTGACCGTAGACCGGCAACTCTCATAGGGGGTATTTTGTACTGGCCAACGAAGTCTAGATATATCATTGAGCTTGACCATGCAAAGAAGGCTCTGAAATATATTCAGTGCCCTCATGAGACGCATGATATATTCATGCTTAACATTCACATCTTCAAGGGACATAATGGAGATGTTGCCCTTGCTGTTATAAGAGACTTCACCCTACAAACATGGGCCAGTACAAGATCATCAACAGGCGATCACGAGTCATGGACATGTCATATAAATTTTGAATTGGATACTTTTTTTGGCCTTGACACATCATTTCCATACAATTGGAAACATGCAGTAAGGTTACTCTGCGTATTTGAGGACAAAAATGAGCTGGTTGTACGGGCAAAGGAGGGAGTATTCCAATTAGATATGAGCAACTGGCAGTGGAGAAAGTACAATTCTGCTAGACGTTGGTGCACTTTACATCCCTACTCAGTTAGACCGGGTTAGTCATTCATATGTAACCTTTGCATTCATTTACATATGACTTTTGCTGATCAATTTGTTCATTTCCTGACAGTAACCGACCTGATCCAGAGTGCAACATCAAGGACACGAAAAAGAACGCGCTGTCAGGAACCCATCTAATTCAAAGTTCAACATCCATAAGAGAAAAGGAAGTCGCATATGAAGGAGCAAGGCTTGTTTGGGCAAGAAGTGATAGCCCAGCTTTTGTTTGGTCTGATGTCTTTTAGTTTTCGTTCTGGTGGAAATGTCGCTGCACCATTTGTTTGTACTGCAGCTCCATAGTGCTAGCTGCTAGTACGTTGGCGCTGTCCTACGTCTGCTTGTTTTGGGGGCATAAATATGCCACGAAACCTTTGTTTTATGTGATCAAACGGTCATCTCTGCATGTATATGTTCGGGTTCTGATGAAACCTTTTTTGTGATCTGTACATATATTTGAGTCAGTCTGTGTTTTGTTTTATGATGGGCAGGAGTATTTGTTTTACTACACCATTGTTTATCCGAATTGTATTACTCACTCTATTCAAAAAGTTAGCGGCTCACCTTTTTCCTTCAAGATACGGATGTATCTACACACTAAAAACATATATAGATGAAACCATCTTCAGACAAAGTTTAGTCACTTATGTATGGACGGGGGTAGTATTATTTATGTTGTGCTCCCAAACAAGCAGACATCGGACAGCGCCTGTTTAAAGTTCATATGTGTAATCTTATTCCCTTTGGAAGTTAAGCATTAAACTCTACTAGTACAACCGTGGTGGTCTTGTGATGTAGTACTCTTTTGATGCATTTGTGATGTAGTAGTACAGTACTTTTTTTTGAACTGGTATAGTACTATCTAAGAAGAGTACTCCCTCCGATTCACATTCATTTTACACCAAGAAATATGGATCGGAGCGAGGGAGTAAATTAAACATGGCATCTCGTGCATGAAGCTTGACAGATCGATCAGGTTGGCTAGAATGGCAATACAATGCTCCTCATTAGGCAAATGCATGCCATGTACGATAGTATACATCCAGTAAAGAAGTCTATACTGACATAAAAAAGACTACATTGGGGATGAGAGTCAATTGGGGAATCTACAATACATAAAATCTTGCTCGTAGCTGATTTTGGCTAAGAGGGTTTTACTCACATTACACGTGCCACTTTCCTTGTCTGCAAAACAAGTTCCAATAAAGGAAGAGGAAAGAAGAGGACATTGTGGGCGAGATTGAACACCTTTTTATGTGTTAAGCTGAGGCCTTGTTTAGCTGAGGATTTCGACTTAGGCCTAACAGCTCAGCACACCCAGAAATAAATTTCCTTGCGTGCACCACTGTCAGCAAAAATAACAAAATTAGCACGCAAGATTAAGAATGAAGTGAATTTAAGTAACTTGGTTAGCTTTTCAAGCAATATATTCAGAGAAAGAGCACACATGTCCGGCTAGAAATAATCGTAAGAGAAGAACAATAAATCTAAGGCATCCCACTTCATATGCAGAAGGGACGCGACAGCGCATGGATTCATACCTTGAGTCGACTCTGGCTCGTAGAAGGGCGGTCGCGCCTCGAGGATGCCGGCGACGTCTCCACCTCGATCTCACATGTGACTGCTTCTCGGTGGGCGGTGCGCCACGCCATGTAGAAGATCTATCAACCCCAAGAGGAAGGTATGATGCGCACCGGCAAGTTTTCCTCAGAAAGAAACCAAGGTTTATCGAACCAGGAGGAGCCAAGAAGCACGTTGAAGGTTGATGGCGGCGGGATGAGTGCAACACCAGGGATTCCCGCCAACGTGGAACCTGCACAACACAACCAAAGTACTTTGCCCCAACGAAACAGTGAGGTTGTCAATCTCACCGGCTTGCTGTAACAAAGGATTAACCGTATTGTGTGGAAGATGATTGTTTGCAGAAACAGTAGAACAAGTATTGCAGTAGATTGTATTTCAGTAAAGAGAATTGGACCGGGGTCCACAGTTCACTAGAGGTGTCTCTCCCATAAGACAAACAGCATGTTGGGTGAACAAATTACAGTTGGGCAATTGACAAATAAAGAGAGCATGACAATGCACATACATATCATGATGAGTATAGTGAGATTTAATTGGGCATTACGACAAAGTACATAGACCGCCATCCAACTGCATCTATGCCTAAAAAGTCCACCTTCAGGTTATCATCCGAACCCCTTCCAGTATTAAGTTGCAAAGCAACAGACAATTGCATTAAGTATGGTGCGTAATGTAATCAACAACTACATCCTTAGACATAGCATCAATTTTTATCCCTAGTGGCAACAGCACAACACAACCTTAGAACTTTCTGTCACTGTCCCAGGTGTCAATGCAGGCATGAACCCACTATCGAGCATAAATACTCCCTCTTGGAGTTACAAGCATCTACTTGGCCAGAGCATCTACTAGTAACGGAGAGCATGCAAGATCATAAACAACACATAGATATAACTTTGATAATCAACATAACAAGTATTCTCTATTCATCGGATCCCAACAAACGCAACATATAGAATTACATATAGATGATCTTGATCATGATAGGCAGCTCACAAGATCCGACAATGATAGCACAATGGGGAGAAGACAACCATCTAGCTACTGCTATGGACCCATAGTCCAGGGGTAGACTACTCACACATCACACCGGAGGCGACCATGGCGGCGTAGAGTCCTCCGGGAGATGAATCCCCTCCCAGTGTGCCGGAGGCGATCTCCTGATCCCCCGAGATGGGATCGGTGGCGGCGTCGGAAGGTTTTCCATCTGGCTCTCGGTACTGGGGGTTTCGTCACGGAGGCTTTAAGTAGGCGGAAGGGCAGGCCACACGAGGGGCCCAGATGACAGGGCCGCGCGGCCAAGACCTAGGCCGCGCCGCCCTGTAGTCTGGCCGCCTCGTGGCCCCACTTCGTCTCCTCTTCGGACTTCGGAAGCTGGAAAAATAGGACCCTGGCGTTGATTTCGTCCAATTCGAGAATATTTCGTTACTAGGATTTCTGAAACCAAAAACAGCAGAAAACAGAACGGCACTTCGGCATCTTGTTAATAGGTTAGTTCCAAAAAATGCACGAATATGACATAAAGTGTGCATAAAACATGTAGATAACATCAATAATGTGGCATGGAACATAAGAAATTATCGATACGTCGGAGACGTATCAGCATCCCCAAGCTTAGTTCTCGTCCCGAGCAGGTAAAACGATAACACAGATATTTCTGGAGTGACATGCCATCATAATCTTGATCATACTATTTGTAAAGCATATGTAGTGAATGCAGCGATCAAAACAATATATATGACATGAGTAAACAAGTGAATCATATAGCAAAGACTTTTCATGAATAGCACTTCAAGCATCAATAAGTCTTGCATAAGAGTTAACTCATAAAGCAATAATTCAAAGTAAAGGTATTGAAGCAACACAAAAGAAGATTAAGTTTCAGCGGTTGCTTTCAACTTATAACATGTATATCTCATGGATATTGTCAACATAGAGTAATATAATAAGTGCAATATGCAAGTATGTAGGAATCAATGCACAGTTCACACAAGTGTTTGCTTCTTGAGGTGGAGAGAAATAGGTGAACTGACTCAACAATAAAGTAAAAGAATGGTCCTCCATAGAGGAAAAGCATCGATTGCTATATTTGTGCTAGAGCTTTGATTTTGAAAACATGAAACAATTTTGTCAACGGTAGTAATAAAGCATATGTATCATGTAAATTATATCTTATAAGTTGCAAGCCTCATGCATAGTGTACTAATAGTGCCCGCACCTTGTCCTAATTAGCTTGGACTACCGGATCATCACAATGCACATGTTTTTACCAAGTGTCACAAAGGGGTACCTCTATGCCGCCTGTACAAAGGTCTAAGGAGAAAGCTCGCATTGGATTTCTCGCTATTGATTATTCTTCAACTTAGACATCCATACCGGGACAACATAGACAACAGATAATGGACTCCTCTTTTATGCATAAGCATGTAACAACAATTAATAATTTTCTCATTTGAGATTGAGGATATATGTCCAAAACTGAAACTTCCACCATGGATCATGGCTTTAGTTAGCGGCCCAATGTTCTTCTCTAACAATATGCATGCTTAACCATAAGGTGGTAGATCGCTCTTACTTCAGACAAGACGAACATGCATAGCAACTCACATGAAATTCAACAATGAATAGTTGATGGCGTCCCCAGTGAACATGGTTATCGCACAACAAGCAACTTAATAAGAGATAAAGTGCATAATTACATATTCAATACCACAATAGTTTTTAAGCTATTTGTCCCATGAGCTATATATTGTAAGGTGATGATGGAATTTTAAAGGTAGCACTCAAGCAATTTACTTTGGAATGGCGAAAATACCATGTAGTAGGTAGGTATGGTGGACACAAATGGCATAGTGGTTGGCTCAAGTATTTTGGATGCATGAGAAGTATTCCCTCTCGATACAAGGTTTAGGCTAGCAAGGCTTATTTGAAACAAACACAAGGATGAACCGGTGCAGCAAAACTCACATAAAAGACATATTGAAAACATTATAAGACTCTACACCGTCTTCCTTGTTGTTCAAACTCAATACTAGAAATTATCTAGACCTTAGAGAAACCAAATATGCAAACCAAATTTTAGCATGCTCTATGTATTTCTTCATTAATGGGTGCAAAGCATATGATGCAAGAGCTTAATCATGAGCACAACAATTGCCAAGTATCACATTACCCAAGACATTTATAGCAATTACTACATGTATCATTTTCCAATTCCAACCACATAACAATTTAACGAAGGAGAAACTTCGCCATGAATACTATGAGTAGAAACTAAGGACATACTTGTCCATATGCTACAGCGGAGCGTGTCTCTCTCCCTGTTGACTGCCAAAACCCACCGGCGGGCAGCGACTGTCAACACCGTAGAGCCGGGAAGAGCCTAGAGCTGCGGCTGGCTGAGACCCCTCCGAGCGACGGCCCGCAATGCTCTTCTGGTCACACGCGGCGATGCGAAGTGCAAGGGCGTGCCACCTGACCTATACCTGGTCGGAAGGTGATGGGGATGCCTCGCTTAGTTTCCTGCAGGCATACACGTAAACATTAAATACGAGCCTCGATCGGCTCTCAGGTTATCCTGTGAATCGGCTCAAAGAGCCGATCCACCCATGATTCGTACGGGGTGCACGAATATATGGTGATCCTGCTTGATCAAGATAAAGCTAATTAGATCTACGACGATTTAGGGTTTTCACCGCATAATCGGATCATCCTACTCCAGGTTGGGCCTCGCGGCCACGCACGGTGATCGTAAGCCGATCCTAAACAAGGCCTAAAAACCAACGTGAAGTTGATCCTCGGAACATCCTGTTTAGGACTTGCGAACGCCACCCTACGTGCCGCTGGATCCTCCACCCCTTTGTAAGGCCTAACTATTGCAGATATTAAACTAATCCTTGCAGAACAAGGAGCAATCGTAACGGATCAGATCTACTAAATAAAGATCAAGCGGGGTGCCGCCCCCACACCTGAGATAGGTGTGAGGGCGGCTAGACATGCAAGGGTTGCACTACGTAAGCATGTTATACGAAGAACTATGCTAACCCTAACACATCTATGATAACTACGTTGCTCGCCATCAAAGACGCTTCAGTACGAGCAACGCATGAACAACGTGGAGCTTGTGCTGCCTAGATCGCAAGATGCGATCTAGGCAGCATGTCGCTTACCTGATAGAAACCCTCGAGACGAAGGAGTTGGCGATGCGCCGAGATTGGTTTGTTTTGGGTTGAACGTGAGTTGTTGTTTATTCCATAAACCCTAGATACATATTTATAGTCCAGCGGACTTTCTAATTCGGACGTGCACCTAACCGTGCACGAGTAAAACTCTAACTTTTAATCTAAAGATACGATCTAATATATTACAGATACATGGGCAATTCAGCCCAACTTCGTGTATAAGGCCGATCTTCGTATTCTCTCCATATATAACCTTCAAGCTTATCTTGATCGTGGCCCACCTCCAACTTGGTCAAATTCTGGTAACACATGCCCCCTGGTTTTGGAAATGATATTTCCAAAATCATTACGCTTTTCTTTCGTCGGGTCATGTCGTGCGAGCAACCATTGCAGATTTTCGCATGATGCCCCGTCTTCTCGATGTTCCGATTTGACTGTTCACGGCATTGCCTCCGAAACTGCCGTGGCATTGAATTTCTTCACCGTAGCCCCTTTTATTTAACCGCTCAGCAGTTCGCCACTTCACCATCCTGCTCTGTCTGGCCATCGGCACCAAAACCCCAATCTCCCACAGCCATGTCTTCCTCTTCTTCCTCTTCCTCATCGGTCTTCCACGACTCCTCCTCCGAGCTTTCCTACGGGTCCTCCTCCTCCCGCGAGACGCCGCCGATATCCGCGCCCCGAAGCATGGGACCGAAGACCACGCCTTCCTCTGGTCCGAAGACGACCAGTCCCTGACCGCGGGGACGAAGATCTTCGTTCCTTGCCGTCGGGGAACGGAGTCGGAGAGCGAGGACGATCGTTCCCCTGGGACGGCTGCCCCACCTCTGAAGAAGAGGAAGAGGAAGACGACGATGACGACGACGACTCCCTCGAGGGCTACCCGCCGAAGCGCCTCCGCATGTGGTGGGACGACGACAGCAGGCGACGATGAAGACGAAGATGAAGCTCCCGTAGAAGGCTATGGGAGCAGCGACGAGGAACCCATCGGCAGCAGTGCCGATGAGAGTTCCGAGGATGACGACGAAGGAAGCGATGGCCCGTAGATTAGGATCTACTAGTGTAGGCCTAGCAGTAGTAGATTGGTCAATAGACCCTTCTTTTGTTCTTCCTTCCTGAGAAATCGGCTCTTTCTTTGTAAGAAATCCCCTTATCAATGAAGAAAATCCCTTAATTAATTTCGCTCCCTTGCCGATTGTCGAATGGAGTTGTCGTACAGGGAGCCGATAGCAGAACATCGGCTCATATTGCTGTCTGAGGTCAAGCTATTGTATAAACAGGCCTAAGTCGCGCCCAAACCATTAGACTGAATCCCTCAGCAATCATTAGGAGATCTCACGTCGTGGTCAGGAAGCTGTTGTATAAACCATTATTTCGCTAAAGTCGATATCAGCGTATCGGCTTTGTTTTCTGAAGTCGATGCCCGTGCATCGGCTGTACTTGCATACTGTTAATCTCCATACGTTTTCTCAAGTCGATGTCTGTGCATCGGCTATGATTTCTTTATTATTTTTTTTTTTACTGGCCGATTCTGAAATCGGCCCCCATATCTTACTGTCCATCATCCCACATGCTTGGGAAATATTTCTTGAGGTGTTGACCATTTACAGCCACTGGGAACTTTTCGCCGCTCAACTCCTCCAGCATGTATGCATTACCCTTCAAGGCCTGGACAACTTTGTACGGACCGTGCCAATTAGGAGACCATTTGCCATATGCCTTATCCCTGGTTCCCAATGGCAACACAGCTTCCCACACAAGATCACCAACTTGGAACTCCTTTGGCCTAACCTTTTTGTTGTAAGCACGAGCCACCCTGGCTTTGTTCTCCTTAATCTTCTCCAACGACCAAAGCCTGAGTTCTGTTGCGTCCTCAATAGTGTCGCTCATCAAAGCTGCATATTCTTCAGCTGTCAGATCATTCTGAAACGTGACACGTCTTGATCCAGCCGTAATTTCCCAAGGTAATACGGCTTCCTGTCCATAGACAAGCTGGTACGGCGAAGTCTTTATGGCTCCATGGCACGACATGCGGTAGGCCCATAATGCTTCTGATAACTTCTCATGCCAATCCCGAGGGTTCTCGTCGATTTTTCTCTTGATCAACTTGATCAGACTCTGATTGGACGCCTCAGCCTGCCCGTTAGCTTGAGCATAGTACGGGGATGATCGGATCAATTTAATCCCTAAGTCATCACAGAACTTCCTGAATTCTTTAGAAGTAAAGACCGAACCTCCATCGGTCGTGATGGTTTGGGGAATCCCAAACCTATGAATGACGTGTTCTTTCACAAACTTGATCACATCTTCTGATTTCACCTTTTTCATAGGGACGGCTTCCACCCACTTAGTGAAGTAATCTGTGATAACCAAAATCCATTCATGTTTTTTACTTGACGCCGGATGGATTTTGCCGATCATATCCATGCCCCACCCCCGAAACGGCCAAGGCTTGATGATGGGGTTCATCGCTGATGCTGGCACCATCTGAATCTTTCCAAACATCTGACACGCTTGGCACCCCTTGTAATAATTGAAGCAATCTTCAAGCATAGTGGGCCAATAAAACCCTGATCGCCTGATCAACCACTTCATCTTATGAGCCGACTGATGCGTTCCACAGGCGCCTTCATGCACCTCATGTAAGAGCCGATTAGACTCAGTCGGTCCTAGGCACTTGAGTAGCAACCCTTCCAATGTCCTGTAAAACATGTCGTCTCCTATAAGGACATACTTCATGGATCTGTATCTTACCCGTTTAGGTGCCCCCCGAGCCGAATCTTTCAAATGACTGCAGATATCGGCTTTCATGGTTAGTCAGGGCACTGATCTTGTACGTCGGCTTCGCAAAGATTCATGCTGACTTTCATCTGCCGACGTGACCGCCGCCCAGTGGATCGTTGCTGAACACAAGCAGAATATGTGCAGAGGATAATTTTGGCCGATTGCTGGAATCGGCCTCCACATTGCTTGTTCGATGAAGGTTTTGTAATGTTCCTCCATAAATTTTTTTGGGGCCGATCACAAGGATCAGCCTCGCACGGTTTGCTCATTGGTTTAATCTTGCTACTCGGTCAGGCTGGATAAAACCAACCCAACCTCTGACTTGATGCGCCTGCTGTCGTCCACCTTGAGTGCATCGTAGACTCGTGGAGCGCTAAGCTCTGTCGGCAAGACGAGCACCATGTTTGTGCCAGCCGATGTTTCATCATCGGCTTTCTTTTGCTTGGGACGCCACTCCATTCTCCGTGGACGACCCTCTTCATCCAGGGCTCGCTGAACCTTTGCAGCCAGATCAGGCCGTGCCTTCCTTAGCGTATGCAGGTATAACCTTTCGGCTTCCTCCAGGCCGCGCAACCGCTGAACCCTGCGTTTTTGTGAACGGCTGAGTCCGTCAGGGCACCACCTTGGACGGTGGTACCTGTCTTCTTCTTCTTCTAGTCCCTCGTCTTCGGAATCCTCAAGATCTGCCCAACGAGGTGACTCAGCACGTTTGCTCTGTGGCGGGAGAGGCCCTAAGCGCTTGAACACAGACACGTTGGCTGCCTCCTTCTTCTTCTTGTTGCATTCTGGGCAATTGCCGATTGTGGGCAATCGGCTCATTCCTGAATCCCAGCAGTGTCTGAAGAAAGGGCAGTCCCAGTGTCTGGCGTTGTCGTCTTGCTCCCTTGACCTGTCCGTGGCACGGCGCTCGCACTCCTCCTCATCGCGATCATGCCGACGATGTCTTCTGGCTTCTCTAGCCAGACGATCTCCTTCATCATCATAGTTGGACCGTCGGCGTTGGTCATACTGACTCACATATTTGTTGAGGAGGTGATCAGAGAGAGGTCGTTGATATCTTATATTCTTCACCTCTCCCTCTGTGACGTAGCGCTTGCCATCATGATGGAGCCGATCGCGTGGAGCGGCCTCCTTTGTGTCCTTGCTATGAGAGCAGCTGCCCTCATCTCCATCTTTGCCAGAGTGGTTTCCAGGTCCTACCATGTTGATACTGAACGAGGGACCTGGCTGGCAACCCTCAGGGTAGGTGACTTCCACCATGTTAACGGCGGGGAAGGGTTGGGTGTCGACCTTCATGGCGTACTGGTTGAAAATTAAACGCCCCTTCTCTATCGCCGCTTGGATGTGCTGACGCCACACCCTGCAGTCGTTGGTGGCATGGGAGAGCGAGTTGTGGAATTTGCAGTACGGCTTTCCGTTTAGCTCTTGCGCCGTGGGGAACTTGAGACCTTCAGGAATCGTCAACTGTTTCTCCTTGAGCAGGAGGTCGAAGATTTGTTCAGTCTTGGTCACGTCAAAATCAAACCCCTGGGCGGCCCTGGTGGCTTTACCCATTTGCAGGACACGGGGGTTCCTCCCCGAGTCCACTCAGCCACTGCTACTTCTTGGTCTCCCGCAGGAACTTCGTCTTCCTCCGCATCGACCAGGACTACTGCACGCTTGAACTTGTCTTGGTACAGGTCCGGGTGGCGCTGTTCATATGCCGATAGTTTCTGAACCATGTGCGCCACGAGGGATAATCTGCTTGGGAGGCCATGTCCTTGAGCTGTGTTGCAAGGCCAGCTACTGCCAACTCGACTGCTTTTTTCAGTTATACGAACCGAATAACATCGGTTCCTAAGATTCCTGAAGCGCTGGATGTACTCTGTCACCGTTTCTCCGCGCTTCTGACGTAGTTGTGCTAGATCGGCAATGCTAGACTCGGAAGCTTCTGAATGGTATTGCGGGAATTGTTCTTCCAATTGCTTCCAAGACCGGATGGAGTTTGCTGGCAGAGGTGTACCATCCAAAAGCCGATCCCGTGAGGGACTGTGAAAAGAGCCTCACGCGTAGCTGATCCGACACTGAAGCCGGTCCTAGTTGCGCCAAATATCGGCCGACGTGCTCGATGGAGCTGGAGCCATCGATCCACTGAATTTGGAGAAGTCAGGGAGCCGATATTTAGGTGGCAGCGGGATCATCTCGTACTCGTCGGGGTACGGCTTGGAATAGCCGATTGCCTTCTTTTCGGCACCATGCCGAACTGGTCTCTCAGTATGGTACTGATCTGATCCGCTGTGCTGGCTGCAGGAGTTGCACTCTGAAGATTCGCCGGGGTGGCGTACTTAGCCAGCCATGTTTGCTTTTCCAGCTCTGAGCCAACTGCAGGAGCTGGGCTCGGGAGTTTCGTCGGGGTGGCGTACTTAGTTAGCCACGTCTGCTTCTCAAGCTCTGTCGCTGACGTTCCTCCTGTTTTCGGAGTCCCTGATGTCGTGGCCTGGTTTGAGAGTGCCCAGTTGCCACAATCTGGCACATACGTGCATGCGTATCCTTGAGGGATCTCCTTAGGCGCCTCAGCCAAGAACTGGTAGTCACTAGGGTCACCACCAATCTTGTAGACGACGAATGCCGGTGTAGCCGGCACTTCAGCTGGTGCTGCCAACGCATATGGCAGCGGTGGACGGACTGGAGTGGCAACTCTCCTTGATGCGTCCCGAGAGCTGGTCCTGACGGCGAGTACTGGTGGCTCATGATCTCCTGGATCACGCGCAGAGCGAGACGCTCCAACACGTTGACCAAGTTTTCAGAGTGGCGGTGTAGCGAGTGAGCCACCAAGTAGTTGATCTCCTGCCGCAGGCCCCTGGTGCGTTCCTCCGACGGGGCAGAGAGGTCTATCCCATCGAGTGCACCTTGCGGTGAGAATCCCTTCCATCTGATGCCATGGGAACGGGTTCTCTGAAAAGAGCCGATGAGGTCGGCTTCGAGGGTGACCTTGATCTCGTCGTATCTCTTCTTGAGCTCGTCAGGCAGCTCCTCGTAGGTGACTGGCGTGCCGTCCGCCATCTCAGATGTAGATGGCGATGTGGTTGATGTAGACGATTGTCCCACCGGGCGTGCCAGAATGTGTTGACTGCCAAAACCCACCGGCGGGCAGCGACTTGTCAACACGTAGAGCCGGGAAGAGCCTAGAGCTGCGGCTGGCTGAGACCCCTCCGAGCGACGGCCCGCAATGCTCTTCTGGTCACACGCGGCGATGCGAAGTGCAGGGGCGTGCCACCTGACCTATACCTGGTCAGGAAGGTGATGGGGATGCCTCGCTTAGTTTCCTGCAGGGCATACACGTAAACATTAAATACGAGCCTCGATCGGCTCTCAGGTTATCTTGTGAATCGGCTCAAAGAGCCGATCCACCCATGATTCGTACGGGGTGCACGAATATATGGTGATCCTGCTTGATCAAGATAAAGCTAATTAGATCTACGACGATTTAGGGTTTTCACCGCATAATCGGATCATCCTACTCCAGGTTGGGCCTCGCGGCACGGTGATCGTAAGCCGATCCTAAACAAGGCCTAAAAACCAACATGAAGTTGATCCTCGGAACATCCTGTTTAGGACTTGCGAACGCCACCCTACGTGCCGCTGATCCTCCACCCCTTTGTAAGGCCTAACTATTGCAGATATTAAACTAATCCTTGCAACAAGGAGCAATCGTAACGGATCAGATCTACTAAATAAAGATCAAGCGGGGTGCCGCCCCCACACCTGAGATAGGTGTGAGGGCGGCTAGACATGCAAGGGTTGCACTACGTAAGCATGTTATACGAAGAACTATGCTAACCCTAACACATCTATGATAACTACGTTGCTCGCCATCAAAGACGCTTCAGTACGAGCAACGCATGAACAACGTGGGGCTTGTGCTGCCTAGATCGCAAGATGCGATCTAGGCAGCATGTCGCTTACCTGAAAACCCTCGAGATGAAGGAGTTGGCGATGCGCCGAGATTGGTTTGTTTTGGGTTGAACGTGAGTTGTTGTTTATTCCATAAACCCTAGATACATATTTATAGTCCAGCGGACTTTCTAATTCGGACGTGCACCTAACCGTGCACGAGTAAAACTCTAACTTTTAATCTAAAGATACGATCTAATATATTACAGATACATGGGCAATTCAGCCCAACTTTGCATATAAGGCCGATCTTCGTATTCTCTCCATATATAACCTTCAAGCTTATCTTGATCGTGGCCCACCTCCAACTGGGTCAAACTCTGGTGATAACACTCCCATATAGTGAATGCTAGGATCCATTTTATTCAAACAAAACAAAAAACAAAAACAAACCGACGCTCCAAGAAAAAGCACATAAGATGTGATGGAATAAAAATATAGTTTCAGGGGAGGAACCTGATAATGTTGTCGATGAAGAAGGGGATGCCTTGGGCATCCCCAAGCTTAGACGCTTGAGTCTTCTTAATATATGCAGGGGTGAACCACCGGGCATCCCCAAGCTTAGAGCTTTCACTCTCCTTGATCATGTTGCATCATACTCCTCTCTTGATCCTTGAAAACTTCCTCCACACCAAACTCGAAACAACTCATTAGAGGGTTAGTGCACAATAAAAATTAACATATTCAGAGGTGACACAATCATTCTTAACACTTCTGGACATTGCATAATGCTACTGGACATTAGTGGATCAAAGAAATTCATCCAACATAGCAAAAGAGGCAATGCGAAATAAAATGCAGAATCTGTCAAAACAGAACAGTTCGTATTGACGAATTTTAAAATGGCACCAGACTTGCTCAAATGAAAATGCCCAAATTGAATGAAAGTTGCGTACATATCTGAGGATCACTCACGTAAATTGGCATATTTTTCTGAGTTACCTACAGGGAATTTTGCCCAGATTCGTGACAGCAAAGAAATCTGGAACTGCGCAGTAATCCAAATCTAGTACTTACTTTTCTATCAACGGCTTAACTTGGCACAACAAAACACAAAACTAAGATAAGGAGAGGTTGCTACAGTAGTAAACAACTTCCAAGACACAAAATAGAAACAAAGTACTGTAGGTGGGTTGTCTCCCATAAGCGCTTTTCTTTAACGCCTTTCAGCTAGGCGCAGAAAGTGTGTATCAAGTATTATCAAGAGACGAAGTGTCAACATCATAATTTGTTCTCATAATAGAATCAAAAGGTAACTTCATTCTCTTTCTAGGGAAGTGTTCCATACCTTTCTTGAGAGGAAATTGATATTTTATATTACCTTCCTTCATATCAATGGTAGCACCAACAGTTCGAAGAAAAGGTCTTCCCAATATAATGGGACAAGATGCATTGCATTCAATATCCAAGACAACAAAATCAACGGGGACAAGGTTATTGTTAACGGTAATGCGAATATTATCAACTTTCCCCAAAGGTTTCTTTGTAGAATGATCAGGCAAGATTAACATCCAAATAACAATTTTTCACAGGCAAGTCAAGCATATTATAAATTTTCTTAGGCATAACAGAAATACTTGCACCAAGATCACATAAAGCATTACAATCAAAATCTTTAACCTTCATCTTAATGATGGGCTCCCAACCATCCTCTAACTTTTTAGGAATAGAGGCTTCGCGCTCTAGTTTCTCTTCTCTAGCTTTTATGAGAGCATTTGTAATATGATGCGTGAAAGCCAAATTTATAGCACTAGCATTAGGACTTTTAGCAAGTTTTTGCAAGAACTTTATAACTTCAGAGATGTGGCAATCATCAAAATTCAAACCATTATAATCTAAAGCAATGGGATCATCATCCCCAATGTTGGAAAAAATTTCAGCAGCTTTAGCAGTTTCAGGCAGTTTTTCGCGCTTTGCATTAGAAGTGGAAACATTGCTAACACCAATTCTTTTATTAGTATTAGTAGGAGGTGCAGCAACATGTGTAGCATTAGCATTACTAGTGGTGGTAATAGTCCAAACTTTAGCTACATTCTTCTCTTTAGCTAGTTTTTCATTTTCTTCTATCCCACCTAGCACGCAAGCTCAGCCATTAATCTTATATTCTCATTAATTCTAACTTGGATGGCATTTGCTGTAGTAACAATTTTATTATGATGATTCTCATTAGGCAAAACTTTTGATTTCAAAAGATCAACATCAGCAGCAAGACTATCGACTTTAGAAGCAAGTATATCAATTTTCCCAAGCTTTTCTTCAACAGATTTGTTAAAAGCAGTTTGTGTACTAATAAATTCTTTAAGCATGGCTTCAAGTCCAGGGGTGAATCCTATTATTGTTGTAAGAATTCCCATAAGAATTACCATAGCCGTTGCCATTATTATAAGGATATGGCCTATAGTTGTTACTAGAATTGTTCCGTAAGCATTGTTGTTGAAATTATTATTTTTAATGAAGTTTACATCAACATGTTCTTCTTGTGCAACCAATGAAGCTAACGGAACATTATTAGGATAACATTAGGCCTACCATTCAAGCATAGACATAATAGCATCAATCTTATCACTCAAGGAAGAGGTTTCTTCAACAGAATTTACCTTCTTACCTTGTGGAGCTCTTTCCGTGTGCCATTCAGAGTAGTTGATCATCATATTATCAAGAAGCTTTGTTGCTTCACCAAGAGTGATGGACATAAAGGTACCTCCAGCAGCTGAATCCAATAAAAAAAAAATTTAGTCCTGCATAGAAGGTTTGGATGATCATCCAAGTAGTCAGTCCATGGGTTGGGCAATTTTTAACCAGAGATTTCATTCTTTCCCATGCTTGAGCAACATGTTCAGTATCTAATTGTTTAAAATTCATTATGCTACTCCTCAAAGATATAATTTTAGCAGGGGATAATATCTACCAATAAAAGCATCCTTGCATTTAGTCCATGAATCAATACTATTCTTAGGCAGAGATAGCAACCAATCTTTAGCTCTTCCTCTTAATGAGAAAGGGAACAATTTTAATTTTATAATGTCACCATCTACATCCTTATACTTTTGCATTTCACATAATTCAACAAAATTATTGAGATGGGCAGCAACATCATCAGAACTAACACCAGAAAATTGCTCTCGCATAACAAGATTAAGTAAAGCAGGTTTAATTTCAAAGAATTCTGCTGTAGTAGCAGGTGGAGCAATAGGTGTGCATAAGAAATCATTATTATTTGTGGTTGTGAAGTCACACAACTTAGTATTTTCACATTTTAGCAGTAGAAATAAAGCAAACTAGATAAAGTAAATGCAAGTAAACTAATTTTTTTGTGTTTTCGATATAGCAAACAAGATAGCAACAAAGTAAAACTAGCAACTAATTTTTTTGTATTTTGATTTAGTGCAGCAAACAAAGTAGTAAATAAACTAAGCAAGACAAAAACAAAGTAAAGAGATTGAGAAGTGGAGACTCCCCTTGCAGCGTGTCTTGATCTCCCCGGAACGGCGCCGAAAAATATGCTTGATGGCGTGTAACTCACACGTTTGTTGGGAACCCCAAGAGGAAGGTATGATGCGACAGCAGCAAGTTTTCCCTCGTAAAGAAACCAAGGTTTATCGAACCAGGAGGAGCCAAGAAGCACGTTGAAGGTTGATGGCAGCGGGATGTAGTGCGGCGCAACACCAGGGATTCCGGCGCCAACGTGGAACCTGCACAACACAACCAAAGTACTTTGCCCCAACGAAACAGTGAGGTTGTCAATCTCACCGGCTGGCTGTAACAAAGGATTAACCGTAATGTGGAAGATGATTGTTTGCAGAAAACAGTAGAACAAGTATTGCAGTAGATTGTATTTCAAGAAAGAGAATTGGACCGGGGTCCACAGCTCACTAGAGGTGTCTCTCCCATAAGACAAACAGCATGTTGGGTGAACAAATTACAGTTGGCAATTGACAAATAAAGAGAGCATGACCATGCACATACATATCATGATGAGTATAGTGAGATTTAATTGGGCATTACGACAAAGTACATAGACCGCCATCCAACCGCATCTATGCCTAAAAAGTCCACCTTCAGGTTATCATCCGAACCCCTTCCAGTATTAAGTTGCAAAGCAACAGACAATTGCATTAAGTATGGTGCGTAATGTAATCAACAACTACATCCTTAGACATAGCATCAATGTTTTATCCCTAGTGGCAACAAAGCACAACACAACCTTAGAACTTTCTGTCACTGTCCAATGAATGCATGAACCCACTATCGAGCATAAATACTCCCTCTTGGAGTTACAAGAATCTACTTGGCCAGAGCATCTACTAGTAACGGAGAGCATGCAAGATCATAAACAACACATAGATATAACTTTGATAATCAACATAACAAGTATTCTCTATTCATCGGATCCCAACAAACGCAACATATAGAATTACATATAGATGATCTTGATCATGATAGGCAGCTCACAAGATCCGACAATGATAGCACAATGGGGAGAAGACAATGTTATCACCAGATTTTGGCCAAATCAGGGAGTGGGCCGTGAGAGAGATGGGCTTGGAAGATCACACGTGGAAGATCTCTGAAGCGGCCTTGCGCGAAGAGTTTGGGCTAGACTGCCCGTGTATCTTTAATTATGGTAGATTATATCTTAGATTGAAAGTTAGAGTTTTACCCGTGCACGGTTAGGTGCACGCCTAAATTAGAAAGTCCCCTGGACTATAATATGTATCTAGGGTTTATGGAATAAACAACAACCAACGTTCAACCAACCAAATCAATCTCGGCGCATCGCCAACTCCTTCATCTCGAGGGTTTCTACCGGTAAGCACATGCTGCCTAGATCGCATCTTGCGATCTAGGCAGCACAAGCCCACGTTGTTCATGCGTTGCTCGTACTGAAGCCTTGTTGATGGCGAGCAACGTAGTTATCATAGATGTGTTAGGGTTAGCATAGTTCTTCGCGTAACATGCTATCGTAGTGCAACCCTTGCATATCTAGCCGCCCTCACACCTATCTCAGGTGTGGGGGCCACCCCGCTTGATCGTTATTTAGTAGATCTGATCTGTTACGAGTTGCTCCTTGTTCATCAAGGATTAGTTTAATATCTGCAATAGTTAGGCCTTACAAGGGGTCGAGGATCCAGCGGCACGCAGGGTGTCGTTTGTTAGTCCTAGACAGGATGTTCCGGGGATCAACCTTGTGTTGGTTTTTAGGCCTTGTCTAGGATCGACTTACGATCACCGTGCGTGGCCGCGAGGCCCAATCCTGAGTAGGATGTTCCGATTATGCGGTGAAAACCCTAAATCATCGTAGATCTAATTAGCTTTATCTTGATCAAGCAGACCACCATATATTCGTGCACCCCGTACGAATCATGGGTGGATCGGCTCTTGAGCCGATTCACAGGATAACCTGAGAGCCGATCGAGGCTCATTTAATGTTTACGTGTATGCCATGCAGGAAACTAAGCGAGGCATCTCCATCACCTTCCTGACCAGGTATAGGTCAGTGGCACGCCCTGCAATCAGCACGGACGTGTGACCGTAGGCTTTTGCGGGTCGCCGTCTGAGGGACTCGGCCAGCCGCAGCCCTAGGTTGTTCCCATTTACGTGTTGCCCGCCGCTGCCCGCCGGTGGGTTTCTCGATGCAGTACAACCATCTAGCTACTGCTATGGACCCATAGTCCAGGGGTAGACTACTCACACATCACACCGGAGGCGACCATGGCGGCGTAGAGTCCTCCGGAGATGAATCCCCTCCCGGCAGGGAGGCGAGGCGATCCTGGATCCCCCGAGATGGGATCGCGCGGCGGCCTCGCAAGGTTTTCCCGTATCGTGCTCTCGTGACCGGGGTTTCTGCCACGAGGCTTTAAGCAGGCGAGGGCAGGTCGTGGGGCCACACGAGGGCTCAGATGACAGGCCACGCGGCCAAGACCTAGGCCGCGCCGCCCTGTAGTCTGGCCGCCTCGTGGCCCCACTTCGTCTCCTCTTTGGACTTCTGGAAGCTTCATGGAAAAATAGGACCCTGGGTTTTGATTTCGTCCAATTCCAAGAATATTTCGTTACTAGGATTTCTGAAACCAAAAACAGCAGAAAATAGCAACTGGCACTTCGGCATCTTGTTAATAGGTTAGTTCCGTAAAATGCACGAATATGACATAAAGTGTGCATAAAACATGTAGATAACATCAATAATGTGGCATGGAACATAAGAAATTATCGATACGTCGGCGGTGCGCCACGCCATGTAGAAGATCTATCAAAAGAGGAGAGCCCGATGACGCTACCGACGCCTCAACCTTGATAGCACCGGCTTGTTGCTCCGCACCGAGATGCGCCACGTGCAAGATTTAGCGGATGCGCCAATTTTAGAGATATGTCATGATCGTTGTAACAAATTTCAACATGATGATGATTTGATCCTGCACTCGGCCTTGAACATAAGTACTAGTACAGTCTCACAATTTTTTTATCATTATACTTTGCGAGATTTAGCGGATGCGCCAAATTCAGAGATAGATCATGATCATGGTAACACAATTTTCAATGTAATGATGATTTGATGTTGCACTAGACCTTGAACATAAGTACTAGTACGGTCTCACAATTTTGTATCATTATACTTTGCAAGTTTTAGCGGATGCGCCCATTTTCAGAGGATCATGGTAACAAATTTTCAACGTGATGATGATTTGATGTTGCACTCGACCTTGAACAGAAGTACTACTACTGTCTTACAATTTCTTTATCATTATACTTTGCAAGATTTAGCAGATGCGCCAAATTCAGAGATAGATCATGATCATGGTAACAAATTTTCAACATGATGATGATTTGATGTTGCACTCGAACTTGAACAGAAGTACTAGTACAATCTCACAATTTTTTTATCATTATACTTTGCGAGATTTAGCGGATGCGCCAAATTCAGAGATAGATCGTGATCATGGTAACACACTTTTCAATGTAATGATGATTTGATGTTGCACTCGACCTTGAACATAAGTACTAGTACGGTCTCACAATTTTGTATCATTATACTTTGCAAGTTTTAGCGGATGCGCCCATTTTCAGAGGTAGATCATGATCATGGTAACAAATTTTCAACGTGATGATGATTTGATGTTGCACTCGAACTTGAACAGAAGTACTAGTATGGTCTCACAATTTTTATTATCAAGATATAGCGGATGCGCCAATTTCAGAGATAGATCATGATCATGGTAACAAATTTTCAACGTGATGATGATTTGATGTTGCACTCGGCCTAGAATAGAAGTACTAGTACGGTCTCACAATTTTTTTTATCATTATACTTTGCAAGATATAGCGGATACGCTAATTTCAGAGATAGATCATGACCATGGTAGTGACCAATATTCAAGGTGACGATGATTTGATTTTGCACTCGGCCTTGAACAGAGGTACTAGTACGGTCTCACAATTTTTTATCATTATACTTGGACCTTAGCGAAATTCAAAATCTCATAGCGGCAAAACTTCCCGCCTACAAAATACAAAAATTTCACACGCTTCCAAATTCCCATTCTACCCCTGTGAGATGACAGCAAAGTCGGTTGGTGGGGGGTCTGCCCGTCATTTTTTGGATCACCACCTCCCTAGCCCGGAAACCCTCCCAAAAAAATTCATTTCCCTCAGACCACCCACCGGAACTTCCCAAGTCCCTCTCTCCCACCTCCACGACCACCGCACCGGAACATCCCCGCCGGCCTTCCCTGGCCTACCCGAGCCCTCGCCATCCTCGTCATCCGGCTGCCTGCCGAGCCGCTTCATCGACGCCGTCATCAACCGGACGGATCATCCCCGCCGAACCTCGAAACCATATACTCATCCAGCAGTCTACCGCAGCCGCTTCAGCTGCGGTATCGTCCACCCCACCGGAGCCGCTTCGCCGGATCCGTCGTCCACCGCATCGGATCTTGCTCACCGACACCGCTGTGCATGAACCGGATCTGCTTCACCGCGCCGTGCATGATCTAAACTCTTCTACTGTCGCTTTTCTATTGCTTGCCCGCAAGTTCTTGTTTAATCTTGGGGGAACCTGTTTGTGCTAACGACGCGTCGTTTTTGCAGATGAGATGAGTAATCATGAAGTGTAATGGCCGTCTCTCCAACCCCAAGTAGCACATGTAGCGTACTTCATCACCGGATCTATCAACCCCAGGAAGATCTGCTGTGACTCCCACAGAGTGCTTCTCCTAATGTAAGTCCCTTGTTTTAGCGCCATGTTCTGGGTTCAGATGCTTGTTTGTCTGAAGCTCTTTTAGTTCATTCCTAGCTATGACCGTAACACGTTGCTATTTTCTACTTCATTGCTAACTTTAAGCGATTGAACATTTTGGTTTGCATTCCCTGCTCTGTAGATGTAGCCATCATAACTTCTATCTTGCTCAGTCGTTGTTACAAAAATTATAGGTATTATAGTAACATCCTGCTATTATTTAGTTCATGGCCAATTTTAAGTAATTGCACATGTTGGTTCGCATTCCCTGCTCTATAGCTTTTGGCATCGTAACTTCTATATTTGGTTTACATTCCCTGCTCTGTAGATCTAGCCATCATAACTTTATCTTGCTCAGTCGTTGTTACAAAAATTATGGCCTGCTACTATGTTGTTTGTGCCAATTTTTTACTCCATGAACATGTTGGCTTGCATTCCCTGTACTACAGGTGATGCCATTTTTTGTATCTAGTTCATTGTAAGCTAACAAAGTAAGGACTTAGTTTGGCATGCTATCACTCTGCTATCTAGCCTGTAGTACAAATAAACTTGTCATACTACTAGATAATAATTTTGCGTGCCATCTTGTTCTTCAAAAGCTGCATTATTGACTTGTTTCTCTGACTTGGCATGACGCTCACATATGGAAAGTTGAACATATTGGTTTGCATTCCCTCTTATACAAGTTCACAGGTGATCCCACTATATTCTGTATCTGGTCCATCCTAAGCTCCAACATTAACTATCCTCTATGTGTTGCTCATTACAAGTTTATATCCCGAAACATCTTGATTTGCATCCCCTTCACTATAAGTTCAGGAGTATTATTTAGTTCACGGCCAAAATGAAGTAATTGCACTTGGCACATGTTGGTTCACATTCCCTCCTCTTTAGCTTTTGCCATCGTAACTTCTATTTTTGGTTTACATTCCCTGCTCTGTAGATGTAGCCATCATAACTTCATCTTGCTCAGTCGTTGTTACAAAATTTATAGCCTGCTACTATGTTGTTCATGCCAATTTTGTACTCCCTGAACATGTTGGTTTGCATGGGACTCGACAGTAGTAAGTCTGCTGTTTCATTCTAACATGCTCTGTTATATTGGCTGTTGGTATGCGGCATGCACTCTTTGTTTGCTTATTGTGCGCATTACAATGATCTTGTTATAACGACGAAATGATGAGTTCCAAATTCTTTGGCAAACAATATTGTAGTGTCTTTGCCTTTCCATTGTTGTTGTCTTAACTTGTAATGTCTTTGTTTCAGATATAGGTGCTGCATGGACAACTTAAAAGATTGCCGGATCCCTTCATTGTATTGCTAGGTTTAATTACCATTCAATTTCTCTGGGTTCTGTAATATTTTTTCAATGCCTTGCAGCTGATGTAATATTTAGTTAGTTTTTATAGTTCTTTCGCGCATTTTTTCTTTGGTGCTTGTGGTAAGTGAGGCTATCCGACAGAAATCAATGCTGCGTAAATATTCTCAGTATCTAAATCACGAATTCCCATCCCTTAAACGGCCCAATTAAGCGAAATCACATATGTGCCGCCCGCAAAATCCTAAAGCGCCTATTACGCCGGCATATAAACAACAACTGCCGGCCCACTTACTATTGGGCCAGCCCACTTGATTTATCGACCCCACACTTTTATTGGGCCCCACTTGCTTTAAGGTGGGGCCCACCCACTACCGGGCCGCCCACTAACTAGTTGGGCCAGCCCATTGCTTTTGTGGTGGTCCCACATACTAAACGGGCCCCTTTAAGACGAAAGTGGGACCCACTGTGTTTTTGGCCCCCCACTAGCGTGTTGGGTCGCCACTTGCTATATGGTGGACCCCACATACTAAATGGGTCGCTTTAACAGAAAGTGGGACCCACTGTGTTTTGGCCCACCACTAGCCGTTGGGCCCACTTGCTATACGGTGACCCCACATACTAAATGGGCTGCCCTTTAACAGGAACACCTGTGTTTTTGGCGCGCCCACTATCTTGTTGGGCCGGCCCACTTGCTATATGGTGGACCCCATATACTGGGCCAGCCCTTTAACCGGAAAGTGGGACCCACCTGTGTTTTTGGCCCGGCCCACTATCTTGTTGGGCCGGCCCACTTGCTATATGGTGGACCCCACATACTAAATGGGCTGGCCCTTTACAGAAAGGACCCACCGGCTTTTGCCCGGCCCACTAGCTTGTTGGGCCAGCCCATTTGATCAAATGTGGACCCCACGTACTAAATGGGCCGGATAGCAGGAAAGTGGGACCCACATGCTAATTGGGCCGGCCCAATAACTTCTTGGGCTGCCCAGCTTGCTTTAATGTGGACCCCACTTTATAAATGGGCCGCCCGATACCAGAGTGGGTCCCACATGTCTTGTGGGCCGGCCCTTTTGCCGTTGACCGGTCAATCGAGTGCATTCGGCCCGGCCCACATGCTTAGTGGGCCGGCCCATTAAAGTTTTGACCAGTCAACCTTAGAGGTTAGGCCCGGCCCACGTAACTAATGGACCAGCCCAGCTATAGTTGACCGGTCAAACTAGTCAGCTGCCCGCCCGCAAACTTAATGGGCCGGCCCGCTTAAGACGTGGCAGCCTCGTGTGGGCCTACCATCTACCACTTGGAGTTTCACCTGGTTAACGCCGTTAACCTGCGCAGCACCGGCGTCTGCCACGTGTCGCCATGACGTCGTAGTCAACGGGCTCTGAAACACTTGGCAACGGTCCGATTTTCCGTGGCGAAGGGCGCCCAACGGGACCGAAAAATCGTCGTAGGACTTTGCCTGACGCAGTTTCCACAACAACCCATATCGTCGGTTAGGCCCATAGGCGACGAAAAATACCCTTAGCGACGATTTTGAGACGTTGTCTATCAGAACTTTTCTTGTAGTGAATGGCTGTCTCTGTTCCCATCTTCAAGCGTTTTCGATTTTTTCTTTCTTTCTTTGGCGACCTTCCAAAAACAGATATTGATCACTAAATTGATTTGTGTACCAAAAAGAGAGAAGAATGTGAGCAATAAATTGATCGTATTTTCAAGAAGCATCGCAGCCATTTGATCCGGTCACCATTCCTACATGTGTACCATCGATGTCCATATTGCTTGCAGATTGGACATTGGTGAGACCCTTTTTCTTCTTCTCTCACCACACCCTTTGTACCTCTCTGGGCCTCCTTCCAGCATGTGTCAAGATTGTCTTTCAGATTTACAACATGCCTAAACCCACTAGTACCTAGGCAGTTAACTTGAGCAATGTGCTCATCACTTCTATCCACGGTCAAATCTAGAACCCTGCTCTTTGCTTTCAGTTCTTTAACAATGTGTGGCAAAATAAGCCCTTGCATTTTCTTGGAAATCCTTCTTCTTAACTCCCATTTCACCATCATTTTGTGGTAAATCCTGTCAAAGAAGTCTGCAAGATTTAGTCCCTTGTATTGTTTCACCCAATTGTTGAATGATTCAGCAAGGTTGTTTGTTACATAGTCTACCTTGGAATAAGTTGATAATTGGCTCCTTGACCACAACCTTATGTGGTTTTTCCTTAGGTATTCGATTGCTTCTTCTTTTGCTTGTTGTATGGCTCCCATGTGCTTGTTATAGTGATAAGGATTCCACGAATAAGCAGCTGGCCATAGATGGTCATCAAAAACCTTCCCATGAAACCTTTTCTTGAAGTTAGTTACCAAATGCATCATGCATTCCCGATGTTCAGCCGTGGGAAACACATCCGGACTGCACCATCTATGCCCTTCCCTGCATCATTGCAAATAGTGAGCCCCTCTGGAGTGCCGATGGCATCTTTCAGCCGTTACATGAACCAAACCCAATTATCTGATGTTTCAGAGTCAATTACCCCAAAAGCTACAGGATACATCCAATTGTGGCCATCTACAGCACATGCTGTTGCTAGCTGCCCTTTAAACTTGCCTGTTAAAAATGTGCTATCTATAGCCAAGTATGGCCTGCAGCCTTGTAAAAATCCATCTACACATGGTTTCAATGCAATGAATAGCCTCTTGAATATGATAACTCCCGCTATCTCATGGTGATCAATAACAAATACACTACCCGGGCAAGATCTATCAATCTCGGCCTTTAAATTGTACAGTTTGTCAAAGCTCTCTTCCCAACCCCCATGGAGTGTGCGCATAGATATCTCCTTCCCATAATACACCTTTTTTGAGCAGACCAAGATCTTGTACTTGTCACAAAGCCTTCGCTGAAGCTCTTTAGGTCTCACATTTGCATCCTCTATAAGCCATGATTTAACCTTTTCAGCTACCCATTTGCTGGTTGCATGCTTGATGTCTTCATTCAATCGTGTAGTCTCGCAATTATGATCCATTATATTTATCTTCACCTATTCATCACACATTAAAATGCATTAGGCAAACATCATGCAGAAAAATAAATATAGAAGCATATGTAAATTATGTACTTATCATTGCCTTTATTGTGACATTATCATCCATCACACTCGCATAGAGCCTCCAATCGCAATCATCGCCAGAACAATAAGCTCTGAATCTTCCTGGTTCACTCTTCTCAATGTTATATTCAAATTCACCTTTAATAGCATATTGAGATAGTGCCATTCTAAATCTCTCAATGTTTGGGTACAAGGTGCCTACTGTCATTGGTGGATTTTCCTCATCGTATGCTATAGTAGGGATGTTGTCAGGCATGGCATCATTTTCCACCCAATCTTCATCCTGGGAGTTGATCCCTTCTTCATCTTCATCAGAATCAGAGTAATCGAGCACATAGTCAGACTCAACATCAGCTTTCTTCCCGTTAGTAGCACCACCTTCATTTTCATCCGCATCTAAGTACACGCCCTCGTCATCAACTCCCACATGCTCATTTTCTTCAAATGGGTTAGTTTCACTGTCTTCAGGCACATAACTATGCAAAGAAGGATGAGTGTTGCTGCTTGGTTGAGTAAGAGCTGCTTGAGATGGGATTATGAAGGAGTGCATGGCACTTCTAGTGATGTCTTTGGTGGAACGGGAGGCAATTGAGGGTCTTCATCCACACCATGAATATGCATGACAATATCAATCTGTTAGGTAGTAGCAGAAAATTTTGCAAACATTTGTACCATGTCCTGGTCACTACTAACTTGATGGTATGTGTCATCATCTATGTAGTATATTTTCAGAAACTCATTATGTGACCATGGATATTCTTTGCCAAAGTCATCAATGAAGTCACGGTGGTTAATCGTGTCCGAGTCAAAAACCTTCTCAACACAGAACCCACTCACTTCTTTTCTCATTTTTGTACTAGTTATTTGTATTCTCAGCAGATATGATCAGTTGACATCCATCATGTGGATGAACACACCATAATTTCGAGTTAATTATCTACTCATAGTCTACAATTAGAGGCTTCCTACATTTACCAGCACAAAACAGAGAGGGGATGAGAAAAGAAGAGGATACACGTAGCCAACCAGGAGCCACGAGGGATTTCTTCCTCCATTGTCGAGCGCCGCAGCCTCATTTGTTCTTCTTGCTATCAAGACACGAGGGATTTCTTCCTCCATTCTTCACCAAGGCAGCATTGGCGCGATAGGAACCTCTACTTCAAGTTGCCTCGTTTCTAGGGTTTCTAAGGATGGGACCGATGGGCTATGATGAACTGCGGGAGGCGGCGGGATGGGATGGAGGGAGGGAGGGAGGCGGAGCTAGAGGGCGGAGGGCAGAGGGCGGCCGGCGGTGGAGTAGTTATGCTTGCCGGCCGCGCGTCGTGTCTTGGCCGTTGACCGGGGATACAAGGTTGGCCTCGATTGTGTCTCTAGGATGCGGGACTGGGGAGGAGGGTGGCGACGGGGAGGTGAACCAAGTCGGGTGGGCCATTGTCCTGTTGGGCCTTGATTCCCTAGATGGGTTGGGTCGATTTCTTAGAGTTAACGGTCAACTAGAGGTCAACTAACGGAAATGGTATTCTGGGAATAACGTAGCTTGTTTGATGGCATCCTTAGAACGACAACTAATTTGATGGCATTCTCGGAACGTGGCAATAGTTTGATGGTATCCTAAAATTTCCTCTATTATATATGGTCATCACGCTCCCTATCACGCGTCCCATACAAATGCTCCGGTTTCTTAGAAAAACAAGTGATGCATGAAATTAGGCGGACGCTAGGCGTCGGTGGGCTGATATTTGGCCCAGAATCGGTTGTCCTCCCGGCCATTGGATGGACATCCAACGTCCGAAACCAGATGCAACGCAGTTTTGCGCTTTGATCCCCGGTTATTGCAAAATCAACCCGCATCATAAGTTCCTCGAACCGATGCAACACTTTTTTGCGTTTGACCCTTCTCGCAAAATCAACCCGCAAGGTCCTACGTTTCTCCACTTAAACCAAAAGGCTATATAACTTTGACTCTGTCTTTCTCAATATTTACAACAAATATGCTACCTTATTACAACAAAAAAGTCACCCGTGTATACAAAAAAATGTTAATTATCACAATAAAATGTCCCGCCATATGTAAAAAAATACTATTACAATAAAGTGATTAAACCAACATTTTTTATGCATATCGATTTACAACAAAAAATATTACCCCACGTTCCAAAAAAATATATACTATTAGAACAAAAAAGATCGCAAAAAATATATCAAAAAATAAAATTATAACAAAGTGGTGAAACCAACATTTTTTTGCTGCAAATTGATTTACAATAAAAGTAGCCAACAAATTCACCAAAAACCGCAGACTAATACAACAAAAATACATATGTTTGCAAAACAGTTTAAAGTGGTCAAGAAACAATTAGTTTACTACAAATCAAATTACAACAAAAATCACTAACTATATTTTTATAAAAGTCACAAACGATTACAATAAAAAAACTTGAACATTAGCCACAAAATTCTAACAAAAATGTTGGTTATTTACAATAATAAAGTCAACAACAAAATCCAACAAAAATATTATGTATTGTCTACAAAAGTTAACAACAAAACCTACGTGGAAGCTATGCTGATGTGTGGTGCATGTGCTGGAGCCAAAAAATTGTACGTGAATAAAGATGTTGGTACGACGCAACAGTGCAAAGCGTGAGTTATACCGATTTGGCGTCCGGCATGAGTTTTTCGTGTATCACGTGGGGGGGCCCACCGCGGAAGGACGCCAGGCCCACGACCGATCTTTCCGCCACGATCAGGCTACTGAAACCAAGTGTTTTCCATGAAATTAACATGTAAAAGTATCTAGTGCAACCTTTAATATGACATGTAAGGCAACCTGCAAAACTAGACCTGTCACCGCTGTACACACTATTGGTCATGCCATATAGAGGTGCTCGCCATAATTGCATAATAGGTTAGATAGTCAACAATCACTTATTTGTGATGATAGGATAATAGTACAATTAGCAGGATGAATCATGTCGAGCATCCCCGAGGATCGGAGTCCCCGATCCCCGCTCACACGCCACCTGATGGACTCGAGCCGAGCCATACAAGCGCCAGAAAAATTACCCTCCCCATAAATCACGTAGGAAACCAAACGAAGCTGACCAACATCAGCACTCATGGTTGGCAGCATCGGTGGCAGCCCCTTTTGTACCCATGGACGGAGCCAACAGGGTGTATGCCTAGGGCACGCCCCACCCCCAAGAAACCAGCCCGTTAGCCCACATACATCCGAAACAATACCTATGATCTGAGGAAAAAACATTGTGCCTAGACCAGGCCATCAGCGTTGCATCATCTGCTAGTTGTCTTCTACTATTCCTCTTCACGTCGTCCATCTGGTTTCCTACCGCCGAACCTCTCGATCGATCTAGATGATCGTTGATCTGATTGATCACGCTATGAAATGAATCACGCAAGGACCTGCAGTCAAGAGTTGAGACTTTCAGCTTCAAGCCAGCCAGACGGAGGAACTACAGGCGGGTTGTGGGCACCACAAAGGATCAAGAGCAACCTATCAGTCAAGAGTTGAGAGTTTCAGCTTAAAGCCCTCTCTTCGATAAGGTGAGGTGTTGCCCATATCGATAATTGAACATAGAAATGTGAAAGATCGAGATGTCGCCTAGAGGGGGGGGTGAATAGGCAATTACAAACTCTTGCGGATTTGTCTTGTAAGAATGCGGAATTAAACTAATGTTTAGTTTACAAGCACAAACCCTAAATATGCTAAGCTCAACTAAGTGTAACAATGGCAACTAGAGCTAAGCAAGATAGGCACAAGATATATGTAGCACAAGTGATAGCAAGATATATGTACTTCAAGCACGATGGCTATCACAAGGAAAGAGAGCTCGGGTATAGAAATAACCGAGGCACGCGGAGACGAGGATGTATTCCCGTGTTCCCTTGCTTTGCAACAAGGTACGTCACGTTTGGAGGAGTGGAGGTCCCACGAAGGATTCCCCACGCCACGAAGGCTCACCCTATTCTCCGAACCACACCCACGAAGGATAATGGCCCTTTCCTTATGGTTAGCTTTTCCTCCGCTCCGGAGATGGCAAGCTCCACAACCACTTCACAAGCTCCACGAAGGAGAAGCCCGGGCCTCTTCACAATCTTCTTGAAGAGATCACCGGAGCACCAACCGCCAAGCCAACTAGGAGGTTTCCCTCCAAGAGTAACAAGCTCACGGTCTCTCACTCGAACTAATCGTGGTGGAGAGCTCAACACTATGCAATGATGCAAAGCAAGAACACTAGAGGTGTTCAAATCCTTCACTCTCAAATCCCACCCAAACAACAAATGCTAGGATGAGATTGGAGAGGAAGAACAATGGGGAAAGTCAACAAAAGACTCCAAGATCTAGATCCCAAGAGATTCCCTCACTTAGAGAAGAAATGGATTGGTGGAAGTGTAGATCTAGATCTCCTCTCTTAGATCCCTCAAGAATGAGCAAGAATGGTTGGAGGAATCAAAGGGGAGAGCAAGTTCTTCAAATGCAACAATGGAGGAGAGAGAATGGGAAGAACTAACTTGCTCAAGGTGGAAGAAGGGCTATTTATAGTGTCACTTGAAATATGGCCGTTGCTCACTTGACACATCAGCTTTCCCGAGAAACCCGGTCAACCGGACCACAGACCGGACAGCCCGGGCAGGGGCCGGTCCGACCGGACCAGGGACCGGACCCGCCGGTCCAAACCGGACGACAGACCGGATCATGACCGGACCCTCGAAGTGACGCGCAGCACTCCCTCCGGCAGCCGCAGAGCGGCATGCGCCGGGGCGCCCGCCGGAGCCCGGTCGGAGGGCGTGGACCGGGCCAGGACCAAACTGGGACCGGGACCGTTGACGGACCGCTGAACGCTTCTGGGTGCCCGGGGCGCCGGCCAGGGGCCGTTGCCGGGCCACCGGCCAGCGCCGGTCAGCCGGGCTGAAACCGGGCACCGGCTCATGACCTTGGATAACTAATGCTCCCGACCCCGATTGATATGAAACCAATTTTGTTGGAAAGATAACGATATGAATAGAACCCCACCGTCAAGAAACGGTGAAGACGTCCAAACTCGAAAACGCAAAGAAGATGCATGCGGATTCCGTTTTCGATGAACTTGGGCTTGTTGTAAAGCTAGCAACAAGCTCAAGAACCTCACACAGAGAAACACCAAGAAGCAATAAGGATATGCAAAGTATGCAAAGGATTGAGCTCCCTAAGACGATGTGATCAAGTTACCCAACCGAAAGCCCCTCTTGATAGTGCGGCTATCTATCCTATAATCCGGTCTCCCAACAACCACCTTGAGACCGGTAAAAGGAAAACCTAGCAAGGCCATACCTTTGCCTTGCGCATCCCGCTTGATCTTGATGATAGCTCTTCAAGCTCTTCTCAAGCCGGAATGCCTCAACTTGATCATCGTTGCTTCGTGAAGACTCACAAATGCTCCCCCATACATCATGATGGGAAAGCTCCATTGATGCACATCTTCACATGTCCATTATTACCAAATGGACGGCAAGCTTCAAGCATGTGATCCACTTGAGATGCTCAACTTGAACTTGCACGACTCAACCTTGTATCTTCTCATACTCACTTAAGATAGAGCATGGCTAATATTGAGTTCCACATAAGAACTCCATCTTCATTTCTTCTTGTTGATCATATCACATATTTATCTTCAAACCGATGATCATGATGCCAATACACAAGATATATCTTTATCTTCATGGCATCCATACTTGAATCCAACACATGGAGTACAAGTAGTACCTATGGAATATTCCTTCATATAAACTCAATGAAAACATTAGTCCATAGGGGTTGTCATTAATTACCAAAACCACACATAGGGGCAATGTACCCTTACAATCTCCCCCATTTTGGTAATTGATGACAACCACAATAAGAGGGTTTATATAATGAATATTAGTGACAAGTACGCAACTTATCCGAGAATAAGTTGTATACAAGAGGTTGTATTTGATATGGTCAAGTAACACAAAGCTACTAGCCCATATCAAAACCGGCTCTACTCACACAACTACAACAAATGCAAGAGATGTGAGTAGAACCAATATATATAGAGAAAACTCCCCCACAATGTATGCACGTGTGATGAACATGAATTCATTGCATATATTGTCAAGATTAACCTTTGGGATAGTTTCCACTATATATATATACAACCATGCAAGACATATAAATATGGAATGCATGAGAGGCAAAACACTTAAGCACAAACCAAACTTAAGTATAAAACCATTCCCTTAAACCCTCTAAACTTCTCCCCCATTGGCATCGATTGTCAAAATGGGTGAAAAATTTAGAAGGCCAATATAATGTGAGTTCCTCCCCAAAGTGTGCACTTCTCATAATTTGAGTGGAATCAAGTGCACATATCCAATGATGAATACTTGAAGGAAGTCAAACTATATTGAGGATCAAAGATTGCATAAAGATAACATGGTGAAGTGAGCTTCAACAAATAAAGCAAGCAATCAACGATCCAATTGGACAAACAAAGATATCATGATAAGAGAGATATAGTGCTCTAAATAAAATAAGAAAGCTCCCCAAGGTTCGTGCACAATTTATAATGTTTGCATTTGAATACAATATGCACAAACATGGAATCCTCACTCCCTATATATCATTTAGAACACAACTAAGATAAAGAGAATATGCTTATCAAGAACAACTTTAGTCCAATAATTACGAGATATGAGTGCAAGAAGGAAAACAAATAAACCAAGCACTCATAAATCTCCTTTACCAACACCACTAAGAAACAAAGGATAAAAGATGGTCGGCAAAGAACAAAGATATCAAGGTGATGGATTAACGCTCTTATGTATATAAGTTTCTAAAGTGGACAAAATGATCCATAAAGAAACATGCACACACAAGAGGTTAACAAAATAAATAGGACTAGATATCCAAAATGAAGTCATAAAATATACCAAAGGATGTTTGCTTAAAAGCATATATAGCCTATGGCTCCACTTTTCACTTATGGTATATGAATGAACTTCAACCAAATAAAATCTCAAAAACATCACAACTAACAATAAGGGAAGTAAAGCTAGTTGGAATGTTTTGAGAGAGGCAACAAGTATCACAAATACGGATTTATTTCACAATTTCATCAATATTGTACACAAGAGCTCTTTGAGGAATTGATATGCAATAAATTGCTAGAGGGCATATTTGTGATAGGTGAATCATAAATATGATATATATATATAACCTATCATATGCATCTTCTCAAATTACTCAAATGTACAATAAGAAGTTTTCTTTAAAAGGATTTTTCAAGAATCGCAATATTTTCGAAATAAAGAATTTCATGCCAAGATGCAACCTACAAGAGGTTGGATGCTATATGAGTATGCATGAATAGGATACTTGTTACCAAGATGGCAATGGCTTGATGTAGTGGATAAGAGTTCATCGATCATCCTAGCTTGACTCCAATCCTCATATGGTGACAACACCTTCCTTATAGATGAGACAAGCCTCCATTGCATCTCCAATGTACCTAAAACATCATTCAAGTACATCTTGGTCCCCAAACTTATTGGGTCCAACATGGTTAGACTAACCACAATATATAGAACACACTCCATATAAACATGTGCATATTTAGATGAAATTCGAATTTCATGCACATCTTAGCCATTTAGGATTTGATGGAGTATATCCTACATAATGGATCAAAAGAAAGCAAGCATGCTACAAGTATAAACAAATTACATATAAGCATGCACCAAAACTTTTAAAGATCCAAGAAAGATATACTTTGGACAAAACACCAAAAGAATTAAATAAGGCATAGAGGTGTCACAAAACAAATTTGTTGTCCAAATTATATCTAAGAAGCAAATCAAAAGATTTGTTCAACAAAGTTCAACAAATGAACTAAGAAGAAACCATTGAGCATAAAGGATGAAATAAAGCAAACATGCTCAAAGATTTATCTCATTCAAGCAAATAAAACATGTAAGAAGGAATGAGATAGCAAAACTCCCAAAAGAGCAAGGTTCAAACAAATAAACCAAACCCTCTACACTTTTCACAATGGCACAATGTACCGTAAGGAAAAGGTTTGTCTTCCAAAACAAACACTTGATATGAATTAAGAGAATTTATCAAAAGATTTTTCAAAGGGACAAGGAAGACACATGGGAGCAACAAAGATTTCTTGGAAAAATAAGTAAATAAGAAGCAATCCAAGGTGAAGATGATCCATGAATTCAACCACATACAAGGTTATCAATTGTCAAAGACAATGGGTATATTGGAAATAATTTCCGGTGGTGAATTGACAATGATAGTAAGGATCAACTTCACAATAAAAGGCATAGGATAAGTATATAGAATTAAGCACTATGCACGGATGAAGATTCTTGATAGCTTCAACTAGTCAAACAATCACGCACGGCAATGATTAGAATAACTTGAAGCAATCGGTGTCCCAAATAAAATATAGAGATATGTATTTGAGGAAAACCGTACCAAGAATTTCTTACTCAAACAAGAATCCATAAGATGAGCAATAAAAGCTTTTTAATAGAAGTGGAGCTTGTTTGAGCAAACATGCCACCTAGGAACAAGATAATTAAGAGCATCAACTCTAAGTGGCATAACCTCATATGTTCACATTTTCTAGGCTTGTGATATGTACAAAACATATTACTCCCCCATAACGTGATAAAACATTTCTTCTAAACAAGAGGCAACTAAAATTCGACTAGAGATGATTAATGGACATTTAGAATTTGAATTTCTCATGAGTATGACACACCACATAGTGACTAGATAATCTTGTAATATCAATACTAAGTGGTGGTACCCATGTACACACATTTTAGAGAAAGAGAGATGCACAATGCATATCACTCCCCCAAAATGGGATGTTCCATTAATCACTTAAAGAGAGCCAAATAAGATGTCATCAAGATGCATTAGGCTCACAACAATACACAAGTATATGATGAGTCAAACAAACATACTTGAATACACAAGATAGGTAAGTAAGACACAACACATACACACACATATTTGATACAAAACCAAACATGCAAAGGGGCAAGTAACTTACAATAAATATGATGAGTTGAAGTATAAGTTACCGCAAAGAGGAACATTGGATATAAGATATAGATGATAATCCATACGACTTGGCTTGGTCAAAATATAATATATGAAGATCCCTTAATTCTTCATGAAGTAGCCAAGTCTCCAATGCCCTCCATTTGTACCTATTGATCAAGTTTGAGATTGTTGGTCCCCAACCAAGTTGGGTCCTAAGAGGTTAGTCACAATAGGCTTGGCAACCCAAATGGTTCTTTTCTTGAAACCACTTTGAGTTCCAACAAACTTGGCAAACACATTGCCATCCTTATCCTTCCCTAGAGAATAATCATCATCAACAATTATAGGGTTAGATAAGGTACCACCTAAGCAAGAAGAAGCAAAGTGCCCCTTCTCACGACATAAGTAGCAAGTGTTCCCCTTTCTCTTCTTTATTGATTTCTTCTCTTGGGGAACAATATCTTGATTCTTCTTGGGAAGTGGCCTATCTTCAACTTGAGGTCGAGCATGAGCTTGACCTTGACCTTGTGGCCGTTTCCCTTGTTGTTTCTCACTCAAGTGCTTCTTCTTCTTCAATGGGCATGATCTAACATGATGCCCTTCAACCTTGCACTTGAAGCAAACCAACTTGGCCGGATCCTTGACTTTGTCTTGGCCCTTCTTCTTGTTGCTCTTGCTCTTGGACTTGTTCTTGTTATTGGAGTTGAATCCAAGTCCACTCTTGTCATTGGGAGATTGTTGCACACTTAGCATCTTGTCAAGTGCGGATTTCCCTTCATGACGCTTTTCCAAGTCTTTCTTCAAAGAAAGGACTTGGGCCTCGAGCTCTTTTATTTCCTCTACATGGTTAGTAGAAATACAAGTACTAGAGGAAGTAGAAGCTTCATTGTTGGAGCAACAAGGCAAAGTAAGTAATCCAACACAAGGTGTATCACTAGTTTGACTAGATGGATTACAAGGACTAGCACATGGCAATATAACATTTTGGGTAGAGGTTGTGCTAATGTCCACATGAGGCTCACAAGATGTTACCTTAGTGATACTAGCCTCATGAGCTAACTTTAGCTCATCGTAGGAAGTTAGAAGATCCTCAAGAGAGTGTGAGAGCATTTTATTGCTTTCTTCCAATTCCCTATAATTGCTAGTTAGCAACTCAAGTTGAGCCCTTAGCTCAACATTCTCCTCTAAGGTAGATGCTTCACAAGAATTAGAGTTAGTAGCACAAGCATCAACAATAGTTTTCTCATTTTCATGCATATAGGATTCAATTTTTTGTGTAAGCATAAAATTAGTATGCTTCTCATCTTTTAGCTCATGCTTGAGGAGAGTGAATCTCATTTCCTCATTTTCAACATGGGACTCCAACTTCACTATGGTTTCCCTATATTTATTCAAGGTATCCATAGAGTGTTCGAGATTAGCACGAGCTTCTTTATTACCATGAAGAGAAGCATATATCGTTGCCATATTATGCACCAAGGTATTATATTCTTCATCATTATCATCATCATCACTCTCATCATTAGAGGAAGTGTTAGGAGTCAAAGTAGGAGATACCTTTGATCCATTTTCCATAAGGCACATGTGCATACCGGAGGATGAAGATGAAGATATTCTTGAATCCTCATTTGAAAACATGTCTTGATCCATAGAGTGTTCGGTTTCCTCTACATTGTTAGTCAACAAACAACTAGAGGAAATATAAGCATTTTGATTATGGGAGCAAGACAAGGTAAGCATATCTTCATGAGATCTATGTAAGCAATTTACACATGATATGCAAGGACCATCAACACAAGCATGTAGGTTATTTTCAATGCTAGATGTGTTTAAGTCCAAAGAGGAAGCATTACAATGGGATAGAGATGAAGAATCATCACTATTGAGCACAATATCAACATTGCAATTTTCCTCACCACTCACCATATCATTACCTCGTGTCTTGCTACACGTTGGTGAAGTGGAAGAAGATGATAACTCATCACGACCGGAGGTGGAAGCAACTTGGAGCTCTTCATGATGTGAAGGGGAAGAGAGCTCCTCGGAGTCACCACCGACCAATTGAGAAGTGGATCCACCAAACATTTCCTTAAGCTTGATCCACATCTCATGAGACGACTTTCGCTTTATATATATCAAGAACCTACGAAAATCGGGTCTCAAGGAGAATAAAAGCTCATTAGATACTAGAGCTTCAAGATGTAAGTTTTTCTCATCCTCTAAAGATAGATTTTGAGGATCCATCGGAGGAGAAAAACCTACATCTAGAAATTGCTCAATGTTTGGACACAAGGTCCGAAGATTGCAAAGCAAGCAATTTCGCCACAAATGATAATTTGTGCCAACAAAGATAATTGTGTCATTGTGCACTATACTAGCCGACATCTTTACTCTCAAGGCGGTGAAGCCTAAAACAAGGAGAGACCTTGCTCTGATACCAATTGAAAGATCGAGATGTCGCCTAGAGGGGGGGTGAATAGGCAATTACAAACTCTTGCGGATTTGTCTTGTAAGAATGCGGAATTAAACTAATGTTTAGTTTACAAGCACAAACCCTAAATATGCTAAGCTCAACTAAGTGTAACAATGGCAACTAGAGCTAAGCAAGATAGGCACAAGATATATGTAGCACAAGTGATAGCAAGATATATGTACTTCAAGCACGATGGCTATCACAAGGAAAGAGAGCTCGGGTATAGAAATAACCGAGGCACGCGGAGACGAGGATGTATTCCCGTGTTCCCTTGCTTTGCAACAAGGTACGTCACGTTTGGAGGAGTGGAGGTCCCACGAAGGATTCCCCGCGCCACGAAGGCTCACCCTATTCTCCGAACCACACCCACGAAGGATAATGGCCCTTTCCTTATGGTTAGCTTTTCCTCCGCTCCGGAGATGGCAAGCTCCACAACCACTTCACAAGCTCCACGAAGGAGAAGCCTGGGCCTCTTCTCCAACGTATCGATAATTTCTTATGTTCCATGCCACATTATTGATGTTATCTACATGTTTTATGCACACTTTATGTCATATTCATGCATTTTCTGAACTAACCTATTAACAAGATGCCGAAGTGCCGCTGTCGTTTTCTGTTTTTGGTTTTAGAAATCCTAGTAACGAAATATTCTCGGAATTGGACGAAATCAACGCCCAGGGTCCTATTTTGCCACGAAGCTTCCAAGTCCGAAGGAGAGACGAAGAGGGGCCACGAGGGGCCACACCCTAGGGCGGCGCGCCCCCTTGGCCGCGCGGCCTGTGGTGTGGGGCCCGTGCCGCCTGACCTGCCCTTCGCCTACAAATAGCCTCCGTTGCGAAACCCCTAGTACCGAGAGCCACGATACGGAAACCTTACCGAGACGCCGCCGCCGCCGATCCCATCTCGGGGATCCAGAGATCGCCTCCCACCCGGAGAGGGGATTCATCTCCCGGAGGACTCTACGCCGCCATGGTCGCCTCCGGAGTGATGTGTGAGTAGTCTACCCCTGACTATGGGTCCATAGCAGTAGCTAGATTGTCTTCTCCCCATTGTGCTATCATTGTCGGATCTTGTGAGCTGCCTAACATGATCAAGATCATCTATCTGTAATTCTATATGTTGCGTTTGTTGGGATCCGATGAATAGAGAATACTTGTTATGTTGATTATCAAAGTTATATCTATGTTTTGTTTATGATCTTGCATGCTCTCCGTTACTAGTAGATGCTCTGGCCAAGTAGATGCTTGTAACTCCAAGAGGGAGTATTTATGCTCGATAGTGGGTTCATGCCTGCATTGACACCTGGGACAGTGACAGAAAGGTTGTGTTGTGCTGTTGCCACTAGGGATAAAACATTGATGCTATGTCTAAGGATGTAGTTGTTGATTACATTACGCACCATACTTAATGCAATTGTCTGTTGCTTTGCAACTTAATACTGGAGGGGGTTCGGATGATAACCTGAAGGTGGACTTTTTAGGCATAGATGCAGTTGGATGGCGGTCTATGTACTTTGTCGTAATGCCCAATTAAATCTCACTATACTCATCATGATATGTATGTGCATGGTCATGCTCTCTTTATTTGTCAATTGCCCAACTGTAATTTGTTCACCCAACATGCTGTTTATCTTATGGGAGAGACACCTCTAGTGAACTGTGGACCCCGGTCCAATTCTCTATACTGAAATACAATCTACTGCAATACTTGTTCTACTGTTTTCTGCAAACAATCATCATCCACACTATACATCTAATCCTTTGTTACAGCAAGCCGGTGAGATTGACAACCTCACTGTTTCGTTGGGGCAAAGTACTTTGGTTGTGTTGTGCAGGTTCCACGTTGGCGCCTGTGGTGTTGCGCCGCACTACATCCCGCCGCCATCAACCTTCAACGTGCTTCTTGGCTCCTACTGTTCGATAAACCTTGGTTTCATACTGAGGGAAACTTGCCGCCGTACGCATCACACCTTCCTCTTGGGGTTCTAACGGACGTGTTGAACGCGTATCAAAGCTTTTTCTCGCCGTTGCGGGGAGATCAAGACACGCTGCAAGGGAGTCTCCACTTCTCAATCTCTTTACTTTGTTTTTGTCTTGCTTAGTTTTATTTACTACTTTGTTTGCTGCACTAAATCAAAATACAAAAAAATTAGTTGCTAGTTTTACTTTATTTGCTATCTTGTTTGCTATATCAAAAACACAAAAAAATTAGTTACTTGCATTTACTTTATTTGATTCATCATGTTTCCTTTTAATTTTACCACAAAAGACATACCGGTAGGACGTGGGTCTATAGTTGGGAGAAATAATATAGAAGAATTCTTCAATCATGTTAGTACCATTGAAAATTTCGAAGATAGACACTTGGTAGACCTTGCGCCTACTTATGAAATTGCTGTTGCTTCTTTAGTACACGCGTTAGAAGCTAGATTTGTTAATCTTAATCCTGTGATTCAACATATGTTTCTTACACTCAGTGATATGGAAGAAGGAGAAAAGAAAGATTTTGTATTAGAAACCCTTCTTAAAGAATTTGGGGGAATAGCGAGAGAAGCTAGAAAAGTCTTCACTAAATATAATATGCTAGGCTCTTATACCAATTTTGCCAGTACCCTTGAGAAGATGGAAAAGGATAGACAAAAGTACACTAATGAAGTTAATTATGAGGGGGATATTAAAACATCAATACCTTGCAAGCTCTTGGGAATGTGTGAGGCACTAGAAAAGAATTTTGATTGGATTGTTCCTGAAGATTTGTTTGATGAGAGTAGCAAGCCCAAGACTAATGAAAAGGGAGCCTCTGAAACTCACATAGAAAAGATAGTATGCATAGTTGAGAAAACTCCACACCCCGCTGTAGAAGTACCACCCTTCGATAATACTTGATACACACTTTCTGCGCCTAGCTGAAAGGCGTTAAAGAAAAGCGCTTATGGGAGACAACCCATGTTTTTACCTACAGTATTTTGTTTTTATTTTGTGTCTTGGAAGTTGTTTACTACTGTAGCAACCTCTCCTTATCTTAGTTTTGTGTTTTGTTGTGCCAAGTAAAGTCGTTGATAGAAAAGTTCATACTAGATTTGGATTACTGCGCAGAAACAGATTTCTTTGCTGTCACGAATCTGGGCTAAATTCTCTGTAGGTAACTCAGAAAATTAAGCCAATTTACGTGAGTGATCCTCAGATATGTACGCAACTTTCATTCAATTTGAGAATTTTCATTTGAGCAAGTCTGGTGCCATTTTAAAATTCGTCAATACGAACTGTTCTGTTTTGACAGATTCTGCCTTTTATTTCGCATTGCCTCTTTTGCTATGTTGGATGAATTTCTTTGATCCATTAATAGCATTATGCAATGTCCAGAAGTGTTAAGAATGATTGTGTCACCTCTGAATATGTTAATTTTTATTGTGCACTAACCCTCTAATGAGTTGTTTCGAGTTTGGTGTGGAGGAAGTTTTCAAGGATCAAGAGAGGAGTATGATGCAACATGATCAAGGAGAGTGAAAGCTCTAAGCTTGGGGATGCCCCGGTGGTTCACCCCTGCATATTCTAAGAAGACTCAAGCATCTAAGCTTGGGATGCCCAAGGCATCCCCTTCTTCATCGACAACATTATCAGGTTCCTCCCCGAAACTATATTTTTATTCCATCACATCTTATGTGCTTTGCTTGGAGCGTCGGTTTGTTTTTGTTTTTGTTTTGTTTGAATAAAATGGATCCTAGCATTCACTTTATGGGAGAGTGATACGTCCAAAACGTATCTACTTTCCCGAACACTTTTGCTATTGTTTTGCCTCTAATTTGTGTATTTTGGATGCAACTAACACGGACTAACGCTGTTTTCAGCAGAATCTCTCGTGTCTCGTTTTTGTGCAGAAATCCAACTTTCGGAAAAATCCTCGGAATTTAGGCCCTATTTTCCCAGGAAACTAACGGAGCCAGAAGGACAATTGAGGTGGAGGCCCGAGGGCCCCACACCATAGGGCGGCGCGGCCCAGTGGGGCCCGCGCGGCCCGTGGTGTGGCCCTCGGCCGGCCTCCCGACGCCCTCCTTCGGACTACTTATCGGCCTCGACCTAAAAACGCACGGGGAGAAGTCGAAGTCGCCACTCTAGAACGCCGCCACATCACGAAACTCCGTCGCGGGAGCCAGAAGTCTCCGTTCACTCCGCCGGGACGGGGAATTGGAGGAGATCATCACCGCCATCACCGCCAACGCCTCTACATCAACCAGCCATGTTTCCCCCATCCATGTGTGAGTAATTCCCCCGCTGTAGGCCGATGGTAGGGATTGGATGAGATTGGTCATGTAATAGCATAAGATTGTTAGGGCATAGTGCCTAGTGTCCGTAATTGGTACTTTGATGATATTGTTGCAACTTGTTATGCTTAATGCTTGTCACTAGGGCCCGAGTTCCATGATCTCAGATCTGAACATGTTATTGTTTCATCAAGATAATCATTGTTTATGGTCTTACCTATAAGTTGTATACACATGTCGCTGTCCGGAACCGATGGCCCCGAAGTGACAGAAATCGGGACAACCGGAGGGAATGGTAGCGATGTGAGGATCACATGTGTTCACGGAGTGTTAATGCTTTGCTCCGGTACTTTATTAAAAGGAGTACCTTAATATCCAGTAGTTTCCCTTGAGGCCCGGCTGCCACCGGCTGGTAGGACAAAAGATGTTGTGCAAGTTTCTCATTGCGAGCATGCACGACTATATATGGAACACATGCCTATTGATTGCTTTGTACTTGGACACCGTTTTATTATTATCTGCAAATGCCCTGCTATGATTGTTACATGAGTTTCTCTCATCCATGCAACGCCCGTTCATCCGTCCCCGTGCCTACAGTATTTTAATCCTGCTGTTTACTAAAATCACTACTGCTGTCTCTGTTACTCTGCTACTGTTACTTCACTCGCTATCGCCATAAATGTTACTACGATAAACTCTTGCGAGCAAGTCTGTTTCCAGGTGCAGCTGAATTGACAACTCCGTTGTTAAGGCTTCCAAGTGTTCTTTGTCTCCCCTTGTGTCGAATCAATAAATTGGGTTTTACTTCCCTCGAAGACTGTTGCGATCCCCTATACTTGTGGGTCATCAAGACTATTTTCTGGCGCCGTTGCCGGGGAGCATAGCTTTATTTGGAAGTTCACTTGGATTAATATTGTTCGCTGCAAATTCTCCATCATGGGTAAACCTCGCGATACTAAGATCGCCATATTACCATCCACTACAAGAAAAGGTACAATTCTGAATACCTCTGCTGCTCTTGATTCACCATCTGTGATTGATAAACTTGTTTCACCGCCGCATGCTTCAAATGCGGGTACTTCTGCTGAATCTGAAAACTCTCATAATATTGATAATGTTTCTGCTGTGCTTGATGATAGTGGTTCATTGGGATCTTTTCTAGATGCTACAATTGCTAGGTCTAGACAAATTGAAAATACTGAAACTCCTAATGCTACTACACCTGTTAGTTCACCTGAACTTGATTATTTTAGTGATGATCCTGAGGAAGATTATGTGGAGCTTAATGATGATTTTATTGAAAAATGCAATGCTACTACTGATGCAAGAAAAATTAAAAAGTTGCTTGCAGAACATGCTGTTAGATATAAACTGTCTCCTGATCCTAAATTTGCCACATCTCCTATAAACATTAGGGATAAAGATTATGATTTTTCTCTTGATCTATCTCATATAGCTATTGTTGAGAAAACACCCTTTTGTGGTACTGAAAAAGAAAGTGCTGTTGAACACATGACTGAGTTATCTACTTTGAGTAGCTTGTTTTCTGATGATGTCAAGATGCGTACTTACTTTGTTGCTAAAATCTTTCCATTCTCATTAAAGGATGACGCTAAAACTTGGTATAATAATTTGCCACCTAATTCTATTAGAAGTCCAAAAGAATTGCTTGATGTTTTCTTCCGCAAATACTTTCCTGCTAGTGCTCAACATATTGCTTTGCAGAGAATTTATAATTTTGACCAGGAGATGAGAGAAATTGCCTGAGGCTTGGGCGAGATTTTGCTCTCTTATTAGAGCTCAGCCTGACCATGATTTGGAAAAGCATGATTTACTTGATATATTTTATAGTGGACTAACCATTGAGTCTAGGGCATACCTGGATAGTTGTGCTGGTTGTGTTTTCAGGAAAAGAACTCCAGACGACGCTGAAGAATTATTGGCTAAAATAAGCCGGAATCATGATGATTGGACTACACCTGAACCAACTCCAACGCCAATATTGAAGAAGAGGGGTTTAATTAAATTGAATGATGAAGATATGAGGGAAGCCAAGAAGTCTCTCAAGGAGAAAGGTATTAAATCTGAAGATGTGAAGAACCTTCCTCCCATAGAAGATATATGTGAGATAATTCCCCCTTCATCCATGATTGAGGTAAACTCCCTTCAACGCTTTACTAGGGAAGATATTCCGTATTCAAAACCTCCTGCACAATGCTTAGATGAGTTTGATAATTATATTGTTAAGCAAGAAAATTTTAATATGAGAGTAGAGAATCATTTAATGGAAAATTCTCGAGCTATTAGTGAATTGCATGGTATTGTGGAGAGAACCTCCAATGATGTTAAGATGCTTGTTAAACATTTTCATATGATTCAAACTCAAATTGATCAACTCACTAAAGTGCAAAATGACTTGTTAGGGAATAATTCTAAAGAGAAACATGCTTATGAAGTAACAACTAGAGGTGGTGTCTCTACCCAGGATCCTCTATATCCTGAAGGGCACCCCAAAAGAATTGAACAAGATTCTCAACGCATTGAACCTAGTGCTCATTCTAAGAAGAAAAAGAAGAAGAAACATAAAAATGTTGTAGAATCCTCTGAACCTGTTAATGATCCTAATAGTATTTCTATTTCTGATGCTGAAACTGAAAGTGGTAATGAACATGATAAAGATAATGATAAGAATGATACTCCTGATAAAGAAGAGGTTGAAGAAGAACCTGAAAAGCATGCTAAAAATAAAAAGTACACTAAAGAAGATTTTATTGCTGAGAAACATGGTAATGAAAGAGAACCTTGGGTCCAAAAGCAAATGCCTTTTCCTGCTAAGAAACTAAAATCAAAGGAAGAAGAACACTATAATAAATTTTGTGATTGGATGAAACCTCTATTCTTGCAAATCCCTTTGACTGATGCTATTAAATTGCCTCCTTATTCAAAGTATATGAAAGATATTGTTACTAACAAAAGGAAAATCCCCAATGAGGAAATTTCCACTATGCTTGCTAATTACTCTTTCAATGGAAAAATTCCAAAGAAGTTGGGTGACCCAGGTATACCTACTATTCCTTGTTCTATCAAGAATAATTATGTTAAAACTGCTCTATGTGACTTGGGAGCCGGTGTTAGTGTTATGCCTTTTTCTCTTTATAAGAGACTTTACTTAGATAAGTTGATACCTACTGATATATCTTTGCAAATGGCTGATAAATCTACTGCTATTCTTGTTGGTATATGTGAGGATGTTCCTGTTCAAGTTACTACTAACTGCTTGATATTAACTGATTTTGTTGTGTTGGAAATGCCTGAAGATGATAATATGTCTATTATTCTTGGGAGACCTTTTCTTAACACCACAGGGGCTGTTATTGATTGCAATAAAGGAAATGTTACTTTTAATGTTGATGATAAGGAGCATACCGTCTATTTCCCCAAGAAGATTGATAAAGTATGTGGAGTCAATACTATTTTTAATGTGAGAACTATCAAAGTGGGAACTATTGATTGTCCTATATATGAGCCTAAAGAAGAATATCAAACTCTCGTGATTGGATCCATATCAATACAATTCAAGGTAACATGATTGATTTGAGGTTTATTTCTTCTTATGCTATGTAAAATTTATTTGGTGGCAAGACTTGATCAACCTTGTTAACAAATACTTTTTATATGCATAGAGGAGGTAAACAACATATCTTTCTTCCTCCACTTGCTCTAGTTGCTGTAGCATTTTTAATTTGCAAAGTTCCTTAGTTATTTGAAGATTTCAAAAAATTTCCTGGCCAGTAATAATAAACTAAATACCCAGAAATGTGCGTTTTTCAAAGTTTTCAAAAATTCGCAAAAATTATACCGTTGGTCCTATTTTTCGACGAGGCACCTGGGAGCACCAGAGGATGACCTGTGGGGCACCAGAGGGCGCCAAACCACAGGCCGGCGCGGCCAAGGAGGTGGCCGCGCCACCATGTGGTGTGGGCCCCCCTTTGCCCCACTTTGTCATCTCTTTCTCCCAGCACCTTCTCTCTCCCGAAAAAACTCGTACCAAGTTCCTCTCTCTCGCGTTTTTGCTCCAGAGCTCCAGATTTCTCGATCTCTTTGCTCAGCCCAGATTTCCTGCTGAAATTTGGCACATTTGCTCCTTGGTATGTGACTCCTCCACCCATCCAAGTAGAATTTTGTTTGGTTGAGTATATCTTGAATATTTTGCTGCTGTAGGTAACATGTTTAGTGAGCTTGCATGCTTGTTCTAAGTGGTAGAAACTAGCTTTGATGCATGATTAGTACTCTAGCAAGTTCCTATGGTAGTTTCCCTCAATTATATGTCACCAAATCAAATTTTTATATCATTTGTTGAAAATTTCAGAGAAGCTATGAAGAAGTTCAACTTTGGAGAGTTGTTCAAGAAAGGGACAACCAGCACCGGGAGGCCTTCTAGGGCCGCCACCCGGATTAGGCGATCATACAATGAAGACATCATCGCGCCTAGCTTCGCGCCCGAAGAGGACAACGGGCCTCCTAATGCTTCTACTTTTCCATGCTATGATTTTCTAAGGAATGCAGGGATATTGGAGGATTTCTTAACCCTTGTCAACAGGGCAGGGTTAACCACCTATATGGGAGATGAAAGGGAGCAATACTATATGCTCACCAAAATCTTCGTCGAGAGTTTCCAGTTCAACAACAAACAATATGAGCCGACGGTTGCATTCAGGATCTATGGTAATCCTGTTACTATGCAATTGAAGGATTTTTGTCGTGCATTGGATATTGCCCCTGTAGGTACAGCAAGTAGGATTGATGACAACCCCCGGGACTTGTTGGAGCTCTATCGAGGGATTACCGATGATGATTGTCGCACCATTCAGCGTGGCAAGATAAGGAACATTCAACTCCCCGCCATTAAGTATTTTGCATACTACATTGCTACTAGCATTCTTGGTAGGGAGAACACTAGCAACATTTCTAGTTACCATCTTGCTTTCTTGAATATTGCACTTACTGGTCAAACATCTTATCACCTTGGTGCTCTTATTGCTCGCCGCCTGACTACCAGGGGGCCTATTTTTGGAGGAACTATCGCACTGCGTGTTTTAACATATCTAAATCTTCCTATTGATCCTAATGATGTGCCATTGGCCCCTAGGAAACTTGATATTGTTGCTATGAAGAGTCATCATTTTGTTACCACTGATTCTACTTTAGATAATATGGTGTATAGAATGTTGTTTTCTGACGGGGATGAGAAAGAAATTCCTCTTCCCCAACCAGGTTTGTTAAGTATTGACAGGCAATCATGGTCGTGCACTAAGGAGGAAGTGGATGAGCATTTGAAGATAAAAGACTTCCACCAGCAACATGACTCCGAGGACGCCGGGGCCTCCTACGACCACACCGTCACATATCCGGGTGCTTCTTCTAGCACATACCCGGAATACGATCCATCTTCGTCATACTACGGAGACACTACTTCATGGGATCGATGGGATTGAACTCCACTTAGGCCAAAAGCCTAAGCTTGGGGGGAGGTATACCGGCATCACTCATTCTTTGCATATTATGGTTGCTGGATACTTATACATACTTGCTTTGTTCGTTTGAGTGGTTTTCTAATAAGAGGAAGATGATATTTGGGGAAATGCTGCCTGAAAACAGATTCTGGAACATTACCGTAAAAATTCTCAAAAATAGCCAGCGCGTCATTTTCAGCTGCCAATTTTTGTGCAGGTTCCCCAGGTTGTTATCTAACTTTCATTAGTTGAACACTTTTCGATCTGAGCAACGTAAGATTTTTGTAAAAATCGATTTCTGTACTGCTGTCAGGTTTTGGCAGATTTCTGCCATCTCGCTTTTCTGTGTTTCTTTTAGTTTGCTATTTCTTGTTTTTGCTTTGTTTCTTCCCAAAACACAAAAAGACCAAAAATATTTCTGTTGTTTCTCTTCACCATTTGTTTGCTTTGGTTTCTTGCATTTGTTTCACTTTATTTGCTATTGCTAGTTTGCTATAAGAAAACCCAAAAAGATTTTGCTTTGTTTGTTTGTTTCCTCTTGTTCTTGTTTCTAATTCGAAAACACCAAAAATATTTGCTGTTCTTCTTTGGTTTGTAAAGTTCTTTATGAGTTCAATGGTCTTCGTGGCTGGAGCGTGGTTTTCATTTCATATTATCCAAGCTACACAAGTGAAAAGGCAATAATGACGATCTACGACAATCTGATTGTGGTGAGAGGCTGGTATGAACTCTATTTGTTTTCATTTTTGTACATATACTCATCCATGTGAGCATGCTTAGTTGGTTCATGTGAGGTATATGTTATTTGAGAAAGTCTAGTAGTTCATGATCTCTCATGTTTAGCACCAATTTATTAATATGAGTAGCATGTCATGGATGTTTGCTTGCATTGTTTTATTCATAAGTAAGTATGGCATTGTGGTATCCTCCTCTGAATAATTCATTCATATCGACTTGGCACATGCTCACGCATCCATATGACTGAACAAAAAGTCAATTAAGCCTCGATGATCTATATTGCTTCAGAGTTCTTGTATCGCTTTTATGCCTCCGTTAATTTATTTTGCCGCAAGCATGATTATGACAGTTATTGCTCTCTTGATTTGTCGCTCCCTAGTCTATTGCTAGCCTTCACTTGTACTGAGCGGGAACGCTGCTCGTGCTTCCAAACACCTGAAAACCAAGTTGTTCCAAAAGTGTCCACCATAAATACCTATGCATGGCATTTCAAACCATTCCAAGTAAATTCTCATGCGCTACCTTTAAAACCTTCAAAATGCTTCTCAATTTGTGTTTATGTTTCATAGCTCATGAGGAAGTATGTGGTGTTTAGCTTTCAACCTTGTCATTTACTTTTGAAGGACTCTCATATGGACTAGTGGCACATCCGCTTATCCAATAATTTTGCAAAAAGAGCTGGCAATGGGATTCCCAGTCCCGAATTAATTAACTTAAATAGACACTCCTCCATGGCTTGTGATTGTTGGACGGCACCCGAAGGATTCGGTTAGCCATGGCTTGTGTAAGCAAAGGTTGGGGGAGTGTCATCATCATAATAAAACTAAAATAAAAAGGCACTCCTTCATGGTATGAGATTGTTGGTAGGCACCCGAGGATTCGGTTAGCCATGGTTTGTGAAAGAAAGGTTGGAAGGAGTGCCAAATAAATGTGCAATACTTCATGGGAGCCGCTCTTGAAAGTCCGGTTGGCGAGGTAGTTGGTGTACCCATTACCATTCGTTGACAACAACAAACACCTCTTAAAATAATTTTACTCCTGATTTATAAAAATGAAAAGCTCTAGCGCATGTTAATCCCTGCTTCCCTCTGCGAAGGGTCAATCTTTTACTTTTATGTTGTGTCTCCATTATTTCTTTGAGCACTATCTTGAGAGCACAACTGTCATTCTTAGTATAATATGCTTGTCTCAAAATATGATTGATTGTGGTATAACTTTGATGCATTTATCTTTTGACAATCACTACTTCTAGTCTTTCTATGAACTCCGGAGGTGCCCGGCATTTATGTTTTGCCAATCAAATACAGGCAAGCGAGATACCACTTTATCATACTCTTTTATGAACATTGCAATCCTGCTTATACACATGATTCATGATGCTTATTATTAATTATTGGTACCTTTCCATGATTGACACAGCTGTTAGATGATCTTATTTGCATGTATCTCATTATGAATTGCTTAAGTATTAGCCATAGCATGAGAATATATACATCATATGAGCAAATGTGTTCGTTAAAGTTCTTTTATCGCTCAGTTGTTAACTGAATTGCTTGAGGATAAGCAATAAGCTAAGCTTGGGGGAGTTGATACGTCCAAAACGTATCTACTTTCCCGAACACTTTTGCTATTGTTTTGCCTCTAATTTGTGTATTTTGGATGCAACTAACACGGACTAACGTTGTTTTCAGCAGAACTGCTCTGGTGTCTCGTTTTTGTGCAGAAATCCAACTTTCGGGAAAATCCTCGGAATTTATGCGAAGGCCCTATTTTCCCAGAAAACTAACGGAGCCAGAAGGACAATTGAGGTGGAGGCCCGAGGGCCCCACACCATAGGGCGGCGCGGCCCGGGGGCCCGCGGCCCCGTGGTGTGGCCCTCGGCCGGCCTCCGACGCCCTCCTTCGGACTACTTATCGGCCTCGACCTAAAAACGCACGGGGAGAAGTCGAAGTCGCCAGAAACCCTCCAGAACGCCGCCACATCACGAAACTCCGTCGCGGGAGCCAGAAGGTTCTGGCACTCCGCCGGACGGGGAATTGGAGGAGATCATCACCGCCATCACCGCCAACGCCTCTACATCAACCAGCCATGTTTCCCCCATCCATGTGTGAGTAATTCCCCCGCTGTAGGCTGAAGGGGATGGTTGGGATTGGATGAGATTGGTCATGTAATAGCATAAGATTGTTAGGGCATAGTGCCTAGTGTCCGTAATTGGTACTTTGATGATATTGTTGCAACTTGTTATGCTTAATGCTTGTCACTAGGGCCCGAGTGCCATGATCTCAGATCTGAACATGTTATTGTTTCATCAAGATAATCATTGTTTATGGTCTTACCTATAAGTTGTATACACATGTCGCTGTCCGGAACCGATGGCCCCGAAGTGACAGAAATCGGGACAACCGGAGGGAATGGTAGCGATGTGAGGATCACATGTGTTCACGGAGTGTTAATGCTTTGCTCCGGTACTTTATTAAAAGGAGTACCTTAATATCCAGTAGTTTCCCTTGAGGCCCGGCTGCCACCGGCTGGTAGGACAAAAGATGTTGTGCAAGTTTCTCATTGCGAGCACGCACGACTATATATGGAACACATGCCTATTGATTGCTTTGTACTTGGACACCGTTTTATTATTATCTGCAAATGCCCTGCTATGATTGTTACATGAGTTTCTCTCATCCATGCAACGCCCGTTCATCCATCCCCGTGCCTACAGTATTTTAATCCTGCTGTTTACTAAAATCACTACCGCTGTCTCGTTACTCGCTATCGTTACTTCACTATGCTATCGCTATAAAACCGTTATCGATAAACTCTTGCGAGCAAGTCTGCTTTCCAGTGTGCAGCTGAATTGACAACTCGCTGTTAAGGCTTCCAAGTGTTCTTTGTCTCCCCTTGTGTCGAATCAATAAATTGGGTTTTACTTCCCTCGAAGACTGTTGCGATCCCCTATACTTGTGGGTCATCAGAGAGAGACACGCTCCGCTGTAGCATATGGACAAGTATGTCCTTAGTTTCTACTCATAGTATTCATGGCAAAGTTTCTTCTTCGTTAAATTGTTATATGGTTGGAATTGGAAAATGATACATGTAGTAATTGCTATAAATGTCTTGGGTAATGTGATACTTGGCAATTGTTGTGCTCATGATTAAGCTCTTGCATCATATGCTTTGCACCTATTAATGAAGAAATACATAGAGCATGCTAAAATTTGGTTTGCATAATTGGTTTCTCTAAGGTCTAGATAATTTCTAGTATTGAGTTTGAACAACAAGGAAGACGTGTAGAGTCTTATAATGTTTACAATATGTCTTTTATGTGAGTTTTGCTGCACCGGTTCATCCTTATGTTTGTTTCAAATAAGCCTTGCTAGCCTAAACCTTGTATCGAGAGGGAATACTTCTCATGCATCCAAAATACTTGAGCCAACCACTATGCCATTTGTGTCCACCATACCTACCTACTACATGGTATTTTCCGCCATTCCAAAGTAAATTGCTTGAGTGCTACCTTTAAAATTCCATCATTCACCTTTGCAATATATAGCTCATGGGACAAATAGCTTAAAAACTATTGTGGTATTGAATATGTACTTATGCACTTTATCTCTTATTAAGTTGCTTGTTGTGCGATAACCATGTTCACTGGGGACGCCATCAACTACTCTTTGTTGAATTTCATGTGAGTTGCTATGCATGTTCGTCTTGTCTGAAGTAAGAGCGATCTACCACCTTATGGTTAAGCATGCATATTGTTAGAGAAGAACATTGGGCCGCTAACTAAAGCCATGATCCATGGTGGAAGTTTCAGTTTTGGACATATATCCTCAATCTCAAATGAGAAAATTATTAATTGTTGTTACATGCTTATGCATAAAAGAGGAGTCCATTATCTGTTGTCTATGTTGTCCCGGTATGGATGTCTAAGTTGAAGAATAATCAATAGCGAGAAATCCAATGCGAGCTTTCTCCTTAGACCTTTGTACAGGCGGCATAGAGGTACCCCTTTGTGACACTTGGTTAAAACATGTGCATTGTGATGATCCGGTAGTCCAAGCTAATTAGGACAAGGTGCGGGCACTATTAGTATACTATGCATGAGGCTTGCAACTTGTAAGATATAATTTACATGATACATATGCTTTATTACTACCGTTGACAAAATTGTTTCATGTTTTCAAAATCAAAGCTCTAGCACAAATATAGCAATCGATGCTTTTCCTCTATGAGGACCATTCTTTTACTTTCAATGTTGAGTCAGTTCACCTATTTCTCTCCACCTCAAGAAGCAAACACTTGTGTGAACTGTGCATTGATTCCTACATATTTGCATATTGCACTTATTATATTACTCTGTTGACAATATCAATGAGATATACATGTTACAAGTTGAAAGCAACCGCTGAAACTTAATCTTCTTTGTGTTGCTTCAATGCCTTTACTTTGAATTATTGCTTTATGAGTTAACTCTTATGCAAGACTTATTTATGCTTGTCTTGAAGTGCTATTCATGAAAAGTCTTTGCTTTATGATTCACTTGTTTACTCATGTCCTATACATTGTTTTGATCGCTGCATTCACTACATATGCTTTACAAATAGTATGATCAAGATTATGATGGCATGTCACTCCGAAATTATCTGTGTTATCGTTTTACCTCGGGACGAGCAGAACTAAGCTTGGGGATGCTGATACGTCTCCAATGTATCGATAATTTCTTATGTTCCATGCCACATTATTGATGTTATCTACATGTTTTATGCACACTTTATGTCATATTCTGCATTTTCGGAACTAACCTATTAACAAGATGCCGAAGTGCCAGTTGCTTTTGTTTTTGGTTTCAGAAATCCTAGTAACGAAATATTCTCAATTGGACGAAATCAACGCCCATGTCCTATTTTGCCACGAAGCTTCCAGAAGTCCGAAGGAGAGACAAAGAGGGGCCACGAGGGGCCACACCCTATGGCGGCGCGGCCCCCTTGGCCGCGCGGCCGTGGTGGGGCCCTCGTGCTGCCTCTTGACCTGCCCTTCCGCCTACAAATAGCCTCCGTAAACCCCCAGTACCGAGAGCCACGATACGGAAAACCTTACTGAGACGCCGCCGCCGCCGATCCCATCTCGGGGGATCCAGGAGATCGCCTCCGTGTAATATCCCAGGTAATGGGGTTACAAAAATAGAAGAAACAGATGTGTGCATTGCATTCATGCATAGAAAATCTGGGGAATTTTCGCGCTTTAAAGTAAAACAGTCACAGTAACTGAAGTTTCACTTGACCTTGGTGGAATTGAAGTAGCTCATCAAGTCAAGCGCTATAAACCTCAATGTGACTTTATTCAAACCTTGTTTTGGGTAGAGATGATTTGATCTAAGGGGTTAGATCAAATGGAACTAATAGTCAACACAACAACACTTTACTCAATGATCAATTGCTTGATCTTATAAAAGATCATAATATGGAATTCCTTGCCATAACATATGAACATCCATTTAATTGGAAATCAAGTAACAATAATTGGAGAAACTATTCTTCACTTATCTTTTCCATGTCATAAACAAATCCAAGATCCTACCATAAACCTCATGGTATTCATATTACTTCATTCTTGGAAACATGACAAGGAGATCAACTCTAGAACTAAATATTCTTCTCTATTCCAAATAGTTAAGCACCAAACCTAGAGAGGTGAGAGTTCTATTATAATTATTAGAGAAGCATTAACAAACCTTGAGTTAAACCTTGGATATACATCCATGTAATCAAATCATCATCTTTCAGAGAAAACCTAGGATGTTAATCAAGACAATCCTTAGAGAGAGAACCCATTTCTGTTAACCATAGGTATTGGTGACCACATCATTATCTTTGGAGAATAAACTTAAGTTAGCATTATAGTCCTTCCCAAAATAAGAGAGACCATTCATACCAATTCCAGCCTTACTTATTAATAAACCAATGATAATCTTTGAACTAAAATATTAGGTTGTAAACCATTCCTCTTGGAGTAGTAAGATAAACTAATATCACATGGAATAAGATTATATCCATGAATTGATAAGGAAAGGATGAGACTAGTCCAACTAAGCATCTAGGTGGAGACTTAAACCTTTGCTATCTAATGAGATCTTGTGAACATACCATAAACCCTAGAATAATCCATTCCTATATAAGAGAGCTCAAGATATGGTGCTACACTCAAGCTAGTTGAGGCAACACTTGGAATTGGGAGAAAGAACTATTTATATAACCAGATGATTATATCAACATTGTTGAAGTAAAACCCTAACAGAATATCTCAGGCATTCTCCTGGGATATAAGTTATTGAGACAACCATAATATGCTTATCTTAGAAAATAAAATAGAAGTGCTATACCTTAGTTCATCAAGACAATGCTTGATCATTGAAGTGAGAAACCTATTTAATAAGAGATACCTTAGGAAGTCAAACCTTGATCATTATAAATTGAGTGATGATCATAAAACCAAAGAACTTGAGGTAAGGATATTAAGAACAAGATGATCATATTTAATACATGATCATGCTTTGGAGATATGAGAGGATAAGTTAAACCCTACTAGTATAAGTAGATCCCATTTCCACATGAAATTATAGGGAGATCACTAGTAAGAAACTCTAGACTTATATCCCAACCTTAACTTGTGAACCACTTGGTGATCATAAGTAGTATCCTACCATATCTGCATTCCATTTATTCTTCACCTAAGAAACATAAGAAAACCAATTCTCAAGTCCTTAGTAATTAGAGGGAGAACAGAAACAATTAAACAACTAGCCATATTACCTTGGTTAGGGGATATTAAAACCTAGCAAATACAGTATGGGTCATCTCAACTCTACAACCCAGAATTAAATCTCAACCCTAGTTTGTGTATCACTTGGATAATCACAAATAAAACCTAAATCACAATTAAGATTCAACTCATGTGTCATTAGGTAAATAACATTGGAACCCTAGATTTGCACATCAAATAAATCTTATGCTTCAATTCTTGAACATAAGCAAAATCTTGTGCTACACTTTATAATTGAAACCATATGTATGGTGATCAACCAATTAACCTATTAACCAAGATCAAACCATGATGAGAGTAGAATTACTCTAAGTATTTCAAGGTACTAGTAGAATACAATTTAAATGCTAACCTTGAAATAAGGTTATAATAAAACCTACAAGACCTTAACAAGTAAGTGCTCCCATAAAATTATGTGCAAGTGACAAATTCCTCAAATAGAAACCAAGCACTAATAATAATCTATGTAGTACTTTGAGTTCAAGGTATTAACTCTAATTATTCAACAGGGAGTATATCAGAAATGAGAAAGGAAATTAAAACTAATACCTAAATTCTTGCCTAATTAAAAATTGTAGCAAGGCCACTTATATATATTAATGTTTATTCAAGAAGAATGCAATAATATAATGCATTCCATATTAGTCCTCATGAAATTCCAATTATCAAATACCTGCAAAATAGAAAAGAGTTAAACTATGAATTCAAACCTGAATTCAAATAGAACAAAACAAAACAGAAAATCAAACAGAAAAAGAAAAGGGGGATACTTACCTGGGCAGGCCACGGCAGCCCAGCACGAGCCCACCAGAACAGCCCAGTCCACCAACCAGGAGCAGCCCACTAAGCCAGCCCGATACCCCTTCGTCCAAAATATCGGAGAGGAGCTCGTCCTCATCCTCTCCGAGCGCATGGACGACAGCACGACACCGTGAGGAGCTTCTCCTCTCGCTGGCGTCCTCTCCTTGCTCCGAATTCGTGACGAGGCGCATTCCCGAACCCTATAAGTACCCTGGACGACGAAATTGCTCCGTTTCTTCCTCTTTCCTCTCCAGTTCCATCCATGCCGAAACCTGGCCCCGCCAGTCTTACTCACCGCCGGTGAACGAGGCCTCCACGAGCCAATCTAAGCACACCAGCGTGACGGCCACCCTCGACAAGCTCAGCTCACGGAAGGAATCCAGCTGAGGTGCCCGAAATCGACGCCGACGCCACCGTCTTCTCCGACACCGGCAGCTACGAATTCCGGCGAACCCGACTACCCCTGCCTTCGTCGAGCAGCCTATCAGCCTCAGGGTGAGTGTGCGCTCCCAGAGACCCCTTATTTGTGCAATTTCATCAACCGTAGCCTACGATTCGAGATCCCGCCGGAGTTGCTCCGCCGCGGGCATGTTTGCCGGCGACGCTCCGGTGACCCATTCGAAAATCCAACACCACTATGTTGTCCAGCGTGGCGAGGGGAGTCCGTAGGTACGAGTTTCGCTTCCGGGGGTGCCCTAAATCGGCGGCGCCGTTCCCAGTTGGCCGCCGGCGGCTAAACGTCGGCGAGGTCAAACGCCCGGTCAAACTTGACCAGTCTTCGCCTGCGTGGCAGCTGACGTGGATCCCTGGTCCACCAGTCAGTCACACGTGTAGAACCCAACCGGTACAATAAGTCATTTCCTGTTTAAATTTAAATCCAGAAAATTGCTGCAACTTCAAATAAATCTAGAAAATTCAATTTAAGTCAGAAAAATGTAAATAAGATATTAAAATTCTTAGAAAAGAAAACTCTATCCAATAAAAATATAAAATGGAATTTTTATTTTTAATAAAAATTCAATTATTTAATACTTGTTATTTAAGCCTTTAATTTTAATTCTAAAATCAATTAAAATTCAATAATCAGTAAAAATTTCCAAAAGTAAATAAAAACCAGTAACTAATTAAGGAAAACATTAAAATTAATTTTCCTTTTCTATTAACTTATTAAATCCTTATTAGGAGGATTTAAAACCATGATTAATAAATACCTTAATCATTAATTATTTAAAAATAATAAAATATCAAATCTAATATTATTTTATTTCAAAATTATTAATAACTTCAACTTTATCAATGAAGTTATTAACCCAATAATTATAGGGTAATTAGCAAACCCTAATTCCATATGGAATAATATTATAACCCTATCATTTCATGTTGAACTCTAAAACCCTAAATTAATTAGGAACCCTAGTTCCATTATTACATGTGAACCCTAATTTGCTTCTAACCTAAACCCAAGGTTAGAACTGGTGATCATGGTACTTTATTTCAAGTCATAGAGCCATCATCAGCAACTAAAGGACATACCTATGTTCACATAAAATGTAAAAGACCATCACTAATATATGGGTAACCCATGTGTCCATCTTCATCAGACCTAAATATTCAAGTAGGGTTAACCAAGTGTAAACCCTAGATCCTATTACCAAAGCCATCATCCATATTCCTTCCTACTTAGCATCACACCAATGTGATGAACCTCAGGTGCAACTATGCCAAACCCTGAGCATTACCTAACCATATTCCACTAAACCCTACTAGTATTGGATATTATCAACCATCCTATTTAGGAGCCAATTATTCTTTACTTAATAGAACCAATAGTAAAACCTAAACCACCTCAACCCAAATTGATATACTTCTTATTACCTAAGAAGTATGTTCTTCAAAAGTTATTCTTTTGAAGAAAATAAGGGATCATCATCAACCCTGCTTATAAGGACCTATAAACCCTAGCCAGCTATCACTAGCAAAATAAACCAATCTTGATAGCACCCACGTGTAATTAATTGCTTAGGATGCCTAGGCATAACTCCACCTGGTATTGACGAATCCCAACCTTGTTAGGATCCATCTAATACTTACTCCAGAAACTAAATGAAACCATAGTCAACCATAGAACCCCATCAACCTAATTATCATACTTGTTCTTTATTTAAGAACATGTTCTTCCAAAGTTATTCTTTTAAAATATATGATAATTAATCATCAACCATGCCATATAGTACTAAAACTGACCACTGTTCTTTACTTGTTAACATTATGCCAATTACCATTCTTTGTCTGCTCAATTGATTATTATGCTCTATTATCTACCTGTTCATGATACCAAGTAATCACACCTGAATAAGAACCTTATATGTGAATCATTCTAAAAGTGCAACACACCCTAAACCAATCATTACAACTCACTGATCCTAAATCATCGGGGTTAGGTCACGCTTAGAGCGATTGCATCTCATACTTATGCATTATTGCATCCTTGCCAATCTTTTAAACATCGTCTTTACCGGACGATGATGCTATTTCAGAATTTGGAGTTATTGCATATCGAGGACCTTGTCTGCATAATCTTGCAGTCAAGAAAGGCAAGTTCATCACTTGCTCATGTCATTTGAGTATTTTTATCAAATTACTTGCAAAGTATTATGGTTATCACTATTGCACAAAAATCAAAACCACTACTTTCATAACTATGAATATGACTATGTGGTGGGCAATGGAACCATGGATTGTGTTGATATGGTGGAGGTTCCATTGCACGGGTTTATATCCATCTAGGATTAAACAACAAATGTCGCCGATTCTTGTGCCGTAATATCCGTGTTAACCATAAGATCCGGGACGGAGTGGTCAAAAGTGTTTCCACCTCTCGTTCATCAACGGATGCGCTTACCGTAGCAGTTGTATCTTGCGGAGCAACTTGTGGGTGGGGAACCCATTCTAAGTCCCCACGGTTATGCTGTGCATACCGTAGCGGTTGCGGCTTGCGGAACAACTTGTGGGTGGGGAACCCATTCTAAGTCCCCACGGTAATGCGGTCTATGATGGGTTGCAGCTACCGGCGAAGGAGTTTGGTTCGATCCCAGACTGTCGTCGTGGTCCACCCTGAAATTACGGGAATAATGGGACCGGCGAGGACCTGTGGTCGGGGCATGCAACAACGGGTGGGTGTTCGAGGTAGCGGAGGAACATGATTGGCTAGACCTTATACCGGCCTCACACCATAGGAAGTGTGGACGGGAAAGGAGCCCGGCTGGCACCAAGGTTAAGATCTCTTATGGGTAAAGCAACACACCTCTCAGAGTGTAAAGAACCGTGACCCGTCACTCCCTGTTCCGGATATGGAACTGCGAACGCGGAAAAGGAGCTCCATGAAGTTCTAGTAAACCGGTGAAGGCTGACGGACATAGTTCTTCTAAATAAAAGCAACCTTTGAAGAAATGGTTATGAAAACTTGCATTGGTATTAGACTTTCTGGTCTAATGCCGTAGCTAGTGCATTAAACACCTCTTTCCTATAATGAACTTGTTGAGTACGCTCGTACTCATCCCACTCTTAAATCCCCTGCTTAGATATGGAGGCATCAAAGGAGGATCTACGTGCAACTCGAAGGCCAAGGAGTCAACAACTACTTCACGAGACAGGACCCTGTCAGCGGAGTCAGATATGTCATCCAACAAGGAGAAAACCTAGATTAGCAGTAGAAAGGAACTAGCTTCCTATACCTAGCTCCTACTTAGCTAGAATCTATTCATAGCCTCTATAGCTAGTCAAATACTCTACAAATAGAGTTCGTGATAGGATTAGACTACGAGTCGTTCTTCTGGAGTTTATTTGCAGATTTACCTCATTGTAAAGTAGGAGGCTGTGATGATCTTATGTAACAGAGTCGATGTTGTAATTCTATAGACATACCTTGGACCCGCATATGTTTCTGTTGTACCACTCTGAGCGATATAATACTAGTGGAACGGTGTTTCATTGGTGTTATATCAGACTTGCATACTACACCATGCGTGGTATGCCGGGTCACCACAGTTGGTATCAGAGCAAATGCTTTGACCCTAGGATTAAAACCCTTTAAAGGAGACCTATAGGATTGGTAGTGTCTATAGGAAGTTGTCCTAGGTAAACTAAATATTTCTTATGACTTGAGATGGATATTCACTTGAGAATAATCCTGACACACTTGAGTCAACATTTCCTACCTATCCTTCCTAAGTGAAGTTAGTTAGTTAATGCAAAACATGTAGCACATCAATAAGTCCTTAAAATAATAGATGAGTAGATCACAGTTGGTATACAATACATGGTAGTCCAAAGAGAGGATACAACCATAAGAAAGCTATCCTATTGGAAGATGTGTACCAACACAAGTCATGAATTAAGTAAGAATTATTCAGACATGTAATAGGAGTAAATCAAGTGATGAAGATAGTTAAGAAATCCTAATAGAAGATGTAGACCAAGTTAAGTAATGAGTAATTAAAATTATCTAGACATGTGAAACAATTGATAGTAAGTGATAACTCTGAGTTATGTGAGGTAGTATAGACCATGATGAGTCAATCATGGGAGGTAAGGAAGAGAGATAGGAATAAAATATGCCTACTTACATGGTAGAGATAGAAATCATATATGATTCACCTGAGAATCATTATGTGATGGACTAGAACCTCATAATTAATTAAGAGGAGTACAATAAGAAGCCAAGTGCAAAACAATAGTGTAAGAATTGTGCTTCAAAACAATGGGAAGTGTGCCAAGCACATCATGACCATATGCTTATGGTAGAAAAGCTTAGAAGTATAGGAACTATATCCTAATAAATATGTGTTCAAGTAACCATATTAGAACTAGTGGTATCATACAAAATAGTCCTCAGTAGCACTTATAGATGGTATAATACTTTGTTAGTACTTCCAAACAAAACTAGGTTAACTTGAACTATCCAGACCACTTTGTGTCAAGTTTATCTCATTGCAATTGTGCAATTAAGATAAATGTTGAGACAAATAGTAGAATCCCATATACGCGTGCTAAGTATCACGATATAAACCTATCTTATGTGGTGTTATATACTACACATCAGAGCCTGATGTTTAGAGATGTCTTACTCAACTATTATATATTATTCAGGCTTATGATGGTGTGTATTATATGCACAAAGCTGAATCTTCTTGGATTTTATTGGATTTTCATTGTTTGACTAGATCCATACATGAAGTTTGACTTTGGTATACAAATGCATGTTGCAATATCAAGTCCTTACTTGATGCTATAGATCTAGAGGGTAATAGTATTCGTGTGAGGAAGCGACGAATTCTGGAAGATTTCGAAGGCAAGATGAAGGTTCATCAGATAAAGGAAACAAAGTTGTGGGAAGCTAACACAATATTCAGAAGGAAGTACTAATCAAAACTCATGCTTTACCTCAACAAAGGAGTACTTTAGTACTTGAGAAGCATGAAAGTAAGAAATCTGGTGATTATGGAGAAGCTCAAGCAGATCCATAGTCAATATTGAAGGGGGAATGCATGGGAAATCACTTAGGATGCTATAATCATAGTGTCAGTTAGTGGTTCTCTTGCAAAATAAACCCTGACAGAAGGAAGATGACCTATGAAACCGTAGCAGATATAAGAAGACCATAATTGGTATCAGAAGACCACAGTTGTGGTATAGGATCAATACTGCGAGATAGAGTAGAAGATGTCTCGTCCAGTTGATCAGAACCTATAATAGAATTCATTTTTAGATAACAAATAGCCACAATTGGTATCAAGTAGTCCACCATTGGATCATTTGTACCAAGAAGTTTTGAACAAATAAAATTTTGTCAGCCAATTAACTATGATATTTAAACATTCAGTCGAAGGATTCACATTGGAAGTCCACAATTGAGTGGATATACCACAAAGATTCTTCATGAGACTTTTAGAAAAGTACAACCCATAAGCTAGACCTAGACCAATATTCTAACCATAAGTCCAATGGTTGGAAGAAAAGGAGTTGAAGGACTTAAGAAAACACTAAGGGGTAGAGTAAAGATTGAGTTGGATATACAATGACTCAATACTTTAAGAAAGATAGAAGAAGAAGGTCTGAACTGAGAGGAAGTTCGATCTTATTCTCATAGGATTATTGGACATTTCTTTCAGAAAGATGTCAGACCAGAAGCCGAGGTCCATACCTCGAGGAAGTAAGAAGTGGACTATAACTTGAGAAAGTGAGTAATATTTAATCAGAAGTACGAAAGCTCAAGTAAAATAAGCATAAAGAAGTTGGACGAAGAAAATACCATAGACCAAATACAGTTCAAGAAGGCCAAAGACTGTAGTAGATTGACCATACCAAAACTAAAGTCTATTTGAAAGATTCCTTTCATGGAACCTAAATAATCCAAAATAGTTATAAGTATCAACTATAAACCATGATTGGACGGACTAAATGAGTCTAATCCATTCTTAGGAAAATAAACCATCACGACCATTCCATGTTAAGTACCTTACCAAGTACCATTATTGCAGTTTTGGTAGTAAGGGAAAACCAAGACCTATTTATCAATTAGGAGTGTATTATCAAATTAGTCTTCAGATAAGACTAGCAGCACCAGAATAAGTCCTAATCATTGATTCTTCAATGAGAAAGGAAACAAGCTTATAGAGTTGGAAGAAATCAATGAATCAAGTTAAGAACCATGGTTCGGAGACAAACCCTAATGGATTCCAGGAAGAATCTGGACAAGGGATATATTCAATTATATCCAGTGAGATCACTACGGAGTTCTAGAAAAGTCGTAGTCTGCACAAGTCAGAACCACACTCCGGAAACGTAAGAGAGATCAAACTTCGAGGACGGAGTTTAGTTTAAGGGGTAGAGACTGTAATATCCAGGTAATGGGGTTACAAAAATAGAGGAAACAGATGTGTGCATTGCATTCATAGAAAATCTGGGAATTTTCGCGCTTTAAAGTAAAACAGTCACAGTAACTGAAGTTTCACTTGACCTTGGTGGAATTGAAGTAGCTCATCAAGTCAAGCGCTATAAACCTCAATGTGACTTTATTCAAACCTTGTTTTGGGTAGAGATGATTTGATCTAAGGGGTTAGATCAAATGGAACTAATAGTCAACACAACAACCCTTTACTCAATGATCAATTGCTTGATCTTATAAAAGATCATAATATGGAATTCCTTGCCATAACATGTGAACATCCATTTAATTGGAAATCAAGTAACAATAATTGGAGAAACTATTCTTCACTTATCTTTTCCATGTCATAAACAAATCCAAGATCCTACCATAAACCTCATGGTATTCATATTACTTCATTCTTGGAAACATGACAAGGAGATCAACTCTAGAACTAAATATTCTTCTCTATTCCAAATAGTTAAGCACCAAACCTAGAGAGGTGAGAGTTCTATTATAATTATTAGAGAAGCATTAACAAACCTTGAGTTAAACCTTGGATATACATCCATGTAATCAAATCATCATCTTTCAGAGAAAACCTAGGATGTTAATCAAGACAATCCTTAGAGAGAGAACCCATTTCTGTTAACCATAGGTATTGGTGACCACATCATTATCTTTGGAGAATAAACTTAAGTTAGCATTATAGTTCTTCCCAAAATAAGAGAGACCATTCATACCAATTCCAGCCTTACTTATTAATAAACCAATGATAATCTTTGAACTAAAATATTAGGTTGTAAACCATTCCTCTTGGAGTAGTAAGATAAACTAATATCACATGGAATAAGATTATATCCATGAATTGATAAGGAAAGGATGAGACTAGTCCAACTAAGCATCTAGGTGGAGACTTAAACCTTTGCTATCTAATGAGATCTTGTGAACATACCATAAACCCTAGAATAATCCATTCCTATATAAGAGAGCTCAAGATATGGTGTTACACTCAAGCTAGTTGAGGCAACACTTGGAATTGGGAGAAAGAACTATTTATATAACCAGATGATTATATCAACATTGTTGAAGTAAAACCCTAACAGAATATCTCAGGCATTCTCCTGGGATATAAGTTATTGAGACAACCATAATATGCTTATCTTAGAAAATAAAATAGAAGTGCTATACCTTAGTTCATCAAGACAATGCTTGAACATTGAAGTGAGAAACCTATTTAATAAGAGATACCTTAGGAAGTCAAACCTTGATCATTATAAATTGAGTGATGATCATAAAACCAAAGAACTTGAGGTAAGGATATTAAGAACAAGATGATCATATTTAATACATGATCATGCTTTGGAGATATGAGAGGATAAGTTAAACCCTACTAGTATAAGTAGATCCCATTTCCACATGAAATTATAGGGAGATCACTAGTAAGAAACTCTAGACTTATATCCCAACCTTAACTTGTGAACCACTTGGTGATCATAAGTAGTATCCTACCATATCTGCATTCCATTTATTCTTCACCTAAGAAACATAAGAAAACCAATTCTCAAGTCCTTAGTAATTAGAGGGAGAACAGAAACAATTAAACAACTAGCCATATTACCTTGGTTAGGGGATATTAAAACCTAGCAAATGCAGTATGGGTCATCTCAACTCTACAACCCAGAATTAAATCTCAACCCTAGTTTGTGTATCACTTGGATAATCACAAATAAAACCTAAATCACAATTAAGATTCAACTCATGTGTCATTAGGTAAATAACATTGGAACCCTATAATTGCACATCAAATAAACCTTATGCTTCAATTCTTGAACATAAGCAAAATCTTGTGCTACACTTTATAATTGAAACCATATGTATGGTGATCAACCAATTAACCTATTAACCAAGATCAAACCATGATGAGAGTAGAATTACTCTAAGTATTTCAAGGTACTAGTAGAATACAATTTAAATGCTAACCTTGAAATAAGGTTATAATAAAACCTACAAGACCTTAACAAGTAAGTGCTCCCATAAAATTATGTGCAAGTGACAAATTCCTCAAATAGAAACCAAGCACTAATAATAATCTATGTAGTACTTTGAGTTCAAGGTATTAACTCTAATTATTCAACAGGGAGTATATCAGAAATGAGAAAGGAAATTAAAACTAATACCTAAATTCTTGCCTAATTAAAAATTGTAGCAAGGCCACTTATATATATTAATGTTTATTCAAGAAGAATGCAATAATATAATGCATTCCATATTAGTCCTCATGAAATTCCAATTATCAAATACCTGCAAAATAGAAAAGAGTTAAACTATGAATTCAAACCTGAATTCAAATAGAACAAAACAAAACAGAAAATCAAACAGAAAAAGAAAAGGGGGATACTTACCTGGGCAGGCCACGGCAGCCCAGCACGAGCCCACCAGAACAGCCCAGTCCACCAACCAGGAGCAGCCCACTAAGCCAGCCCGATACCCCTTCGTCCAAAATATCGGAGAGGAGCTCGTCCTCATCCTCTCCGAGCGCATGGACGACAGCACGACACCGTGAGGAGCTTCTCCTCTCGCTGGCGTCCTCTCCTTGCTCCGAATTCGTGACGAGGCGCATTCCCGAACCCTATAAGTACCCTGGACGACGAAATTGCTCCGTTTCTTCCTCTTTCCTCTCCAGTTCCATCCATGCCGAAACCTGGCCCCGCCAGTCTTACTCACCGCCGGCGAACGAGGCCTCCACGAGCCAATCTAAGCACACCAGCGTGACGGCCACCCTCGACAAGCTCAGCTCACGGAAGGAATCCAGCTGAGATGCCCGAAATCGACGCCGATGCCACCGTCTTCTTCGACACCGGCAGCTACGAATTCCGGCGAACCCGACTACCCCTGCCTTCGTCGAGCAGCCTATCAGCCTCAGGGTGAGTGTGCGCTCCCAGAGACCCCTTATTTGTGCAATTTCATCAACCGTAGCCTACGATTCGAGATCCCGCCGGAGTTGCTCCACCGCGGGCATGTTTGCCGGCGACGCTCCGGTGACCCATTCGAAAATCCAACACCACTATGTTGTCCAGCGTGGCGAGGGGAGTCCGTAGGTACGAGTTTCGCTTCCGGGGGTGCCCTAAATCGGCGGAGCCGTTCCCAGTTGGCCGCCGGCGGCTAAACGTCGGCGAGGTCAAACGCCGGTCAAACTTGACCAGTCTTCGCCTGCGTGGCAGCTGACGTGGATCCCTGGTCCACCAGTCAGTCACACGTGTAGAACCCAACCGGTACAATAAGTCATTTCCTGTTTAAATTTAAATCAGAAAATTGCTGCAACTTCAAATAAATCTAGAAAATTCAATTTAAGTCAGAAAAATGTAAATAAGATACTAAAATTCTTAGAAAAGAAAACTCTATCCAATAAAAATATAAAATGGAATTTTTATTTTTAATAAAAATTCAATTATTTAATACTTGTTATTTAAGCCTTTAATTTTAATTCTAAAATCAATTAAAATTCAATAATCAGTAAAAATTTCCAAAAGTAAATAAAAACCAGTAACTAATTAAGGAAAACATTAAAATTAATTTTCCTTTTCTATTAACTTATTAAATCCTTATTAGGAGGATTTAAAACCATGATTAATAAATACCTTAATCATTAATTATTTAAAAATAATAAAATATCAAATCTAATATTATTTTATTTCAAAATTATTAATAACTTCAACTTTATCAATGAAGTTATTAACCCAATAATTATAGGGTAATTAGCAAACCCTAATTCCATATGGAATAATATTATAACCCTATCATTTCATGTTGAACTCTAAAACCCTAAATTAATTAGGAACCCTAGTTCCATTATTACATGTGAACCCTAATTTGCTTCTAACCTAAACCCAAGGTTAGAACTGGTGATCATGGTACTTTATTTCAAGTCATAGAGCCATCATCAGCAACTAAAGGACATACCTATGTTCACATAAAATGTAAAAGACCATCACTAATATATGGGTAACCCATGTGTCCATTTTCATCAGACATATATTCAGTAGGGTTAACCAAGTGTAAACCCTAGATCCTATTACCAAAGCCATCATCCATATTCCTTCCTACTTAGCATCACACCAATGTGATGAACCTCAGGTGCAACTATGTCAAACCCTGAGCATTACCTAACCATATTCCACTAAACCCTACTAGTATTGGATATTATCAACCATCCTATTTAGGAGCCAATTATTCTTTACTTAATAGAACCAATAGTAAAACCTAAACCACCTCAACCCAAATTAATATACTTCTTATTACCTAAGAAGTATGTTCTTCAAAAGTTATTCTTTTGAAGAAAATAAGGGATCATCATCAACCCTGCTTATAAGGACCTATAAACCCTAGCCAGCTATCACTAGCAAAATAAACCAATCTTGATAGCACCCACGTGTAATTAATTGCTTAGGATGCCTAGGCATAACTCCACCTGGTATTGACGAATCCCAACCTTGTTAGGATCCATCTAATACTTACTCCAGAAACTAAATGAAACCATAGTTAACCATAGAACCTCATCAACCTAATTATCATACTTGTTCTTTATTTAAGAACATGTTCTTCCAAAGTTATTCTTTTAAAATATATGATAATTAATCATCAACCATGCCATATAGTACTAAAACTGACCACTGTTCTTTACTTGTTAACATTATGCCAATTACCATTCCTTGTCTGCTCAATTGATTATTATGCTCTATTATTTACCTGTTCATGATACCAAGTAATCACACCTGAATAAGAACCTTATATGTGAATCATTCTAAAAGTGCAACACACCCTAAACCAATCATTACAACTCACTGATCCTAAATCATCGGGGTTAGGTCACGCTTAGAGCGATTGCATCTCATACTTATGCATTATTGCATCCTTGCCAATCTTTTAAACATCGTCCTTACCGGACGATGATGCTATTTCAGAATTTGGAGTTATTGCGTATCGAAGACCTTGCCTGCATAATCTTGCAGTCAAGAAAGGCAAGTTCATCACTTGCTCATGTCATTTGAGTATTTTTATCAAATTACTTGCAAAGTATTATGGTTATCACTATTGCACAAAAATCAAAACCACTACTTTCATAACTATGAATATGACTATGTGGTGGGCAATGGAACCATGGATTGTGTTGATATGGTGGAGGTTCCATTGCACGGTTTATATCCATCTAGGATTAAACAACAAATGTCGCCATGATTCTTGTGCCGTAATATCCGTGTTAACCATAAGATCCGGAGTGGGACGGAGTAGTCAAAAGTGTTTCCACCTCTCGTTCATCAACGGATGCGCTTACCGTAGCGGTGTATCTTGCGGAGCAACTTGTGGGTGGGGAACCCATTCTAAGTCCCCACGGTTATGCTGTGCATACCGTAGCGGTTGCGGCTTGCGGAACAACTTGTGGGTGGGGAACCCATTCTAAGTCCCCACGGTAATGCGGTCTATGATGGGTTGCAGCTACCGGCGAAGGAGTTTGGTTCGATCCCAGACTGTCGTCGTGGCCGGGGTCCACCCTGAAATTACGGGAATAATGGGACCGGCGAGGACCCAGGGTCGGGGCATGCAACAACGGGTGGGTGTTCGAGGTAGCGGAGGAACATGATTGGCTAGACCTTATACCGGGCCTCACACCATAGGAAGTGTGGACGGGAAACTCGAGGCACCAAGGTTAAGATCTCTTATGGGTAAAGCAACACACTCTGCAGAGTGTAAGAACCGTGACCTCTGTTCCGGATATGGAACGCGAACGCGGCCGAAAGGAGCTCCATGAAGTTCTAGTAAACCGGTGAAGGCTGACGGACATAGTTCTTCTAAATAAAAGCAACCTTTTGAAGAAATGGTTATGAAAACTTGCATTGGTATTAGACTTTCTGGTCTAATGCCGTAGCTAGTGCATTAAACACCTCTTTCCTATAATGAACTTGTTGAGTACGCTCGTACTCATCCCACTCTTAAATCCCCTGCTTAGATATGGAGGCATCAAAGGAGGATCTACAGTGCAACTCGAAGGCCAAGGAGTCAACAACTACTTCACGAGACAGACCCTGTCAAGTCGATATGTCATCCAACAAGTAGAAAACCTAGATTAGCAGTAGAAAGGAACTAGCTTCCTATACCTAGCTCCTACTTAGCTAGAATCTATTCATAGCCTCTATAGCTAGTCAAATACTCTACAAATAGAGTTCGTGATAGGATTAGACTACGAGTCGTTCTTCTGGAATTTATTTGCAGATTTACCTCATTGTAAAGTAGGAGGCTGTGATGATCTTATGTAACAGAGTCGATGTTGTAATTCTATAGACATACCTTGGACCCGCATATGTTTCTGTTGTACCACTCTGAGCGATATAATACTAGTGGAACGGTTTCATTGGTGTTATATCAGACTTGCATACTACACCATGCAGTGGTATGCCGGGTCACCACACTCCGGCACCCTGCCGGAGAGGGGATTCATCTCCCGGAGGACTCTACGCCGTCATGGTCGCCTCCGGAGTGATGTGTGAGTAGTCTACCCCTGGACTATGGGTCCATAGCGTAGCTAGATGGTTGTCTTCTCCCCATTGTGCTATCATTGTCGGATCTTGTGAGCTGCCTAACATGATCAAGATCATCTATCTGTAATTCTATATGTTGCGTTTGTTGGGATCCGATGAATAGAGAATACTTGTTATGTTGATTATCAAAGTTATATCTATGTGTTGTTTATGATCTTGCATGCTCTCCGTTACTAGTAGATGCTCGCCAAGTAGATGCTTGTAACTCCAAGAGGGAGTATTTATGCTCGATAGTGGGTTCATGCCGCATTGACACCTGGGACAGTGACAAAAGTTCTAAGGTTGTGTTGTGCTGTTGCCACTAGGGATAAAACATTGATGCTATGTCTAAGGATGTAGTTGTTGATTACATTACGCACCATACTTAATGCAATTGTCCTGCTTTGCAACTTAATACCGAGGGGGTTCGGATGATAACCCGAAGGTGGACTTTTTAGGCATAGATGCAGTTGGATGGCGGTCTATGTACTTTGTCGTAATGCCCAATTAAATCTCACTATACTCATCATGATATGTATGTGCATGGTCATGCTCTCTTTATTTGTCAATTGCCCAACCGTAATTTGTTCACCCAACATGTTGTTTATCTTATGGGAGAGACACCTCTAGTGAACTGTGGACCCCGGTCCAATTCTCTATCAAATACAATCTACGCAATACTGTTCTACTGTTTTCGCAAACAATCATCATCCACACTATACATCTAATCCTTTGTTACAGCAAGCTGAGATTGACAACCTCACTGCTTGGGGCAAAGTACTTTGGTTGTGTTGTGCAGGTTCCCACGTTGGCGCCGGAATCTCTGGTGTTGCGCCGCACTACATCCCGCTGCCATCAACCTTCAACGTGCTTCTTGGCTCCTACTGGTTCGATAAACCTTGGTTTCATACTGAGGGAAACTTGTCGCTGTACGCATAACACCTTCCTCTTGGGGTTCCCAACGGACGCGTGTTGAACGCGTATCAAGCAGGCCTCTTCACAATCTTCTTGAAGAGATCACCGGAGCACCAACCGCCAAGCCAACTAGGAGGTTTCCCTCCAAGAGTAACAAGCTCACGGTCTCTCACTCGAACTAATCGTGGTGGAGAGCTCAACACTATGCAATGATGCAAAGCAAGAACACTAGAGGTGTTCAAATCCTTCACTCTCAAATCCCACCCAAACAACAAATGCTAGGATGAGATTGGAGAGGAAGAACAATGGGGAAAGTCAACAAAAGACTCCAAGATCTAGATCCCAAGAGATTCTCTCACTTAGAGAAGAAATGGATTGGTGGAAGTGTAGATCTAGATCTCCTCTCTTAGATCCCTCAAGAATGAGCAAGAATGGTTGGAGGAATCAAAGGGGAGAGCAAGTTCTTCAAATGCAACAATGGAGGAGAGAGAATGGGAAGAACTAACTTGCTCAAGGTGGAAGAAGGGCTATTTATAGTGTCACTTGAAATATGGCCGTTGCTCACTTGACACATCAGCTTTCTCCCGAGAAACCCGGTCAACCGGACCACAGACCGGACAGCCCAGCGCAGGGGCCGGTCCGACCGGACCAGGGACCGGACCCGCCGGTCCAAACCGGACGACAGACCGGATCATGACCGGACCCTCGAAGTGACGCGCAGTACTCCCTCCGGTTGCAGTCAGCGCAGAGCTCGGTTGGCGCCGGGGGCGCCCGGTCGGGAGCTCGTCGGACCGGGCCAGGGACCGGACCCGCCGGTCCAAACCGGGCGGCAGACCGGACCTTGACCGGGGACTTCTTCGTGTCTTCCAGTACGTCGCCCGGTTGCCGTCAGCGCAGGAGCCGGTTGGCGCCGGAGCGCCCGGCCCAGCGCCCGGTCGACCGGACGGCAAACCGGAAGCTGCCGGCGCACGGGCCGGTCCAACCGGACCTATGACCGGCGGCCTGCTGGAGAACCCCTTTTCTTTAATAACTAATGCTCCCGAACTCCGATTGATATGAAACCAATTTTGTTGGAAAGATAACGACGAATAGAACCCCAACCGTCAAGAAACGGTGAAGACGTCCAAACTCGAAAACGCAAAAGAAGATGCATGCGGATTCCGTTTTCGATGAACTTGGGCTTGTTGTAAAGCTAGCAACAAGCTCAAGAACCTCACACAGATAAACACCAAGAAGCAATAAGTATATGCAAAGTATGCAAAGGATTGAGCTCTCTAAGACGATGTGATCAAGCTACCCAACTGAAAGCCCTCTTGATAGTGCGGCTATCTATCCTATAATCCGGTCTCCCAACAACCACCTTGAGACCGGTAAAAGGAAAACCTAGCAAGGCCATACCTTTGCCTTGCGCATCCCGCTTGATCTTGATGATAGCTCTTCAAGCTCTTCTCAAACCGGAATGCCTCAACTTGATCATCGTTGCTTCGTGAAGACTCACAAATGCTCCCCCATACATCATGATGGGAAAGCTCCATTGATGCACATCTTCACATGTCCATTATTACCAAATGGACGGCAAGCTTCAAGCATGTGATCCACTTGAGATGCTCAACTTGAACTTGCACGACTCAACCTTGTATCTTCTCATACTCACTTAAGATAGAGCATGGCTAATATTGAGTTCCACATAAGAACTCCATCTTCATTTCTTCTTGTTGATCATATCACATATTTATCTTCAAACCGATGATCATGATGCCAATACACAAGATATATCTTTATCTTCATGGCATCCATACTTGAATCCAACACATGGAGTACAAGTAGTACCTATGGAATATTCCTTCATATAAACTCAATGAAAACATTAGTCCATAGGGGTTGTCATTAATTACCAAAACCACACATAGGGGAAATGTACCCTTACAAAATGTAATCAATGTAATATGAGTGTCGATAAATTAGTTTTCATTTTGGGCGTTCCAAACTATTGAATTTCATGCACCCAAATTGCCGTGTTATATTTGTGGTATTGCGAAACAAATTATGTCTAGTTGCCTCATCTTATCTTAAGAGCATCTCCACCGGCACCCCAAATAGGCGCATCAGGGGCGCCGGCACTGCCGCATAGGAGGCGCCGGCACTAAATACTCCATTTGGGGATGTCGTTTCTCACACCGGCGCCCAAAAAAATCAAATGTAAAAAATGTTAAAAAAACAAAATTTATACTAATTCAGAATAGTTTCATACAAAAGTGATTCGAGTTTAAACTTAATGAAACTTAAACTTCAAATTAGAGCGAACCCGAATCTACTGGCCGTCGGTTGGGTCGTGCGATGGGCCTGCTCGTCGTCGTTCCTCCCCTTTGTCGCTTGCGTCCGTGCTCGCCTCTCAACCCTTGCTTCGCGCATCTGGCGGTGGCCGCCGACGACGTTGGAGCTTGCTGGCAGCGCTGCCCCCTCAGAGATGCAAGCCACTCGCGAGACGCCTCGTTCTGGACGAGCCTCGCTTGCTCGCGGGCGGCCGACTCGGCCTGACGCTGAGCGTTGAGCTCAAGGAGCTTTTGTCACTCGGCCGCCATGTGGAGACATCTGTGGCCACCCGCTGGCGCGAGATCTCGACGGCGTGGTCAAAGTTTGCATCGTTGTAGAACTCATGGTGTTCCTCCTTCAGCCTCCGGAAGCGCTTCGTGTTAAAGGAGGCCAGGATCGCCGCCTACTCCGGGTTATCGTGGACCTGCTGCTGCTTGCCCCACTACCTACTCAGCTTCTGCGCCTTCTATGTACGCCTCTTCCTACTCGTCGAAAAGGGAGTCGCCAGAGTCGTCAGAGTTGAAGTCGATCTCGGCGTCGGGTTGTGGCTGCGGCATCGATGGCGGCGTGTGGCCATTACGACCAAGCATCGAATACGTCGTATGCAGCCACCGCAGCATTGTTTTACAGAGGAATATGGCAGTGGTGGAGAGGAGAGGATAGCGCTGCAGCGGTGGAGTGTACATGGACAGCGCGGTGGAGGGCGTACTAATAAGCGGTGCCAACTAGACTAACAGTAGCTGAGGCGTCGCATTTATGGTGGCGTCTGCGCGTGGATCGGTGGTTTCATCGGCGGCCGGTCGCACAACAGCCGAGGCGTCACAATTATGTTGCCGCCGGCCATTGAGTCGCTGCCAAGGTGGCTCCACCAGCAAAAAACCGACATGCCGTGAGGCACCAACGCGTCCGATTCGCGCCCTTAGTGAAGGGGCCGACAGGGGGTTGCCGGCGCTTTTATTGGGCTCAAACCCACGCCGCCGCTTTTTGGGGCGCGCCGTGTGAGCCCAAAACCACGCCGACCCCCAAATAGCTATCGTGGTTGGTATCGCCGCCGGTGGAGATGCTCTAAGATCCTAAACTCGCCACTGCTTGCAGCTCCGGCCCAAGGCCCAACCGGTTGCAGCATTGACGATGCGCCTTTTGCAGCTCTAGCATCGACGACATGCATCTCACATATCGCCATAGATGGGTTAGGAGACGGTGGTGGTTACGGGCCACGCCGCCGGTGAGGGTGCCGCTTACCTTGCCCATGGCTGCCGCGCGTGTCTCCTTCCTTCCTCCCGACTCTCCGATGTGCGGTTGTGTGTGCGGCGGGATGGGATGGGAAGGGAGGGACAACGGCGCGATGGGATTTTAGAGCATCTCCACATGTGCCCCGATAGCGATTTGGGGGCCAGGAGCGAAAATGGGCTCGCACCGGCGCGCCCCAAATGGCGCCGGCCAATTTTCGAGCCCAATAGAATCGTCGGCAACCCCATGCCGGCCCCTTCGCCAAGGGCACAAATTGGGCGCGTCGGCGCGTCGCGAGGCTGAAAATTTTGAGCGTGGGAGCCGCCTGTCAGCCACACATCCCCAAAATATACATCTTCTCCCCCAAAACCCCGTCCCCTCTACCGCTCATTTCTCCCGCCCGACGCTCCATCTCCCATCCAGCCTCCAACCAGAAAAACCCTAGCCATCGCACCATGCCACGAAGAGAAAGGCTCCGGCGAAGGTAGCGAAGCCGCCGATGAAGGCACCGTCGAAGACACGCACCATCGCGCCGAAGGAGAAGCCGGCGACCATGTCGCAGGAGGAGTGGGACAAGGAGATGAAACGCTGCTCCTTCATCACGGCCGACCGTAGAAGGCGCCACATTGCCGCCATCGGTGCAGCGAAAGCGGCGGCCACTGTGAAAGCGTGCCTTAGCTTGGGCGGCGGCCTAAGCACCATCTCGAGCTCCCCGTCGCCGGGTTACTACGCGGGGTACAACGCGTATGGGCCGTCGATCTCGCAGATGCTGCTGCCGCAGATGGACGGCCGTGCCCGCTACTCCCCCGAGTATGAGGACAATGCCATGACCGGCGACAACAACACGCCGTTCTCGCCTGATTCAGCGGCGAGGGGCAGCGAGGCCTTTCGCTTCCCCGACCTGAACTCATCGCCTGACCTGCGCCGCACCGAGGGCCACATGACAGACGGCACCGGCCTTCCCCACCACCTCTTCCGCGACGACGGCAGGCATACCCACCAGGTGTTCGACAGCGCGTCCGGCGTGTCCATGGGCGAGGACGTGGTGCGCTTCCTTACTTTTTATGTGTTATGTGCATCGTAGACACCGTCGGCGACTGAAAGTAGGTAACTTGATGTGTACATTTCCGTCGGGGAGGAGATCCTGAACGGCATCATACGCGGCCATGCCTACGAACCCCCCGTTGACGACTATGAAGAAGAGGCCGAGGAGGACGAAGGTGAGGAGGAGGTCCAGGAGGAGCTGATCGAAGCCGACACCGGCGTGACCACGACGACGATGCATAGGCGTTCCTCCGGCACTCGTGGCCCAAGGTGGAGGTCTTTGGAGGATGAATGTCTCATCGAGGCGTGGAAGCAAGTGAGCTTTTGCCCCATCACCGGCGCAAACCAAACCGGAGGCAAGTACTACAAACGCATCCTGGATTGCTTCAACGAGAAGAAGAACTATGGTGAGTACGCCAACATGGAGATGAACCGGAACGAGGGCGCCCTCTCTCACCGTTGGAACTTGATCAAGGCGGCGTGTAGCAAGTTCCATGGCTACTATGAGAAGATCAAGGCACGAAAGGAGAGCGGCAAGACGATGGTGGATTGGGTATGATCTACGCCCATCTTATTTGATGATCCATCTTGTTACATATCTATTTGATGATCCATCTTGTTAATCCAACTAGTTCCATATCTTGTTTTGCATCATGTATTGTTAGATGCTCCAAACCCTCGAAATGTACAAGCACCAACACGAGGACAAAGACTTCCCCTTCATGCATTGCTACAACAAGCTACAAGGTTGCAAGAAATGGGACGACCTCTGATACGTCTCAAACGTATCTATAATTTCTTATGTTCCATGCTACTTTTATGATGATACTCACATGTTTTATACACACTTTATGTCATTATTATGCATTTTCCGGCACTAACCTATTGACGAGATGCCGAAGAGCCAGTTGTTGTTTTCTGCTGTTTTTGGTTTCAGAAATCCTACAAAGGAAATATTCTCGGAATTGGACGAAATCAACGCCCGGGGTCTTATTTTTCCACGAAGCTTCCAAGACCGAAGGGGACTTGGGGCCACGAGGTGGCTGACATAGGCCGGCGCCGGCAGGGGGCCCGCCGCCTATGGTGTGGGCCCTCGCGCCGCCTCCAACCCTACCCTTCCGCCTACTTAAAGTCTTCGTCGCGAAACCCCCGTACCGAGAGCCACGATATGGAAAACCTTCCAGAGACGCAGCCGCCGCCAATCCCATCTCGGGGATTCAGAGATCGCCTCCGGCACGGAGAGGGGAATCATCTCCCGGAGGGCTCTTCATCGCCATGATCGCCTCCGGACTGATGTGTGAGTAGTTCACCCTGGACTATGGGTCCATAGCAGTAGCTAGATGGTTGTCTTCTCCTCATTGTGCTATCATGTTAGATCTTGTGAGCTGCCTATCATGATCAAGATCATCTATTTGTAATGCTACATGTTGTGTTTGTTGGGATCCGATGAATATGGAATACTATGTCAAGTTGATTATCAATCTATCATATGTGTGTTGTTTATGTTCTTGCATGCTCTCCGTTGCTAGTAGAGGCTCTGGTCAAGTTGATACTTGTAACTCCAAGAGGGAGTATTTATGCTCGATAGTGGGTTCATGCCTCCATTGAATCTGGGACAGTGACAGAAAGTTCTAAGGTTGTGGATGTGATGTTGCCACTAGGGATAAAACATCAATCCTTTGTCTAAGGATATTTGTGTTAGTTACATTACACACCATACTTAATGCAATTGTCTGTTGTTTGCAACCTAATACTGGAAGGGGTGCGAATGCTAACCTGAAGGTGGACTTTTTAGGCATAGATGCATGCTGGATAGCGGTCTATGTACTTTGTCGTAATGCCCCGATTAAATCTCATAGTAGTCATCGTGACATGTATGTGCATTGTTATGCTCTCTATTTGTCAATTGCCCAACTGTAATTTGTTCACCCAACATGCTATTTATCTTATGGGAGAGACACCACTAGTGAACTGTGGACCCCGGTCAATTCTTTACATCTGAAATACAATCTCGCAATACTTGTTCTTTACTGTTCTTCGCAAACAAACATCATTTTCCACACCATACGGTTAATCCTTTGTTTTCAGCAAGCCGGTGAGATTGACAACCTCACTGTTACATTGTGGCAAAGTACTTTGATTGTGTTGTGCAGGTTCCACGTTGGCGCCGGAATCCCTGGTGTTGCGCCGCACTACACTCCGTCACCAACAACCTTCATGTGTTCCTTGACTCCTACTGGTTCGATAACCTTGGTTTCTTACTGAGGGAAAACTTGCTACTGTACGCATCACACCTTCCTCTTGGGGTTCGCAACGGACGTGTGTTAACTGCACGCATCAACCTCCTCCACACTCTATTGAAGGACGGGGAAGATGGGCCCATCGATCCAGCGGGCGCCTCCACCGGGCACCCCATTGGCAACAAGAAGGCCAAGGCCGAGAGGAATGCGGTGTCGTTATTGGCAGCCGTGGATGCCTCCCTCGAGAAGATGATCAACTCATTCTCGGTTGAGAACAAGGAAGCGTCGGATAGGGTTGCCGTCGTGTGGAAGGCAATCCTCGACAAGCAAGACATGAAGATCGCGTTGGAGAGGGAGAAGGTGGAGGCGGCGAAGATGGAAGCTCACGCCGCTGCCATGAAGGCCACCAACGAAGCGACACAGCTATCGTTGGCCAAGATGCCTCAAGAATTCAAGATCTTGATGGCCGACATGGAGAAGATGGACCCGTTGGCGCGAGCATGGCACGAGATGTACCACGAGCGGATGCGGCGCGAGCTGCGTCGGCGTCTCCCCCGGCACCCTCCACGTTCATGTCTCCGCCGACACCGGCACCGTCCACGTTCATCTCTCCGCCGACACCGTCGATGTTCATGCCTCCCCCGGCGAACGTGGATTCTGTTGCAGCGATGGAGCTGCCATTGGGGCTCGCCGCCGATGAGGACGTCGTCGAGGTTGAGTCGCCTGTGACCTCGTTCATCTGATCATTTGGCTTGGAAGCCATTTTTTGCGCCGGAGACGGCGATTTGGTGGCCGTATGTTGGCCCAAACTTCATATTCGAAAACCTATTCAAATTTGGTGGCCGTGTGTTGGCTCAAACTTTAAATTCGTAAACTTATTTGAATTTCTATGCTTTTATTTGAATTTTCAAATTCAAATCATCTATGGGGGCTATCGTATGAGGCGCGCCGGTGTGGGAGCAGCTCCCCAAATGGAGGATGTTGTGCCGACGTCCTCCATACGACAGTGTTGACACCCCTACCGACGATTATTTGAGAAGCGCCGGTGAAGATGCTCTTAGATATGGGTGGGAGAAGGAGAGGAAGGTTATATGATGTGCAGTGGTACGACTGACCAGAGGCACACCACCTGCTCGGCTCGTGCAGCTGGCTCGTCCAGCTCGGCTGCGTGTGTCTCTGGACGTGGGCCCATCGAATTGGGCGAAGCTCCTCCTAGCGGGTCGTCCGGAAGGCCAGGAGGCGTGTTCGTACCACGTGGCCGCGTGGGTGTGTTCGTCCGCAGCTGCTGCCTGTGCGGGTGTTGCAATTACACTGGGTGCGCTCGTACCGGCCAGAGACGTCGTGGTACGTCTAGAGTATAAATTCTATGTTACTTGGCGTTGGAGTATTTCCTTTGTGATCCATAAATGTTAAAACTCTCTCTCGAGTGAGCATTTGGTGCACGCACCAGTGCTCTCAGTTTTTTAAATATTAAAAAAAATTATGTATCTATGTTTCAAAAAATCATCACATTTATTCCATAAATACACATATATGTTCCGAATACTCGTGAGAAGTTTCGCTAGAAGTTGCTTTGTATTTTGAGCTACAGGAAAAAAACAAATTTGTGGGTACCTATAGGGACGTATATTTATCAGAAATTTGTCTTTTTTGTATAGCTCAAAATATAATATATTTTTCTCCAATTTTTTTACTGTATCTTTGAAATGTTTATATGTATATAGGTATTTAATTTTAAATTTTTTGGAATTCAAATAATATAATTTTATAGCACCAGGAGCACTGGAGCTCATGTGCTAAAGACACTTTTCGCTCTCTCTCACTCAATAATAAAATAAAAAGCTCGGCATAAACTCTACAACTCACAAAACAAAAATAAAAAGTCAGTTTGCGTCCGTACAGTCCCTGCTAAGACCAAGGCAGGTCACACTTTTCCAACAAAAAGTTGATAATTGAGATACGATGCTATATCGGAAATAGATTTACTCTAAATTGCTAGCTAAAACTGTTGCTTATTTATGTGTACAACATGCTTGTGATGGACAAATGTGGTTACACAACCATGATTTTCAATTGACCTGTTAATTGTCTACCCACTATTCTAATCCAGATACACTTCAGCGAATGGAATCTTCTGCATCGCAGAAAGTTAGCTTCATATATTATGGCATCCAACTCGACATCGTGGACGGCAACTCGGCATCTATATGTTCTTTTCAAGCAAATACCATTATACTAAAATTTTGCACTTGCTTAGATTTTTTTTATCATATTATAGTGGTATCAAAAGTATATTTTATGTCACATATTTAGCATTACTAACCACAAAACAATGTTGCTAATATTAATTACTAGGTTTTTTTTTCTTATATAGTTGAAATGTAAATTGGGAAATATATATCTGAATCGTGCTAAACTGAAAATGTACATAAAATAAGTTGCATTAGTTTTTTTTTACTTTTTGCTCCTTAATAAAAGATGTTGAATCACCTCAAATGTGGGAACAAAACGAAATTAAAAATCATGCTAGCTACTTGATTTTTTTTTCACAATTGGTATATTATATTATATATTTTTTTTTTGTTTCGAGATTGTCCTCTATTTTAATATTATTGGATACGGAGTATGTTAGAAGTGTTTTCAAAGCAGGCCAACCTAACAAATATCTTAATAGAGATTGTACTATACGATTAAATAATAAAACTTATAGAAACTTCTGAAGCATTATGTATTGAATAGTTGGTATCATTATTTTTTCTATGGTTAGTCGTGTCGTACAAGTTACTGGGGGTTCTGTAGTAAGTGGACGGCATGTTAATGCTCCATATGTATATGTTATTGATACATCATCGTTTACAAATACAATGGGTCTGTGATACTTTTGCATACATAAACTTGATTATTTTATATGGTCATCACGCGTCCTATCATCTATCGTATACAAATACCCCGGTTTCTCAAAATAAAAAAGTTATGCACAAAATCAACATGTAAAATTATCTAGTGCAACTTTTAATATTGACATGTAAGGCAACCTCCAAAACTGGAGTTGTCACTGCCGATCTAATTGATTTGTTTCTATGTGGTACACACTATCCCCATGTGCACTTCCACCTCACCACAGAAAAATTACTCTCCCTATGGATCACACGGGAAACCAAATGAAGCTCTCTTTGGCGGCCCACCACGTCCCACCACCCCTATCGTTCAGACCGTCAACGATAGATCTCACACTGCTATCTGTGGCGGTGGCAGTACCATGCAACTTGCGGCATCCTGACTTCGGCAAGTAGCACCGTCGCATCGCATCCTCCCCATCCCCACACTAGTGGAAAACGAAGAATAGGCCCAATTCGCCAGAGCTTGGGCTCAACCCATTACAGGGCGATCAAAGCACTTTCATCCGGTTCAAAGATAAATCGGGCCTAAAGGCTCGACACGTGGTGCTGTGGAGCTCGCGGTAGAAGGGCTTTGGTCCCGGTTCGTGGTACGAACCGGGCCTATGCTTCTCGCCGCGGCGAGAATTGCTATTTCTCCGCCGCGGCATTTGGGCTGTACTGCAGCTCGCCGCAGAAACAGAGCGTTTCCGCGCGGCAGCAGTTTCAGCATGCATATATCATTCAAGAAACCACAAAAAATCGTCATGAATATATATAGACATCATCAACAGTACACGACATAGTCAACACAGTACACGTAATGCATGCATATTTACAATACAACATGTCCTGAACGAATATCCTCCGCCGTCACGATCTTCCGATAGTGCTCTCCACCTGGGGTAAGGACCTCGGTAATAAAGAATCCCGCGATTTCCTCTTGAATTGCTTTTATTTGATCCGCTGTTATGAGAGTGTCCCGCAGGCGTGTCATCTATATTTAAAAAAGGAGATCAATATATGAATGGAACTCAATACAATAGATGGTACTAATTAAGATTAATTGTGAAAATTTGTTATCGTACACGAGTGTGGTGTATTTGGGCATCCCCACCCTTGGGACAGGACATGTCACGCATGAAGGTGCAGACGTAGTATCCACATAAGTTATTCCCTTGTTCCTGCCTCATACACTTTACGAAAAAATAGTTCGATCAAACTAATAATCAAGCATCGTATTGAAAGTAAATATCATATATAAAGTTTCACGGACATAGCTATATATATAGTACTACTTACAGGTAATCTCTAAATGTAAGCTCCGGTTTCCATTCACCCGGAACAGTATTGATGAACCGTTTCCAAGCCCTGCCCGGCAAAAAATAATGAGTAAATGAGTAATTGATTAGTTGATGATATCTTCGAATTAGAGCAGATGAAGATGCCAATACGAAATTGATTGAAACTACCTCTGGAGGATGGCAGCCATGTCCGCCCATTCCGCATATTCTTTACGTTTCGAGTCCATGACGTTTACGACTCCAAGGTGAAGATCAATGATTAGGAGAATAAAGTGGAAACTGCACAAGCATAGCTCAATGATTACGAGAATAAAGTGGAAGGTGCACAAGCATAATGTATGTTATATATAACACTCACTTGAAGTTGTAGGGAAAGAATATATCCTCTTTGTCTGCTTGCTTCTCTAAAAACATTACGATGTTGTCCTCTGTGTCCTTGGGGTACCGTCGAACCGTAACTTCATGAACTGTGTTTGGGTCTATGAACCCCAGCGGTAGGAGCTTGCCTCTTTTGTATTCCAGCTTCTTCATTCTGCATAATTAAATGTATAGCGTACACAAAGAATATAATGAGGATAATTGTTAGTGCAAATGAATGAGCTACAAACTTAATTACACAAATAAATCACTTACAGGCAGTAGCAACTGATGACAGCTTTGTCGAGGGCGTCTTGATTGAATAACTGAAACAGTTCTTCTAACTCAAGGTTTATCTCGTCTTCCCCCGGAAGTAATGCTCATCTCTAAGATACACCGTGATGTAGCTTTCACATCTTCGACAGGCTTTCAGGTACCAGTCATGCAACCTTCGCATCTGAGTCCCTAGACGCGCGAGCTCGCCAGGTTTGACGAGATCAGATCCGTATCTATACTTGTTTACCACTTGAGCCGTTGGATAGTAATCTTCGTACTCAACTGATGCTCCCTGAGCTCTAGCCGCCCGTTCGATCATCGATGCCGTCTCTGGATCATGATATGGCTCCACGATGAAGTGGGGTGCGGCCTGAATGTCCTGCTGTCCAAGCTGGGCGACTTTTTTTGCTTCTTGCTCGCTCTAGAGGACTGTCCAAGAGAGCGGTCATAATCAGCTCTCGCTCAGGTCTCTTCATTCTCGTCTCGGCAAAGTGCTTCACTGTCTGCGGTGGAATAAACATCTTCTTCGGCGCAAACGCCTTTTGCTCTTCAGTCTGCTCATGTGGTAACAACTCTGGAGTCTGTGCCCTCATTGGAGTTGATGATCTCTTCGGGCTGTAGGAGGTGCCGCGGACCGCTTCCTCTTTTGCTTAGGTGGAAGCGGCGGAGTCTCCTGACGAGGAGGAGGAGGCGGCGGAGTATTTTCACGCGGAGGAGACTGGTCATGGATAGGGGAATCATCATCGCGCAGAGGAGAATCATCACGCGGAGGAGACTGCACAGTGGCGAGGAGGCGGAGGTGGCCTTGTTGGCTTCTTACCCGGAAACACAATGTTCTCCTTCCGCCATTGCACGGTGGTTCTACGGGCTTCTCCCAGTTCTTTGATTTCCCCATCTTCACCTGCAGGGTGCTCAAGCACCAACCCCTCATACTCTCTCAACACTTCATCCACCATCACAACAGCAAAGTCGTCTTGGACCGGACGGCAATGGTAATACCTTGTAGGTAAGAGGATGCCGACCGCCTTGAAGGATAGGTTGAAAACTTTAACATGCAGCTCACAAGGACGGCTCTCAGTGAGATCATCCATGGGGGGGTAGCGAGGAGGCTCGACCACCTGGTCATCATCATCATTATCCACCTGCTGAGAGGAAGCCACGCTGCTTTTCCGGTGTGGTTGAGATTGCAGCGGGGCGATGGCATTGAGCAATGCAGGATCTACAGCCTGCCCCCGAGCCATCTGAGATGTAAGTACTTGGGTTACCATGGTTAATTGGGCTTGCATGGTGCTCATACCCTCCTCTAAGTTAGCCAGGCGGTCTGTTTCCCTTGCCTTCCTCCTCTCATGGCTTTTATCAGGAAATCTCTTCCTTTCCGCAGGAAAGCCATACTTCCACGGAACGGAGCCTTCAGTGCCTCGTGTTCGTCCGCCGTGTTCTTTGTTCCCAAGGGCGCGTGTCAGCTCATCGTTCTCTCTTTCGGGCTGGAACAACCCCGCCTCCACGTCCCTATGTTCTTTTTCCAGGGCATCAATGGGAACCTTCAGATGAGCTTTCTTATAGATGCACTTCCCTGTTTCTGGATCCAACGTTCCCTCAATCCCGTAGAACCACTCCTTGCACCGTTCGATCCAACCGTGTGTCCCTAATCTGATCCCTTTCCTGGTCAGTTCCGCCTCAGCTGCCTGCCACTTAGGACGGTTAGCCCTGTATCCACCTGGACCCAGAATTTGGTGATATAGCTTCAACGCAACATTTGCCTTATTTATTTCCGACCTTCTCTTAAATTCTTCTGACTCCGTGTTGTACTTCACGAATTCGTCCCAGTGATTTTTTACCTTCTCACTGTCCGGAGTCTTCTTTAACTTGATAAGGCGGCGCAATCTTTTCTTGTGGCTCTTGAATAGTTTGGCCATCTTCTTCTTGCCAAACTCGCGGAGGGCCTGCTCCATCTTGGCCTTTTCAGCGTCACCCCCCTCTTCGGGTACTATGTTGAAATGTGACATGAGCTTGGTTCAGAATGCTGTTTTTGGCTACATCATCGATATAAAGACCTTGAGCTTCTTCCTCTGCAGACAGCACTAGTCCCTTCGGCTTGTGCCATTCTCGAACGGTGATCGGGACGTGGTCCCTAACAAGCACTCCGCATTGAGCTATAAATGACTTTGCACCTTTCTCTGGAGCAATCGGTTTACCATCCTTCTCGATGTGGGTGATGTCGTGCCTAACACCGTCATCCAACTTTTTGGCCGGGCCTCGCTTCCTCGACTTTACAGAAGAAGTGCTCGATCCGGAGGGCTAAAAAAGAAATAGTTCATAGTCAGTACAATTTAATTAGTTAATGCATCTAGTCGATCAACAGCGGCTTAATTAATTTATATACCTCGGTGATAACTACAGTTCGGGAGCCATTATGATGATCTTGTTCCTCACCGGCGCCACTAGGATCTTCTTCCTCAATATTCTCCGCTCCCTCACCGGAGTCATTCAAATAAGTTGCGGTGACATCGTCACCGCCATCATCTGGAATAACGTCGTCGTCGCGATCATCCAGAGTACCGTTTGCTATGAGTTCCTCCATGAAATTTTCTTGAATTTCATCTCTCTCCATGCTTTCTACAACGACCTGCAAGCTATACATAGGAACCATCATATGATCAAATTAAGGATAATGCAGAAAACTGAAAATGGAGTTACATATGTGTAGTTCTTAACTAAGGATCGATAATATAGTGCTGAAAGTAGATACTGCAGTACATAGATCGGGTTCATGTTTATTTAACCCTAATACATATCAATCACTACTACAACCACTCAACCGCGCAGACCGGGTCCTAGAGGGCGCCGACCGGGTCCTGAGCCGCGCTGGGTGTGCCCCCAAAGCCACGGAACAACAACGGGAGCATAGCTAACATGAGATCCCCGCATAACGCTCCATCCGGTCCTATACATGTTGTCTAACGCGTACATGTAACGGCGAACATGCTGGTCCTCCGCTTCAATGCGCTGAGCTACCTCCTCCGGCGGGGCCGGCTCTCGAAACGACCGTGGCCCATAAGACCTCCACCAAAGAATATCCGGGTCGACAACGGGACCTTGATTCCACCAAGGTGCGCGACCGAAGCTAAGACCTCCCGGTGCCACCCCGGCGGAGCCCAGCCCCGACCTCCCCCATCTGCGCCATCTCCTCTAGAAGAGTCAGACCACGGCGCGGCGGCTGTCGCGCATCGTAGCTACGAAACAAATCATATATATATGTACCAACGTTAACATAAATTAAAAAATAACTTCACTATATGTTAGTCGGCGCCGGCACTACCATTTGGGGGGCGCCGGCACTACATACTCTATTCTGGGGGCGCCGGCAGGGGCGCCGGCACTACCGCGTAAGGGGGCACCGGCACAACATCTTCTATTTGGGGGCGCCGGCAAGAGCGTCAGCACACCACGTAAGGGGGCGCCGGCACAACATCCTCTATTTGGGGGGCGCCGGCAAGAGCGCCGGCACTACCGCGTAAGGGGGCGCCGGCGTACATCCTCTATTTGGGGGGCGCCGGCAAGAGCGCCGGCACTACCGCGTAAGGGGGCGCCGGCGTACATCCTCTATTTGGGGGGCGCCGACAAGAGCGCCGGCACTACCGCGTAAGGGGGCGCCGGCACTATTTTACACTAACACACTAACTAATTTTCTAACTATTGTTTTAACTAAAGTTCTAACTATTTTTCACTAACACACTAACTAAATATTTTACTAATTAATTTTCTAACTATTGTTTTAACTAATTTTTCTAACTTAACAAACTAATCTAATTTTTCTAACTTAACAAACTAATCTAATTTTTCTAACTTAACAAACTATATAATCTAAAAAAAGACTAAAAAAGAAAACAAAAAAAAGGAGAAGGGGCCGTGGGGCGGCGGCTCTTACCGGCCGTGGAGGAGGCGGGCGCGGAGGAGGCGGCCGACGCGGGCGAGCGGCGACGGCGACGATGGTGGAGGAGGAGGCGCAGGCGCGGCGGTGGAGGAGGAGGCGCGCGCGGCGCGCGACAGAGAGACGGCGGCGGGCGCGGGCGCGTGGGGGAGGAGGCGGAGGGCGGCGGCGCACGGTGATGCGGAGACGGCGGGCGCGGGCGCGGTGGCGACGGCGATGGCGGGCGCGGTGGCGCGCGGGAGGGCGGCGGCGATGGCGCGCGGTGGCGGCGGCGATGGCGCGCGGCGGGTTCGCAGCCTCGCGGGGCGTACGCTTCGTCTCCGCAGATTGATCTCCGCGGAGACGAAGTGTTGGCTTATATAGTGGAGGACCCCTTGGTCCCGGTTCGTGGCACCAACCGGGTCCAGCCTTTGGACCCGGTTTGTAATACAAACCGACTAAAGGCCATTTTTGCTGCGTTTCGCTGCGCGCGCAAAAAAGGTTTTAGTCCCGGCTTGTAATACAAACCGGTCCAAAGGCCACTTTTTAAAAATTTCATTCCCGCCTTATTTCAAATGAAAAAAAGCCACCGCACCGCCACACGTGCACCGCCGTACCGGCTGTATCGCACGTCGCCACCGCCGTCACCACCGTCACCGCCATGTACGGGCCACCGCCACCGCCATGTACTGCCACCACCGCCACCGCCGTGTACGCCACCACCGCCACCGCCATGTACGGCCACCACCGCCACCGCCACACGTGTCCCTTCCCCGTGCCACGTGTCGCCGCCGCTCCCACGTGCCTCGCCCCGCCGTCACCGCCATGTACGGGCCACCGCCGTGTACTGCCCACCACCGCCACCGCCATGTACTGGCCACCACCGCCACCGCCACACGTGTCCCTTCCCCGTGCCACGTGTCGCCGCCGCTTCCACGTGCCTCGCCCCGCCGTCACCGCCATGTACGGCCACCGCCGTGTACTGCCCACCACCGCCACCGCCATGTATGGCCACCACCGCCACCGCCACACGTGTCCCTTCCCCGTGCCACGTGTCACCGCCGCTTCCACGTGCCTCGCCCCGCCGCCACCGCCATGCATGTACAGGCCACCGTCGCCACCGCTGTACTGCCACTATCGCCACCGCTGTACTGGCCACCGTCGCCACCGCCACCGCCGGCCACCACCGTCACCGCCATGTACTGGCCACCGCCATGTACTGCCCACCACCGCCACCACCACACGTGTCCCTTCCCCGTGCCACGTGTCGCCGCCGGCTTCCACGTGCGCGCCCGCCACCACCGCCGTGCGACGTGTAGATCCCGCTTCCACGTGCCACGCCCCGCCGCTTCCCCGCGCCGCGACGACGCTCCGCCTCCACGCCGGACGCCTCCCTGCGGAACTGCCAAACTTGCCGCGGTGTGCTATACGAAGTGCGCCGCCACACGTCGCCGTCGCCTCCGTTCATTCGTCGCCGGGATGCCGCCGCGCCGTCGCGGAGGCGTCCGGCTCCGGCTCGGTGCAACGGCGGTCCTTGCCCGAGATGCGTGCCGGTGGCTTCCGGCTCACCCTCGGCACGTACAACACCCCGGAGCTGGCGGCGCGCGCTTACGACGCGGCCGCATGGCGATTTCGGCGGCCACGGTGCGACATGAACTTCCCGGACGTCGAATCGCTAGAGGAGGCGGAGTTCCTCGCGCCGACGCCATGCCTCGTCGACGACGAGGACCGTCGCCGCCACCGCCAGGTGCAGCGCCGGATCGCAATCGCCGAGCACGACGAGGAGTTGATGCGCCAGTGGAGGGCGCAGTTCCCCAACGACGTCCGACAACACCGCCGCGTTCTTCGCTGACCTCCGGGCACAATGCAGGTCCAACAGGCGCCATCGTCGGGCCGTCGCCGTGTTCGAGCTCGATAACCCGAATACAACTTGGGCCGACAACGACCCTCGGTGGGACGACATTTGGACCGAGACAACCTCCGACGACGAGTAGATCGACTAGACTAGTTGTTTATCTATTTTATTGTATTTTCAATAAAGTCGTTGTGGCAGACGCTGATGATGAGAAAAGTTTCCCGCCAGATTACATGTGGAATTAAAGTACAGAACTCAACCGAAAATTAATTAAGATACATGGCCAGATAGTACTCGTGCCTAGCCCTATAGTACTCGTGCCTAGCTCAACTGAAAATTAATTAAGATACATGGCCAGATTCGACTGTTCGAGTCATTCAGTCATACTCGTGCCTAGCCCTATAGTACTCGCCACGTAGTCGTCGTAGTCGCCGTCATCATCGTCGCTGGCATCGGGGTCGCGGTAGTCAAACCTCGGCGGGAGAGCACGCGTGGGCTGGGACCGAGGGTAGCGCAGGCGGGGGCCACGGTGGGCCATGACGCCCGGAGAGTTCGGCCGCGCCACCACAGCCGACGGCCGGCCTCGTTGAAGTTCGAAGGAGGCGGGCCGCCCTCCTCGTGCCTGGCGAGCGCCCGCTCACGCCGATTGATGAAGAAGCTTTCCCAAGTCGGGCTGTAGTCGGGATGCCACTGGGGATTCCTCCGCTGCTCTGGCGTGAGCTCGAAGTAGTAGTGGTTCGTGATGGCCATCTCGCGCCACACCTAGAGGGACAGGAGGGACCGGTACGCCTCCGACGCTCAACCAGCCGGTAGGGACGCGGTAGCCCGGCGGGCAGGGGTAGTTCGACGCGCAAAGCGCCTCCGCCTCCCGGAGGGTTAGAGATACGATGGAAGCCATGTGACCTGGTGATGAGGTTTGCAGATATGAGTCTAGATGTGATATGTAAATGGAGGCCAAGCCAACATATATATAGTGAAAAAATGGCGGGAGGACGGAGGCGGGAAGCAGTGGAAAGCGCGGGAAGAAAAATAGGCGGGAACGCAGTGGCGAAACTGTCGGTGGGATAAGGACGTGTGGGTAACCTTTAGTCCCGGCTGGTGGGTACAACCGGGACTAAAGATCCTTTTTTGTGTCATCTAACAAAACTGTCGGTGGGATAAGGACGTGTGGGTAACTTTAGTCCCTACTGGGGGTACAACCGGGACTAAAGATCCTTTTTGTGTCATCTAACAAAACGTCGGTGGGATAAGGACGTGTGGAACCTTTAGTCCCGGCTGGTGGTACAACCGGGACTAAAGATGTCACAGGATTAGAACGCATGGGTGGACGCACCGCTCGATGAGATAAAGCATGTAGCGCACGACGCCCTGTCGAAGGAACAAGACAAAGTAGAAGAGGTGCCGTGCCTATAAAAGGAGCATCGATACGCCTTGCAAGCAGATCAACAAGCCAAGGAGAGTTTCATTCCCATGGATGAAGGAAAGGGTTGGGAAATCTCCCGTGGCGCAGCTTCGCGAAGATGTCGTTGGTGCACACGCCCTACGACATCTTCGGAAGCTGCTCCCTCGAATTTTTCCCTGCAAGCCCCTAAACGACTACATCTCATCTAACAGTGTTGGGAAAGGGCTGGGACCGGCGCAGCGCTTTCGAAGATGTTGTTGTGCACACGCCCACGACATCTTCGTAAATCGCGCCTTGGAATTTTTCCTTGCAAGCCCCGAACGACTACATCTCATCTAACAGTGTTGGGGAAAGGGTTGGAAATCTCCCGTGGCGCATCTCCACTTTTAATATCTTACATACTTACATGATTACACAAAAATAAATGGAAAATTGATTGCCATGTTGAGATACTCATTTGTGCCATGAACATTCTTCAATTAACTTGATGATGGAGCATCTTCATCATTTAATTAATCTTCTTCGGCCGTAACCATGGAGCATCTTCATCATTTAATTAATCTTCTTCGGCCGTAACCATGGAGCATCTTCATCATTTAACTTGATGCTTGGATCAATGTTCACTCTGAAGGGTGGAATTTCATCAAACTGATTATAATCTTCTGACATGTCTGTCTTGTCCTCCACTCCCACGATGTTTCTTTTTCCAAAAGAACTATGTGGCGCTTTGCTCATCGTTTGATGTATTTGTTTCCTTATGTTTCCTTTTTCTTGGTTTGGTAGACATATCCTTCACATAGAAAACCTGGGCCACATCCTTGGCTAGGACGAATGGTTCGTCTCTATACCCAAGATTGTTGAGATCCACCGTTGTCATTCCATACAACTTGTCTACCCGAACCCCGCCTCCTGTTTTGTTGACCCATTTGCACCTAAACAAAGGGACCTTAAAGAAGGTCCATAGTCAAGTTCCCATATCCTCTATGTAACCATAATATGTGTCATTTGGGCCTTCATTTTATTCATCAAAGCGGACACCATGTTTTGGTTGGTGCTCTTTTTATCTAGGGCAATCGTGTAAAATGTATTCCAATTTATCTCGTACTTGGAAAGTCACTAAGAGAATTGGTGTCAAGGTACAACTGATCTTCAATATGTTTGTTATTCAGGAGATGTTTTTGCAACCAACCACGAAAGTCGACATGTGTTCACGTTACAATCTTCGACTGCCTCGGGTTCTGGGAGCGTAGAAAGTTCTTGTGGTCACCGATATACGGAGCCACCAAGGTGGAACTTTGTAGAACTGTGTAGTGTGCTTGAGTCAAAGAAATCCCGTCCCTACATATCATTGATTTCCTTCCTAGCGTGCCTTTTCCACTTAGTCTCCCTTCATGCCGCGATTCAGGAACACCAATCGGCTTAAGGTCGGAATAAAGTCAACATGAATTCAATGACCTCCTCTGTTCCATAGCCCTTGGAGATGCTTCCTTCTGGCCTAGCACGGTTATGAACATATTTCTTCAAGACTCCCATGAACCTCTCAAGGGGAACATATTGTGTAGAAACACAGGACCGAGAATGGAAATCTCATCGACCAGGTGAACGAGGAGATGTGTCATAATATGGAAGAAGGATGGTGGGAACACCAGCTCAAAACTAACGAGACATTAGACCACATCATTCTGCAACCTCGGTAGAATGTCTGGATTTATTACCTTCTGAGAAATTGCATTGAGGAATGCACATAGCTTCACAATGGGCAATCGAACATTTTCCGTAGAAGCCCCCTCAATGCAATCGGAAGCAACTGTGTCATTATCACGTGACAGCCATGAGACTTCAGGTCTGGAATGTTTTCTTCTCCATATTTATTATTCCCTTTATATTGGAGGAGAAGCTACGGGACCTTGATACTGCTAAGACATTCAAAAAATATTTCCTTCTCTGCTTTTGTAAGAGCGTAGCTGGATAAATGACGTCCTTTAACTCTCTCATGCAGCTTTTTGGGGTCTTTCCAACGTTGCTGGTCCTCCCGTGCTTCTGGTGTATCTTTTGTCTTCCCGTACACACCCGAAAGCCTAGCAGGTTCACGCAAAGATTCTTCGTCACGTGCATCACATCGATTGAAGAGCGGACCTCTAAGACTTCCCAATAGGGTAGATCCCAAAATATAGATTTCTTCTTCCACATGGGCGCGTGTCCGGCATCGTTATTCGGAACAGACCGTCCGCCAGGACCCTTTCCAAATATTACATCTAGATCCTTGACCATACCAAATATATCAACACCATCACGATGGGGAGGCTTCCTCCGGTGATCAGCCTCACCGTTGTAATGCTTGCCTTTCTTTCTTACGGGATGGGTAAGCCTAAGAAATCGACGATGCCCCTGGTACACGACCTTCTGACCTTTTTCCAAATAATCACCTTCGAGCTCATGTAAACAGTGTGTGCATGCATTGTATCCCTTGTTTGACTGTCCTGAAATGTTACCAAGAGCAGGCTAGTCATTGATGGTTACGAAAAGCATCGCTCTTAGGTCAAATTCCTCCTGCTTGTGCTCGTCCCACACACGTACACCTGCTAGGGACCACAACTGTAGAAGTTCTTCGACTAATGGCTTCAGGTACACATCAATGTCATTCCCGGGTTGCTTCGGGCCTTGTATGAGCACTGGCATCATAATGAACTTCCGCTTCATGCACAACCAAGGAGGAAGGTTATATATACAAAGAGTCACAGGCCAGGTGCTATGCAGCCTGCTCTCCAAAAGGATTCATGCCATCTGTACTTAGACCAAACCGTAAGTTCCTTGCATCCTGTGCAAAGTTTGGGAACTCTCTATCGATTTTTCTCCATTGGGAGCCATCAGCAGGGTGCCTCAACATCACGTCTTTTCTTACGGTCTTCTTTGTGCCATCGCAACAACCTAGCATGCTCTTTATTTCTGAACAAGCGTTTCAGCCGTGGTATTATAGGAGCATACCACATAACCTTGGCAGGAACCCTCTTCCTGGGGCGCTCGCCCTCAACATCACCAGGGTCATCTCGTCCTGATCTTATACCGCAATGCAGTGCACACCGACATGCATCCAAATTCTCGTACTCATCGCGGTAGAGGATGCAATCATTAATGCATGCATGTATCTTTTGCACATCTAATCCTAGAGGGCAGACAATCTTCTTCGCTTCGTACGTACGGCGGGCAATTGTTACCCCTTGGAAGCTTCCTCTTAATTATTGTCAACTTTCCAAATCAGAGTCAGACACCGTCTCGCCTTCCATTGCAACAATTCCAGTGTCTGCCTAGCTTTTTATGGCCATCTTCGCAAGTTCGGTATAACAATTTGTTGTGATCTTCTATCATCTTGTCGAAGGCCAACCTTTCCTTTTCAGTTTCACATTCTCTCCTTGCATCAGCAATGGCCCGGAAGATCATCATCAGCAGGCTCATCTGGTGCCTCTTGATCTTCTACTTCATTGTCTACATTGCCTTCTGCATAGTATTCAGGGAAATTGGGATAACCGTCATCATCCTCTTCCTCTTCGTCATTGTCTTCCATCATAACCCCTCTTTCTCCGTGCTTGGTCCAACAATAGTAACTGGGCATGAAACCGGATCGCAGAAGGTGGCTGTGAATGAGACTCGAGCGAGCGTAATTTACGGTATTCTTGCAGTCCACACATGGACAATACATGAAGCCACCATGTTTGTTTGCCTCCGCCACGGCCATAAAATTATCCAGGCCCGCAGTGAACTCGTCAAACCCTCGGTCAATGTACATCCATTGCCGATTCATCTGCATGATATAATTAAGCTGATCAAAACCATTACGAACATCACGATGTATATATACACATGCATTTTATCAATTGCAGATGAAAAGGATAAAGTTGTTAACCTCGATGAAGAAGAAAAAAGCAAGTTAAGTGTGGCTTGATTTGTGTAAACTCAAGTGGCAAATCCTCTTAAGCATTTCATCGAACACCTCTTGTGCATGTGAAGAAGAGAGGAAAGCAATACACCCCTCTTGTGAAGATAGTGAAAAAATGGCTAAGTGTGGCTCACACTTGGGCAGGGGCAAGGTTAGCAGCAGAGGGGGCTTTGGACCCGGTTTGTCATACAAACCGGGACTAAAGGGTTCCCCACGACGACACGGCCTGCCGCGCCCTGCGGGACTTTAGTCCGGCTTGTATGACAAACCGGGTCCAAAGGCTACAGGACAGCGCGTGGGGTCGTCCTGGGCAGAAACGAACCGGGTCCAATGGGGGCATTGGACCCGGTTTGGTTCAGCAGTGAGACATTTGCTTGGTACCAAAGGCCTCTTCTCCACTAGTGCCAACCCCAACATCACCACACATGGTTGGCAGGACCAACGGTAGCCGGCCCTTTGCAGCTCCTGCCCAAGGGCCCTAGCCAGCACTGGCGGGCCTATGTGTATATTCATGTTTTGACAAAAAAAATCGTGCAGTATTAAGCCCGATAAATCTAGCTACTACCCTCTTGGGTCAAACAGCAGCCCAACAACATCACTAGCATGAGCCGTGAGGCCTCAGTCCATCTCAGGCTGGCTCGATACGAACGTTCTCCAACCACGGTTCGTTGTAGGCGAGGCGGCTGCCGCACGGGCGCAGCGACGCCGGCCGGCGGCGGCAATGTCCAGCGAGCGGAGGCTGGCGGGAGCACTGGAGGACGGAGCTGGCACCCGACATGAATCCCAAATCCAGAATCCAGCGACCGACGTTGGTCTGCATACGCCAACGACATCTATTCACGAAATCCTCTCACGCTAGGGTTCTAAATCTAAATCCCCAACTGATTATAATTTTCATATTTCCAAACTAGCAGGAGAGAGAGAATCCGTGCTCGTTCGTAGCTGCCTGTGCGGGTGTTCCAATTACTGGGTGCGCTCGTACCGAGAGGCCGTGTACGCTGCGGTGAGGATCGGTGTCGTACGTCTACAGTACAAATCTTATGTTATCTTTTGCTACTTCCAAATGGTTGATCTTATTTGTGATCCACAAATTCTAAACTCTGTAACTCTTGAAAATGAAAAAGACTCTTAACAGTGAAATAAAAGGTCTGAATTCAATCAATGCTGAAGTCGAAGCAGCTTATATTCTCCCAATAAAAATGAAGCAAAGACGATGATAGATTGAAAATAGCCCCAATTCTTCAAGATGTTGTCGAGGATAGACAGAATCTATCCAGTTCTTTGGTGGAAAAAGTGCTCCTGGTGGACAAATGGCTCCTTGCTTAAAAACGCTTCTAGATTTTCTAGTTAACATGTTGTTTCAGAATTTTGATTCTACTCTAATTCAATGGGTGTAATCTCCTGACTCTTACATAAAAAGTTGGATTCACAAGATTCAGCAACGTAAACCGGATAGAAATATATTAGAATACTCACATCGACCTCATGTGCGGCAACTTTGACATCTAAATATTGTTTTCATGTAAATGTACTTATACTCAACTTGTGTACTACTTAATCATATAGTGGTATTAACAAATGTATATTTTATATTACTTATTTAGCATTAATAGCCACAAAACAATGTTGCTAACGATTAGTTACTAGGTTCTTTGTTATATAGTTGAAAGGTATATTAGGAATTATATATTTGAGTCGTGCTTAACTTAAAATGTATAGCAAAGAAGACACATTAGTTTTTTTCCCCTTTTGTGAGACATTGCCCATTAACATGATAGTGGAACAGAATAACCTCAAGTGTGGGAATAAAAAGGAACGAACACTCATGCTGCTTGATTTTTTCTACATTTGATGAACTATATGTTATATGTATATTTCTGTTTGAGCATTATCCTCTATTTTAATACCACTAAATATATTGTCATACATTTCAAGCATAAGACCTACCAAATACTATCTTAATAGAGATTGTAATGTATGATCAGATAAGGAAATTTATAGAAACTTCTGGAGTGTATACATATGGTATGATTTTTTTTCTATGGTTAGTCGTGTATTACAAGTTACTATGGGTTTTGTAGTAAGTTGATGACACGTACTATGGGTTATAAAACATTTGCATACAAAATTGTTACTATTTTATATGGTCATCACGCTACCTATCACCCGTCCCATACAAATGCTCCGGTTTCTTACAAAAATAAGTTATGCATGAAATTAACAACAGGTAAAATTATGCAGTGCAACCTTTATTATGACATGTATGGCAACCTGCAAAACTAGACCTGTCGCCGCCGGTCTAATTGGTTTGTTTTGATGTGATATCCACTATTGGTCATGCCATATAGAGGTGTTCGCCATAATTGCATAAATTAAGGTTAGATAGTCAACAATCACTTATATGTCCCTAGATACAATAATAGTACAATTCGCAGCTGCCTGTGCGGGTGTTGCAATTACGGGTGCGCTCGTACTGAGAGACCATGTACTGATGTAAAATAAAATCAGTGTACATCTACTAGACAATTTAGTTCTCTCTCATCTTTTATGAATCTTCATTCTATTAATTCAAGAAGAGGAATAATAATTGGTGATTGAGGTGGAGAGGAATGAGGATAGAATTGAGGAGTGATTACGAGGAGCTAATTGCATTAATAATATATTGGTAGTGTATATGTACACTTTTTTAACTAACTAATTTTAAACCTAGAAGCACACTTATTTGACGACGGAGGGAGTGCCCGGCCAGGGACGCCGTGGTACGTCTAAAGTATGAATTTTATGTTAGGTAAGGGTGGAAACTGGTAGTGAATAGTTCATATTATCTGCCAGTTGTATTTGAGAAAAATTGAAAATGAAACCGGTAATATCCGAATGTGAACCTGTGTGAAAATGGATATCGTAAATATCCGGATCTATTTTACAAAAAAAATATGGTATTGAATTTTGAAATAAATGTGAATATGGAAATGGATACAGTATCTGAGTAAGATTATGTCAACCAATTTTAGCAATTCGACCCCAATATGCCAACTACCTAACCTGTAGAAACTAATAAATCGGTCATTTTTTTTATTATGTGATTCAACTTGAAACTACTTGATTGTAACAATATATTTATCTCTCCACCATTCTGTAGTTGGCGCATTATAAGAAATGAATCTGTTATTTCCTTATGTTCGTATTCGCTCCGAATTGAGAAAACATCCAATCCATATTTGCGTCCAAGTAACATCCACTCCAAATTCTTATTCAGCAACATCCCTATTCGTATCCGTATTCGTTTTGAAAATATGGAAACGGATATGGAAAGGGCACTATCTTATCGTCATCCGACCCGTTTCTACCCCCAGGCGTGGGAGTATTTCCTTTCTGATCCATAAATGTTAAAACTCTCTAACTCTCAATAATAAAATAATAAGGTATGTATAAACTCCGCAGCTCCCAATAATGGAAAAAAATGGGTTTGCATCGGTCCATTCCATGTTGAGACCGATGCAACTTACACTTTTTCAAAAAATAATTTATCAATCACAGATGATGATAGATCGGAAATAGACATTTTATGCTGAAATAAAAGCTAACATTGTAGCTTATTTATGTGCAAAAAAATGGTTGTGATAGGAAAACATGTGCTTGCATAATCATAGATTTCAGTTTGCTTGTTAATTGGCTATCCATGATTCTAATTATAATATAATTCAATGAGTGGAATCTTCTCGCTCGCAGTTGCCTTCATATATTACGGCGAGCTACACCGACTAGAAACATATTGGAGTAGCCGACTCTACATTGTGTGCCGAGACTTAAGATCTAAATATTTATTTCAAGTAAACACAATTATACTAATTTTTTTAATCATATTACAATATTAGCAAATGTATATTTTGTAATACATAACTAGCATTAATAACCACAAAACAATGTTCCTAATATTAATAACTAGGTTTTTATTTATGTAGTTTAAATCTATATTAGCAAATACATATCTGAAACGTGCTAAACTAAAAATGTACAGAAAAGAAGTAGCATTAGTTTTTTTTCCTTTTGTGAGACATTACTCCTTAATAAGAGATGCTGAAGCAAAATCGCCTCAAATGTTTGAAGAAAAAGAAATGAAAACTCACGCAACTTGATTTTTTTTCTCAGTTGCCAAAATTATTCTCCTCTACTTCAATATTATTACATATATTAGCAGATATTCCAAAGCATACGAACCTAACAAATATCTTAATAGAGATTGTACTGTATAATTTGAAATGCATCTTACACAGATTTTGAACTTCAGAAAAATTGAAATGAAAAATTTGTACGTACATCTGCACGTGCTACACGCTCACAAAGTCATTTCATAAAAAAAATGATTTATTATAAGATGTGTGTAAAAAAGACAAATTTCAGTGCAAAAAATAATGCTTTTCAGAAGATAAATTTTCTCTTTTTTACATAGACCGCAAAAAAAAGTTGGTTTTTTGTGAAACTTGAGGAACCCACATATATTATGGAGATGTACATGTAGAATTTTTTGTCAAATTTTTTCGACACTTCAAAATATGATATTTTGGTAGAGGGAGCATACGCACCCGGAAGCCGAATTGAATTTCCGTTGTACTCTACTAAATAAGAAAATTTATAGAAACTTCTGGAGTAATATGTATTTAATAGTTTGGTATGATTTTTTTCTATGGTTAGTCGTGTCTTACCAAGTTACTATATATGGGTTTTGGAGTAAGTGGACGACATACATAAATTAGATATATTAGATATATTATAATTTCTATATATAATTGTCATTGATATAGCATCGTTTATAATAATCACCGATAAACATAAAAATTCTATGGGTTATAATACTTTTGCACACGGACGTAAATTTGATTATTTTATATGCTCATCACGCTCCCTATCATCTGTCATATACGAAGCAAAAAAAATTTATAAACGATACTAACATGTAAATTATCTAGTGCAACTTTTCATATGACAAGTAAGGCAACCTGCAAAACTAGAATTGTTTCTACGTGGTACACACTATTGGTCATGTCATATAGAGTTACTAGCATAATTGCATAAATTGAGGTTATATAGCCAATAGTCACTTATATGTGATAGGATAATAGTACAATAGGCAGTACGGATCGTGTCGAGCATCTCCCGAAGGTTCGAGCCCCCGATATCTCCGCCTCACACACCGTCAGATGGACTCGAGCCAAGCCATCCGATCTGGTCCTTCCTCCGACCCCCACGTATGCTTCCACCCCACCCAGCAAAATTCCCCTTCCCGTGAATCACGCAGGAAATCAAACGAACCCGACTCTGCCGCTCCGGCCCAAGACCCCCAGCCGCTTGCAGCATCAACGATGATCCTTCCCAGCTCACCTATTGACATGTTGCATCTCCACTGGTAGGCACCCGTAGCATCCGTGGCACACATTTGCAGCTCCACCGTGAGTGGCTTGCAGTTTCAACAAGCTGGTTCGCCGGCATGTTATCGCCGCTCCGACGATCATCGTTTGCTGCTTAAACTGTGATTTATTTTGTTTTTGCAATTTACTCGTACCACAGCATTGCCACGTGGGTGTGTGTTAATTCGATCGCAGGGCAGCTATGGAATTTGTGCTGATGATGATGCAATTACTTGGTGCGCTCGGACGACGTACGCGCGTGGTACATTTGGCCGGCTGATCATTAAACTCGGGAGGGAGGGTTGATCTGGTCCTCCTGCCGTGGAGCGAGTGGGATTTGTGCCAGTACGGTCTGAGTTGGGCTCTCTGTGCTGCTGCAGAAGAAAGAGTATGTACACTGTACTGTACGGGCGGTTACGGTGCAGAGGAATCGTCCTTCCGGTCTGCCCTGTGCATTCGTCCCGTACCTGTCTCTTCTCCTTTCTCTCCACTGCACGAAGAAGTTGCGTTCCATTATCACCTCATACAAGATAACTTATGGCGTTTGTAAATACTTTCTCATATAGTAAAGTTTTGTTGACCTTGGTTTGTCCTCCTCTGTGTTGGAGAGGTTTCCACGCTAAAATATTGTGTCTTCCGCTATAATTTCTTTTTCGTTGTTCGTTATAGTTTATCGCATTTATAACACTTCTTCGGTCGTCGCCCTGCCCCTCCCTTCCATTCTCCGTCCAGCGGTAAACATAGTTTTAGGAAAAAAATATTGCAAGATAAAATTAAATTGGAACAAGCAAACTTTGTATTATATACATTACAACCGCACGAAGAACAAAAGTTCGGAAATTCTACAATTTAAGTAATCTAACATTATACTAAATAATAAGATATAATATGATTATAGTAATAATTTAGTAGAAGTACAAAAATTTATTATAAAATATAGATCATGCATATCGGGCTGTTGCACTGAGAGTAGTGATGACAAGCACGGTGGCCATGACTTAGTTCTTAGGCAGGTAGGAAAGGAGAGGAGATCAGAGTGAGCATATGCGTGTGAGAGAGAGATGATGCATGTTTAGATGGTTTGCACTGCCGCCATAGATGGAGCCATGTGAGTATATTGGTGTACAGATGTACACCCATTATTTTTTCTAAACTAATCTATCTTGGTAGGTATGTACATGTACATCATGTACGCTAGCTATAGTATTTGGAAAATGCACTTTATTTCAGACAAAGCAGCATAGTCTATCCCAGTATCTAAATCCTACTCGTGCAAAAGCTCATATGGGTATAGCTGTAATTGCTAATCGATCGGGAGCTACAGAGAGAGTCGAGAGACAGGAGGAAGCCATTTCCTTTTGAGCTTTAGAGATGAGAAAGCCATTTCTTAAAATACCTTTTCTACCTCGATTTTTTCTAGCGATTTTTTTCTTTAAACGCTGTACACCCAAATTTGAGATCGTGGCTCCGCCGACTGCCGCCCGTTTCCCTCTCGCTCATGTGGTGCAAATATACTCAGATGTCGGTAGCCACGACAACATCTGCTATTCCGGCGCCGGTGTACTAGCGTGAATAGGTTACAAACTAACGGGTTGTCGCGTCTATCTGGGCTTACAACCCTTTGGAAAGGTGACAACTACCTGGAGTGATTTTTGGGTTTCACTTTACCAATTAACGAAAGAACTCCAACGTCTCCACACTCGAGAGACATATGCGGGAAAAGATCAAGTGTAAGTGGCAAATAAAACAGGTGCGACACCTTCTTAGGGTGATTTTTGGATTTCACTTTACACAAATTAATCAAGGGCTAGCTACACGATACAAACCTCGAACTTCGGTGATTCGTTCATAAACTCGTGCACTCAAAGTATGCATTAGCAGTACCCACCCGATACACCCGTGTACAAATTGCCATTGCACTGTCCAGATCGATTGGATACACATTCCGTTCTAGCTAATCATGTATTGCTGGTCTGATATATAACTAGCACAATCTTTCAACAGACATATAGTTACCACAAAACTTTGTACAAGACAAGAAAGTACCGCTAGAACTAAAACTAGCTCCATATGCACAATATTGCAACTTGAAAGACATTAGAACTAGATATATGTATAACAGAACCAAAAAAGAGTTACAATAGTTATAAATCAAAAATTCAAAATATCCATCAGTTGTAGGTAATCGTTGTCTCCAGCATACCAACTAGATGCGACAACAAGTCAGTCTATAGCCGAGCCACGCTGGTCATTGACGCCATAGTACAAGATGTTGTCGTGGCTACCGAAAACTTAGTAATTTTGCACCGTATAAGCGAGAGACATGTGGGCAGCTATTTTAATTTTTTTTTAAACGGGGGCAAAAGCTTTGCCCCAATCTATTAATTAAGTGAAGAAGTTTAACATGAAAGTACATGCAAATGAATTACAAGGGATTACTCTCCCGGCATCATTCCGCCCAACCTTTTGGCGCCCGCAATAACCCAAAGCCTAGCCTCTCTCTTAACTCTATCAAAAACTACATCAAACGGAGCACTTTTGTTGCGGAAGACCCTATCATTACGCTCATTCCACACCTCCCAAGAAACAAGGAGGGTGATGGAAGCCATGGCCTTGCGGTTTTTGGCGCTCCCCCCCGCCATGAATTGCCACCATTCGGAGATGGTGAAGTTTGTCGAATCATGTTGGACGTCTACGGATATACCCAACCATTGCTTGATGGCGGTCCATAAGCGAGTAGTGAAGCGACAATGGACGAAGAGGTGGTCAACGGTTTCCACACATTGTTTGCATAGGGGGCAAGGGCCGCAATTTGGCCACCCTCTCTTCGCCAACCGGTCGGCCGTCCAAAGCCTATTTTGATTCGCGAGCCAAGCAAAAAATTTGATCTTAGGCGGTGCCCAAGCCTTCCAAACCATCTTGTTCAAGGGGGATGTGATGGAGCCGAAGAATTGCATCTCATAGGCCGATTTGGTGGAGTAGAGGTCATTTGCCGTGAGCTTCCAAGAAATCTCATCACTCACCCCGGGGTTGAGATGTATGGTAGTAAGCCGCGTGATAGGTCACAATGCATGCCTGGTATTGTAGACTAGGGTTGGAAGAGCGACGATGGAGATTTCGGGTCGAGATTAGGCACACGACGTACCCAGCTTCGGGTCCCCTCGGTGGAGGATCCCTACGTGCTGCTAGCAATCCACTATATGAACACAAGTATGTTTACAGGGTGCCGCCATAGGCGGAGCTATGTTGTCTATCTCCTCTCTCTGTTCTCCCTCTTATTTCGGGTGCCCTGGCTAGCTTTATATATGCAACCAGCCTAGGGTTTTACAAGAGTCCTAGTCGACTACTTCTTCGGGTTGCCTTGTTGGGCCTTCTCCATATTTGGTCTTCTCCATATTGGGCCGAGCCGGGTATACTAATAATGGGTACCCGAAGGGTATGCCCATGTCAGTAGCCCACGAGTTTATAGGGAAGTCGAAGACTTGCGTAGAAACTCCAAGCATAACCATCTCCGAAGTCGAAGAAATACAAGGCGAGGTCCATGTCGTAGATCATGTGTAGCGTAGATGATGTCGACGATTCTTGAAATTATCGGGTGCGGCAGCGCTCCCGATGGGAGTAGCCCCGAGTCTATGGGTAAGTGCTTGCACTTGGGCATAGACTCAAGTTGCTACTCGATGAAGAACTTAACTATATTTTCGGAGAACTTGATGAAATCCATGTGCTCCCGTAGGCTCCACTCGAGTCGTAGAATCGAGTTGAGTCTACAAACCTTGATTGTCATAGATGTTGTCGAAGTTAATTTTATCGCGCGACCAGCGCTCCCGATGGGAGTAGCCCCCGAGGCTACAGCCAAGTGTTTGCACTTGGGTGTAGGCTCAACTTGCTTGTAATTGACTCCACATTTTTTCCTCTTTCTTATCGGGAGGGTGAACAATACTCTCGATAAGAGCAGCCTCCGAGCCTATGGGCAGGTGCTTGCACCTAGGCATAGGCTCAAGTTGTACTACTCGATAAAGAACTTGGCGCAGCCTCTTTTTATCGACTCCAGGCCATTGCTATTTTTATTTGACATCGATATCTATTTTGTACAGGGATAATGGTAGTTGGGGCTAGTTCATCTGACGGATCAGGTACTAGTTAACTGCTCTAGTGGCAATCCGCAAAAACCTACTTCAAGATCACGTCCCTGGACATGATCTCGGGATACTGGTGTTAACTCGACAAGTGCCGCTTAAGGTCTTACCATTCTGTCGAGTCCAGTCATGTTTTATCTACCTAACGCGTCCGTTAGGATTTTTCTTCGTATCGTTGATACGGATAAAAGTAGCGAGCGCAGTCTTCGCGATGCCACGCCCAGCAGAACGGATCTGGGGTCTTACCTTCGCAAATTTGCGGCATTCAGAAATTGATCGCAACTTTGGTGTTCTGAGAATATATTGTCGAGTGCCTTGTTCGGCTGATGCAATGACCCATTTTGCGAGTTCTTCTATATTTTTCTCGGGCTTGATGAGACAGCCGAATATATTGGTTCTTCTATATTGTCGGGTACATCACCGATGCTCTTGCTCAGAACAAATGACGAGTCAATGGACCCGAAGATTTGTCCATCCTCTTTTTTTTTCCTCCCTTTTTTTTCTACTCCTCTTTTTTTTTTTTTTGGTTTCCTCTTGATGATAATTTCGTCGAGTTCCTCCCTTAGGAAAATTTCTTCGGGTGCTCTTTGAGGACAATAATTCGGGTCATCCCTGAGGACAATTCTTTGGGTCCTCCTTGAGGATAATTTTTCGTCACCTCCTTGAGGATAATTCTTCGGGTCCTGTTTTTTCTTGAAGACAATTTCGTCGAGTTCTCCCTGTAGACAATTTCGTCGGGTTCTCTTTTATATACTTTGAAATTTGCTTTCTCCTGCACAAATAAACAAACTTTTTCTATCTTTTCCTTGACTCTCTTTTTTCGCATGCGGTGTTAGATGCTCAGATTCGATGATATGTAAAGTGAATATACGCCGCGCAGCCCCCGAGTGTCGGGTGCGGCGAAAGTATATGATAATCAACTTTATGTGAAATAAATGAACACTTAGCTTATTGGGCACAACGGAGTCGATGCGCGATGAGGTCTTTGAGTGCAGCGAAAAAGTCAAGCCGAAGTAGAAACCACCAAATTAGCGGAAGTGGATACCACCAAATTGTTGATGAAGAGATAGCCGAGCCCCCGAGCACTGCTGGGGTGATGCCATGATTGTTTCTTAGATACGGTACCATAATTATAACCCAGGGAGAAGTCATTGTCAAGCCCCCGAGTATTTAGCCATGATGTCGAAAGAAGTTGACGGAGTTGCGGCGTCATATAAGGTGAAACCATTTAGGATCCAGCGATTGTCAATAATATAATATGAGTCCATAAAGATGAATCCAAGATGAATTATTTGAGATGAGTCCATATTGAAGATTACGCCATATAGAGCATATATTGAAGATGAATCCGCCGATATCATAGAGGATGAATCCATTGAACCGAAGAATCCAGTAATAACCATAGAAGATGAATCCGCTGATATCATAGAGGATGAATCCATTGATCCGAAGAGAATAGTTCCAGTAATAATTATAGAAGATTAATCCATTGAACCGAAGAATCCAATAATATAGAAGATAAATCCGCCGAAGAAAATAAATCCAGTAATAATCCTTGATGATAAATCGAATGACCCGAAACGCCTCGGGTAATGTTGTATAAGAGTAAACCAGTAATATTCATATAGATGAATCTTATAAGATGAATCCGATGAAAAGAATTCAATAAGCCGAAGAAGATGAATCCATTGATCCGAAGAAAATAGTTCCAGTAATACCCATAGGAGATGAATCCATCGACTCGGAAACGCATCGGGTAGTATTGTTTAAGAGTAAACCAGTAATATCCATATAGATGAATCCGAATAAATTCACTACCCGAAGAAATAAATCCAGTAATAATTATCGACTATAAATCCATTGACTCGGAAATCCGCCCGGTAGTATTATACTAGAGGAAACCAATGATAACCCGAAGAAAACCATTCCAGTAAGCCGAAGAAAATAAATCCACTGAGCCGAAGAAATCCACTAAGCCGTAGAAAATAAATCCACTGTTATATTTGCGGTAACGATGTAATGGCGTAGCCCCAAGTGTCGGGTGTATTTGCTGTAGTATTGTGATGGCACATCCCGAATATTTGGGTATGACGAAATTAAATAAATAATTCAATCTTGGAGGAAGAAGAAAACTTAGCTTTTTATCGGGTGCGGCGAAGCCGATGTGAACGCCAGTCGTATCTCGGACACAATCTGTAGTCATGTGGCGCCTGACTGGAAGTGTTCAATGAAGAAGACGCAGTCGATGTGGCGGATCCGCGCGGCGTTTAGCCAAAAATATTTGACACGGTGAAAGTAGTCGGCATGTAAGAGAGAATCGTCGAGTTCGCGATGGGCGAGCCCCCGGGCGAGGCGTGTGCGCGATGTCAGGTTAGCGGCAGGCGAGCCCCCGAGCATGCGACTGTAGTCGGCGAAGTAATCGGAGCTTGCTCCGATCTGAAGTTGTATTGGAGTGCGGAAATCTGCGCGCAAATAATAGCGCAATCCGAAAAAATATTTAGTCAAACAAATTTTACGAATTGGAAATATGAAACCTGATCCTTATGTCGGATGTCGAGTTTGCAGCATCGAATCTGTGATGGCGGATGTGCATGAATCGTTGACGACGAAGCAGTAGGCAGATGTATTTTTTTCGTCTCAAGCATTGCTTCTGCCGAGATTTGATCTAGCTTTCTTTTTCCTCTAGTGCATGGACTCCTGGCGCACACATAGATTGCTGCGCTTTCCATTGCAACCCGGTTTTTCGATGCCGCGTCCCTCACATGAGTATACAGAAGAGGAGATTAATGTAGACTGAATACTCTAATAAGTATAAGTATGCTAATTCTTCACGAAGTGTTCTAATGCTAGTATGTAGTACTAGTATCGATCCGAAAATAAATCTAAGCATTGATTTGGAAAGAAATAACCTGGTCATAGAAACGAGGCGTTGGAACATATGGGCGTTCAGGCCGGCCTCGTCTTGGGACTTGCCCCTGATAAATGGCTGTTCTGATCCGCACGCGCGATTCCTTTTCTTCTAGAGGCGTGGTTGTTTTGGACTTGACCGATTGAATTTCCGTCGAGAGATTTTGACGCGTGGATGATTTCGCGTAGCTGGAGAAAGGCGACGTATGCTGGGATGTCGATAGAATAACCTTCGTTTGCTGGTGACGATGAAGATAAGGGATCTCGCCCGGATAACGAAATCCAATCGCCGCGATTCCCACAGACGGCGCCAATTGACGAGGGAACACCTCGGCAATGCCTACGTATTGTAGACTAGGGTTTTCGGGAAGAGCGACGATTCGGGAAGAGCGACGATTCGGGAAGAGCGACGTATTGTAGACTAGGGTACACGACGTACCCAGCTTCGGGTCCCCTCGGTGGAGGATCCCTACGTGCTGCTAGCAATCCACTATATGAACACAAGTATGTTTACAGGGTACCGCCATAGGCGGAGCTATGTTGTCTATCTCCTCTCTATCTGTTCTCCCTCTTATTTCGGGTGCCCTGGATAGCTTTATATATGCAACCAGCCTAGGGTTTTACAAGAGTCCTAGTCGACTACTTCTTCGGGTTGCCTTGTTGGGCCTTCTCCATATTTGGTCTTCTCCATATTGGGCCGAGTCGGGTATACTAATAATGGGTACCCGAAGGGTATGCCCATGTCACCGCGTCCATAGGTCCACAAATTGCATGAAATGGTCTAAGGAGAAGGTGCGTTGTAGGTCAATCTTGGCAATCCAAGCATCTTGGTGAAGAGCTTGCGCCACCTTCCAATTCTTTCTCTTGGAGCTCTCGTAAATCAATGGTGCCACATCTATGGGTTTTGTTCCGTCTAGCCAAGGTGCATGCCAAAAAGGAGTTTTCTTCCCGTCCCCAAGAGTGATGCAAGTTGCGGCATAAAACAAATCCATATCCTCGTTGGTGCATGGGTTGCCGGAACCAATCCAAATTTTTGTGGGATCTTTCCATTCAAGCCAAGGCCACCGTAGTCGAAGCGCCGCCGCAAATTTTTCCATGTGTAGCACCCCCAAACCTCCATACTTCTTTGGGCGGCATACCAATTCCCAATTAACCTTGCACTTGGCCCCGGTTGTAGTATCCTTGGCGGACCAAAGGAATGCCCTCTCGATCTTGTCTATGAATTTCATGGTGCCCGGAGGCATGGCAAGGGGAGTGAGGTAGTAGATAGCTTGGGAAGCAATGACCGATTTCACTAGCGCGGTCCTACCCGCCGTGGTGATTAGATTCCCGTTCCAAGTTGGGAGCTTTCCGGCACATTTGTCCTCAAGGTGTTGCATATCCCTTCTTTTCAAGCACCGAACCGAAAGCGGAAGCCCAAGATATCTCATCGGAAAGGTAGTGCGAGTGGCCGGCATGTCCTCAAGGATGGCGTCAAGGTCCAAAGCCTCACAACAAATCGGAGCGACGGCGCTCTTTTGGAAGTTGGTGCAAAGGCCGGTTGCATCCCCGAAGTTTCCAAGAATAGTTGCTAAGTTTTGGATATCCTCTTTGAAAGGAGCCACGAAAACGGCAGCATCATCCGCATAGAGGGACGTCCTTAAGATATCCCTCCGCCCCCGTAGTTTGTGGAGTAGCCCGAATGTAGTTGCCCTCTCTAGGATTTGGGCAAGCGGGTCTATGGCGAGCACGAACAAGAGCGGAGATAGTGGGTCGCCTTGTCTCAAGCCCCGTCCGTGCCGGATAGGGAGCCCGGCAACCCCATTAAGGAGGACCCTCGAAGAGGAGGTGGTGAGGAGAGCCACGATCCAATTACGGAACCTACTCGGAAAGCCCCTCTTTTGAAGGAGGTCCACAATGTAATCCCACCGCACGTTGTCAAAGGCTTTGCGAATGTCGAGTTTAAAAAGAAGCGCCGAAGTCTTGCTCTTGTGTAGTCTAGTAGCAAGGTTCTTGACATAGAGGAAGTTGTCATGAATACTCCTCTTCTTAATGAAAGCGCTTTGAGCATTAGAGACAAGGCTATCCATGTATGGCCCAAGTCTAAGGGAAAGCATCTTGGCAATGATCTTCGCAATGGCATGAATCAAGCTAATAGGCCGGTAGTCAACAATCTCCTCGGCGCCCTCCTTCTTAGGTAACAACACAATGTTGGCGGAGTTGAGCCAATGGAAGTTTTCCGCATGAAGGTCCCCAAAAAGATGCACCACCTCCATGACGTCAACCTTGATAATATCCCAACATTTCTTGAAGAAGGCTCCGGTGTAGCCGTCCGAACCCGGGGCCTTGTCACTAGGCATAAGGTTAATGGTGTTGCGCACCTCCTCCTCGGAGAAGGGGTCACCAAGGCTTTGCAAACCCGGATCCTCAAAGAGGAGCTCGTCCCAACTAAGATCACAATTTCTACGCCCCCCTCTCCCAATAGCCGCATGAAAATGGTTATAAGCAATCTCCTCTTTGGCCTCATGCTCGGTCACCCACCCATTGTTGTGCTTCAACCTATGAATGTGATTCTTCCTTCTTCTTGCATTGACTTTCATGTGGAAAAATCTCGTGTTGGCATCTCCCTCCTTGATGTTGGCAATGCGAGCACATTGTCTCTTGCGGGCTCTCTCAACCACCGCCAACGCGACTACCTTGTTTTTTAGCTTGGCTCGGATGTCCAACTCGCCCACCGAAAGTTGGCGCACTTCTTGGGCCATATCGAAGTGTAGAATCACAAGAAGTGTCACGTGCATCGTGACCTTGGTGTTGGAGAACAACCGGCGTCCCTATTTGGCGAGAATTTTTCCGGTATGCTTTAGCTTATGGAAAAGCCTTTGGCAGGGCTCGACATGTGGGGACGGAGCATTCCAAGCTTGTTGTACCATGTCATTGAAGCCAGGCAATCGCACCCAATAATTTTCGAACTTGAAGCTTCTTGGTCTCCTAGGGCCGCTATCGTCCGCTAGCAACAAGGGGCAATGATCCGAGAGGGACGAAGAGAGGGCGTGAAGGACATGGGTGTCGAAATGTAGGTCCCATTCCGAATTGCAGAAAAAAGCGTCAAGCTTGCAAAGAGTGGGGTTTGCCTGTCCATTTGACCAAGTGAAGCGCCTATTTTGTAGGTGGATCTCATGAAGGCCGCATGTCTGTAAGGTGGCACGAAAGCGGTTGATGCGGGATCGGTTGACATTTGGCTTGTTTTTGTCACGCGCCCGACGTATTTGGTTGAAGTAACCCAGGGCCAGCCAACGGACGCCTTGCGGCGGCTTTTGAGCAACGAGCTTGGCGAAGAAGTCGTCCTTGCGGTTAGACGATGTCGGACCATATACCCCAGTGATCTTGAAATCACCGTTGACGGTAGAATTGATGATGTGCACATCCGCGGACAAGCAAAACTCCGTGGTGACAACGTTTGAAATAGACACAACGGAATCATCCCACAACAGAAGGATACCCCCTCTAGTTCCGTTGGCCGGTCTCTCCACGTAGCTCTTGAGGCGATTGTCCCCAATGTAACAAGCGTCGAATTGAGAAACAGCCTGCAACTTTGTCTCCTGGAGACAAACAATATGGCACGAGGAAGAAGCAATAGTCTCATGAACCGTATCTTTCCGATCCTGGTCGTTTAGTCCCCTGGTGTTCCAACCGAGAATATTCACTGTTTGATCGATCATTGGAAACACAAACAATCCCTTGGCAAAGCCCCAACAGAGGCTGACAAACTGAAACTGAAGTGAACTAAGACAGACAAACTGATTCTCAGCTATAGAAACCAGGTAGGCACACTGTATCTCTATCTACACAGATTCTCTCATGCACGCATGCTTGCTCTAATCTCCTTTCCATCCCTACCCGCTCGATCACTAAGCCATGACACCACTCTTGTCATCACCGAAGTCAACTTGCTTGAGCTATGTTTTATACTAAATTTTTATATTTCTACTAAACTTTATCATTATCATATTATATTCTTATGGAGTACAATTTTTGATTACTTAAATTGCATAATTCATGGCATAACACTATTTCCGAACATTACTTTTATCTGTGCGGCTGCAATGTACATAATACACACATTGCTTGTTCATATTTAAATTTATGCTGCAATAAAATTTTCCTAAAACTATTTTCGCATATTGCAAAAATTATATGGTGTATTATATGCGTGTATATATTAATGTGCACAAATAAGATGATAGTGATCTCTAAATCGTATAATCAAACAAATATCTTAGTTGTGGTTCTTGTTTATTTTTAGTTACCTACTTCAGCTTATGGATATTTCTAGATAATAATTTGAACCATTGGTAAATTTTGGCTTGAGTTAAATTGCGTAGTAAGTTGACAACATATGCATGCTAGCTCTGCACCTGGTATTGGAACTATATATACAACAATAATAATCGATGGACATAAAATAATCGTAGGTATAGTCATTTAAATGTGTTTAGTTTCATATGTCATTGGTTCTTTTGTTTTGTGCTTTGGTCATGTGAGGCTTGAAATGAACAAAATAATTGACTTGGTTCTCCCTCCAGTTTTGTAAGTAAGGCCACAAACTCACATCACATGTACCAAAAAAAAAAACACAACCAACTCATAAATACCATGATTAATTATGTGAAAATGCTCTTATATTTTGGGGTAATTAAATATGTTGCATGTGTTGAACCTTTCTCTATCACTCCATGTAACTTTCCCATCATATTAGGTAAAACTCTACTCAATTTTCTCAGTTAGTGTTAGTGGCCTTATATATATACAAAATATAATTTTGATAGTAGTCTTACGTACAAAAATGGAGGGAGTACTATATTTTATAGCCACAAACTAATATTTATAGATTTTTTGGATGCTAACAAATGATTTGAAATTATGTTCATATTTGCAACCGTACCAAATTTTCTTGTTCTACTACACGAGTTTGCTTTCAAATAATTATTTTTTCTCTTAATTTTTTAGTCGGAGTTATGTCCAATCCCGAATCTATAATCCCGGTGCGTATGACCCTCGTTTTGTGTGCTTATGTCTTGACTATCAATTTGACAATAATACTTATGTTATTGTCCATAAAAGCATACCGTCAAGAGTATTGTTATAATTTTGAATAACTTTATAAGAAAGTAGCAACATTTATAACAATAAATAAGTATCACTAGATTCGTTTTAAATCATAGTGTTATAATATTTCATTTTGATGTGATATATGTGCTACATTTATCTATAAGATTGGTCAAATATTAAAAAGTTTGACTTAGTCCAAAACTGTACACTTGTTTGTGGATGGACGGAGTTTATGTTTGTAGACGTACTATCCAGGACGTGTATGTTACTAGCTGATACCATCCGTGAGAATCAAAATGGATCAAGCCTTTCTTTTCGTATAAGGTCTCCTCAGTTTTGAATCTGGTATGGTGTGAGTAGACCTCTTCGATTTTGTTTTTTTAATAGTAAAGTAATAACAAAAACAGGAGAAAAGGAACATCCCTCTTTCCTGCCTGCCCTGCCTGCCCGCCTTGGCCTCTTCCTGCCCACCTCTGAACTCAACTCAACCCCAACTGGCAGTGGACTCTGACGCTCTACGTGCATGCGGCTGGGGCTTCCTGCAGCTACCGTACGTGCATGCATTGTATGGGAGGTTGGCCGCGCCGCTTTCGAATTTCCCAAGGATTCAAATTAAGTGACGATTTCTTATTGCGGGGGAATTAAGTGAGGATTAATTTGCATCGGAATGGCCTAAGCGATGTTGTTGAGTTGGAGAGAAGGGATATGAGGCATTTGAAATGCACATCCGTTGAAAAACAATGCCTTCCAACTCCACGCTTGATTGCATACAAGGAGATAGTGGTGAAATAACTAGATAAGGCTCTCGAGTTGTTTGCCACCAAAAATATTGATGCATGCTACTTTCCACTTTGTCTTGACATGGTGTGTCTCCTCATTTGATGCTAGGAGTCCACCGCCCATGAACCAAGAAGGAATGAGCGAACCTCCCATGACCTAACATGCAGCAAGGTGTAACACCCCGAAGAACAAAATCTCGCGAAGGGTAGATATTAGAATTGTGCATTTGCATAGCATGCATCTCTAAACTCAGGGACATTTTGAACTTTTTATTTATCTTTAAAGGACAAAAGTCTTTTGAATTCATATCCAGATGGGAAGTTTTGGAAATTGAGTTTGAATTTCAAAATTGATCTTGTCAAATTTTTCAGAATTTGGGGATAACTTCAAATTAACAGACTGGTTAGAATCGAGAATATATGTGGAGAAGTGAAAGAACAAGATGCAATGCAGAAGTGGAAGAACAAGAACAAGATACATGATGAAAACCATACTTTGGGATTGGATCACATCGAGGCATTGGATCCGACATGACAACCTTCAGCTCTTCAACTTGGGATTCATCACCTTGCCACGATCGAGAGCATAGACGGAATTAGTAACAGAGATGAGAGTTAGTGAGATCTAATTTTCAGAGTCAATCTGATTTGTGGGAGTCGATAACTGTGAGTGCGGTGATAAGGGGTGGCCCGATCTTCTCAGTAAGCACGGTGGTGGTGATGAACACACGATAAACACATCAGAGATAATACGATGAGGAGTTGGAGATAACTTGTATGACGCCGACGAAGTCTCTCGATTGATTCCTGTCACCAATGCAATAGCTCTCAACCCTGCAAGATACTCGCAACTCCACACACTTGCGCACGTAGCCGCCGACCACGAATCGGTAAATTGCAACCGTCTAATTCCCAATGGAACAGCAGATCACAAAAACTTTCAGTAGCAAAACACCAGATCGATGTGAATTGGTGTATAGATTCAATAGAGTTGCCAAGAAATCAACTATGAACTATGGTTTATCTTAAACATGGTCTAAACCTATTATGGGGGCGTCCTGGGCACTTATATAGAGGTTCAGGACGATCTGAAGTCGAAAAACAACAATAATAACCGAACTAGATCGGGATCTGGTCGAGACTGACTCGGACACGGCCGGCATGGGGGTCGATCGACCAGGCCAGGGGCCAGACGGGCCGGTTTGGACCGGGCCAGGGACCGGGCTGGAACCGGACGGGGTCGCCAGGGTTCTTGGACTGTGCCCGGTTGGCACCGGTGCAGGACCTGGCGGGCGTCGGGCTCAACCGGCGTAGGGGCCGGTATGGCCGGGCGTGGGGCTGGGCCGGCCGGTTTGGCCGGGCGGAGCACCGGCCTGGACTTCTTCTCCCTCCTTCACGCATGCCTCCCTCTCCTCCCTCGCGTGTCCATGGGATGTCTTCATGTCCAGCTCCATATCCAGCTGCTCCTCTCCTTCTCGTGCGATGCTTGCTCCATCTTCGTATCTGATCATACATAAGTAAAAGGACTTAGGCAGTATAAAGTTCTCATCGATCAAAGTCCTTAATTAGCTTTGCACGAGCCCTTGTAATGGGTCCAATCCTACCTTTATTAGGCTTGAGCTTCACAGCAGTTTCGTCTTCATCTTGTAATGACGGAGGTAGTAGTTTGGTAGGGATGTCCTCATCATGCGGAGAACCAACCAGAGGTTGGGTGGTTAGGAGGGTGGTTGTACCGCCAACCCACCAGAGTTCAAATTTCAGGTTTGACATCTGTGTGTCTCATGAAAGGCGAAATATTTATTCAGTGTGCGCGATGTTCCCGTCAATAGCGAGGCGCATGTGGGGACTTCATCAATTTCAAGATCCAATCCGCCGGCTCAGTCTTGCGGAGGTGATCATAGGGGTAGGGTATGCATGCGTGAGTTCATAGAGGTGAGTGTATGCGTGTATATGTGAGCGCCTACGGTTGTATTGTGTTTCTAAAAAAAAAAGATAATTGTGAGTGCGGCGATCGTACAAAGAAGGATTGGAGACTGGGTAGTGCTGGCTAAGTGTTCCATGTATTATATATTAAACGTGGCTAGCAAGTGGTAGTTAGAGTTTTTTATGGGCTCCAGAACTAGTATTGCCAACTCTTTGGACCCAGTATGTAAAAATGAAACATATAAATACAATGCACTGCTCGGGAGAGATGGGTCATGCTTTTCAATGAGACATTGTTGACAAGTAAGCGAAATATGTTTAACCAATCTCTAGTTTTGACCTAACTTTTTACGTCGTTTGCAATGAACGGCGCAACGCTAAATACCTCTGTTGATAAACCGCGGCATTACCTACGGCCGGGCTTACGTGTCACCAAGCATGGCATATTTATCCACTGTTTTAAAATCAACCATGACGAAAATCTGTGCGCTCACATTGTTGGTGCGGGCCAAAATATTTTTGCAGAGCATGTGCCGTCCAAAAAAATCCGTCGAGTAAGGAGGGATTTTTGCAGTCGTTTCCGCGCCACCGCCACCTTCAGTCGACGCCGGTGTCGGAGGAAATTGGGCTTGGTGGTTATACTTCTGGATCTGGCCGAGGTGCTATATCCTTCGTCGACCATAGGTTCTGTTCCACGCATGCGAGCTGCTCCGCGCGCAAGGTGTACGGTCATTTGGTTGCCCATATGTGGACCCACCAAGGAAACCAGTTGTCATAGTTTCTCATTTTCACTAAATTTTAGGTAATTGGATTTCGTAATCCAAATTTGAATTATTGTGTGAACCATGTCGCTTATATTATTACTGTGTAACCTTATGCATAAACTATGTATCAGCAATGTTATAAAATAGCAGAAATGGTAGAAGCAGGCAAAAACTGGGGCCAGCGTTGGGTGAACGGTGAACCGGAGGACATGAAAATGTGAAATGGAGGCCGCGTTTGTAGTTGCACTTAATTAGTCGAACGCGGCGGATCTCTTACCTCCGTCTACATAGAAGAAGATACTCGCATGTTCTCTTGCTCCGTTGTTAATTCCCGAGGCTTTCTCATGATAATGTGCAAGATATAAGCAACTCATGGTTTCATCAACGTCTGTTAGAAATAGATTTGGCATGTGTGTGATACAGTAAACAAGCTGTAGAACTAGCAAGGAAAGACAGGAGCCAAGTCATGCGTCAACCACGCGCCATTAAATAGAAGCCAGAGTCGTTAGATTTCGTTGGAACATGGGATTTGAGATCTGATCCCAGGCTACGATGGCCCAGTATGTCTGATGGGTTGATCACGCGGCGCGACTCGAGTTGGGTCAATGGGCCGATTCTTTTTTGCCGCTGCTGCTCTGTACGTGTTCGTTCGTTCTCTGTTGATGAATTGCGCAGTTCCTTCTGCTGCATGTTGCTTTGTCTGTTGGTTCCTCCCTCCTCTCTCTCTGATCGCTGCAGTAGCCAAGTAAGCCTGGCTGCATGTGGTTGGAAGTTGGAACTCGAGTTTCTTCCATCGGTTGCAACATGTAGAATCCATCCAAATCCACCCGTTTTGGCCAACAGAAAGGACATGGTTTGGTTGGTGCCAGAAAGATCCGTAGCCCCAACATCCACAAGACAGATCGATGAGCATGGGCATGGGATTCACAGTATTACCCAAATCCCGCACATTAGCCAAACGGCATCCACATTTGGCAGATAATGTCTTGTTCTCGTAAGTCGTTCTCTGTTTATAAGGGAAATCGGTAAAGACACCCCAACCTAAACGAAACCAAACAATGCCGGGTTTGTTCTGATCTGATGCACTATTAGCAGTGTGACCAGCGCGTGGATTGGCTAGCCTGGGGAATTGGTCCTGCCCGTTTTCTTCCTTGCCAAGGAAGGATTCCGGGGATCAAAGAGGAGCTCTCTCAATCTTGGTGGGCAATTCACAGCTGGAGCTGGCAAGGCAGCAGTGCAAGAGCAGTGGACAACTGAACACAGTGACCTGAATTGTCACTTCCAATCAAGCCAATCACGTTGGGAACAGATGAGCGTCTACTGGTAGTGCTTCACCCGGCCGCCCGTCCTTCAGTTTGTTGCCGTTGACAGACTTGCCATGACTTTGACTCATGCTGTCCCCACACACAGCTCTCTCTTTCACACTACACGTGCCGACTGCCTAGCTCCAACCTCTGGCTTTATATAGCCAGCCACGGTGCTCCTCGTTTATCAGCCACTTCAATCCATCTGCTCACTTGCTCATTAGCTCCGGTTCAAAGAATCAAAGTCGTTCGTTTCTTCGCTGAGAGAGGGAACCAGTGGGTCGATCATGGGCAAGAAGAAGAGCGGCAATGCCGGCGGAGGTGGTGTGGAGGAGGAGGTGGTGGTGGCGAGGGAGTTCGTGCTGAAGGTGGCGATGCACTGCCACTGCAACGGGTGTAAGGGCAAGGTGCGCTCCGCCGTCAGGGACATCACGATGGACTCCGGCGTGGAGGCGGCGGACAGCTCGGCTGCGGAGAGCAGCGGCGAGGTGCGCCTCCTCGCCACGGCCGACCCCGAGAGGCTCCGGCGCCGCCTCCACAAGGCCACGGGCAAGAAGGTCGACCTCCTGCTGCCCAAGGAGCCGGCTCCCTCCAAGAAGCAGGAGAGCGCCGACGCCGCCGCGCTGCAGGCGCTGCTCGCCCAGTTGCAGCTGCAGGCGCCGGCGCCGGCCCGTCAGCAATACGGCGGCCAGGGCGCCGCCCCCTGGACGGCGAACCAGCAGCAGCAGCAGCAGCAGCAGCTCGCGCTCGGCGGCTGCTTCAACAATGCCGTTGGCTACGGCGCGGCGTACCCGTGGCCGTCCTCGTCCACCTACTACCCTCCCGCGCCCACCACTGCTTGGGGCACGTACGGGTATGCCCCTCCGGCGCCTGCTCCGGTCCACGGCAACGTCGGCCACTACGGCGGCGCCCCGGCGTGGCTCGGGTACTGAGGTGGTCGCACAGTCCCCGCGCGCCCGCGCCCCGCGTTCCAGTCCGGAACTTCAACGATGGCATGAGCTGGCTGCCTCACCAATTCACCACCAACGTTCTACCGTAGATTAGTACTGGAGTATACTGTATTTGTTAGCGCTGTTCAGTGTGTTTGCTTGGATGATTAGCACTAAGCTAGTAGTAATGCTCGTATTATGCGTGGTCTTTTTGTTTTGAACAAATTGTGCGAGGTCCGTCGATGGGTCGGTGATGTGATGTACTGCTGTCGCTAAATCTGCATAAATATACTCTTTTGGCAATATGGCAATCTCTGCTTTTGTTTGATTTTGGGGGTAGCCAGAGCCAGTGGACGTGTCATGTTGGTGCGATGCCTCTTCTCCGACGTGTGTGTCTTGTCCCGTCAACACACGGGCGCCCGGAGGCAGTAGATCGCTGGTACAGCTTCGAACAATTTTCGCCGGAGTAGAGATGGATACCAGCGCCGGTACGGTTGTAACAGAGCGTGTTTGGTAGCCTGTGGACCTTGCCTCGTATCGGGCTAATAAATTTCGGTCCGTTTGGATGCCTACAGCCCACTATGTTTTTGCATGAAGCGGGTTTTAAAGCACCTTCGAAACAGACCCTGGAGGAACGTCCGGAATGGTAGTTTCTCCGTGGCCAGGCCCGTTGCGGCCAGAAGTCTGCACGCGTGGAGAAGGGAGGCGGAAACGCCGCGTCCCTTCGGGAACACGCGCCATAATTAGGCTCACTGCTACCTCTGCATCCTCTCACTCGCGATCTCCCTTAAACTGTCACATCTCACGGCGGTTCCCCTCCCGCTGACCAATCCGTCGCACCGGCGCACGAAGGAGCACCGGTATCGGAGGAGGAGACATTGGCGAGCAGCACCGTGACATCGGCCGCAACCTGCTCCGCAGTCTTCATCGGCATCTCAAGGTCGCCCGCGACCTCGAGCTCGTCCTCGGCCAGAACAATAGCGGTAACGACCTCTCCTTCTCACCTTGGTACTCGTTGTGCCAAAACATGCCATTCTCGGTCCTTTGCGACGACATGCACATCAGATCTGCTAGGGTTTTCTTTAGGATAGCGTTTGGATTGATGTTTGCAAGGTGTTCGTCCCCATTTCTTGATGTTCTTGTCCAGTTCTTGCTTTTCACAGTGTACATTTTCTTAGATCTGTTACTCTAATATCCGATTGCGGTAGATCCTTCCTAGATCGGATTGTGGATTGCTGAAACTGCCAGATCTTACTGTGCATGCAAAGAGGAGAAGGGTTTTTTGTGCTAGGGTTTAGCATGTTTAGATAGCTGTGCGGAATGAGTCACGCTAGTTTGTTCTAGATTGTGTTGTTTCTGACTGAACTAGGCCGATGATTGTAACCGGGTATCATAGTGTGAGGAGATTGTTTGATCAGAACCAATGGCATGACTCCATATTGCTCATTGTATGAGGCCTATGCTACCTTGCTTTGCATTTTTGTACTTTTTCAGTTATGTAATGCCAGTGATTTAACTATGGCACAACGGAAGGCAGGGTGCTACCCTCAAACTTAGTCGTATGTGCCATATTTCTTGCACACTGGACTTAGTTTGCGGACAATCCCTTTGCCTGCAGCGTGATCCAATTTATGAGGCCTTATTTTGTTTGTCTAGTGCATTGGTCAATGATTCAAATATGGCACAACGGAATGCAGGGTGCTGCCCTCAAACTTAGTCATGTGTGCCATATTACTGGCACACTAGACTTAGTTTGGGGACAGTCCCTTTGCCTGCCGTGTGATCCAATTTATGAGGCCTCATTTTGTTTGTCTAGTGCATTGGTCAGTGATTCAACTATGGCACACTGGAAGGCAAGGTGCTGCCCTCAAACTTAGTCGTATGTGTGTGATTTCTTGCACACTAGACTTAGTTTGAGGGCAGTCCCTTGAGCTGCCGTGTGATCCAATGTATGAGGCATCACATGTTTTCAATGTTCAATTTCATCTATATACTTGTGAGTAGGCACATCTCTAATGACATGTGTTCTTGTGGCAGACTGAGAAGCTCAAGCTTGGGTCACCTGAGACCCCAGAGGAGGGACGCTCCAAGAAGCGAAGGGCGGCTAACGTCGAGCACTACCAGCCAGACGTAGGGTCGGACCAGTTCCTGCGCATCGTCTTCAAGCCCACGTTCAGCCGGCTCCGGATCCCTCAAGGTGATGACGTATACATCGACCAGGGGTGGCCGGCCTTCGCCATCGCTCATCAGCTGCAGGTAGGTCAGTTCCTCATCTTCAAGAGGGTGTCGTCCTTCGAGTACAGTGTGGTTATCTTTGACTACAGCTGCACTGAGGTGATGACCAGGTGCGGTTACCATGGCGATGCCACCAGGTGTGTCGTCTTCGAAAGTCATGTCTGAAGCTTACCTGGTTCTGCCTCGCTGCTACCATGTCTGTGTCTAGTTGCTGTTCATGTCATCTATTGAACTATGATCGTCTATGGTGTGTCGTGAACTATGATCGTCCTGTGTCGTGAGCTATGTCCGTGTTTGAACTATGATCAGTGCTAAGTTTGCCTGAACTGTGATTGTGTTCTTGCTTGCGCTGTTGATCTCGGGTAACCTCACCACCGAAGGTAAGAGGTAAGCAGAAGCAGATTCTGGGTTGCAACCAACCAACAGGGGCGCTGTTCTGGGCTGCTACAAGGCCTGAAAACCGACCTACCAAACAAGCAGAGCCCAAATCTCCACGGGGCCGAAAATACTCTATGCAGGCCACCAAACAACGTGGCTTTTATGGCCCATGGCCCGTCTGCGACGTGCAGGGGACTCCTTCCCGTTGCGCCAGTGGTGCAGGAATCTGATGCAGGCAACCAAACGCGCCCATAACATCTCCACTCCACCCCCAAAACAGTTTTTGGGCGCCAGAGAATTTTTTTCGTCCAACTCGCCCCCAAATCTTAAATTGGGCCGGCCGGCACTCCCAAGCCGGGTCCAATTTATGTGGGAGAGGGGGCGAAGGCGCTGGATGGAGCTGAAAAGAGGGCGGGTCATGATACGCGTTCAACACGCGTCCGTTGGGAACCCCAAGAGAAAGGTGTGATGCGTACAGCGGCAAGTTTCCCTCAGTATGAAACCAAGGTTATCGAACCAGTAGGAGCCAAGAAGCACGTTGAAGGTTGATGGCGGCGGGATGTAGTGCGGCGCAACACCAGGGATTCCGCGCCAACGTGGAACCCGCACAACACAACCAAAGTACTTTGCCCCAACGAAACAGTGAGGTTGTCAATCTCACCGGCTTGCCGTAACAAAGGATTAACCGTATTGTGTGGAAGATGATTGTTTGTAGAAAACAGTAGAACAAGTATTGCAGAGATTGTATTTCAGTAAAGAGAATTGGACCGGGGTCCACAGCTCACTAGAGGTGTCTCTCCCATAAGATAAACAGCATGTTGGGTGAACAAATTACAGTTGGGCAATTGACAAATAAAGAGAGCATGACCATGCACATACATATCATGATGAGTATAGTGAGATTTAATTGGGCATTACGACAAAGTACATAGACCGCCATCCAAATGCATCTATGCCTAAAAAGTCCACCTTCAGGTTATCATCCGAACCCCCTCCAGTATTAAGTTGCAAAGCAACAGTATGGTGCGTAATGTAATCAACAACTACATCCTTAGACATAGCATCAATGTTTTATCCCTAGTGGCAACAAGACAACACAACCTTAGAACTTTCTGTCACTGTCCCAGGTGTCAATGCAGGCATGAACCCACTATCGAGCATAAATACTCCCTCTTGGAGTTACAAGCATCTACTTGGCCAGAGCATCTACTAGTAACGGAGAGCATGCAAGATCATAAACAACACATAGATATAACTTTGATAATCAACATAACAAGTATTCTCTATTCATCGGATCCCAACAAACGCAACATATAGAATTACAGATAGATGATCTTGATCATGTTAGGCAGCTCACAAGATCCGACAATGATAGCACAATGGGGAGAAGACAACCATCTAGCTACTGCTATGGACCCATAGTCCAGGGGTAGACTACTCACACATCACTCCGGAGGCGACCATGGCGGCGTAGAGTCCTCCGGGAGATGAATCCCCTCTGCCGGAGGCGATCTCCCGGATCCCCCGAGATGGGATCGGCGGCGGCGGCGTCTGGAAGGTTTTCCGTATCGTGGCTCTCGGTGCGGGGTTTCGCAACGGAGGCTATTTGTAGGCGGAAGGGCAGGTCAAGAGGCGGCACGAGGGCCCCACACCACAGGCGGCGCGGCCCCCCCTGGCCGCGCCGCCCTAGTGTGTGGCCCCCTCGTGGCCCCTCTTCGTCTCCTCTTCTGGAAGCTTCGTGGCAAAATAGGACCTCGGGCGTTGATTTCGTCCAATTCCGAGAATATTTCGTTACTAGGATTTCTGAAACCAAAATATAAAACAAAGAATCGCTTCGCATCTTGTTAATAGGTTAGTTCCAAAATGCACGAATATGACATAAAGTGTGCATAAAACATGTAGATAACATCAATAATGTGGCATGGAACATAAGAAATTATCGATACGTTGGAGACGTATCAGCATCCCCAAGCTTAGTTCTGCTCGTCCCGAGCAGGTAAAACGATAACACAGATAATTTCTGGAGTGACATGCCATCATAACCTTGATCATACTATTTGTAAAGCATATGTAGTGAATGCAGCGATCAAAACAATGTATATGACATGAGTAAACAAGTGAATCATATAGCAAAGACTTTTCATGAATAGCACTTCAAGACAAGCATCAATAAGTCTTGCATAAGAGTTAACTCATAAAGCAATAATTCAAAGTAAAGGCATTGAAGCAACACAAAGAAGATTAAGTTTCAGCGGTTGCTTTCAACTTGTAACATGTATATCTCATGGATATTGTCAACATAGAGTAATATAATAAGTGCAATAAGCAAGTATGTAGGAATCAATGCACAGTTCACACAAGTGTTTGCTTCTTGAGGTGGAGAGAAATAGGTGAACTGACTCAACATTGAAAGTAAAAGAATGGTCCTCATAGAGGTAAAGCATCGATTGCTATATTTGTGCTAGAGCTTTGATTTTGAAAACATGAAACAATTTTATCAACGGTAGTAATAAAGCATATGTGTCATGTAAATTATATCTTATAAGTTGCCAGCCTCATGCATAGTATACTAATAGTGTCCGCACCTTGTCCTAATTAGCTTGGACTACCGGATCATCACAATGCACATGTTTTAACCAAGTGTCACAAAGGGGTACCTCTATGCCGCATGTACAAAGGTCTAACGAGAAAGCTCGCATTGGATTTCTCGCTATTGATTATTCTTCAACTTAGACATCCATACCGGGACAACATAGACAACAGATAATGGACTCCTCTTGTATGCATAAGCATGTAACAACAATTAATAATTTTCTCATTTGAGATTGAGGATATATGTCCAAAACTGAAACTTCCACCATGGATCATGGCTTTAGTTAGCGGCCCAATGTTCTTCTCTAACAATATGCATGCTTAACCATAAGGTGGTAGATCACTCTTACTTCAGACAAGACGAACATGCATAGCAACTCACATGAAATTCAACAAAGAGTAGTTGATGGCGTCCCCTGAACATGGTTATCGCACAACAAGCAACTTAATAAGAGATAAAGTGCATAATTACATATTCAATACCACAATAGTTTTTAAGCTATTTGTCCCATGAGCTATATATTGCAAAGGTGAATGATGGAATTTTAAAGGTAGCACTCAAGCAATTTACTTTGGAATGGCGGAAAATACCATGTAGTAGGTAGGTATGGTGGACACAAATGGCATAGTAGTTGGCTCAAGTATTTTGGATGCATGAGAAGTATTCCCTCTCGATACAAGGTTTAGGCTAGCAAGGCTTATTTGAAACAAACACAAGGATGAACCGGTGCAGCAAAACTCACATAAAAGACATATTGAAAACATTATAAGACTCTACACCGTCTTCCTTGTTGTTCAAACTCAATACTAGAAATTATCTAGACCTTAGAGAAACCAAATATGCAAACCAAATTTTAGCATGCTCTATGTATTTCTTCATTAATGGGTGCAAAGCATATGATGCAAGAGCTTAAACATGAGCACAACAATTACCAAGTATCACATTACCCAAGACATTAATAGCAATTACTACATGTATCATTTTCCAATTCCAACCATATAACAATTTAACGAAGGAGAAACTTCGCCATGAATACTATGAGTAGAAACTAAGGACATACTTGTCCATATGCTACAGCGGAGCGTGTCTCTCTCCCATAAAGTGAATGCTAGGATCCATTTTATTCAAACAAACAAAATACAAAAACAAACCGACGCTCCAAGCAAAGCACATAAGATGTGATGGAATAAAAATATGGTTTCAGGGGAGGAACCCGATAATGTTGTCGATGAAGAAGGGATGCCTTGGGCATCCCCAAGCTTAGACGCTGAGTCTTCTTAGAATATGCAGGGGTGAACCACCGGGGCATCCCCAAGCTTAGAGCTTTCACTCTCCTTGATCATGTTGCATCATACTCCTCTCTTGATCCTTGAAAACTTCCTCCACACCAAACTCGAAACAACTCATTAGAGGGTTAGTGCACAATAAAAATTAACATATTCAGAGGTGACACAATCATTCTTAACACTTCTGGACATTGCATAAAGCTACTGGACATTAATGGATCAAAGAAATTCATCCAACATAGCAAAAGAGGCAATGCGAAATAAAAGGCAGAATCTGTCAAAACAGAACAGTTCGTATTGACGAATTTTAAAATGGCACCAGACTTGCTCAAATGAAAATGCCCAAATTGAATGAAAGTTGCGTACATATCTGTGGATCACTCACGTAAATTGGCATAATTTTCTGAGTTACCTACAGAGAATTTTGCCCAGATTCGTGACAGTAAAGAAATCTGTTTCTGCGCAGTAATCCAAATCTAGTATGAACTTTTCTATCAACGACTTTACTTGGCACAACAAAACACAAAACTAAGATAAGGAGAGGTTGCTACAGTAGTAAACAACTTCCAAGACACAAAATAAAAACAAAGTACTGTAGGTAAAAACATGGGTTGTCTCCCATAAGCGCTTTTCTTTATAGCCATTAAGATGGGCTCAGCAGTTTTAATGATGCACTCGCAAGAAATAGTATTTGAAGCATCAAGAAGCAAATCCAAAACACATTTAAGTCTAACATGCTTCCTATGAAAAGGAACCTTGTACACAAATAAATTCATGAAGAGCAAAATGACAAGATCAGGAAGATAAAACCAGTGTAGCTTCAAAAATTTCAGCACATAGAGAGGCATTTTAGTAACATGAAAATTTCTACAACCATATTTTCCTCTCTCATAATAATTTTCAGAGGCATCATGAACAAACTCAACAATATAAGTATCACATAAAGCATTCTTATTCACATGCATAAAAGTATCATTACTCTCCACATAAGCATAATCAATTTTATTAGTTGTAGTGGGAGCAAATTCAACAAAGTAGCTATCATTATTATTCTCATTATCAAATATAGGAGGCATATTTTAATCATAATCAAATTTATCCTCCATAACAGGCGGTACTAAAAGACCAATATCATTATCATAAATAGGAGGCAAAATATCATCAAAGTAAATTTTCTCCTCAATGCTTGGGGGAATAAAAAGATCATGAAAACCCCTTCAAGCTTAGAACTTTCTATATTATTATCAACAATGGTGTTCAAAGCGTTCATACTAATATTACTACCAGCATGCAAATAAGATTCCATAGTTTTTTAATTTTCGCATCAAACAATCCATGTTTTAAATCAGGAAATAGAATAAGAAGATCATTCTTGTCCATTATGCCAAACTAGTGTAATAAAAACATGCATGATATTATAAAGTAAAACAAGTAACTAATTTTTGTTTTTGTTTTTGATATAGCAAACAAGATAGCAAATAAAGTAAAACTAGCAACTAATTTTTTTGTATTTTGATTTAGTGCAGCAAACAAAGTAGTAAATAAAACTAAGCAAGACAAAAACAAAGTAAAGAGATTGAGAAGTGGAGACTCCCTTGCAGCGTGTCTTGATCTCCCGACAACGGCGCGAAAAAGCGCTTGATACGCGTTCAACACGCGTCCGTTGGGAACCCCAAGAGGAAGGTGTGATGCGTACATCGGCAAGTTTCCCTCAGTATGAAACCAAGGTTATCGAACCAGTAGGAGCCAAGAAGCAAGGTTGATGGCGGCGGGATGTAGTGCGGCGCAACACCAGGGATTCCGGCGCCAACGTGGAACCTGCACAACACAACCAAAGTACTTTGCCCCAACGAAGTGAGGTTGTCAATCTCACCGGCTTGCTGTAACAAAGGATTAACCGTATTGTGTGGAAGATGATTGTTTGAAAACAGTAGAACAAGTATTGGTAGATTGTATTTCAGGAAAGAGAATTGGACCGGGGTCCACAGTTCACTAGAGGTGTCTCTCCCATAAGATAAACAGCATGTTGGGTGAACAAATTACAGTTGGGCAATTGACAAATAAAGAGAGCATGACCATGCACATACATATCATGATGAGTATAGTGAGATTTAATTGGGCATTACGACAAAGTACATAGACCGCCATCCAAACATGCATCTATGCCTAAAAAGTCCACCTTCAGGTTATCATCCGAACCCCCTCATATTAAGTTGCAAAGCAACAGACAATTGCATTAAGTATGGTGCGTAATGTAATCAACAACTACATCCTTAGACATAGCATCAATGTTTTATCCCTAGTGGCAACAGACAACACAACCTTAGAACTTTCTGTCATGTCCCAGTGTGAATGCATGAACCCACTATCGAGCATAAATACTCCCTCTTGGAGTTACAAGCATCTACTTGGCAGCATCTACTAGTAACGGAGAGCATGCAAGATCATAAACAACACATAGATATAACTTTGATAATCAACATAACAAGTATTCTCTATTCATCGGATCCCAACAAACGCAACATATAGAATTACAGATAGATGATCTTGATCATGTTAGGCAGCTCACAAGATCCGACAATGATAGCACAATGGGGAGAAGACAACCATCTAGCTACTGCTATGGACCCATAGTCCAGGGGTAGACTACTCACACATCACTCCGAGGCGACCATGGCGGCGAGAGTCCTCCGGGAGATGAATCCCCTCCCGGCAGGTGCCGAGGCGATCTCCTGGATCCCCGAGATGGGATCGGCGGCGGCGTCTCCGGAAGGTTTTCCGTATCGTGGCTCTCGGTCGGGGTTTCGCAACGGAGGCTATTTGTAGGCGGAAGGGCAGGTCAAGAGGGCACGAGGCCCCACACCACAGGCCGCGGCCAAGGGGCCGCGCCGCCTGGTGTGGCCCCCTCGTGGCCCCTCTTCGTCTCCTCTTCGGACTTCTGGATTCGTGGCAAAATAGGACCCTGGGCGTTGATTTCGTCCAATTCCGAGAATATTTCGTTACTAGGATTTCGAAACCAAAAACAGCAGAAAGCGGCACTTCGGCATCTTGTTAATAGGTTAGTTCCAAAATGCACGAATATGACATAAAGTGTGCATAAAACATGTAGATAACATCAATAATGTGGCATGGAACATAAATTATCGATACGTTGGAGACGTATCAGGTCACACCAATCGGCGAGACATAGCAAAATATTCCCTCTAAAATCTTGTTTCTCTTATTTTTTTTCTCACTCTTTTCCTCATTTTCACGCTTAATGATGCCACCCCCGCCATTTCCCCTCTCTCGCGTCCTCGCCGCTGATATGCCACCGAAAACGCTCCATGGCCCTCGTCCAGCCGCTGATGGATCCCAGGACGCGTTCATGCAACATCAGTCCTAGGCCTACGCCGACCAAGAACCGCCAAAAGCAGGTACAGAGCTCCCTTATAGGTAATGGTGTCAACTGACACCAGTGGATATTAACAAATCATTCACCAATTAGTGTTAAGTATTATCAATATATAGAGCATGACACCACTGAAAGAGGAGGAATAGGAGGAGCCACCGGTCCATGGCGACCGCGAAAAAGAAGAAAGCACCGGCCAGGATGAAGAAGGAAAGTTGGCTCCGGCGGGCGCAACCCAAAGTGGAGGACAAAGCAGGAACATTGTCTCGCCGAAGGATGGAAGCTGGTGAGCATCAAAGCCTTTCATCAGCGTGAATCAAAGCTCCGACACCTATTGGACACAGGTGAAGGTGGCGTTCGATGAGCACTACCTCGTTGATCCCAACTTCAACAAGGTGCAATTTGAGCGAGCAGTGTGACTGGACGCGTTTTACAATGAACTAGCGGAATGGTGGGCGTGAACGAGGCTGTTTTTGGAGACCGTTTGGGCTGACAAAACGCCTGTACATGAGGCCATTGTGCGGCCTGATTGGAGATGCTCTAACTTGATTCACATACACGTGAAACTAATTGGGTGCTAGCTTAGAACAATACTACTTCCCGTCTAAAAATACGTGTCTCAACTTTATCTAGAAACGGATTTATATCTAACTAAAATGCATCTAGATATATTCGTATCTAGTCAAAACTGACTCACATTTTTTTTTACGGAGGGTGTATAATGTGTAACTGTTCAGGTTCATTTTGTGACACAGTTGGTTTTGTCTATGCCGTCGGATCCAAACGAACTAGAACGGATAATTTTGTTGTTGAAAATGAATTGAGGGAGATGCCTAAAGATCAACTCGTCTCTCTGCAGTTGTTGCAGGCGAGCGATAATCGACGCGATGTAGGTGAAAGCAGCAAAGCAGATGCAGAAAGAACACAGAGCAAAGCCTGCTTGCCTTTCGTGGCTAGGCTTGGCTGCTTCTGCACTCTGGACAGGCAGAGCGCTAGTGCAGCTGGCCCCGTTCTCTCTGAACTGATTGCGGGCCCCAGATGCATGCATGCAACGCAAAGCAGGAAAGACGTCTCTGCCGGCAGCTGTACTGTTCTTGCTCTGTTCGTGTACCCTCCTCTGCCTCTCTTCCTTTGGCCGCCGATCGTGGTACGTTCCTGAATTTGCACAAATTGAAGCAGATCAGATTACAGCATGATTCCTCTCTCAATCGATGTTTCCCTAGCAGCGATCTCTACTCCGGCGAAATTGCTCGCAGCTGTACCAGCGATCCATCCATTACCGGCTGCGTGATTCATGAGCCCGTGTGTTGACAGGACAACACAAGCAAGTCGGAGAAGACATGAACATGACAGGTCCGCTAGCTAGCTACCCCTGAAAACAAACAAAAGCAGAGGTTGCCATATTTCCCAAAATAGGAGCTATGTATATAGAGATTAGAGATAGTTGTACATTACATCGGCATAACAGGACCATTACCACTACTAGCTAAGTGTTAATCAACTAAACAAACACACTGAACAGCGCTAACAAATATACTAATCTACGGTTGAACGCTGGTGGTGGTGCAGCCAGCTGATGCCATGGTTGTCGTTCCGGTCCGGAACGCGTGCGGGGAGCCGGGGACTGCGCGCGATCTCAGTAGCCGAGCCACGCCGGCGCGCCGCCATAGTGGCCGACATTGCTGTGGACAGGAGCAGGCGCCGGAGGAGCGTACCCGTACGTGCCCCAGCTAGTTGAGGGCGCGGCCGTGTAGTAGGAGGACGAGGGCGGCCATGGGTACGCCGCGCCGTAGCCCCCGGCGCCGCCGTTCCAGCCGTGACCCAGTCCCATATGCTGTTGCTGCTGCTGGTTCGCCGCCCACGCCGCGGCCGCTCCATGTCCACCGCCGTACTGCTGACGGGCCGGAGCCGGCGCCTGCAGCTGCTGCAGCTGGGCGAGCAGCGCCTGCAGCGCGGCGGCGTCGGCGCTCTCCTGCTTCTTGGAGGGAGCCGGCTCCTTGGGCAGCAGGAGGTCGACCTTCTTGCCCGTGGCCTTGTGGAGGCGGCGCCGGAGCCGCTCGGGGTCGGCCGTCGCCAGCAGCCTGACTTCCCCGCTGCTCTCGGCCGCCGAGCTGTCCGCCGCCTCCACGCCCCGGGCCAGCGTGATGTCCCTCACGGCGGCGCGCACCTTGCCCTTGCACCCGTTGCAGCTGCAGTGCATCGCCACCCTCAGCACGAACTCCCTCGCCACCGCCGCCTCCTCCACACCACCCCCGCCGGCATTGCCGCTCTTCTTCCTGCCCATGATCGACCCACTGGTTCCCTCTCTCACGACTTGGAACTGGAGCTAATTAGGAAGCGGGCAGATGGATTGAAGTGGCTAATAAACGAGGAGCGCCATGGCCAGGCTATATAGAGCCAGAGGATCGAGCTAGGTAGTGGGCACGTGTAGTGAGAGAGAGTCTGAGAGTGTGCGTGAGGACAGAGGAGTCAAAGTCATGGCATGTCAATCAACGGAGCTTTCGTGTTGCCACTGTTAGTTTAATCTTGATCAAAGTTTGTTTAGTTACCACGTGTAAGTTCTAGTGTTGGTCATAGCTAGCTAGTTGTGTGTGTTTCACAACTTGGTAGTTTAAGGCAAGGATTCCTAGGTAGTTTCCTAAGCTGGTACTATACGTAGGATCTGAGTCTGTCCGTGTCGTGTTAGGACTAGTCCGGTTCAGAGTCTAGCTCGGTTAGGAATAGGCGTGTCCAAGTTTGGGTCGGCAGGTTCTAGCTAGGCCTTGGTTCTTTATATACAGGTCCAGCGTTGAAGTTGTAATCGTGAGTTTTGTACCGAGAAAACAGAAAAGCAATAAAGAGAGGAAAATTTAGAGGGTGTGACACGCACCCTTGGCGATAATTTTTGTCTCTACGTGTGTTCGTCTAGTTTGATGTGATTAATCCGTGGGCGAATCCCAACAATTGGTATCAGAGCGAGGTTTAAGATTTGAAGCCACGCTTGCCCCGGGGAGGCGATCCTACTAGCGCCTCGGGGCAGGCGACCGTCGCTCGGCGAAGCGGCCGGGTGGAGCAGGCGTCGCGCTATTGTTAGCGAGGCGGCGGGCGATCGTTGCTCGGTGGAGAAACCGAAGGGTTGACAGTGTGTTGTCGTTGGCGAGGCGAGGTGGTGGATGGTCGTTGATGGGAGAGGTGGTGCCGAGGTGTGGTACCGGGAGTCTCGTCAAGATCGTCGTCCGCGGGTTTTTCGTCAAAGTCGTCTTCGGAGGAGTCCGATGAGTCAAGGATTCGTGGTCATGCAAGTTGGCACGTCGGGTCGTCGTCGAGTCTGTGAGTCGTCGTTGTGTCCAAGTGCTTGTCTCTGTGAGGATCTGTTGCAGTTGAAGCGTGTGGTGGTTGAGGGACTGTCCGGTGAGGGATATCACCATGGGCGAAGACGCAACAAGAGGATAGCGGGTAGCTGTCAGCGTGCCTCAACCAAGTCGTCTATGTGTCTCGACGAGAGGATCAATGTCAAGTGTGAAGGGGGCGGTAAACCAGTGAAGGGGAGTCTCTTTAATGAGGACCTGTCTCTACATGAGGCTGGAGTGGATGGTGTAGTCCACGAGGTAGTCGGCATGTATTGCGCTAGGATGGACGTTGTGTTCCATGGTTGCTAGCGTGGCTGGGTAGTCCGGATCATGTTTGAATTGTTCCGTAAATTCGCCAAGTCAAAATTGGGGAGAGCCAATTAAACTTGTCGTGGAGCGAGACCTAGACAAGACGCAGATGTGCGAGGAGTCAAGATCAGAGAAAGCACCGAAGACAAAGAGTCGCCGATCAAGATTAGGGAGAGATTGTTAGTTTAATCTTGATCAAAGTTTGTTTAGTTACCACGTGTAAGTTCTAGTGTTGGTCATAGCTAGCTAGTTGTGTGTGTTTCACAACTTGGTAGTTTAAGGCAAGGATTCCTAGGTAGTTTCCTAAGCTGGTACTATACGTAGGATCTGAGTCTGTCCGTGTCGTGTTAGGACTAGTCCGGTTCAGAGTCTAGCTCGGTTAGGAATAGGCGTGTCCAAGTTTGGGTCGGCAGGTTCTAGCTAGGCCTTGGTTCTTTATATACAGGTTCAGCGTGGAAGTTGTAATCGTGAGTTTTGTACCGAGAAAACAGAAAAGCAATAAAGAGAGGAAAATTTAGAGGGTGTGACATGCACCCTTGGCGATAATTTTTGTCTCTACGTGTGTTCGTCTAGTTTGATGTAATTAATCCGTAGGCGAATCCCAACAGCCACGACGACGATACGTTCGCAGTAGCCATTCATCTGTTGCCGACGTGATTGGCTAGACTGGAAGTGACCATTCACGTCACTGTGTTCAGTCGCTCACTGCTCTTGCACTGCTGCCTGCTTGCCTTCCCCAACTGCCGAGAAAGATAGAGACAGAGCTCCTCTTTGACCACCAGAGATGAGGGCTTCCTTGGCAAGCAAGAAGACGCCCAGGATCAATTACCAATGATTCCGACGCTAATCCACATTGACAGAGTAAGCAAGAAGATGCCCAAGATTGACTTCCCATGATTACAAAACATTGTCTAGGCTAGTGGAGCAATTCGGGGGAAACCTAGCCACGCCGCGTCGGCCAGATCTCGCTCGTGGCTGCCCCTTCGCCGCTGCCGCTGACTGTCGTCGCGGCGGCAGCAGCACCAGACTCCAAAGGCGGCACGAGAAGAGCTCGCGGTGGACGCGGAGGGCGGTTGGGCGTCGACGGCCGGGCTCGGTAATATCTAGCGGTGCGGGATGCCTCGGCGGCGACCCCGAGGACGCGTGGTGATGAAGGTTTGGTGGCCCGGCTTCTTTTCGACGCGGAGGTCACGTGGAGGCCACGGATTGGGGCCCCACGCGCGCCCCGATCCGCCGAAGCTCGGTGGCTACGGTGGACCACCGTGGGCAGCAGGCTGGCCGGGGCGCGGCCTAGCTGGCATCTGAAGGAAGTGGCAGAGGTGAGCCATGGTGTAAGGAGGGCGGCACGACTCTTGGTGGATCGGGCGTTGTTTAGCTACGCTTCGAGTAAGGTGGCAGGTTGGCATGAGGTGGTGGCCTGCCGCGCGTGTAGGCCGGACCTGCGGCTCAGGGAGCAAGGTGTGTTGATGATATGTCTCTCGCCGTGTGAGCAGCGCCCCAATTGTGGTGGTTTGTGCTCATTTAGGGTTTGGGTTGTCTTGGTGATAGTGGCGGTGATGTAGGTCTCTAGACGAATGTCTTGCCCAACTCGGTCGGTGCTGGCAACGGCGACGCTCGAGGGTGCCGTTTTTCTCCTTGGAGGCATTGCCTTGGGGTCCTTACACACCTCCGCCCATCATTCCCGGGTGAAAACCCAAATCCGGCTCCGCTAGATTGGATGACGGTTGCGTCTTTGGAAGTCGTGACCTCCTTTGAGGCGTCATTTTCTGCAACGTTTGGGAGCCACCAACGGCAATGCCTTGGCTACTGCTTGGGGTGACGTCTTCGTGTTCCGTTGGTGCGTGAGTGCCGCTGGCTTCCTTTGTGGCCTTCCTCGCCCCTCGAAGCTTGAAAGTCCTAGCCGTCTCTTCCGGCTCTGACCTCCTTTCCAGGATGTGGATCGGGCAGTCGAGGCGCCCGCTGTTGCCGTCGTGCTGGTACCATTCGGCTGCGCTCCAGACCTAGTTGATCTAGGTCGTGTGGCTAGGTGTGTTGTTTTCGCAGGTTTTCCCAAAAAACTGCACCGTGTTGGTTTTTTCTTGTCTAGTTTTCCTTATAAACCGGGACACGGTGTCGTGTTTGTATCAGTTAAATTAGTTTTCCTTATAAACTGACCAAATTCCCCTTGGCTTAATGAAAAGACGGGTTGCTCCAAAAAAAATCCACAGGCTAATCACACGGGCTACTAAATCAGAACAATGGTTTGGCTTCATTTAATTTGGTGCCTTTACAAAGTTCCCTTATGAACAGAGAATGCCTTAGCAGAACAAGACATGATCTGCCAAATGTGGATGCCGTTTGGTCAATGTGCATGATATGTGTATACTGTAAATCCCATGCCCATGTTCATTGATGGCAGACCAAACCTTGTCCAAGCGGTTTGCCCTGCCACCAAATCCTGTCTTATGAATGTTTGCGATACGGATCTTTCTGGCACCGATCAAACCATGTCCTTTCTTTGCCAAAACGGGTGGATTTGGATGGATTCTGAGCGTTGCAACCAATGGAAGAAACTCGAGTTCCAACCACATGGAGCCAGGCTTGCTTGCTTCGCCGCTGCAGCAAGCAGAGAGAGAGAGGAGGGAGCCAGACGACAGAGCAACATGCAGCAGAAGGAACTGCGTGCGCAATTCACCCAACGTAGCAGCGGCCGAAAAGAATCGGCCCATTGACCCGACTCGAGTCGTGCCGCGTGATCAACCCTTCAGAAACACTGGGGCACTGGGCCATCGTGCGTTGGGATCTGATCTCTAAACCCATGTTCCAACGAAATCTAACAACTCTGGCTTCTTTTTAATGGCGATCCAACGCGTGGTTGACGCAAGACTTGGCTCTTTTCTTTCCTTGCTAGTTCCATACTTCCATGGCGTCCCAACTTGCATCTTGTTTACTGCAGCACACACATGCAAAATCTACTTCTAGCAAACGTTGATGAAACCATGAATTACATATAGTTTGCACATGATCATGCAAGAGCCTCTGGAACTGACAAATAGAACATGTCAGTGTCTTCTTTGTAAAAGGAGGGAAGAGATCTAATTGGTTCAACTAATTAGGAGCATCTTTAGTCGCATTCTCCAAACACCGTCCGATAAATGCGCCGGATCGGCCAAATAGGAACGCAGACGCATGTTGCGGCCTTTATGAACATCTATGCCTCTAAATAAATGTGTTTTAAAATTCAGGTTGATATTAAATTTTATTCAAATTTCGTTATGTATTGCAAAGTTGAATGAAATTAAACTAAATTTGAAACTAAACCTAAATCTATTTGCCGTCAGTGGGGCCACGAGAGCGGCCAGCTTCATCGTCGTCCCATGCCTTCTTGGCTTGCGTCCTCCTCTTCTACACTGGTTGGACAGCGCTGGCGCGCCGTTCTTCCTTGGCTTCAACCATTTCCATGTGCGCCAATACCACTGGTGTTGGTGGAGCATCCCTGCACTGCTAAGACTGGTCGTTCTTGGTGAGCCGTTGAGGCTTCCCAGTGGCAGGCTCAGCGAGTGGCAGACTCCTCGATCAACGCCCTCTCGTAGGAGATGTCCACGACACAGTTCTACAAGGGCCGTGCCAGCCTCCTCAATGCCTCAACTAGGGTTTGGGCCATGCCCGATTAAAATTGAAGCGATATGAGATTTTCACCGTGAACATATTTTTTGAGGATCGCAAATTCTGGAAGGTGCGGCAACTTTTCGGTAATTAAATCCATGTATCATGTAGTATAATGTACTTCTTCCATCCATAAAAAGATGTCTTGATTTTTTCTGAACTTGGGTGTATATAGATATTATTTAGTGTGTATGTACATTTAAAATTTGAAAAATCTAAAACATTCTTTTATGGAGGAATGAAGCTAGTAATAGTTTCATTGTGCTATCTCGGTGGGAATAGTATCACTTGGTGTTCAGTCATGCAATTATGCTTAGTATACCTCTATTATTATTGCATAAATGAGCCGAATATTGAAAATAATTCACTACTCTTCGTAGTGCATAGGAGTAGCAAAGTAGAAGAAACCGAGAAAGGAACACAGTGGCCTTTTTCTGTAGGCTGCTTGGCTGCTTCCTCTGCATGCATGCATGACTCCCCCTGAACTGAACAACTGAACTAGACTGGCAGTGGTGTGTGTGTGGCGTGGCTGCACTGCTGCAGCATGGTCACCGGCGCGGACAGGCAGGCTCGTCTATCTCCCACTCCCTCTCTCTCTTGCTTGGCGCAGGGCGCGGACACAGAGCAAAGTGGAGTGCTGTGATGTGATGTGCTGTGTTTTGGCATGCATGGGAGCTGGCAGGTCGCAACAGAGGGAGAGAGACCGATGGAGGCCGCTCGGCAATGCAACTTATTTTTTATTTTTGCGAAACGGCAATGCAACTTATTTTTACGGGTGTGGCTATTTCTCCGGTTGACTGAGAACTAACTTCGTTCTCAGTCAGATTATATCACCAAATCTCAGTTGCAACTCATGTACGTTGTAATTGACAACCAGCACAAATCAGGAAGCAAATCTAACAACGTAGGAATTAATTGAGCACGAACTTAGCCCTCAACTAGCTGAGAACTAGCGAAACCATATTTTCACCGTTCACTCAAGCGGAGTAACGGACTGGTACATATACAACAAGTGGCAAGAGGATGATCCTACTATCGGTGTCATAGACGATCGATTACAGTGCCATGCTGGAATCCACGCCCCCCTCACATCGCCCCTCACGGCGCGCTAGGGGAAAAAGCCTAGTCACCCACGAACTGATGCACTCGCATGTGACGGGAGAAAAGAAAGTCAACACGTGAAAGAAGAAGAGCACACCGAAACAGGGCATCAGCGGTGGCTAAAGAGGGGGGCAACAACAATTTTTAGGCTTAATTGCGAAAACCATGTGAAAGCCAGGATTTGAACTCGAGACCTGGGGCTCTGATACCATGTTAAGCTTCATGCACTAGCCACTTGAACCAAAAGTCTGAACTGATGGAAAGGGCTAGGCAATCTACTTATACACTTCAACACCCCTCTTACGTGTGACGGGAAGACGAGAAGACAAGTCAACACGCGTAGAGAGGCAAAGAGGCAGCGGCGGTGGCCGGGCGCGGGACGGCAGGGTGCCGGGCGCGGGCGGCGGCTGCGAGGATTTTAGAATAAATTGTGAAAGCCAGGATTTGAACTCGAGACCTGGGGCTCTGATAACATGTTAAGCTTCATGCACTAGCCATTTGAACCAAAAGTTCAAACTCATCTTAATTTGCTCCCCGTTTGTCTCCATTTGGCGCTGTCGCCGACCACCTCTGTGTTGCGGTCAGAAACCCACCGGCGAGCAGCGACGGGCAACACAGTAGAGCCGGGAGGCTCCCAGGACGCGGCCCTGGTCCCTCCGAGCGACGGCCCGCAAAGACTCGGCACGCACGTCCGATGCTGGTGCAAGGTGCCACATACCTGGTCAGGAAGGTGATGGATGTGCCTCGCTTAGTTTCCTGCATGGCATACACGTAAACATTAAAGGCGACTGCTTCCATAGGCCCCCAAGCGAACAATTGCATAACCGTACCATTATGCACGTGCTCCTTCTGCCGGCGCTAACGGGTCGGGCTAGGTTAGCCCCCGAAGATCCATATCGATTGTACCCGTGTACTCGTTGAAAGGGTATACGGTGTACCCTTGTACTCGTTGAAAGGGTATACGCTGTATGTACATTTCGGTGTATGTACGTTTCGGTGTATGTACGTGTCGGCGTATACGTCCGATGGATCGATGTGGTGATCGTCGTCGGTTGTCAGTTTCCATTCTCACGTAGCTTGATCAGCTCGTCGCAGCCGCCAGCCCGGCGATCTCCGATCTAGATCTGCTCCGGTGAATACTGCTTGTCCGCCGATCGCGGCAAGGATCCGGCGTCCAACCTTGGCCCAACTCCACCCCTCCCCTCCCACGGCCGCCATTCATACCTAGGGTTTTGATCCCTCCGTCTTGTTGTAGCCGGTCGATCCCTCACCACCGCCATTTCCACATACCCCGGTGAATCGTAGCAGGCGTGGCTGGTTACCTCGGCGATCTCCTATCCTTCCCACATCCGGTGGATCGTTGGCCGTCACCGCGGTGCGCACGACAATACAGCGGCAAACGTCTGAGTCATCCACCCTCCGCCTCCCCACGATCGACATATAGGTCGATCCATTGCAAGGCAGAGCACCGCTGAGCCCAACTTCCCGTGGCCGCCCAGATTGCCACCGACGCCCAGAAGAGGTTAGCCCCCCGTGCCACACTGTTATTCTATTATTATTCCATGTATACTTTATATGATGTATTGTCGCATTTGTGCTTAGGGTTTAATTTGTTGTTCAAAATTTTACCAATTTTTTCGTATATTTTTTGTTAATAATCAGCATTTCACAATGAATTCCAAGCCGAGTTTTTATGTTGATTAGGTCAGTGATGTTGGTTTTATTTGGACAGATGGACGGCTCTATGGCTTCTGGGATTGACAATGAGAAAGCAACTACAGACGTTGATGACTCTAGATGGGAGGCTTTTGATATTTCATCTTCAGAAGATGAATATGAAGTACCTTCGTCTGATGATGATAGCATTTTTGGTGATCCTGTATCTGAGTCTGATAATGTGAGTCACTCACATTTTCATATTTTATCAGTACAGTGTGCATGGGAATATTTTGTCCTTGAATTTTGCCTCCTTGTTGCAAATTTTGTAGATGGACATCGATGATGAAGACAGCATAAGAGAGACAGATGATGAACCCACTTCTGAAAATACGAGTGATGTATGTTTTCTTTTATCTTACTTGCCTTCTTCCAGGTGAAGATGAATATACATGTAATTTGCTATTTTCCTACAAATTGCGCAGGTTGTTGTAATCAGAAACAGTGAGCTTACCTACTATGGGGATTCTGATTTGGAAGACTTTGCTTATGAAGAGGATATTCCTGAGCAGTCGAAATCATTAGAAGGGGGGGTTTCACAGCTGTCAAAATCTGAATGCAAAAGCGAAGTAAGATTTTATTTTGATGCATTGCAATGCATAATAGAACAAATCAAAGTGTCTGTAACAATAACGCCATGTTTGTCATATTTGTTTAGGTGACAGGAAGTTCCCAGTTGGACCATACTAAGCAGGAAGATAATAAGGATCCATATGATATTGATGCTGAAATGAGCAGACAGCGAAAGTATGAGGCTGTAAGGGCCATGATCTTTGTTTCCGAAGAGGCTGCCTATTATTTCTACAACAAGTATGCCAAAGAACATGGTTTTAGCATTCGACGCGAGAAGAAAAAGGAACGCCTTGATGAATTAGGGACACCCACCATTCGGTATAGGCGGTTTCTTTGCTCCAGGGCTGGGCAACGTGAAAGCAAGTACTTAGAAATGAAAGGCCGAACGTATAGGCACCGTCCTGAGTCTCGCTGCAACTGTGGTGCCCATTTCAGTGTGTCGTATAACAGGAAAAAGGGTGTTTGGACTGTTCTGAGATTTGACGACAATCACAACCATAAGCCTGCTACAGCTGATCAAATCGCTTTTATGAGGTCTCATAGAAAGATCAAGGCTCATCAGAAATCTAGGATCATGTCACTGGGAGCTGCTGGGATGAGATTATTCAATATTATGAGGACATTTATCAGTGACAATGGAAAATACAGCAGGGTAGGATTTGTAAGAAAGGATCTTTACAACATGTCTTGCCGTGAAAAGAGGAAGATGCTTGCAAAGGGTGACGCCAACACAACCATTGGCATTATGGAGAAGAGGAAGCGAGATGATCCTGAATTCTATTTTGATTACAAGCTTGGTAAAGGTGGAAAATTGTTACACCTGTTCTGGTGTGATTCTCAGTCTCGGCAGGACTATGCCGACTTCGGTGACGTGCTGGTGTTTGACAGCACGTACAAAACAAATCGGTATGCTATGCCGTTCATACCTTTTGTGGGAATAAACAATCACCGCCAGACTACTGTTTTTGCATGCGCCATTGTCTCGGACGAAAAGGAAGTAACATACAAGTGGTTGTTAGAAACATTCCTGAAAGCCATGTATCAGCAGAAGCCTAAAGGGATCATCACTGATGGGGACGCTGCAATGATCGCCGCTGTTGGTAAAGTCTTTCCAGGCGTGTGGTACCGTGTTTGTACGTGGCATATTGAGAAGAACATGAAGAAGCACATTGACTCCCTGGCTCACAATGAATTCCGGTCGCTGCTGTACTACACCACTTCGGAACAAGTATTCGAGGAGAGATGGAGGGCATTCGTCGAGAAGCACCAGACGGAATTAACCAAAGAATGGATGAAGAGGATGTATAGGAGGAAGAAGTTGTGGTCAGCCGCGTATCTAGCGAATGGATATTTCCTCGGAATGAAAAGCAACCAGAGGAGCGAGAGTTTGAACTCCACCCTACACACCCACCTTGACTTTGGACTGACAATGGTGGATATGGTTGTGCACTACGAGAATAACAGTAGCCGTGTCCGGGAGGAAGAGGCCCGCCAGGACACCATAGACTCTCAGACAGTACCGGTTGCAGTTACCAGGTACAAGGATATAGAGATGTCTGCTGCCCGTAAATTCACTGCTACAAACTTCTACCTCGTTCAAGGGGAGCTGAAAAAGATTGGGGGCCTAGAGATTGTAGATCAACTTGGATGTGCTGGTGGGTTAACAACCTTCGTTGTGTCATGGATGAATAACCGTAAGTATTTGTTTTCAGTGGAGTACAGACCTGAAAGCAAAGAGGAAACAATAACGTGCAGCTGCCGAAGGATGTATCGGAAAGGGCTACCTTGCAAGCACATCTTGTTTGTTTTGCATTTTGTGGGGTGCTCTGAAATTCCGAACTGTTGTGTTCTCCGAAGGTTCTCGAAGGATGCAAGGTATGGTTTGCCCTCGAGATGCGAGAGTGATTTGTACGGATGGGGATGGGAAGGGGTAGCTGAGCGGAGAAAGCATAGCGAGCTTACCCAAATTGGAGCAGAAGCTTTTGATGCAGCATTGCATGACCCAGAATCTTACAGCGAGCTTATGAAATGTATGAAAGGCATAATACACAGGAGAAAAGGTGACCAGAACAGTCGTTCAACGGCTTACCATGAGGACGCACAAAACAGAGGAGATGCACCAGTAGTGGGTGATCCTGATAAAGCTGAGACCAAAGGAGCACCTAAACAAAACAAGAAGTACTATAAGGACAAGGATACGAATCAACAGACGTCAAAACATGGCAGGATACTGTCACACGACGAGCGGAAGAAGGAGAGGTTGTGCACTGCTTGCAATCAACCAGGTCATAACAGAAACAACAAGATGAAGTGCAGGCTACATAAGGAGTGAGTATCTGATTCAGCCCTACTCTTAAATAGCTTGCACTAATCTTCTACTATTTTATGTGCCACTGACTTGTGTGTTATTTCATGCAATGCAGATATGAGGGACCATCGGAAGTATGAACAACACTACTTGATCGATTCACATTGTTGCACTTGTGTATTATTTGTTGTACAAACATTGGTCAGATTGTCAAAGGTCGAATTTTGATACTTGCAACACAACTAGGACAATTTTGTTCACGAATGACATAGAGCACAGCTTATGTCTTGCACACATTGCGAATACCATTACAGACTGCACAGATCACTGTATGATACTTACAAAACAATATGGAGAATTTGTTCACAAATAACATAGAGCACAACTATGTCTTGGACACATCGCAAATATAATTACAGACTGCACAAACACACTAGTACTTGCCCCCTTGAGTCTTATCACTCTCAGGCTTGCTTCTGACGCTTGTTCATTGATGAAGATTCATCCTGATTTTTGCATCTGGGGCAGATGTGGTCTGATCTCTGGAGGTGAGCTTGTCCCTCGTTCACCGTGTAGATCTTGTTGTATATCTCATAACTGAGATAGCCGTCAATAGCTGCGTACTCGAGGTTCATCCAGGACAGTGGCTTGCATTCCCAGAAACCATGCCCTTCCTTCCGAAGCCGGTTGTACTTGAAGTCCTTCTTCATGTTGGCAAACTTGGGATCAATGAGCTTTGCTGCAAGATCAGCCATTCCAGCCTGCGGTTGACCATTAATCTTGAAAATGTCCTGGATGTCGATGTGTCTCTCTTTTGAAACAGGAAGACCGGCCGCATGAAGAACTTTTGTGTCATTTCTTTTATCAACACTTGTAAAAGTGTATTGCTTGTCCTTGAGAAAAGTCAGTAGGCGCGGACAATGATCCTTGCACCTTTGTCAAGAGCAGCACAAATAAATTCAACAAGTACTGTAATGAAAATGTAGGGACGCTTTAAATTCAATGTAGGGACATAAATTTCAATGATCCTTGTACCTAATGTAGTGGAATACAAGAACGTGCTCCCTCATGGCGATTTGCATTACCGCCAACTTGTGTCCGCTAGAGTCATACTCGAGATCCAGACCAACGAACTTGAACCTGTCCTCGTCCTCGTCGAGCCAACCCTCGTACATACGAAGAATTCTATCAACAGTCGCCGCCTCATTGGTGTAGACGACGTCGATATATGTACTCCCGTGCGCAAGGATGCGGTACTTCTCCGTCGTGGACTTCTCGTCTCCGGCCACGATGGAGGAAGAGGCAGATGCCATGGACAGCGTGGGAGGAAGGGAGCACTGGGATACGGTAGACGAACGGCCGGGGTTGGGACAGAATGGTGGAACTGCCACAGTATTGGGCGGATATAGGGGCGGGAGGCGAACATGCAGTTAGAGGTCTGGCGGCCCACATTCGAAAAATTCAAAAATTCGAAAAATTCAAAAAAAGTTTTAACCAACGGATTATGTTCACAAAAACGTGTGACATATTGGGTAAAAAAACTGGATTTTTTTCGAAGGTCGAAAAATCGACTAGCTTAGAAAAGTGGTTTGATGTAACCCAAACGATTCCGTTTCTAAGAATGTGGATTTTTCGACCTTCGAGAAACGCTCCAGAAATTTTTGCACACACTCTCGTATCCATTCTAAGACGAAGTGTGAAGGTTTTTTCAATTTTTGAATTTCTGTGAAAATAAACAATTAAATTTCAGTTAAATTCGAGTTGAAAAAAAAACAAAAGAAAACTAGAGAACCCTGATGGATGGGCCATGAGTGTTCCTTCCCCGCGTCCATGCTCCACGTTAATGGGCTTAGTAGAAACCGCGTTACATGTCTTTCGGCCTAGCTGATAAGTTTTTTAGTTTTGATTTGAATAAATCTGCAGCACATCTGGTTAAATTCAAAAAATTCAAAAAAGTTTTAACCAACGGATTATGTTCACAAAAACGTGTGACATATTGGGTAAAAAAAACTGGATTTTTTTCGAAGGTCGAAAAATCGACTATCTTAGAAAAAGTGGTTTGATGTAACCCAAACGGTTCCGTTTCTAAAAATGTCGATTTTTCGACCTTCGAGAAACGCTCCATAAATTTTTGCACACACTCTCGTATCCATTCTAGGACGAAGTGTGAAGGTTTTTTCAGTTTTTGAATTTCCGTGAAAATAAACTATTAAATTTTAGTTAAATTCGAGTTGAAAAAAACAGAAGAAAACTAGAGAACCCTGCTGGATGGGCCATGAGTATTCCTTCCCCACGTCCATGCTCCACGTTAATGGGCTTAGTACAAACCGCGTTACATGTCTTTCGGCCTAACTGATAAGTTTTTTAGTTTTGATTTCAATAAATCTGCAGCAAACCTGGTTAAATTCAAAAAATTCAAAAAAAGTTTTAACCAACGGATTATGTTCACAAAAACGTGTGACATATTGGGTAAAAAAACTGGAATTTTTTTCGAAGGTCGAAAAATCGACTAGCTTACAAAAAGTGGTTTGATGTAACCCAAACGGTTCCGTTTCTAAGAATGTGGATTTTTCGACCTTCGAGAAACGCTCCAGAAATTTTTGCACACACTCTCGTATCCATTCTAAGACGAAGTGTGAAGGTTTTTTCATTTTTTGAATTTATGTGAAAATAAAGTATTAAATTTCAGTTAAATTCGAGTTGAAAAAAAAACAAAAGAAAACTAGAGAACCCTGCTGGATGGGCCATGAGTATTCCTTCCCCGCGTCCATGCTCCACGTTAATGGGCTTAGTACAAACCGGCCTATTATTACCTGTCCGGAATGTTAACCGAATATATCAGCAGCACATGTGCATTTAGGGTTGAAACAGAATTAACCAACGTATTATGTCCTAAAAAACGTGTGACACTAAAAATAGTCTGAATTACAAAAATTAGTTTTTACTACAAAACGCACGAAAGTTTTTGCTGAAATAAAAATAGTACAACCCGAATACAAAGATGAATTACAATTTCTCCTTTCATTCTATGAGGATTCATCAATATGCATATCTTATAATGTGATATCTTCAATCTCAAGCCTGATGCACAAATCCCTGAACTCAATCTTCAGACATACTAATGAACCTATCACAAGATGAGCTGCTACACAGAACGCATTCCATCCATCTACAAACTCAATATGCTGCCCCTTGTAGATTGTATAAGCTCCAACCATTTGTCCATTAATAGATCTGCTATAAAAAATAGCAGCACCTTCTCTCGGCCTATAGTATCCACGTGCAACATCAAATGGAATGAGCTACAAAAAAGTAAAATATAAACAAAGAAAACGTTAACACTGTTTGTATGTTATGAATGAAACTTAAAAACAAGTGAAAAAGTTACTAACCAAACGAGTAAGAGAAGATTCATTCAACCTCGTCACAAAGAACTGAGGTACTTCAAAGAAATCGAGGAATTCGTTTTCCTCCACTTTATTTAGCTCTTTGAATATAGCCCATGTAACTGCATTCATCTCTGCGGAGTTAATGTCTAGCAAATTTGAGAAAATGGTTTTCTCAAAAGTAACTCTGCAGCACTCCAAAACCTCCCAACAATCTGAACAAACAAAAAAATAAAACAGAATGAACAATGAGAAATATGTGAAAACAATATCACAATAATAATTAGAAACAAAGAAACATGCCTGGTAACTGAACCCATGGTTTTTCGTCACGGTCAGCATTGAATACAACAACTTCAAACTTGGAAGTAGTTTCATCATATGTGAACTCCACAATGTCATTTTCATCCATAACATAAGAGTCTACAAAAGAACTCCAGAATGGTCCACAAAGGTAAGTTCTTGCTTCAGTCTTCTCCACATGGAAATGATAAACAGAACCATGATTGCATTCAGCAACAACCCACGTATCTACTAAACTATGTAGCATCTCCCTAGCATGGCAAGGCACGGCCTGAAGAATTGAACACAAAAAACAATTTATTTAGAAAAGATCCAACAAACAAATGCAAATAGTACTAACGGCGGGGAAATAATGTATATCTAGCTTGTACTATGCAAAACATACATACAATTAGTTCTTCAAACAAATGCACCATCGCTACATCAAATGAAAATGCACGACGCTTGGACCGGAAGCAGTTAGTGTCAGGCTGGCCACAAATAAGACATCCTGCTTCTTCATCCATCTCTGACAAAAATAATATAACATATCAAACACATTCGAAACATTCCAATAACAGAAATCCAAAGAATTAAATCAATGTTCACAATGAACTACAAACTCCTGCTGATGTCCTAGATTTCTGGGTACTAACCCTAATAGATAGCTACCCTACATCAGCGGCGGCGCGCGGCAGCAAGTCGTGGAGGGGGGCGTGCAGGATGTAGTGCAGGGGCTCAGAAAAGTACCACCGGGGCTACGACCAAAAGAAGAAGCGCCTCCGCTCTCGCTCTCGCCGTCGCCGTCGCCGTTCGCCGTCGCTCCTCGCCGCTCGGTGTCCCCGCTTCAACAATAACCGCAGACAATCTCCGCACAAAAGCCTCGGGCTATAAAAATGGGCCAACAAAAACCGGGCACAACAGAAACAAAAGGCCCAACATGTGACTAATTCCAACTGACTACACGGTTATTTCATGTCAGAACCCTATGAGACTTTGTGAAACCAATGCACCTTTAGTCAACAATATATAGGGCATATTTCATTTTGAACAAAAATAAGAGGTCTATTTTTTACAGACTATTTGTTTTGGGTTCACAAGTCTACCAATATGTGAATATTTTTTACTCATTTTTTACCCTAGATCTTAACCAAGCTACGTCTTTTGAACTAATAAACTAGAAAATGCAAGAAAGTTAAGACACCTGGCATTAAACATAGGGCCGACAGAGGATTTTCATTCCTTCTAAGTTTCTTACACAAGATTGAACAGCAAAGGGAAGAAAAAAACACTAAATCGGCGGCCTCTACATCTTGCTTGTCCCTCCAAGACATGCCACCCGGCTAATCCTCTTCGTCGGAGGACCACCATTTTCCGCCCTCTTCTTCGACCTTGGACTCCTGGAGCGCCTTGGCGAGCCCCGGTGTATCGGCTGGGTCATCGTGAGCCCGCATCTGGGCCTGGTAACTCAGTTCCACATCTCCCAATATCACGTCCTCATCGTCGTCGGAGGACCACCATTTGTCGTCCTCCACTTCGGCCTTGGACTGCTGGAGCGCCTGGGTGAGGCCCGTTGTGTCGGCGGGGTCGTCGGGAGACCGAACTCATTTGTCGAACTCCTGTTTGGCCGTGGACTGCTGGAGCGCCTGGGTGAAGCCCGGTGTGTCGGTGGGGTCGTCGGGAGCCCGAATCTCCGACTGGTAATTGAGATACGCAGTCCACCTCGGCTGCGGCTCGGGCTCCGGATCCGGTTGCGGCTCCGGCTTGGGAACGCGCAGATGAGGTGCAGGGCCGCGAATCGGAATTTGGTCCCGCGGCTCGCTTGTCGCTGGAGGTGGAAGGACGATCCCTTCGTGCCGGCGCGGCGGAAGAGCTGGAGGTGCCCGTGGTTCGCCGTACGGTGGTGGTAGGCGGCGTGGCGCGCCGCGAGGAAGAGGGACATAGCCGTGCGCCGCGAGCACGGTGTCCACGTCCTTGCCGGCCCAGAAGGACTGCCGCCCTAGTTGATTGTACCTCCCGCCGGCGTACATACCGTACTGGTTGGCTAGCTCGTCGAGGCGCTCCATCTCGAACCGGGGCCTCCACAAGGCGCTGTCCTCCCCCCAGTCTGGGTTCGCCCGATCCCACGGCGTGAGGGCAGCTCGACGGCGGCGGATGTAGCCGCGCAGATCTTCGTCTTTTTCAGGGACCGGCGGGATGGCGTACCCGGCGGCGCTCACCCTCCAACCAGCTGGCAGGTGCCAGTACGGCGGAACGAGCAGCCGCGCCTCGGCCAAGATCGTCGCTTCGTCGGGGTTGAGGCTCTGAGGACGAGGGGCCGCACGGCGGATTTTAGCTCCGCGGGCGCTGCTCCCTCCGGCTTCATGGTCGTTGAGGCCCATCGCTTGCTACGGCTGCTCGACGGCGGCGGGTTTAGGTTATGGGCTAGCTAGGGTTTGGTGCGGGATGGCCTGATGTGCTCCACTGGATGGGATAAAATGGACTGTCGGTGAACCGAGTGAGTGGTGCTGCGGCCTTGTACGCGTGTTCGCTGTTGACGACCTGTTGACTGGGAGGCCACGCGTGTTCGCTATTATGATGCCACCGAATCCGTTCCCCTCCTGTTTAATGGCTCGCCGGTTGTGAAGCGACATATCTAGTTGGGACGCCACCGGTAAACCACGCGCAGGAGCCACTGGTTATCCACGCGCAGGCGCCACGGTAAATGCGTCGCCTAGGCTGCCGTGCAGCAAATTGGGTCGTCAGTTGCCCCAATGGACGGTCAGTAAATGCTATACATACGGACGTTTTACTTACGAAAACACTTTACGGACTCACGATGGAGCAACACACACGGAAGTCCATGAACAGAAAATAAGTTGAAGATAAAAAATCGATGACACAATGGTTCTTGAAAAACATAACAAAATATTTGGAGTATGAACTAAGTGTTCATATTTCAGAGCCTATCTACTACCATCTTGAATTCACCATCGACGACGCTTCGACCAAAAGCGAAGATGAATATGTCACTAACTCTCATATCGTGCAGTTTCACCAGTTGCTTCCAGTTCGATGTTATCATGGCACCTCCTTTGGCTTTGCCTTTCACCTTTGACTTGTCCATCACCATCTTAACTTTGAGGCGAGCCTTTCCTAAGAATAAGACTTCTACTTCTGATGGCAGTTCAACATTAGGGATAATGTGGCTCATGGTGAATCTCTTCGAAAAGTACTGCATAAAAGAAATCAAACATATTAACAACAGTTACGGTGTAGAAAATAAATAGAAATCTCTTGGTGTGTACTGTAATGTTTACCATTTTTGCTTTACCCTCCTGGACGTGTGATTTTTTTATGGTGCAGACATATATGGGTGTTTTCAGATTTGTTTCCTGACATTTACTTCTCAGATAATCAACGTTATCTCTCAGATAACGAAATTCTCCATCATCCATAGCTACTCGATTTGCATACTCAACAAACACCTCGAACTCACGCTCGCACTTTATTCTAGGACCTGCGTAAGTATTAAATTAATACATCAGGCCCAACAATAGAATCGCATATGGAAGACATAAATGGGAGGTAATTTCGGACCTCTTATATTCAGCTTTTTGTGCAACTTAAGAGCAGCACGAACATGACGAACACGAGCAAACGATGCCACCTAGTTGAATATAGAAAAGATGTAACACGTACAAATTTGAGTCCTAAGATGGTTAGGGCATCGATCACCGTCAGAGAAAATAGGGCATCGGGCAATCGGAAGAGACGAGTTTGTACTTGACTAGATTAGATCTGATATTAAATATAGACAACACGAGATGAGTTGCGTATGACTTACATCATCTTCCATTGTAACTTCGCAGACGCCGCTCTTCCCGTCCAGGCTTCGATGAGAGACGATATGAGGTTAGATGAGGCGATTATATAGGTGGAAGTGGGCAAAAGGCGATCATAATCTTGTTACCTTAATTCGTGGGAGGGTCGATATCAACGTGACAAAGTTTGTTTCCCTAAATAATGTCGTTACCTTAATTCGTGGGAGGGTCGATATCAACGTGACAAAGTTTGTTTCCCTAAATAATGTCGTTACCTTAATTAGTGGGGAAGGTTGGGATTCGATAGTTTGGAGGCGTAGTCAATTACGGGGATCGATTATTAATGTTGTCCCCTTAATTAGTACAATCAAAGGTACACATTTTTGAATAATTGCCCGCTAATTCATGTTGTTACCTTAATTAGTACTACTCATGTCGTAATACTGCTGCAAATAGAAATTAATTTTCACACCTTATGCGCAGAGTAATCAAAGTAGCTCAAACAGATTCTCTTAGCGACGGCGTTTGATAGTCGGAATGAGAGGAGATGGACGGAGAGCAAGGTTATTTCACGGCGTTTTTTCGTGGTTACAATGCATTATAATTTCAGTAAACTTAAAATTTGAACCACTACTGACATTCATGAATAATTTGAAAACAGTATGACATAAACGTCAAATAAAGTTTGCAACAAACATCAAAATGTCTCAGCATGACTTCCAACTTGGACAAATAAGCTAATTGTAAAAATAATGTAATGCCTTTGTTGATTTCAGAGAATATCAACCAGAAGCTTGAGACCACCACCGCGGCTACCACGGAACCAGAACACAAACACGTTTTTAACTCTCATATTAGTCTTCTTCACAACCTCCATCCAGTTTGTTGTTATCATGGCACCTCCTTTGCCTTTTCCATTGACCTGTGACTTGCTCATCACCATCTTAACTGTTGCAATTTTAGTATTCGATGAATAAACTTCTATTTCTGCTGGTAGCTGTGTATGCCTAGCAATGTGGTTTAGTGTGAATCCCCTCGAGAAGTACTGCATATAAGATTACAGTCAATTAGAGAATTCAATCAGCTATGTTAGGAAACTGTGAAAATTTTGGTGTGTAATCCAGCGCTTACCATTTTTGCTTTATTCTTCACGACGTTTGATTTTTTGATCGTGCAGACATACGGTGGCTTTCTTGGCATGTGCTTGTCAACTAGCTGTTTCAATGTAGCAAATTGTGCATCATCCATTCTTACGCGATTGGCATACCTGATGAAACCTTCAAAATCCTCACCCTCCTCACAGTTAGGACCTGCATACAAAATTATATACATAAACCAGAATATTACAATTTCCTTGGAAAACAAGAGTGTCCTAAATTTGTGTACCTCTTACGATATGCTTTTTGTTCTTCCTCACAGCAGCACCGCAACGCCGTGGGCTAACACGTTGTGCCACCTAGCAAAGTGTACAACACATATAACTGATGAGTTCTTGTGTGGAATACTCAAGCGTCCCGGATATAGAGATCTAACTAGTGGCGATTAGTGCAAATCTTTGTGATAAAATAAGGAGGGGACAATCGATTATTTACCCAAACGTTAATCTGCCCTGGATGATCTAACCATAGTTGTAGATTACACATTAAGGACATGGCGGCCTAAGGACATTATATATACTTGTGTTTATGATCTACCCGAAAGGGGTTTTCGGAGAACTAGAATCTGTTAAGTACGTATAATCTAATAAGTATGAAGCGCCGACTCTATCCAATGAGATTTTGGATGTGTTGATCTGGTCGATTCCCATGGCGGCCTCCCATACCTAATTTGCGATCTATCTCGACGACAAGTCAAATAATATTACGACAGGTGAAAGTCTTGACATACCTGATCCATGGCAAAGGGGTGCCGTCGATGATCAACACTAGTTCTCTCAGATGAACAGGTGAAAGATGTTGCTTGGTCGGCCGCCCAGACGTCGCTGAGATGAAACGGTGTGAAAAGACGACGATGATATAGTTCGTGGGGGTGTGGGTTACCCGTGATGGGTAGTACGTGTTGCCGCAAATTACGCCCTGCACAATTAAAGTTGTTAACTAATATGTTGGGTGGGTGGGCTTGATCGTTTCGTGCCGGAAATTCGATTCGTGGGCCGGATCATCGTCCAAGCAAGGCAGCCTTTGTTTAATTTTTTTTCTTTTTTATATTTAAGAGGGAAAATATAGGGTTTTAGGCCAAAACATGCACTTTTGGGGCAAATCAAGTGGCTGGGGATGCCAGGGTGAGGCCACACTTGGCACATGGGTGCACCAATGCATGCCCCACACTGCTACCCTTGGAATTTACATGAATAATCTGGGGTAGACCATGGTGGGTTGCACCCAGACACCCCAAATATAGGGTTTTAGGCCAAAACATGCACTTTTGGGGCAAATCAAGTGGCTGGGGATGCCAGGGTGAGGCCACACTTGGCACATGGGTGCACCAATACATGCCCCACACTTCTACCCTTGTAATTTACATGAATAATATGGGGTAGACCATGGTGAGTTGCACCCAGACACCCCAAATATAGGGTTTTAGGCAAAAACATGCACTTTTGGGGCAAATCAAGTGGCTGGGGATGCCAGGGTGAGGCCAAACTTGGCACATGGGTGCACCAATGCATGCCCCACACTGCTACCCTTGGAATTTACATGAATAATATGGGGTACACCATGGTGGGTTGCACCCACACCCCAAATATAGGGTTTTAGGCCAAAACATGCACTTTTGGGGCAAATCAAGTGGCTGGGGATGCCAGGGTGAGGACACACTTGGCACATGGGTGCACCAATGCATGCCCCACACTGCCACCCTTGGAATTTACATGAATAATATGGGGTAGACCATGGTGAGTTGCACCCAGACACCCCAAATATAGGGTTTTAGGCCGAAACATGCACTTTTGGGGCAAATCAAGTGGCTGGGGATGCCAGGGTGAGGCCACACTTGGCACATGGGTGCACCAATGCATGCCCCACACTACTACCCTTGGAATTTACATGAATAATATGGGGTAGACCATGGTGGGTTGCACCCAGACACCCCAAATATAGGGTTTTAGGCCAAAACATGCACTTTTGGGGCAAATCAAGTGGATGGGGATGCCAGGGTGAGGCCACACTTGGGACATGGGTGCACCAATGCATGCCCCACACTGCTACCCTTGGAATTTACATGAATAATATGGGGTAGACCATGGTGAGTTGCACCCAGACACCCCAAATATAGGGTTTTAGGCCAAAGCATGCACTTTTGGGGCAAATCAAGTGGCTGGGGATGCCAGGGTGAGGCCACACTTGGCACATGGGTGCACCAATGCATGTCCCACACTGCTACCCTTGGAATTTACATGAATAATATGGGGTAGACCTTGGTGGGTTGCACCCAGACACCCCAAATATAGGGTTTTAGGCCAAAACATGCACTTTTGGGGCAAATCAAGTGGCTGGGGATGCCAGGGTGAGGCCACACTTGGCACATGAGTGCACCAATGCATGCCCCACACTGCTACCTTTGGAATTTACATGAATAATCTGGGGTAGACCATGGTGGGTTGCACCCAGACACCCCAAATATAGGGTTTTAGGCCAAAACATGCACTTTTGGGGCAAATCAAGTGGTGGGGATGCCAGGGTGAGGCCACACTTGGCACATGGGTGCACCAATGCATGACCCACACTGCCACCCTTGGAATTTACATGAATAATATGGGGTAGACCATGGTGAGTTGCACCCAGACACCCCAAATATAGGGTTTTAGGCCAAAACATGCACTTTTGGGGCAAATCAAGTGGCTGGGGATGCCAGGGTGAGGCCACACTTGGCACATGGGTGCACCAATGCATGCCCCAAACTGCTACCCTTGGAATTTACATGAATAATATGGGGTAGACCATGGTGAGTTGCACCCAGACACCCCAAATATAGGGTTTTAGGCCAAAACATGCACTTTTGGGGCAAATCAAGTGGTGGGGATGCCAGGGTGAGGCCACACTTGGCACATGGGTGCACCATTGCATGCCCCACACTGCCACCCTTGGAATTTACATGAATAATATGGGGTAGACCATGGTGAGTTGCACCCAGACACCCCAAATATAGGGTTTTAGGCCAAAACATGCACTTTTGGGGCAAATCAAGTGGCTGGGGATGCCAGGGTGAGGCCACACTTGGCACATGGGTGCACCAATGCATGCCCCACACTGCTACCCTTGGAATTTACATGAATAATCTGGGGTAGACCATGGTGAGTTGCACCGAGACGCCCCAAATATAGGGTTTTAGGCCAAAACATGCACTTTTGGGGCAAATCAAGTGGATGGGGATGCCAGGGTGAGGCCACACTTGGCACATGGGTGCACCAATGCATGTCCCACACTGCTACCCTTGGAATTTACATGAATAATATGGGGTAGACCATGGTGGGTTGCACCCAGACACCCCAAATATAGGGTTTTAGGCCAAAACATGCACTTTTGGGGCAAATCAAGTGGCTGGGGATGCCAGGGTGAGGCCACACTTGGCACATGGGTGCACCAATGCATGCCCCACACTGCTACCCTTGGAATTTACATGAATAATATGGGGTAGACCATGGTGGGTTGCACCCAGACACCCCAAATATAGGGTTTTAGGCCAAAACATGCACTTTTGGGGCAAATCAAGTGGTTGGGGATGCCAGGGTGAGGCCACACTTGGCACATGGGTGCACCAATGCATGACCCACACTACTACCCTTGGAATTTACATGAATAATATGGGGTAGACCTTGGTGGGTTGCACCCAGACACCCCAAATATAGGGTTTTAGGCCAAAACATGCACTTTTGGGGCAAATCAAGTGGTGGGGATGGGGTGAGGCCACACTTGGCACATGGGTGCACCAATGCATGCCCCACACTGCTACCCTTGGAATTTACATGAATAATCTGGGGTAGACCATGGTGGTTGCACCCAGACACCCCAAATATAGGGTTTTAGGCCAAAACATGCACTTTTGGGGCAAATCAAGTGGGTGGGGATGCCGGGGTGAGGCCACACTTGGCACATGGGTGCACCAATGCATGACCCACACTGCCACCCTTGGAATTTACATGAATAATATGAGGTAGACCATGGTGAGTTGCACCAGACACCCCAAATATAGGGTTTTAGGCCAAAACATGAACTTTTGGGGCAAATCAAGTGGTTGGGGATGCAGGGTGAGGCCACACTTGGCACATGGGTGCACCAATGCATGCCCCAAACTGCTACCCTTGTAATTTACATGAATAATATGGGGTAGACCATGGTGAGTTGCACCCAGACACCCCAAATATAGGGTTTTAGGCCAAAACATGCACTTTTGGGGCAAATCAAGTGGTTGGGGATGCCAGGGTGAGGCCACACTTGGCACATGGGTGCACCATTGCATGCCCCACACTGCCACCCTTGGAATTTACATGAATAATATGGGGTAGACCATGGTGAGTTGCACCCAGACACCCCAAATATAGGGTTTTAGGCCAAAACATGCACTTTTGGGGCAAATCAAGTGGTTGGGGATGCCAGGGGTGAGGCCACACTTGGCACATGGGTGCACCAATGCATGCCCCACACTGCTACCCTTGGAATTTACATGAATAATCTGGGGTAGACCATGGTGAGTTGCACCCAGACGCCCCAAATATAGGGTTTTAGGCCAAAACATGCACTTTTGGGGCAAATCAAGTGGATGGGGATGCCAGGGTGAGGCCACACTTGGCACATGGGTGCACCAATGCATGCCCCACACTGCTACCCTTGAAATTTACATGAATAAAATGGGGTAGACCATGGTGGGTTGCACCCAAACACCCCAAATATAGGGTTTTAGGCCAAAACATGCACTTTTGGGGCAAATCAAGTGGCTGGGGATGCCAGGGTGAGGCCACACTTGGCACATGGGTGCACCATTGCATGCCCCACACTGCCACCCTTGGAATTTACATGAATAATATGGGGTAGACCATGGTGAGTTGCACCCAGACACCCCAAATATAGGGTTTTAGGCCAAAACATGCACTTTTTTATTTATTTCAATTTTTGTGATAGTAAACCTATAAATTTCTGTTAAATTCAGGCGAAAAAAAGTTGACAGATAAAGCCATGGCCCATGAGTTCCCTCCCCGCGTGCATTGGCCCGTTACATGTCTGACAGCCTAGTTTTTTAATTTTTCTTTAAATCTGCAGCACATCCGGTTAAATTCAAAAAATTCAAAAAAGTTTTAACCAACGGATTATGTTCACAAAAACGTGTGACATATTGGGTAAAAAAAACTGGATTTTTTTTGGAAGGTCGAAAAATCGACTAGCTTAGAAAAACTGGTTTGATGTAACCCAAACGGTTCCGTTTCTAAAAATGTGGATTTTTCGACCTTCGAGAAACGCTCCAGAAATTTTTGCACACACTCTGATATCCATCCTAAGACGAATTGTTAAGTTTTTTCATTTTTTGAATTTCTGTGAAAATAAACTATTAAATTTCAGTTAAATTCGAGTTGGGAAAAAAACAGAACAAAACTAGAGAACCCTGCTGGATGGGCCATGAGTATACCTTCCCCGCGTCCATGCTTCACGTTAATGGGCTTAGTTCAAACCGCGTTACATGTCTGACGGCCTAACTGAAAAGTTTTTTAGTTTTGATTTGAATAAATCAGCACCACATGTGGTTAAATTCAAAAAAAGTTTTAACCAACGGATTATGTTCACAAAAACGTGTGACATATTAGGTAAAAAAAACTGAATTTTTTTTCAAAGGTCGAAAAATCGACTAGCTTAGAAAAAGTGGTTTGATGTAACCCAAACGGTTCCATTTGTAAGAATGTGGATTTTTTCAAAGGTCGAAAAATCGACTAGCTTAGAAATCGACTAGTTTTTTCAAACTGTGGATTTTTCGACCTTCGAGAAACGCTCCAGAAATTTTTGCACACACTCTGATATCCATCCTAAGACGAAGTGTTAAGTTTTTTTCATTTTTTGAATTTCTATGAAAATAAACTATTAAATTTCAGTTAAATTCGAGTTGGAAAAAAAACAGAAGAAAACTAGAGAACCCTGCTGGATGGGCCATGAGTATTCCTTCCCCGCGTCCATGCTCCACGTTAATGGGCTTAGTTCAAACCGCGTTACATGTCTGACGGCCTAACTGAAAAGTTTTTTAGTTTTGATTTGAATAAATCAGCACCACATCTGGTTAAATTCAAAAAATTCAAAAAAAGTTTTAACCAACGGATTATGTTCACAAAAACGTGTGACATATTGGGTAAAAAAACTGGATTTTTTTTCAAAGGTCGAAAAATCGACTAGCTTAGAAAAAGTGGTTTGATGTAACCCAAACGGTTCCATTTGTAAGAATGTGGATTTTTCGACCTTCGAGAAACGCTCCAGAAATTTTTGCACACACTCTCGTATCCATTCTAAGACGAACTGTGAAGGTTTTTTCATTTTTTGAATTTCTGTAAAAATAAACTACTAAATTTCAGTTAAATTCGAATTGGAAAAAAAGACAGAAGAAACTAGAGAACCCAGCTGGATGGGCCATGAGTGTTCCCTACCCACCGCTCCATCGCCTCCCTAAGGACTATAAAAAGGGCCGCCTCTCATCGTCCCTTTCACACACAAACCCTAGAGGCTCTCTCCCCAACCCTTGCCGCCACCGTCTCAACAAGAGTTGACGCCATGGCTGGGAGAGGCGGAGGCCGACGTGGTCGTGGCCGTGGCCGCGGCAGAGCTGCACGCTCGCCGTCGCCTGCCACACCGTCGGCTTCATCGCCGGAGATGGACGTGGAGGGGCCCGTGCTGTTCGAGTTCGTCCTCGTACTCAAGGGCGACCCACACGGCATCCAGAGACTTCCTGACCCCTTCGCCGTCTATGTCGCCGGCGACGATCGACCGGGCACGCTGCATCTGCGGGAGGCTTCGTCCGGCTTCTACCGGTGGATCGTCGACATGATATACGACGGGCGTGGCAAGATGTACCTCCACATCGGCTGGGAGAAGTTCGCGCGCCACCACAGACTCGAAGCCGGCTTCATCCTCCTGTTCACCTACTATGGCGACAGGGACTTGAGCGTCAAGGTTTTCGACGAGACGCGCTGCCGCCGGGACAACCACGACAACCACGGCGACAGCACCGACGAGGAGGACGACTGATGAAGAGTGTTGTTTCTCGCAGCGAATACGTGCACGGAAGTTTCTGGGTGTTCGCCTCATCCTCCCGCTGGATTTTCCAGTTTGGGTGACTGGGGATTGTTAGCAGTGAACACAGGAAACCTTGGATGCACGGTCTAGTTAGGTTTAGTTTTTTTGCAAAATTTTATATTTGTGTCCACCATGGTTCAAAATATGTATTAGTTTGTGGAAAACCATGTCCCAATTATGTATTAGTTTGTGGAAATTGAAATGAAAATACCAAAAAAAGTATTTTAAAGGTTTCGTGTGTTCACACGAAACCTTCGATGCCAAATCAAGTGGATGGATGTGGATGTGGATGTGGATGGGGTTGCCAGGGTGAGTCCAACTGAGTGCATGGTTATTTCATGTGAGAAACCTAGGAGACTTAACACGGAATGGTGCATGATCTATTTAGTCAACGTCGAAATAATCACAAGTACACAAATATGTGACTATTTTTTTGCCTCAAACTCATATGTGACTATTTTTTACTTCTTTCTTACCTGTACCTTCTATGGTAATCAAACTTGTTGATTTTAGCTAACATCTCTACGTGGCAATGACTTTGTTATCGAGGGATCGAACAAGTTTGGCTACGGAGACTGAGCAGTCTATGTGAAAAACAATCTATGCATGAGAATAACAAACAAGGCATTCATGCATAACAGTTATAACTAGCATTTATCTAGATAAAAGAGTAACAGTTATAACTAGCATTTATCTAAACAAGGCATTCATGCTTAAAAGTTATAACTAGCATTTATCTAAACAAGGCATTCATGCATAACAGTCATAACTAGCATTTATCTAAACAAGCAGGCATTCATGCATAACAGTCATAACTAGCATTTATCTAAACAAGCAGGCATTCATGCATAACACTGGAGATATAAGTTCTTAGTACTAAGAAATTCCATAAGTAGAACTTAAGGTTCTACGTACACACATTAAACCTAAAAGTTCTTAGTTATCCATTACAACCAGACAGAAATAAGCTCCAAGGACATAACATATATACGGCGGCGAGCATCGGGCTGAGGCATGCATGGTAGGTTCAGATGTTGCGACGCCTCTTGAGGATCCTGCCGGAACGGGGAAGGCGAGGACCCAGCAGAAACCTTGCAAGTGCCTCGTGGTCAGCCTTGCCCTGCCACTCGCGGGCGCTGTGGCGAGTGTCCATAGCATGCATCTCAAGGGAAGCCAGCGCGCCGTCCTTCACCTTGCAGGGACAGAAGGGGCAAGCATGCCTTCCCCTACGCACTGTCTTCAGAATCCGAGACTCGAATCCCTTGACCTGCCTCTGCACGTAGGACTCAAAGTTGTCCTCGTCGACGTCATCATCTGTGTTGTACTGCAAATAAAGGGGCACATGTGAGGAAGCGGCTAAAGGATGCAGAACATGGTATGGTATTCACAAAGTTCATATCTTCTTAATATTAACTGCTAAATTTAATGAGTAATTCTTACAATTCATACCTGAGGAACATAGCGAGCAAACTTTAACCATGGGAGTTTGGATACACGATTTACAAACTGTTAAAGATAATGTATTTATGCTTTCTATCTTGGTACAAGATTTACATACCGCCAAGAAAGGACTTTCCACACATTCGGCAAACCTGAAGAGTCACTACTAAGCATGAATAATTTCAAAAATAATAGCTTACTAAGAGTTTCTACGACATCCAAAAACAAATCAACTGTAGGTAGGCATTCTTCAACCACCTAAAATTTCTAGGTTTGCAGGTTGTCAAAAGGCAATCCATTTTTGGTTACCTTGTCACATATGTTGCTGATTTTGTTTCCTATAGTACTTTTTTCATGAAGAAAGCAGTAGCTTTCATTTGAACATATCTTTTATTTTTCTTAGTGGAAGTCCAATTACTATTTTTCTGTTCTGTTTATAATTTGAGCATAAGTTTGAATTTCCTTAGGACTTTATGTTCTTATGCAAGCGGCAGACATAAAGCAGTAGCTGATATAATAAATATTATTTCTGGTTTGTTTGATACATACATCAGGATGTAAATGATGAGTTTTCCATCTGACATACTCTTTATTTTCCATATGTTGGCATAGAACAATATAGTGTTGATCTACATAAAAAAGCTTTCCCATAATTCACTGAATCTACAGGGAAACGGGGCAAGGACCTGATCCACAATCAAGGTCTGAAATACCAATACTTTTTCCTTGTTTAACACTTGTCAGCACATATGTTTAGTATTTATGTCTGTAAAAATTTAGATGTGCAGAACATTGAAGACCATAAGAGGAGAAGGGGTGTAAGTTGTCGACCGCAAAGAAGAGGACTTGAAGGTGAGTAGAACAGCAGGAAGGAGAAGGGGGAGGGAGCGGGGCTGGCTGGCCAGCTGATGAAATCGGCATTGATTATCAACACAAACATCAAAGTTGACGACGGTGACAGACATCGAGGACATACCAGGTCCTTGACATGTAACAAGCCTCATAGCTACTTAAGTTCCATAAAAGGACATGAATCATGATCAATTGGTGGATTATATCATGTGGAAAACTACAAGTACCTTATATTGCTTTTCTACACGGTTCAACACTCTGTTAACTATGTTTTTCTTGTTTAAAAATTCAAATGAGAGGTCTGTATTAAAAAGTGGTTCTCAAGTCGTTTATCATACATTCTTGCGTCTAAAATCATGGTAAACAGCAAACCTTCAGCTCTTGACCCATTTCAATCCCCAACGGCAAATAGGCTCATTTCTATATGAAGAAGCTCCAAACCAACTTAGTATGACTGCAATTTTCATTTATATTAGGCAAGTGACTTATTTAGTAGTTGTATCTTATTTGTTGTTTGAGAATAATTTAGCTGAATCCACAATAGTTTGAATGATATCGTCTTGTTATAGTGGTACACAGTAATGATTTTAATACAAAGTTTATTGCTTTGGATACAAGATCACAATGGTAGAAGAAGTGCAAGAAAAATGAATGTTTGTTGCTTTGGATACAAGATCACAACGGGCATTCAACTAGTAATATTAACTCGCCAATGTTTGTTGCTGCTAGTCCATCATCTGAACCAAATAAATGTACCCATAGGATCACGAGGCAAGTCCCCAGATAAATGGTAAATCTGGAGAGAAGTTTTCCAGTCCATTGGACAAAGGATTCAGAAACATACAAGATGATTTTGTAAGTCCTACTTTTTCAAATAATGTAAATGGCTACCACCAAAGAAATAAAATGCTAGATGATGACACACAGAGCCTGAAATATCCAGGTGTGAACATGTCAAGATCAAGTTCCTATGTCTCTACAAAACCACGCGCATCCACTTATTTCTGGACGGAGGGAGTAGATCTACCTCGCAGGGCTCGATGTACTCGAGGACATAGCTGCGGTTACCAGATCGACATAGCATCCACGCGCATCTACTACATCTACTTTGCAGGGGTTACCAGATCTGAGAGGGGAGACATAGCTTTACCTCGCAGGGCTGGACGTACTGGCTGGCCTCGTACAAGGCGTCGATTTCCTTGTACGCCGCCTCCCTCTCGGCAGCGGCGCGAGCAGCAGCAGCCACCGCATCTGCGCCGCCGCCCAGATCAGCACCAGCAGCTCCCGCGCCGCCGTCCGCCACCGCACCATCGCCGCCGCCCAGATCAGCACCAGCAGCTCCCGCTCCCGCAACCTCTCCCGCGGCCGCCCCCGCAGCCGCAGCCGCTCCCTCTCCGCCCTCCAAACCAGCAGCAGCCGCGGCTAGGTTCATGTCCATTGCCGGATCTGTGCTTCGCCGAAGAAATGGGAGTGTAGGGAGAGAGGCTTCGTTCGCCGAAGAACTAGGGTTAGGGTTTTCTCTCCTCTGCTTTTTGCCGGAAATGGGGATGGTGGGGAGGGGATGCGGCCGACTGGGGATAAAGTAGTGGACTCTTTTGGACTGTGCGCGTGTGCGTGGACCCGTGTGTGGACCCGTGGGCATGGACGGGCGTGTACGCGGAAGGGGCGTGTACGCGGAAGGGGTACGGGCGTGTACGCGGAAGAGGTGTACGGGCGTGTATGTATTCTCGCGGTGATACGCGTACCTCCTCGGGCTAACGGGTCCTGCGGGTTTTGGAGCGGGCATTTCTATACCCGAATCGAAGTTGAAAAGACGATCCTGCCCCTCGCCGCGGAGTAATCTGGGTCGTCCTTGTGTTCCGCTCAACATACCCGTTCGACGTTGGGGGTCTATGGAAGCACGTTGGCCTACTCGATCCTCGATGGTCTCGGGGTTGTCCTGAAGGCCCAAAGTCGATGAATACGAGGTGTACGAAGTCCTGTTGATCAAAATAAAGCTAAAACGACCTACTACGATCTAGGGTTTTCACCACATAATCGGAACATCCTACTCGTGATTGAGCTTGGGACACGCACGGTGATCATAAACCGACCCTAGACAAGGCCTAAAAACCAACACGAGGTTGATCCCGGAACATCCTGTCTAGGGCTAGCAAACTACACCCTACGCGCCGCTGGATCCTTCAACCCGTTTGTAAGGCCTAACTATGCGGATATTAAACTAATCCTTGAAGAACAAGGAGCAATCATAACGGATCGGATCTACTAAATAATGATCAAGCGGTGCCGCCCTTACCTAAGATAGGCGTAAGGCGGCGTCTGAGGGTTGCACGACGACATGCATATGATAGGGAACAATGCTAACCCTAACACGTCTAAGATAACTACGTTGCTCGCCATCAAAAAGGCTTACGAGCAACGCATGAACGCGGATAAACGTGTACTGCCCCTAGATCGCAAGATGCGATCTAGGCAGCATGATGCTACCGGAAGAAACCCTCGAGACGAGGGAGTTGGCGATGCGCCTAGATTGATTTGTGGTGAACGTGATTGTTGTTTATTTCATAAACCCTAGATACATATTTATAGTCCGTAGACTTTCTAACGTGGGAATAATCCCAACCGTGCACGAGCCAAACTCTAAATAACCGACACGTATCCTATCATATTTACAGATACAAGGGCAAACTAGCCCAAACTTCGTGTACAAGGCCGGTTCGCGTATTCTTCCATGTATATTCTTCAAGCCCAATCTTGATCGCGGCCCACCTCGATCCGGTCAAATTCTGGTGATAACACATGCCCCCCTGGTTTTGGAATTGATAATTCCAAAATCACTCTGCTCGTCGGGTCATGTCGTGGCAGAACCGTCGCAGTATCCTTCATCATGATGCCTTGCCTTCTCAACTTCTCCGCGTGACTTGGCAGTTTTTTGTTTTTCTCTTTGGGCACCTCCTCTCGGAAACTCTGTGGCATTGAATCTCCACTATATCCCCTTTATTTAACCGCTCTGAACCGTTCGCCACTTCATCCCCTTGCTCTGTTCTGGCCATCGGCACCAAGAAAACCCCCAATCTCAGAGCAATGTCTTCCTCCTCTTCCTCCTCATCGGACCTCTCCTCCCAGTCCTACTCCTCCTCATCCTCCTCCTCCCGCGAGCCCACACAGATGGGATCCGGTGGCAGCTCAGATGGCGGCGTACAACGAGCGCGCCCCAGAGGAGTGGGACCAGGGGGACCACGCCTCCTCCGTCTGGTCCGAGGACAACAAGTCCTTGACCAGCGGAGATGAAGATCTCCAGTTCCTCGCTGATGGGGAACTGGAGCCATGGAGCGAGGATGACTCGTTCTCCTGGGACAATTATACCTCCTCCGAAGCAGAGGAGGAGGAAGTCGACGACGACGACTCCCTCGAGGATTACCCGCCGGTGAAGCGGTTCCGTGCCGGGTCAGACGATGACGACGACGACGACGATGATGAAGATGAGGAGGCCCCCCTGGGGGCCGCTGGGAGCGACGACGAGGCCACCGGCAGCGACGAGAGCTCCGACGACGACGAGGGCAGCAACGGCCCGTAGACTAGGACCTAGTAACATAGGCCTAGTAGTAGTAATAGATCGGCCAGTAGGCCTTTCTTTTATTCTTCCTTTCTTGAGCAATCGGCTCTCTCTTTGTAAGAAATCCTTTATCGATTTTGCCGATTGTCAACTTAGCCAATGCTCAATGAGCCGATAGCAACGCATCGGTTCTTCACAATCTATCCTTCAACTCTTCAACTGATGACTTTGAGATCTTGTTATCACCAGAATTTGACCGAGTCAGAGGTGGGCCGCGATCAAGATGGATTTAAAGAATATACATGGAAGAATTACGTGAATCGGCCTGTTATGCAAAGTTTGGGCTAGTTGGCCCGTGTATCTATAATATAGTAGGATACGTGTCGTTTAGATAGAGTTTGTCTCGTGCACGGTGGGGATTATTCCCACGTTAGAAAGTCCCCTGGACTATAAATATGTATCTAGGGTTTATGAAATAAACAACAACCAACGTTCAACCACAAATCAATCTCGGCGCATCGCCAACTCCTTCGTCTCGAGGGTTTCTACCTGCGATCTAGGCAGCATAAGCTTATTTACGTTGTTCATGCGTTGCTCGTACTGAAGCCTTTTTGATGGCGAGCAACGTAGTTATCTTAGATATGTTAGGGTTAGCATTGTTCTTCGTATCATATGCTATCGTAGTGCAACCCTTGCATATCTAGCCGCCCTACACCTATCTTAGGTGTAGGGGCGGCACCCCGCTTGATCATTATTTAGTAGATCCGATCCGTTACGGTTGCTCCTTGTTCTTCAAGGATTAGTTTAATATCTGCAATAGTTAGGCCTTACAAAGGGTTGGAGGATCCAGCGGCACGTAGGGTGTCGTTTGCTAGTCCTAGACAGGATGTTCCGGGGATCAACCTCGTGTTGGTATTTAGGCCTTGTCTAGGATCGGCTTACGATCACCGTGCGTGGCGAGGCCCAATGTGAGTATGATCCGATTATGCGGTGAAAACCCTAAATCGTCGTAGATCGCTTTAGCTTTATCTTGATCAAGCAGGACCACCATATATTCGTGCACCTCGTACGAATCATGGGTGGATCGGCTCCTTGAGCCGATTCACAGGATAACCTGAGAGCCGATCGAGGCTCGTATTTAATGTTTACGTGTATGCCATGCAGGAAACTAAGCGAGGCATCTCCATCACCTTCGACCAGGTATAGGTCGGTGGCACGCCCTTGCACTAGCATCGGACGTGTGTACCGAGGCTTTGCGGGCCGTCGCTCGGAGGGACCAGGGCCAGCCGCACCTAAGTTGTTCCCGGCTCTACTGTGTTGCCCGTCGCTGCTCGCCGGTGGGTTTTGACCGCAACACATTCTGGCACGCCCGGTGGGACAAGCTTCGTCATCAACCACGTCGCCATCTACATTTGAGATGGCGGACGGCACTCCAGTCACGTACGAGGATCTGACCGCGAGCTCAAGAAGAAGTATGACGAGGTCAAAGCAATCCTCGAAGCCGACCTCATCGGCTCTTTCCACGAACCCGTTCACATGGCATCAGGTGGAAGGGGTTCACCTGATGGTGCACTCGATGGGATAGACCTCTCTGCCCCGTCGGAAGAACGCACCGGGTCCCTACGTCGGAGATCAACTACTTGGTGGCTCACTCGCTGCACCGCCACTCGAGAACCTGGTGAACACTTTGGAGCGTGTCGCTCTCCGGGTGATCCAGGAGATCATGAGGCACCAGTACTCTCGTCAGGACCAGCTCTCGGGACACACCAAGGAGAGATGCCACTCCGGTCCCGTCCACCGCTGCCATTCGCGTTGGCAGCACCAGAAGTGCCGAATTCACCGGCATTCGTCGTCTACAAGATCGGTGGTGACCCTAGTACTGCCAGGTTCTTGCATGAGGCGCTAAGGAGATCCCTCACGGGTACATGTGCACATACGTGCCAGACTGCGTGGCCAGGCGCTCAAAACCAGGCCGCGACATCAGGGACTTCGGGAAACGGGAGGAACGTCACAACAAATCTTGAGAAGCGACGTGGCTAACTAAATATGCCACCCCGACGAACCTCCGAGCTCAGCTCCTGCAGTTGGCTCAGAGCTGGAAAAGCAAGCATGGCTGGCTAAGTACGCCACCCGGCGAATCTTCGAGTTCGACTCCTGCAGCCAGCACCGCGGATCAGATCGTACGATCTGAGGGACCAGTTCGGCATGGTGCCGAAAAGGAGGACAATCGGCTATTCCAAGCCGTACCCCGATCAATACGAGTTGGTCCCACTACCACCCAAGTATCGGCTCACGGCCTCAAGTTCAGTGGATCGGATGGTTCCAGCTCCATCGAGCATGTGAGCCGATATTTGGCTCAGCTAGGAACGGCCTCGGCGTCGGATCCACTACGCGTGGTTCTTCGCACGATCCCTCACGGGATCGGCTTTCGGGTGGTACACTTCGTTGCCACCGGACTCGATCCGGACTTGAAGCGATTGGAAGAACAGTTCCACATGCGGTTTCACTCGAAGCTTAGAGTGCGCGCCTCGATCTAGCACGATACGTCGAAGCGCGAGAAGCGTGGCAGAATACATACAGCGCTTGAAATCGAGGAACCGATGTTATTCGGCTCGTGAATGAAGAAGCGGTCGAGTTGGCGGTGGTGGGCCTTGCCTCACAAATCAAGGACATGGCCTCCCAAGCAGACTATCCTTCACTGGTGCACATGGTTCAGAAACTGTCGGCATATGAACGAGCGCCACCGGACCTGTACCAGGGACAAATTCAAGCGTGCGGTAGTCCTGGTCGAGGCAGAGGAAGACGAAGTTTGCGGGAGATCAAGAGGTAGCAAGCTGAATGGACTCGGGGAGCACCCCCGTGTCCTGCAAATGGGTAAAGCCACCAGGCCTGCCCGGGGGTTTGATTTTGACGTGACCAAACTGAGCAAATCTTCGACCTCCTGCTCAAGGAGAAGCAGTTGAAGATACCGAAGGTCTCAAATTCCCCACGGTACAGGAGCTGAACGGAAAGCCATACGCAAATGGCATAACTCGCTCTCCCATGCCACCAACGACTGCAGGGTGTGGCGTCAGTCCAAATGGCGATAGAACAAGGACGTCTGATTTTCAACCAGTACGCCATGAAGGTCGACACCCCCCTGCCGTTAACATGGTGGAGTGCACTTACCAAGGTTGCCAGCCAGGATCCTCGTTCGAGTATCAACATGGTAGGACCTGGGCACCACTCGGCAAGGATGGAGACGAGGGCAGCTGCTCTCGTAGCAAGGACACGAGAGGAGGCCGCTCCACGCGATCGGCTCCGTCATGAAGCGCTACGTCAGAGAGGGAGAAGTGAAGAACATAAGATATCAACGACCCTCTCCGATCACCTCCTCAATAAGTATGTGAGTCGGTGCCAACACCGACGACCAACGATGATGATGAAGAGATCGGCTAGAGAAGCGAAGACATCGTCGGCATGATCGCGATGAGGAAGAGTGCGAGCGCCGTGCCAAGGAAAAGTCAAGGGAGCGAGACGACGAGGATAGGCCTGGGAATGTCCCTTCTTCGGACACTGCGGGATTCAGAATGAGCCGATTGCCCGCAATCGGCAATTGCCCAGAATGTAACCAGAGAAGAGAAGGAGGCAGCCAACGTGTCCGTGTTCCAACGCTTAGGGCCTCTCCCGCCTCGAAGCAAACGCGCTGAGTCCCCTCGGATGGAAGATCTTGAGGATTTGGAAGACGAGGGAGAAGAAGAAGAAGACAGGTACCACCGGCAAGGTGGTGCCCTGATGGACTCAGCCGTTCCCAAAAGCGTAGGGTTCAGCGATTGCGTGGCTTGGAGGAAGCCGAAAGGTTATACCCACACGCTAGAAGGCGCGGCCTGATCGGCCGCGAAAATTCAGCGAACCCTGGATGAGGAGGGTCGACCACGGAAAATGGAGTGGCGCCCCAAGCAAAGGAAAGCCGATGATGAGACATCGGCTGGCACAAACATGGTGTTCATCCTTCCTTCAGAGTTCAATGCTCCAGGATTAGATGAGGCACCTGTGGCACAACTGGACTGCGGCCCACGGCCGGTTATCTTCGAGAAGCCACGAGAAAGAAGCTACAGACATCTGAAGGCCCTGTACTTGCGAGGTTATATCGATGGGAGGCCTGTCAATAAGATGCTGGTAGACACCGGAGCGGCAGTCAACATTATGCCATACTCTATGCTACGTCGGTTGGGACGCTCTAGCTCGGATCTGATCAAGACCAATGTGACATTGAGCGATTTCAACGGCCAAGCGTCTGACGCACAAGGTGTTCTGAACGTGGATCTGACCGTAGGAAGGAAAACTATCCCTACGACGTTCTTCATCGTCGATAGCAAGAGCACCTATGCTGTTCTGCTAGGAAGAGATTGGATCCACGCCAACTGTTTTATTCCCTCCACGATGCACCAATGCATAATACAGTGGGATGGAGATGAGGTAGAGGTCGTCCAGGCCGATGACTTAGCCGAAATTAACGGCTGGCATGAACGCGTGGGAAGCAGCAGGCCAAGAGCCCCTCTCAGGTATCAATTTGGACGACTGCGAGCGCATCGACGTGACGAAGGGCAGGGTTAGGCTAGTTTTATCGACTGGCCTGACCGTGTAGCAAGAGCAAACCAATGAGCAAGTATGGCGAGGCCGATCCTTGGGATCGGCTCCCAAAGATCTATGAAGGAACATTACAAAACCTTCATTGAAGCGCTTCAATCAATATGGAGGCCGATTCCAGCAATCGGCCAAAATTATCCTCACCACATGTTCTGCTTGTGCTCAACATCAATTTACTTGGCAGCGGTTTTACGTCGGCTGATGAGTTAAGAAGAATCAACATTGGTCCTACCGGAGCCGACGTGCAAATGCAATGCCTTGGCTAAATTACAGAGCCGATATCTGCCGTTCCCTGACAGATTCGGCTCGGGGGGCACCTAAACACGATGAACATGTGAACATGTGCAGGAGAACATGTGTACAGTGAAACATTGGGGGCCGATTAGAAAAATCGGCCAGTAAAAAATAATTTTTTTTGTTCATGACATATATTTTCATGACATACAGCCGATGCACAGCCATCGACTCTAGTATAACTACGCAGGATTTACTGGCTACGTGTTCAAAGCACGGATCTTCACCAAGTCCAGTTCAGAGAGGGGCCTTCGGCTTTCGAGGGAGAAAGGATTTGGTGCATCTTCACCGACATTCTCGCCTTGAGTAAGGCTCGGGGGGCAGCAGGCCTGGTAGATGCTCTGTTGAGGAGCCGATTGGGGTACCATCGGTTGATCCTTCATTGCAACCTTCTTCATAAAATGATGAGTGTTTGAAGAAGATCATTGGGTCTGGTCGGAAGAATTCAAAGGCTTTCCTGAAGACTCTACATTATCCACCAGATCTCAAGATCATCGGTTGAAGAATTGAAGGATGGATTTTAAAGGACCGATGCGATGCTATCGGCTCGTTACGCATTGGCTAAGGGGACAAATCGGCAAAATCAGTATGAGAGGAAATCGGCTAAATTAAGCTCAAAGGAAATCGGCAAAATCAAATTGGGAGAAGTTCTTCATTGATAAGCAAGATTTCTTACATAAAGCTGATTGCTCTCAAAAGGAAGTACCAGGGGATACATTGCCCCATCTACTACTGATCCTATGCTAAAGGTCCTATCTACGGGCCGTCGCTGCCCTCGTCGTCGCCGTCGTCGCCGCTGTCGGCGCTACTCCCGGCGGGCTCGTCGTCGCTCCAATGGCCGCCGACCGGGCCCTCGTTGTCCTCATCCTCCTCGTCAGCGTCGTTGTCGTCCCGCTTCGAAGTCGGCGGGTTCCCGGCCAGGGGGCAGAACCGTTGGCCGGCGGCTCCGCGGAGGAGGTGTCGTCCTCCTCCTCCTCCTCCTTCTCCTCCTCCTCCTCCTCCTCCTCGGGAGAGGTGAAGTCGTCGCAGGAGAAGCGATCGTCATCGCTCTCCTCTTCCATTTCCCCGTCGGCGAGGAAGCGGAGGTCGCTTTCCCCGTCGGTCAAGGACTTGTCGTCCTCAGACCAGACGGAGAAGTCATGGCTGGGCTCCTCCCCGGCCTCGATGGCGCGGCGGGTATTGGCTGCATGGACCTCCGCCGGGTTTGGCTCCGGCGTCGGCTCGCGGGAAGAGGATGACTGGGTGGAAAGATCCGATGGAGCAGAGGAGGAAGAAGACATGGTGGCGCAGGAGGGCTTTTGGAGTGCTAATGCGAAGGGGATGCGGAAGTAAACTGTTCGGAGCGGTTAAATAAAAGGGGATATAGTGGAAATTCAATGCCACGGCATTTCGAGTGGTGCCTAAAGAAAAAAACTGCCGGGTCACGCGGAGAAGTTGAGAGGCAAGGCATCATGATGAAGGATCTGCGACGGTTCTGCCACGACATGACGAAAAAAAACGAGTGATTTTGGAATTATCAATTCCAAAACCAGGGGGCATGTGTTATCACCGAGAATTTGACCGAGTCAGAGGTGGGCTGCGATCAAGATGGATTTAAAGAATATATATGGAAGAATTACGTGAATCGGCCTGTTATGCAAAGTTTGGGCTAGTTGGCCCGTGTATCTGTAATATAGTAGGATACGTGTCGTTTAGGTAGAGTTTGTCTCGTGCACGGTGGGGATTATTCCCACGTTAGAAAGTCCCTGGACTATAAATATGTATCTAGGGTTTATGAAATAAACAACAACCAACGTTCAACCACAAATCAATCTCGGGCGCATCGCCAACTCCTTCGTCTCGAGGGTTTCTACCGGTAAGCATCATGCTGCCTAGATCGCATCCTGCGATCTAGGCAGCATATTACGTTGTTCATGCGTTGCTCGTACTGAAGCCTTTTTGATGGCGAGCAACGTAGTTATCTTAGATATGTTAGGGTTAGCATTGTTCTTCGTATCATATGCTATCGTAGTGCAACCCTTGCATATCTAGCCGCCCTTACACCTATCTTAGGTGTAGGGGCGGCACCCCGCTTGATCATTATTTAGTAGATCCGATCCGTTACGGTTGCTCCTTGTTCTTCAAGGATTAGTTTAATATCTGCAATAGTTAGGCCTTACAAAGGGTTGGAGGATCCAGCGGCACGTAGGGTGTCGTTTGCTAGTCCTAGACAGGATGTTCCGGGGATCAACCTCGTGTTGGTTTTTAGGCCTTGTCTAGGATCGGCTTACGATCACCGTGCGTGGCCGCGAGGCCCAATCGTGAGTAGGATGATCCGATTATGCGGTGAAAACCCTAAATCGTCGTAGATCGCTTTAGCTTTATCTTGATCAAGCAGGACCACCATATATTCGTGCACCTCGTACGAATCATGGGTGGATCGGCTCCTTGAGCCGATTCACAGGATAACGAGAGCCGATCGAGGCTCGTATTTAATGTTTACGTGTATGCCATGCGGGAAACTAAGCGAGGCATCTCCATCACCTTCCTGACCAGGTATAGGTCAGGTGGCACGCCCTTGCACTAGCATCGGACGTGTGTACCAGAGGCTTTGCGGGCCGTCGCTCGGAGGGACCAGGGCCAGCCGTAGCCCTAAGTTGTTCCCGGCTCTACTGTGTTGCCCGTCGCTGCTCGCCGGTGGGTTTTGATCGCAACAGATCTGGTGGATAATGTGGAAGACCCTTGCCTTCAAGAGAGCCCTTAAATTCCTCCCACCAGCTCCAGTGATCCTCTTCTGCGCGAACTCCCATTTTTGAAGAAGGTTGCGACGAAGGACCAGCCGATGACACCCCAATCGGCTTCTAAAACAGAGCATCTACCAGGCCAGCTGCCCCCCGAGCCTCAGTCAAGGCGAGAATAGCGGTGAGGATGCACGGATCAGACAAAGGGCTTTGAACTCAGGTAATTCTGAGACAGCCACCATGCCGAGCCAGCCAAACTTGCCCCCATCGATCGCCTCTTCTTCCGTTGAAAGCCGATATTGTAGACGAAACACCAACGGCTTAATGAGCAAAGGCTGCCTTGCATGCCAAAACTGACGCTTCTGACAGTACTGCTGAACTGGCGTAAAGGGTTGGAAGTCCTCGAAGAGAAAGTTCGGGCACCAAAATCGGCTCATTGCAGCTGAGGAAGCTCTCATTGTTCACTCCCTCAAGGAAGCAGAAGGCCTTGAAGCTGAACTGAAGACCGACTTGGTGAAAATCCGCGTCTTGAACACGCAGCGGGTAGATCTAGTGTAATTGTACTAGAGTCGATGGCTGTGCATCGGCTTTGTTTCTTAGCTCTAAAGTCGATGTCCGTGCATCGGCTGTATACCATGAGAATTTTTTTTGCCGATTTTTCTATCGGCCCCCAATATTTCTTGCACATGTATCGCATGTTCATCTGATTAGGTGCCCACCGAGCCGAATCTGCCAGGTAACTGCGGATATCGGCTCTGTAGTTAGCCAAGGCACTGTATTTGAACGTCGGCTCCGGTAGGACCAATGTTGATTTTTCCAGCTCATCAGCCGACGTAAAACCGCTGCCCATTAGATCGACGTTGAACACAGGCAGAATGTGTGGTGAGGATAATTTTGGCCGATTGCTGGAATCGGCCTCCACGTTGACTGAATCGCTCAATGAAGGTTTTGCAATGTTCCTCCATAGATCTTTGGGGCCGATCCCAAGGATCGGCCTTGCCACGTTTGTCCATAGGTTCGTTCTTGCTATACGGTCAGGCCGGTGGATAAGACCAGCCTAACCCCGTCCTTCGTCACGTCGATGCGCTCGTCGTCGTTGATGCCTGAGAGTGGCTCTTGGCCTGTTGTCTCCCAAGCGTTCATGCCAGCCGTTGAAATCTCGGCTGAGTCATCTGCATGGACGACCTCTACTTCATCTCCACCCCACTGTATTACGCATTGGTGCATCGTGGATGGAATGCAACGATTGGCGTGGATCCAATCTCTTCCGAGCAGGACAGCATAGGTGCTCTTGCTATCGACAATAAAGAACGTTGTAGGGATGGTTTTCCTTCCTACGGTCAGATCCACGTTCAGAACACCTTGTGCGTCAGACGCTTGGCCGTTGAAATCGCTCAGTTTCACGTTAGTCTTGATCAGATCCGAGCTAGAGCATCCCAACCGACGTAGCATGGAGTATGGCATAATGTTGACTGCCGCTCCGGTGTCCACCAGCATCTTGTTGACAGGCTGCGCATCGATATAACCTCGCAAGTACAGGGCCTTGAGATGTTAGCTTCTTTCTCGTGGCTTCTCAAAGATAGCGGCCGTGGGCCGCAGTCAAGTTGTGCCACAGGTGCCTCGTCTAATCCTGGAGCACTAAACTCCGTCGGAAGGATGAACACCATGTTTGTGCCGGCCGATGTTTCATCATCGGCTTTCTTTTGTGGGGCGCCACTCTTTCCTTTGTGGCCGACCTTCTTCGTCAGGGTTCGCTGAATTTTAGCGGCCGGATCGGGCCGCGCCTTCCTCAACGTGTGCAGGTATAACCTTTCGGCTTCCTCCAAACCACGTAGTCGCTGAACCCTACACTTTTGGGAACGGCTGAGTCCATCAGGGCACCACTTTGGCCGGTGGTATTTATCTTCTTCTTCTTCATCGTCTTCCAATTCCTCGAGATCTTCCACCCGAGAGGACTCAGCGTGCTTGTTCCGAGGCGGGAGAGGCCTAGACGTTTGAACACGGACACGTTAGCTGCATCCTTCCTCTTGTCTACATTCAGGCAGTTGCCGATTGTAGGCAATCGGCTCATTCCTGAATCCCAGCAGTGTCTGAAGAAGGGACAGTCCCAATGCCTATCCTCGTCGTCTTGCTCTCTTGACTTTTCCTTGGCATGGCGCTCATATCTCTCCTCGTCGCGATCATGCCGACGATGTCTCCTGGCGTCCCCAGCCAGACGATCTCTTTCACCATCGTCGTTGGGTCGTCGGCGTTGGTCATATTGACTCACATACTTGTTGAGGAGGTGATCGGAGAGAGGTCGCTGATATCTCACATTCCTCACTTCTCCCTCTGGTGCGCGCTTGCCATCGTGACGGAGCCGATCACGTGGAACGGCTTCTCTGTGTCCTTGCTACGAGAGCGGCTGCCCTCGTCTCCGTCCTTACCAGAGTGGTGTCCAGGTCCTACCATGTTGATATTGAACGAGAATCCTGGCTAGCACCCTCCAGGGTAAGCGCTGGACGTATTCTGACACTGTTTCTCCGCGCTTCTGACGTACTTGTGCTAAATCGGCAATGCCAGCCTCGGAAGCCTCGAGTGATACATGTGGAACTGCTCTTCCAAGCGCAAGTCCGGACTGAGTCTGGTGGCAGCGATGTGTACCACCCGAAAGCCGATCCTGTGAGGGACTGTGCGAAGAACCTCACACACAGCTCATCTGATGCTGAGATCGTGCCCAGTGTGCCAAATATCGGCTCACATGCTCGATGGTGGAACCATCTGATCCATTAAACTTGGAGAAATCGGGGAGCCGATATTTGGGTGGTAGCGGGATCAACTCGTACTCGTTGGGGTACGGCTTGGAATAGCCGATTGTCCTCCTTTCGGCACCATGCCGAACTGGTCTCTCGGGAGTGCGATCGATCCGCGGTCTTGGCTGCGGGAGTCGAACTCGAAGATTCGCCGGGTGGCATACTTAGCCAGCCATGCTTGCTTTTCAGCTCGAGCCAACTGCGGGAGCTGAGCTCTGGAGGTTTGTCGGAGTGGCATACTTAGCTAGCCACGTCGCTTCTCAAGATCTTTCCCGGTTCCTCTGTTGTTCAGTCCCTGCTGTTGCGGTCTGTTTGTGAGTGCCCGATTACGCAGTCGGCACGTATGTGCACGTGTATCCGTGAGGATCTCCTTAGGCACCTCATACAAGAACTGGTAGTCACTAGGGTCACCACCGATCTTGTAGACGACGTATGCCGGTGAATTCGGCACTTGGTGCTGCCAACGCGAATGGCGGCGGTGGACGGGACTGGGTGGCATTTCTCCTTGGTAAGTCCCGAGCTGGTCCTGACGGAGAGTACGGATGCCTCATGATTTCTGGATCACCCGAAGAGCGACACGCTCCAAAGTGTTCACCGGGCTCTCGAAATGGCGGTGCAGCGAGTGAGCTACCATGAAGTTAATCTCCGACGCGGGGACCTGTGCGTTCTTCGACGGGGCGGACAGGTCCACTCCATCGAGCGCGCCTTCGAGTGAGAACCCTTTCCACCTGATGCCATGTGGGGTTCGTGAAAGAGCCGATGAGGTCGGCAGTTGCTTTGACCTCGTCATACTTCTTCTTGAGCTCCTCGGTCAGATCCTCGTACGTGACCGGGGTGCCTTCCGCCATCTCAGATGTAGATGGCGATGCGGTTGATGTCGAAGATGGTCCCACCGGGCGTGCCAGAATGTGTTGCGATCGAAACCCACCGACGAGCGACGGGCAACACAGTGGAGCCGGGAGGCTCCCAGGACTGCGGCTGGCCCTGGTCCCTCCGACGACGGCCTCTCGGCACGCACGTCCGATGCGGTGCAGGGCGTGCCACCTGACCTATACAGTCGGAAGGTGATGGATGTGCCTCGCTTAGTTTCCTGCATGGCATACACGTAAACATTAAATACGAGCCTCGATCGGCTCTCAGGTTGTCCTGAGAATCGGCTCAAAGAGCCGATCCACCCATGATCCGTACGAGGTGTACAAATATATGGTGGTCCTGCTTGATCAAAATAAAGCTAAAACGACCTACTACGATCTAGGGTTTTCACCACATAATCGGAACATCCTACTCGTGATTGAGCCTGGCGGCCACGCACGGTGATCATAAACCGACCCTAGACAAGGCCTAAAAACCAACACGAGGTTGATCCCGGAACATCCTGTCTAGGGCTAGCAAACTACACCCTACGCGCCACTGGATCCTTCAACCCGTTTGTAGGGCCTAACTATGCGGATATTAAACTAATCCTTGAAGAACAAGGAGCAATCATAACGGATCGGATCTACTAAATAATGATCAAGCGGGGTGCCGCCCTTACACCTAAGATAGGCGTAAGGGCGGCTAGATCTCGGGGTTGCACGACAGCATATGATACGAGGAACAATGCTAACCCTAACACGTCTAAGATAACTACGTTGCTCGCCATCAAAAGGCTTCGTACGAGCAACGCATGAACAGCGGGACGTGTGTTGCCTAGATCGCAAGATGCGATCTAGGCAGCATGATGCTTACCGGAAGAAACCCTCGAGACAAGGGAGTTGGCGATGCGCCTAGATTGGTTTGTGGTGAACGTGATTGTTGTTTATTTCATAAACCCTAGATACATATTTATAGTCCGTAGACTTTCTAACGTGGGAATAATCCCAACCGTGCACGAGCCAAACTCTAAATAACCGACACGTATCCTATCATATTTACAGATACAAGGGCAAACTAGCCCAAACTTCGTGTACAAGACCGGTTCGCGTATTCTTCCATGTATATTTTTCAAGCCCAATCTTGATCGCGGCCCACCTCTGATCCGGTCAAATTCTGGTGATAACACTCTGCCATAGTGGTGGCGGGCCCCACCGTGGAGGGTAGTGCGGCGGTGGAAGCGAGATCCGCCGTGTGAGGCTGGCTGGTCGGCGTGAGGTGCCCATGCTAAGACAACTCGGTTGGGTGCATTGCGGGCTATTTAGCAATGTTGAGGCATCATAGAGATTGGGTCGTTGCTTGGTCTACATTAGTCAGTTATCATCGTGTTTGATGAGTTTTCTCGATTTGAACTTCTCATAACAGCCTGACTGAGAGGTGTTTTTGGTACGAGGTGAACACTGCGCTTCCACCCATGCTAACAAACAAGAAATAGTGGTTTGAGCTAGGTTAAGATGAGATTATCTCAGGTCAGCCGGTATGCAAACACACCCTGCGTGTATATAGCACAGCATGCACAAAGATCCATCGGCGCCGTATCTTCCGGCCGGATCAACTCGTCCATTTGCTGGTGGAGGCGAGGATGATGGACGTGACGTGATGTACGCACACGAGACGAGAGCAGCAAAGCGGAAAAGCAAACAAGCGTCAAAGCCTGCTGGCTTTCCTTGCTAGGCTTGGCTGCTTCTGGCCGATAGACAGCAGATTGACTGGCACTGCTCCTGCTTCCCATCCGGACCCTGCCTCCCTCTCAACTGACGGCGGGCCCTACATGCATGGCCATGCATGTAAAAAGGCAGCCAAGAAAGACATCCCTGCTTGACCCACCAAAACACCTAATGACCTGTTTACACCATTTAGGGCATTTTCACCACCGGCTTGGCCCATTTGAGTCAAAATGGCGATTTTTCCCGTGGAGCCGGGTACTGTTTTGTCATCTAATTTTTACATTGTTTGCAATTTCAGGTGACAACAACTCGTCACTCTCTACGGAGTTTCAGACTTGTCTCGATGAGGAGGATGAACCAATGGTAACTTTCCGTCCTCTATATTTTATTTGACCTTACTGCTAGCTTAATTCATGAGATCAAGTAGGAAACCTCTTCTTATTTTTGTGATCACTGCTAGTTTAATTTATGTGATCACTTCTTACTTACCTATCTTACATCTTTTATCATTGCATTGTCCAGGATGAGGAATTGTCAACTTGCAACAATTACTAGCTTAATGCATGCTTTTTCATGGAGTAAAGAATGATGAATTGAAGAGTATGGATGGAGAATTGGACTGAACCTGATGCATGCTTTTTCGATGTTGAGACGTGGGATGTCCTGTACTCCTGATGTGAACTAGTAGTATTGTTGTTACTCCAGTGAACTATTCAGTCATGTTGTATTATGGTTGACTTGAGAAGTTTAATTGCTGAAACTCGTGAAATTGTGATGTTTCAATTATGTGTTGCTGAGTTTACTATTATTTTGATGTGTCAACTTATTGATTTGATGCCCAGTTGTGATGTTAAATTGTTGTATTTTTTCTGTAAAATTGTTGTTGTTTTGCTGCTCTGTTTGCCTCTCAAATTGTTGTTATTTTGTTGCCAAATGACTGTCATTGTAGCTAGTTTTGATACTATTGATCCCCGTGGAGTATCCGTGGGGATCGGGTACCCGACTATTTCGGGGATGGGGATGATCTCTCCCCCGTGAAGCTTGGTGGGTATGGCGGGGATGGTGATTAGCGGGGATCGGGGCGGGGATGGTGGAGGTTCCCCCGGAGATCCCCGTACCCATCGCCAACTTGACATTTGAGACACAATGTATCTGTTTTGGTCTGTTTGGATCGGAAGAAGAAAAAAATTTGGGCTGATTTTTTTTTTACCGTCATGGATGTCGCATTGTTAATGTGGCCGCTGGATGGAGGGACTGCGCCACCGCGGTGGACGGGCATACTAGAGCTAGCATGCACCAATGGAGACTACAACATGCCTCTGCTAAGATAGCTAATTCTGATAGAAGGCGGTGCCTGTGGACTAACTGCACATGCCATCATTCCTAGTAGATATCTTGGCAAGAGATTATAATCTCACTGATTTAGAAATGAATATCCTTAATTCGCAAAAAGAAAATGGTGTGTCTATGTCTTAGTTGATTGAGATTTTCTTAAGTCTCAGTCACCTCAAAAAAATGCAACTCGGTCCAGTTGCACATTTCTAGCAGAAAAGTGCAATTGCACTTTTTAAACAGAAAAGTGCAACTCAAACACTTTTTTGTAAGTGACTTAGACTTCAGAAAATCTCAGTTGACTGAGACATAGCGAAACCGAAAATAAAAACTGCCGTAATGTACGATCGGTCTCATTGCTTGCTTGCCTGTATACGTGCCTGAATTCATACGGAGCAGGTCCATGGCAGATCAAATCATGATCATCGCATTAGTAACACTAATACCAGTGAGTAGCTAGAGAAAAATGGTCGCATCAATTGCGTTCGCTGATACGTACAAATGGTGCCCGTGTCTTGACAAGACAAGGCACGTTGGAAAAGACACATGAAGGAGAGAGTATAGCAAATGCAGACCATGCACAAAAGAGAGAAAAAGCAGAGGTTGCCATATTGCCAAAAGGGTATATATAGATTAGCAGCAATAGCAGTACATCACATCACCGTCCGATCGACAAGGCATTGGCTAGTTTACTTACTGGCATATCTTAGGGCTAATCAACTTAACAAACACACGAAAGAGCGCCAATCAAACTACTACTACTAATATACGGTACGTAGATCGCTGATGCAGCCCGGCCATGCCAATGCCGTCGTCGTCTTGGTTGGGAAGGTGATCAGTAGCCGGGCCACGCCGGAGCGCCTACGCCGCTGTAGTAGCCGAGGCCGTGAGCCGGCGCGGGAGCCGGAGGAGCAGCATACGCGTACGCTCCCGGCCAAGAAGCAGCCGGCGCGGCCGGGTAGGACGAGGACGGCGACGCCCACGGGTACGCCGCCCCGTAGGCCCCAGTGCCGCCAAGACCCAGCCCCATCAGCTGCTGCTGCTGCTGGTGGTTCGCGGCCCACGCCGAGGCCGCTCCGTGTCCACCGCCGTACTGCTGACGGGCGGGCGCCTGCTGCAGCTGCAGGTCGGCGAGCAGCGCCTGGATCGCGGCGTCGTCGAGCGGGTTCACCTTCTTTCCGGCGCCGGCGCCAGGCTCCTTGCAGGCTGCCGGCAGCAGCAGATCGACCTTCTTGCCGGTGGCCTTGCGGAGGCGGCGCCGGAGCCGCTCGGGGTCGGCCGTGGCGAGCAGGCGCACCTCGCCGCTGCTCTCGGCCGCCGAGCTGTCCGCCGCCACCACGCCTTGCGCCATCGTCAGGGCACGCACCGCGGCGCGCACCTTGTCCCTGCAGCCGCGGCAGAGGCAGTGCATGGCGACCTTCAGCACGAACTCCCTCGCCACCTCCGGCTCGCCGCGCGTCTCCCCGCCGCCATTGCCGCGGCCGCTCTTCTTCTTCCCCATCTGCGATCCCATGATCTCCTCTCTGCTTGGCAACCTACCGATCAGTGTCTAGCTAGCTAGCCTTAACCAGCCTGAAACTGGAACAAATGGGGAAACAGGGCAATGGATGGAAGTGGCTAAACAGAAGGCCTCTACGATGGTCTATATAGAGCGAGCGGGAGTGCGAGAGGAGGCACAAAGTGTGTAGAGACTAGAGAGAGTGCGAGTCAATAGTGTTTGTCTGTCTGTCAGCGTGAGGATGCAAAGCGAAGGGACGACGTCGTCGACGTGGGCTTTCGTGTTCGTACCAGCATGCAGCATGCAGCATGCAGCAGCAGCTGACCGTGATTGGATTGGATGGGAAAACAGGGAAGTGACCATTCACTCGCTGTTGCCGCTGCACTTCACTGCTAGTGCCAGCCGTTTTAATTTGACCAGTGGCCAGCTAATTCTTGACCCCGATCTCCAGCAAGGTCTCGGCCAATTCGTTTATCGAATTAGCTCCATTGTTGGTGATCCTAGCGGCTTGTAAAGTTGTAATTGCTCTATCAGAGTAGAAAATGAAAAATATTTTCGCAAAAAAAATAGTAGAAATGAACAGGGACAACAAACATATTTATAACTAGGTGGCACACCACTCCCACGAGGGGCGGCTCGAGCGGGACCCAAGCCACCGCCACCGCCACCGCCTCCCCCTCCCCCTCCACCCCCACCGTCGTCGAAGCATGCCGCTAATCAAATGATGCGCGGCAAATGGCAGTGGCGAGCTCTCATTCCCGAGCACGACTGGCAACGCCGGTGGCCTCTTCCTCCTCGCGTGGTGGGATCTCCGGCCAGAGATTCGTGGTAGCCCTGGACGGCGTCCTTTGTTTGGCGGAGATGAACGCTGGGTGGTGGCCTCGGACTTCTTCGGCGACCATTGTCGCCGCCAGGGCTGCACCTGGTTAGAAGGACTCGGCGCGGCTCAACCCCTCATCTTTGCGTGCTGCGGGTGGCGGTGGTGCCCGCTGAGATCTCCGATCCGCTGTTGGAAGCCGGTGGGCGGTGGTGTGGGGGCCTGCTGATCTCCCCATAAAGGAAGTGATCCCAGGGTTCTCCTCGCACCAAGATGGTCTTCTGCTTGCTACTTGCTCTCATTGATCTGGTCGGTGACAAGTTTTGGAAGGATTCTTCGTCGATCTCCATTGGGTACTTGATGCATGTAGATTGCCGGATCGGACGAGATTCGGTCGTGTGCACCCATTTTGTAGCTGTACGGTTTCAGGAGGGCGAGACGTGAAGCTTCTTCGTATGTTCCCATCATGGAACATGTATTTTGAGTCCCATGGTGAAGTCAGTGGTGGAGAATGTCATGACAGTGGAGGTTCTAAGGCCTAGCAATGGTGAATCAAGTCTTCGGAGCGGTGATGAACTTTCTTGGTGATTCGTGACTCATAGCAGCGGCATCGGCAAGTGGGAGCGACAACACATGAGGAGTACGAAGTCTTATCTTTCATAGTAAAAATCCAAAGATCTGGCCTTAATTGGTTGTGTCTGACAATGATCTTGTTGAAGACACTATTTTAAGAGCACGTAACTTTCTCCAGGATGAAAACGTAAGATCTATAATTCGGTGATGATTGCGCTTGTACATTATTTCCTTCTTAGAAGCATTGCTTTTGGAGAATTCGAATTTCAAGTGTTATCTTGGTAGTGAATGTGCGCTACAAGGAAAAAATCACCGTAGCGGGACTTTTTTTTCTTCCTTTTATTCTTTTTGTTTTTTGGTTGTGTGCATCTGTGATATTTATAGGGTATTGCATTGTTGTGGAGGATAGTTGTAATTAGTATCTCCATAATATTCAATAATCTCTTTGTCAAGAAAAAATGAACAGGGAGTGGGTTTGGTTTGATGCAGAAAAACGACTTGACAATTTTCCTTTTTTTGATTCTGAATACACTGAAAGCAAAACAAGGCACATTGTCCATGTGTGAATCTGGTTCGGGCATACGGCCCATGCTGATATGGCGAGGCGCCTATCTTTGCTCATTGATGGCAAACCAAACGTTAGCCAATGTTGCTCTACCGACTCCTGTCTTGCAAATTCCGGTAGCGTGGTTTTTTTCTGGCACCGACCAGACACACCCTCGCTTTTCGACCCAAAACGAGCGGATTCCGATGGGTTCATTTTGGTTACATTCATGCAGCACCGTGCTGTGTCCCAATGCAACTATACATGGCATGGAGCCAGAGGCTCTGCAGCGATCAGACATAGGAAGAGAGGGATACAGAAAACGAAACAAACATTCAGCACAAGGAGACTCTGCAATTCACTCGGAGCCATTGACCGGACTCGAGTCGCTCCGCGTGGTCCATCACAGAGAGACAGACACGGTGCCGATGGCTGGGATCTGATCTCTCGTGTCCAGCCCCTGCTGCAAAGCCTAACGAGATCTTTCTTCTTTACAACAAAGATAAACAAGGAAATGCGAACTCATCACAGTAAATAAACAACGGACCAGCAAGACTCGAGCCCATTGACCGGACTCGAGTCGCGCCGCGTGGCTGATCACACACGCTGGCCATTGCCCATTGCAGGGATCTGGCCAGATCTCCAACCCATGTTCCAAAATCAAACTGTCACTTCTTCTTAATGGCGATCCAACGCGTGGTTGACGCAGGGCTTGCTTTCCTTTCCTTTCCTTGATAGTTCCTTCAGTGCCCACACTTGCTTCTTGCTTTACTGCGACACATGCCAGATCTAGTCCTAAACTTCTAATAAACGTTGATACAGTACTCGTGATCATACAGAACATCACAAAGAAGCAAAGCAGAACGTGCCCTCCGCTCATCTTAGGTTAGTACCCTTGCCAGTCATAGGGGATGACAACTGACAAATGCTCCAAACCGGGACCTCGCTAAACTAGAACAAGGAACAATGGTGATCTAGCATGAAGTTGACGATGGATTGCAGCATCTGGTGGCTCCGCATTCAGAGCTCATAGGCTGCCAGTGTGCCAGTCACGTCGGATGCGGCCCACACGCCGAGCTCGCCGGGACAAGGCGCTGACCAGCGAACGCGCATCGCCCAGAAGGCACGCCCGGGCTCCTCCACGTCTCCGGCAGTGGCGGGGCGCTTGGCATCACGGGGAAGGCACCGATGCCATTTTGCCGTCTTCCTGGGCTCTCCGGATCCTGAAATATCCAGTTGACGAAATGTGATCATGAAGTGGATCAGATAGCAGGCGACCTCTCTAAAAGAAAAGGATAGCCGCTGACCTACTAGCCTCCTACTTCTCTTCGACGAAATGGAGGCACAGTTTCAAATATTTAATGACATCCAGAAGGAGACATATAATCAGAATGTGGCGTTTGGACATAGCCAGACTTAATTAGACAAATGAGAAGCCTACGGCAGCCAAATTACCTAACTCGGTACAACCTGAATTCAGTGTTCTATGCACCTGCTATTCCCACAACTACAAAAGAACACCAAGCAATAGCAACATAAATAAGGCTGAAACAACGGTATGCCAACCTACAGCAGCCAGTTTTGTACTTCTCTTTTTCGAGAACATGCACTAGCTTTCTACTTTTCGACGTGATAATTATATCTGTAGTATGATTTATCATTGTTCTTTCAATGGAAAATTGACTTTTTAGCCTGAAAATCATTGTACCTGGCTAACCCCGTTCTTGGTTTGCTGAGATGCTGCAGTATCTTTTTCGGAAACGGTTGTTTGGGTTTCAATCTTCACATGCTTCTGTGTTAGCTCATGCAACAAACAGCAGAGCTTCTCTGGGTCCATTCTGCCGACAACTATCACCTCTGCTGTCTCTACCACCAGATCAGCCCTCTCCACCCCTTCATAACATAGAAACATGAAGGAGGCCATAATTTAGTTCATTCAGAAATGCAGTCCAACAGAAGACATGAACAAATAGTCTATCAGAAAGAGATGCTCATTTGAGCAACTTGCACAAGTACCTTCTGAAAGGGCGATCTCTCTTACCCCATCATTGATCTTCTTGATGCAACCATTGCACTGGCAGTGCATGATGACCTTAAGAACACAAGTATTTGACGCATCGTCCTTGTGGTGTTCCTGTCACACATCGTAAGAACCTCTGAGTCTCATAGCATAATATGAAGAATTAGTTGTAGTATGGCTATGCACATAGGTTAAGATGCTACACACAACATACCTTTCCCATGATCACATATACCTTGTTTTAAGCTTTCTTGATACTTCAGTTCACCAGGAAGAGTGTGAGTATCTTACTTATACTGAAAGCAAAGAGGTTAAGCACAAAAGAAAAGGTTAGCTATTGTTGTGGTTGGCCACCACCTTCTTCACATTCTTGTGGATGAAAAGGAATGCTTAATCTGACTTCAGATAACCAGTATAAATAAAAACATATAAATATTGAAACAGAGCAACATAACAACAATGTAGATTTCAAATTGTAGAATTAATTATGAGAATATGAATTTATATTTTGCAGCACATATTCTTCTAAAAAAAGGTGACGAAAACCCAGTTATTTGCCATTGCAACAATCAATTGTGAGCTTCCTTTTGTGCTCTTACTTTACTTTGCGGTTTAACAACACAATGATGTGAAATGTTCAGTTTCAATTCTGACAGAGGTAGGTCAGCTGTCAATCTGCATTCAATTGTGAGTTGTTGGTTTTTGGTCAACTCACTTAGGTTTAGATCTTAATCAACATGCACAAAAAAGGTTTTGGTTTTCAAAATTCTGAACAAAAAGTCTGTATGTCTACCACAATAAAAATGAAAAGAAAAGTAATAGAAAGTTACCCACATCATCACCAGTGGTCCATGCAACAGCATGACCCTTGTTTCATTTTATGGAGCCTGATCCCATCATTCACACAAATATCTGTGTTGTAAATCTTTGACAGATACTTGAAAGAAGAATGACAAGAAACATCCATCCGACGCTTACTGACAATTTTTATTGGGGTTTGAGGGTCTTGGACTAAATTTACCAACCCAAATGCTAGAGCAACCATCTCACTATGGTAAGCAGTCTCTCCCTTACTACTCAAATTGTGTCCTAAAATGCGTAACTTCCTCGACATTTCTTCAAGGATCAAACTAATTTCCTTGGCCTGAGGGTGGGAAGTATCAGTGGTAGTCCCAAATTGATGAAGCTTTCCATTCCACTCTATATAGCTACATTTTGGTTGCCTGTGCTCAGGTTTGTGGTTTATAGTCTTTCTCACCCTTGCAGCCCTCTCTTTTCTCTTTCCATCTGAAAATAAGTCAGACAAGAGGAGGTTTTCTGGCTTGCGGCTATGATCATCAAACTGAAGAAGTTTCCCTTCTGCAAGTTTTCCAATCTTAATATTTCCATGGATCCTACATGCTCTGAGAAGAGCTGACCACACAACCTTATTTGCTTCGAAAGGCATGTTCTGGATGAAACTGTAAGCATCGTCAAGCCGTCCATCTCTTGCAAGAATTTCAGACATGCAAGCATAATGCTTAATGTCCTGTTCGACTCCATACTTGTCTACCATTGAATCAAATATTTCAATCCCTCGTGACACCAAGCCACTGCGGCTGCACGCACACAGGACTGCCGTAAACGTGATTTTATCAGGACGGAGCCCAAGTGACCCCATTTCATCGAAAAGAGCAACAGCTTTCTCACCAAAGCTGCCATGAGCAAGTCCGTTTATCATAGCATTGAACAACTCCACGGTCTTAAACTCGTCACCGACACCACAAAACACATCCATAGCAGTCTGTATGCACCCATGCTTTGCATACATGTCCACAAAGCATGTAGCAAGCCTTGCATCTCTGCTAATCAGCCCATTATGCCTCACACGGTGATGAAGCCTCTTTGCCACATCGATCGTACCGCACTGAACACAAGCTGAAACCAGTGTACCTACCGTGACTTGATCCGCCTCAAACCCTGCCTCCTCCATCTCCTCAAATAACAGCAATGCCTCCTTGTACCTGCCCGCCTGCACATATCCGCCAATAAGAGCCGTCCACGCGACCAAATCCTTCTTGGGCATCTCATCAAATAAGTTCCTAGCCATTTCAACCTCCCCAGACCTTGCGTACCCTGACACCATCATGCTCCATAGCCTCACATCCCTGGCCTTCTCCCCTGCCAAATCAAACACCTTCCTGGCAAGTGCCAGCCCCCTGCACCGCGAATACATGTCCACCAACCCGGTCACCACCTCCTGCGAATGAAACACCTTGGTGGCAAGCGCTCTCCTGGCAACTCCGTGCACCGCTTTAGCCACCCTCAAGTCCATCAGTCCAGCACACGCGCTCGACAACGCTGTGACAGTCCACCTATCCAGCCGGAATCCTCTGTCCAGCATCATACCGAATGCCGCGAAAGCATCGTCGATGCAGAAGGACTTGACATACGAGTCGATCAGAGTGTTGAAGGATACGGTGTCCCTGACAGGCATTTCGTCGAACAGCCTGCGCGCGAGAGCGGGTAGACCGAATGATCCGTAGAAGTGGAGCAGTGAGTTGGCGGCGAAGAGGTCGGAGGCGTGGCCTGACTTGACGAGGAAGGCGTGGGTGGAGAGCCCGGGCGCGGGGGACGCGTGGCGGGAGCAGGCGGCGAGGGCGGCGGAGAGGGAGTGGGAGTTGGGAACGGTTTCTGTGTCGACGGGAGGTTCTCGGTCGCGGTCGCGGAGGATCCGGAGGAAGAGGCGGAGCGAGGCGAGATGGTGGCCGGAGCGGAGGTGCGGGCGGAGGAGGCGGGAGGCGGCGTGGGCGGGGAGCGGGAGGCCAAGGAGGAGGAGCTGCGCGTGCGCCGGGAGGGAGGGGCGGCGGCGGAGCGATGCGAGGAGGGAGAGGTGGAGGAAGCCCCCCGGTGCGGCGGCGGCGATCGCGCCGCCGGCGCGGCGGAGCCTGGGCAGGCGGCGCATGGCGGGAGGCCTCGCCGGCGCCGGAGAGGTGGAGGGAGACACGGCGGTGCTCATCTGGTGTTTGAATCGGACGCGTGGAGTGGGCTTGAGGAGTTGGAGTAATCGCGCAAAGCCCAACTAAACAAAAACGTATGGGCCTCCGCGACACAATGCCGAACCAGCTTGACTCCACCGTCCTCCTATCCTCGCCGAAACCCTCGCCGCCGCAGCCCGACGCCGCCGGAGTCCGGCGGCCATGGACTACGACAGGCAAGCACGCGACGCCCTCTCATCGTTTTATTCTGCACCTAGTTATCTCTAGTTCTAGCAGAGATTGGGTGTGGTCAGACCACCTCGCTTCGCTCATACGGTGGCATCTGATGGCAGGCTCAACTCCCCGAGCACGTCGGCGATCACGCTAGAACTGATGGGACATCGCCTGCATATTTCTCAGGTCACGCTCCGGAGCTTCTGTGCTGCCACGCTGCAGTCTGAATGTTTCGTTTGTTTCTTAGTATTTGCTTATTATCTGCAGGACCCTAACTCTAAGCACCTTGGGACTACTGTATGGGACTCATCAATGGTGTTTGCCAAATTCATGGTAATTATTTGGGATTCTGAGATGCTCCCCTTTACAGTTCTGTAGCTTGCAAGCTTGATTTGCTAGCGTTAGTGTCGATGTCCGACTTTGGTTTCAGTTTAATCTTATCACCATCAGCACACTTGATGTTTGCAGGAAAAGAATAGCAGGAAAGGCAGGTTTTGTCCATCTAAACTGAAAGGGAAACGGGCGATTGAGTTAGGAGCTGGTTGTGGTCTTGCCGGGCTGGGTAAGCTGAATCTCGTTGTACTTTCTGAGGTATCTATATCTTTGGAGGTACTCTTTGAAGGAAAATAATCTACGCTTTTCATTTAGGAATGGCGTTGCTGGGCTGTGACGTTGTTACGACCGACCAAGTTGAGGTGCTCCCGCTGCTCATGAGGAATGTTGAACGCAACAAATCGTGGATCGCACAGTCAAATCCTGACTCAGGTTTTTGTTTTCAAAGAGAACCAGCAGGAGTACTCTTAATAGAAGCGACTTTATGTTATAATAATGCTTAGTGGTTATCCACATTTTGTTATAGCATGTGTTCTTTCAGTGGATTTTTGTTCTTACCACACATGGATATTACTGGGTGCTTACAGAGTGTATGGCATGTAGGTTCCTTCGGCATGGTTACGGTTGCAGAACTGGATTGGGGGAACAAAGAACATATCAGAGCCGTGGAACCTCCGTTCGATTACATCATTGGAACTGACGTTGTAAGCTTTCTGATTTAGCCTTGTGTTCTGTGCAAGATAGCATATTCAACTTCCGATTTATGCAAGTTTATATGCTGAATTAAAATCAAGGAATTGTCTAATGTAGTGCGGTAACTACTGGCTGATATTATACACATCATCCATGACCCGTGAATAATTGAGTTACCAGTTCCTTTACACGAGGACCCTAGCAAACGTCTACCTAATTTTTTTTTTTCTTCTTGGTCACATTACCGATTCTTTGGAACTTGGAACACTTATCTTTGTACTATCATAAACTGTGGGCATACCCTATGAATTGAAATATTAATTCAGGGAACATGTTGAAATTTAAAGGCAGATGACAAACATTCAATAGAACAAGTTATATTAATTCAGGGAACATGTTGAAATTTAAAGGCGGAAGATAAACATTCAATAGAACAAGTTATAATCGACCGTAACAATATAGTGGTTCATCGATAACAGAGAGACTTACCACTTGTTCATTTGCTTGTTCTCAAGGTTTATTCAGAACATCTATTGCAACCTCTACTGGAGACAATTATTGCACTATCTGGTCCCAAGACAAAAGTACTGGTGGGTGGTTTCCCCTCATCGATTGTTTTATAACCAGCTAGGATTTTTAGTTACTCGTGCGCAAAAGATCTGCAGAAGGGCGCAACTGAATGTTTAGTTGCTTTATAACCAGTTAGGACATGAGATTCGTTCTACCACCGTCCATGAACAGATGATGGAGATGTGGAAAAGAAACTTTGATGTGAAAACTATATCTAAATCGAAGGTACTTATTTTGGGTTCAGCTCATTACATTGCTTTATTCTTTTCTACTTGTTTGCATCCGTGTTTAAGATGCTTTTCACCCTCACGCCTTATGAATTCTTTCACAGATGGATGCTAAATATCAGCATCCTAGTATAAATCTTTATATGATGGACCTTAAAGCTCCACATGTCCTCGATGCTGGACCCAATGATAACGGTATCACCGAGGAGGAGGATGACGATGCCTCCAACCCAGGTGGAGAATATGAAGATCCGGGAGTGAAGACTGAATCTTGTGCAGCATCTAAAGAAGCGGAAAACGGAAACATGGACGACTGGGAAATCAGAAGGTCCGGGGCTATGGCTGCAAGACTTCTCAAGGATGTGAAGCTAACATGAGTTGGTTACAATGAATGACTTTACCATTGATGTTGTACTTTTTTGTGTGTGCCATGATGAATGCTCTCTGGTGAAGATGAACATCATTTATTTTTCCGTTTTATTTCCCTTGTCATAAAAAGGTGTACCCTGATTTCTACTAGTTCAAACCCCATCGATCAATTTGCTGTAAAATGTGTCGAATGCTGGCTACAACTCGCCAGAGTGAAATCCATCTCAGCAAAATCTCAAGTGCTATGATTAGATCCTGCAACTGCTATATTTCTTCAGCTTTGAACCTTGCTTGAAAGCATTGTTGCAGCCCTCCTTTATTCAAGTGGGCTACTGAAATGTTCAACGGAAAATAAGCCAAACTGGTTAGTTACTATCTTGTTACAGCTCGTGCATACATGTCTTCTCTCAATCAATAAACCTTCAGATTATCCAATGCACTCACAGGCTGGAAATACATGAGATCCGTTCTACCACCGTCCATGAACAGATGATGGAGATGTGGAAAAGCAACTTTAATGTGAAAACTATATCTAAATCAAAGGTACTTATTTTGGGTTCAGCTCATTACATTGTTTTATTCTTTTCTACTTGTTTGAATCCGTATTTAAGATGCTTTTCACCCTCACGCCTTACGAATTCTTTCACAGATGGATGCTAAATATCAGCATCCTAGTATAAATCTTTACATGATGAACCTCAAAGCTCCACATGTCCTCGATGCTGGACCCAACGATAAACCGAGGAGGAGGAGGAGGAGGATGACGATGCTGTGAATTGTTTTAGGGTGGAACCATACCCTCTTCCTGGGTCGGATTGCATGTTATATAGGTGTAGAAAAGCCCTACACGTGGCAGTACAGGAGGGTACAAATACTAGGTAGAGTACTACTCTATACCAGTATTTGTACAAAGAACTACAAGGTTTAACACCCTCCTTTAATCTAAACCTCGAGTGAGGTTGAGATTACGTTTAAACTTAGGTAGATCCTTATTACCTAGAGTCTTGGTAAAACCATCTGCCACCTGATCCTTTGTAGAAATAAATCTGATACCAAGAAGTTTTGCAACCACTCTTTCTCGAACAAAGTGAAAATCAATTTCTACATGTTTTGTCCTGGCATGGAAAATTGGATTTACTGAAAGATATGTTGCTCCAAGATTATCACACCAAATGCATGGTCGCTACTTGAGTGGCACTCCCAATTCTTGAACCAATTTCTCTACCCAAATCAACTCAGTGGTGGCATTTGCAAGTGCTTTGTATTCTGCCTCAGTGCTAGACCGTGATACAGTGGCTTGTTTCCTTGCACTCCAAGAGATTAAGTTTGGGCCAAAGAAAACCGCAAAACCGTCAGTGGAACGTCTATCATCAATATCACCTGCCCAGTTAGCATCTGAAAAAGCACTGAGAAGAGTAGATGCAGATCTCTGAAAGTTTAACCCAGTCTGTATTGTTCCTTGTACATATCGAAGAATGCGCTTGACAGCTGTCCAGTGTGCAGTAGTTGGAGCATGGAGATACTAACAAACCTTATTAACGGAAAAAGATAAATCAGGTCTTGTCAATGTTAAATATTGCAGAGCACCAACCACACTTCGATAGTTTGTGCTATCCTCAGAGCCAAGAGGTATTCCGTCTTGCAAAGACCACTTTTCACTCACAGATAGAGGTGTCGAACATGTAGTGCACTGGAACATTCCAACCTTTTTAAGCAAATCCTTGGCATATTTTTCTTGTGTAAGAACAATTCTATTTGAACACTTCTTCACTTCAATACCCAAGAAGAAATGCAACACACCGAGATCCTTTAGTGCAAAATGAGCACTCAGGTTGCGAAGTAAAACTGAGGTGGCTTCATCTGATGAACTTGCAACAATTATATCATCAACATATATCAACGTAAACATAGTGATACCTCTTTTGTTGTATAGAGAGAGATGTATCAGCCTTTGATGGAACAAAACCCAGATCTTGCAGCTTGGAACTTAATTTTGCATACCATGCTCGAGGTGCCTGCTTCAGGCCATACAGAGACTTGTCCAGTTTGCAAATGTAGTGCGGAAAGCGAGGGTCAATAAAACCAGGGGGTTGTTTCATATACACTTCCTCCTCCAGAACAACCATGAAGAAACGCGTTCTTGACGTCTAGCTGTCTAAGACTCCACCCTTGAGACACAGAGATAGAAAGAACAAGTCTAACAGTTGCAGCTTTAACAACATGAATGAAAGTGTCCTCATAGTCAATGCCATACCTCTGTTTAAATCCTTTTGCAACCAATCTTGCCTTGTATCATTCTACTGTACCATCAACATGTTTCTTTACGCGGTAAACCCACTTACAGTCAATAAGGTTCTTGTTGGAGCTAGGGGGAACAAGATGCCATGTTTTGTTGTCCATCAAGGCAGCATACTCTTCATCCATGGCATGCTTCCAATTTGTATCTTCAAGTGCCTCGGTCAAATTGTTTGGTTCCCCTGCAGCAGACAAAAGTCTCTACCGAATAGTCTCGTCAGTGTATGTTTTTGGTTTCTTGATACCTTGTTGAAGCCGAGTGTGATATTGATGTGTTTCAGGTGCAGCTGCAGCTGCAGAGGGAGCAGCCACAGAAGATCCACTGGCGTTGTTGGAGCTGTCAGCAGGGGAGACAACAGCAGCTTCGGGATCCGATGAAGATCCGGTGGCAGCCGATCCGGGCTCGCCACATGACGAGAGAGAGGGCGAGCGGGGTGTTCTCCCGTCCAGACCATCGGAGGACGCGCCGTTGCTGGCGCGAGGTGGTACGTGGGCCCCGGCTTTGTCGGCCACTGATACGTGTGAAGCACACGTCCGTTGGGAACCCCAAGAGGAAGGTGTGATGCGTACAGCAGCAAGTTTTCCCTCAGTAAGAAACCAAGGTTATCGAACCAGTAGGAGTCAAGAAGCACGTGAAGGTTGATGGTGGCGGAGTGTAGTGCGGCGCAACACCGGGGATTCCGGCGCCACCGTGGAACCTGCACAACACAATCAAAGTACTTTGCCCCAACGTAACAGTGAGGTTGTCAATCTCACCGGCTTGCTGTAAACAAATGATTAGATGTATAGTGTGGAAGATGATGTTTGCGAAGAACAGTAAGAACAATGTTTGCAGTAGATTGTATTCGATGTAAAAGAATGGACCGGGGTCCATAGTTCACTACTGGTGTCTCTCCAATAAGAAATAGCATGTTGGGTGAACAAATTACAGTTGGGCAATTGACAAATAAAGAGGGCATAACAATGCACATACATATCATGATGAGTAGTGTGAAATTCAATTGGGCATTACGACAAAGTACATAGACCGCTATCCAGCATGCATCTATGCCTAAAAAGTCCACCTTCAGGTTAGCATCCGCACCCCTTCCGGTATTAAGTTGCAAACAACAGACAATTGCATTAAGTATGGTGCGTAATGTAATCAACATAAATATCCTTAGACAAAGAATTGATGTTTTATCCCTAGTGGCAACAACACATCCACAACCTTAGAACTTTCATCACTGTCCCAGATTAAATGGAGGCATGAACCCACTATCGAGCATAAATACTCCCCTCTTGGAGTCACAAGTATCAACTTGGCCAGAGCCTCTACTAGCAACGGAGAGCATGCAAGATCATAAACAACACATATAGATTGATAATCAACATAACATAGTATTCCATATTCATCGGATCCTAACAAACGCAACATGTAGCATTACAAATAGATGATCTTGATCATGTTAGGCAGCTCACAAGATCGAACAATGATAGCACATGAGGAGAAGACAACCATCTAGCTACTGCTATGAACCCATAGTCCGGGGGTGAACTACTCACTCATCAAGCCGGAGGCGACCATGGTGATGAAGAGTCCTCCGGAGATGATTCCCCTCTCGGCAGGGTGCCGGAGCGATCTCCTGAATCCCCGAGATGGGATTGGCGGCGGCGGCGTCTCGGAAGGTTTTCGTATCGTGGCTCTCGATGCGGGGTTTTCTCGACGAAGGCTTTTTATAGGCGGAAGGGCGAGTCGGGGGCACGGGGCCCCATATGCTAGGGCGGCGCGGGCCCCCCTAGGCCGCGCGGCCCTAGTGTGGCGGCGCCTCGTCGCCCCACTTCGTATCCCCCTCGGTCTTCTGGAAGCTTCGTGGAGAAATAAGACCCTGGGCATTGATTTTGTCCAATTCCGAGAATATTTTCTTTGTAGGATTTCTGAAACCAAAAACAGCAGAAAACAGCAACTGGCTCTTCGGCATCTTGTCAATAGGTTAGTGGGAAAATGCATAAATATGACATAAAGTGTGTATAAAACATGTGAGTATCATCATAAAAGTAGCATGGAACATAAGAAATTATAGATACATTTGAGACGTATCAAGCATCCCCAAGCTTAGTTCCTACTCGTCCTTGAGTAGGTAAACGATAACAAAGATAATTTCTGAAGTGACAAGCTATCATAATCTTGATCAATACTATTGTAAAGCACATGAAATGAATGCAGCGATTCGAAGCAATGGTAAAGATGAGTAAACAATTGAACCATACAGCAAAGACTTTTCATGAATAGTACTTTCGAGACAAGCATCAATAAGACTTGCATAAGAGTTAACTCATAAAGCAATAGATTCATAGTAGAAAGCTTTGAAGCAACACAAAGGAAGATATAAGTTTCAGCGGTTGCTTTCAACTTCAACATGTATATCTCATGGATAATTGTCAACACAAAGTAATATGATGAATGCAAATAAGCAAGTATGTAAGAATCAATGCACAGTTGACACAAGTGTTTGCTTCTAAGATAGAAAGGAGTAGGTAAACTGACTCAATATAAAAGTAGAAGAATGACCCTTCGCAGAGGGAAGCATGGATTACTATTTTTGTGCTAGAGCTTTTATTTTGAAAACATAGAAATAATTTTGTCAACGGTAGTAATAAAGCATATGTGTTATGTATAAGACATCTTATAAGTTGCAAGCCTCATGCATAGATTACCAATAGTGCTCGCACCTTGTCCTAATTAGCTTGGATTTACATGGATTATCATTGCATAGCATATGTTTCAACCAAGTGTCACAAAGGGGTACCTCTATGCCGCCTGTACAAAGTTCTAAGGAGAAAGTTCGCATTGGATTTCTCGCTTTTGATTATTCTCAACTTAGACATCCATACCGGGACAACATAGACAACATATAATGGACTCCTCTTTAATGCATAAGCATTCAACAACAAATAATATTCTCATAAGAGATTGAGGATTAGTTTCCAAACTGAAACTTCCACCATGATTCATGGCTTTAGTTAGCGGCCCAATGTTCTTCTCTAACAATATGCATACTCAAACCATTGATCATGATAAATCACCCTTACTTCAGACAAGAGAACATGCATAGCAACTCACATGATATTCAACAAAGGTGTAATAGTTGATGGCGTCCCCAGAAACATGGTTACCGCTCAACAAGCAACTTATTAAGAAATAAGATACATAAGTATATATTCAATACCACAATAGTTTTTAAGCTATTTTCCCATGAGCTATATATTGCAAAGACAAAGAATAGAATTTTAAAGGTAGAACTCAAGTAATTTACTTTGGAATGGCGAAGAAATACCATGTAGTAGGTAGGTATGGTGGACACAAATGGCATAGTTTTTGGCTCAAGGATTTTGGATGGACGAGAAGTATTCCCTCTCAATACAAGGCTTAGGCTAGCAAGGTTGTTTGAAGCAAACACAAGTATGAACCGATACAGCAAAACTTACATAAGAACATATTGCAAGCATTATAAGACTCTACATTGTCTTCCTTGTTGTTCAAACACCTCACCGAGAAAATATCTAGACTCTAGAGAGACCAATCATGCAAACCAAATTTTAACAAGCTCTATGTAGTTCTTCATTAATAGGTGCAAAGTACATGATGCAAGAGCTTAAACATGATCTATATGAGCACAATAATTGCCAAGTATCAAATTATTCAAGACATTATACCATTTACCACATGTAGCATTTTCCGTTTCCAACCATAATAACAATTAACGAAGCAGTTTTAACCTTCGCCATGAACATTAAGAATAAAGCTAAGAACATATGTGTTCATATGCAACAGCGGAGCGTGTCTCTCTCCCACATAATGAATGCTAGGATCCAATTTTATTCAAACAAAAACAAAAATAAAAGCAAACAGACGCTCCAAGCAAAGCACATAAGATGTGACGGAATAAAAATATAGTTTCACTAGAGGTGACCGATAAGTTGTCGATGAAGAAGGGGATGCCTTGGGCATCCCCAAGCTTAGATGCTTGAGTCTTCTTGAAATATGCAGGGATGAACCACGGGGCATCCCCAAGCTTAGAGCTTTCACTCTTCTTGATCCTATTGTATCATCCTCCTCTCTTGAGCCTTGAAAACTTCCTCACCAAACTCAAAACAAACTCATTAGAGGGTTAGTGCATAATCAAAAATTCACATGTTCAGAGGTGACATAATCATTCTTAACACTTCTGTACATTGCACAAAGCTACTGAAAGTTAATGGAATAAAGAAATCCATCAAACATAGCAAAACAGGCAATGCGAAGTAAAAGGCAGAATCTGTCAAAACAGAACAGTCCGTAAAGACGAATTTTTCTGGGGCACTTAACTTGCTCAGATGAAAATCCTCAAAATGAATGAAAGTTACGTACATATATGAGGATCACTCACGTAAATTGGCAGATTTTTCTGAGTTACCTACAGAGAATACTACTCAAATTCGTGACAGCAAAAAATCTGTTTCTGCGCAGTAATCCAAATCTAGTATGAACCTTACTATCAAAGACTTTACTTGGCACAACAATGCAATAAAATAAAGATAAGGAGAGGTTGCTACAGTAGTAACAACTTCCAAGACTCAAATATAAAATAAAAGTGCAGAAGTAAAATAATGGGTTGTCTCCCATAAGCACTTTTCTTTAACGCCTTTCAGCTAGGCGCAGAAAGTGTGAATCAAGTAACATCAAGAGATGAAGCATCAACATCATAATTTGTTCTAATGATAGAATCAAAAGGTAACTTCATTCTCTTTCTAGGGAAGTGTTCCATACCTTTCTTGAGAGGAAATTGATATTTAATATTGCCTTCCTTCATATCAATAATAGCACCAACAGTTCGAAGAAAAGGTCTTCCCAATATAATGGGACAAGATGCATTGCATTCAATATCCAAGACAACAAAATCAACGGGGACAAGGTTATTGTTAACCGTAATGCGAACATTATCAATCCTCCCCAAAGGTTTCTTTGCAGCATTATCAGCAAGATTAACATCCAAATAACAGTTTTCAATGGTGGCAAGTCAAGCATATTATAGATTTTCTTAGGCATAACGGAAATACTTGCACCCAGATCACATAAAGCATTACAATCAAAATCATTGACCTTCATCTTAATGATGGGCTCCCAACATCTTCTAACTTCCTAGGAATAGAAGTTTCAAGTTTTAGTTTCTCTTCTCTAGCTTTTATGAGAGCATTTGTAATATGTTTTGTAAAGGCCAAATTTATAGCACTAGCGTTGGGACTTTTAGCAAGTTTTTGTAAGAACTTTATAACTTCAGAGATGTGACAATCATCAAAATCTAAACCATTATGATCTACAGCAATGGGATCATTGTCCACAATATTTTGAAAAATTTCAGCAGTTTTATCACAAGCAGTCTCAGCAGTTTTAGCAGTTTCAGGCAGTTTTGCACGCTTTGCATTAGGAGTAGAAACATTGCCAACACCAATTATTTTATCATTGATAGTAGGAGGTGTAGCAACATGTGAAGCATTATCATTACTAGTGGTGGTAATAGTCCAGACTTTAGCTACATTATTCTCTTTAGCATTTTCTTCTTTTTCCCACCTAGCATGCAATTCAGCCATCAATCTAATATTTTCATCAATTCGAACTTGGATGGCGTTTGCTGTAGTAACAATTTTATTATCATTTTCCTCAGGTTTAGCAGCCATTTTATTAATTAAAGAATATTGTGATGCAGACATGTATGAGATTCGGTTTTCAGCATTTGAAAGCTTAGTTTGCAAACCAGAAATCTCCATATTCAAATTCTCAAGTTGATTTCCTATATTTTTCAACAAGGCAGATTGTTCATTCATAGTTTTAGTAAACAATTGATTTTGCTCATATTGTGATTGCATAAAGCTCTTAGTAGATCTTTCAATTTCTAACATCTTTTCCTCATTAGGTGAAACATATCTACCATAATAATTACCATAATCATAACCACTAGCAGGATATGGCCTATAGTTGTTGTTACCAAAATTATTCCTATTAGCATACTCAAGGAGGAGGTTTCTTCAACAGAATTTACCTTCTTACCTTGTGGAGCCCTTTCCGTGTGCCATTCAGAGTAATTAATCATCATATCATCAAGAAGCTTTGTTGCGGCGCCTAGAGTGATGGACATAAAAGTACCTCCAGCAGTGAATCCAATAGGTTCCGTGAAGAAAAATTCAATCCTGCATAAAAGGTTTGGATGATCATCCAAGTAGTCGGTCCATGGGTAGGGCAATTTTTGACCAAAGATTTCATTCTTTCCCATGCTTGGGCAACATGCTCATTATCCAATTGCTTAAAATTCATTATGCTACTTCTCAAAGATATAATTTTAGCGAGGATAATATTTACCAATGAAAGCATCCTTACATTTAGTCCATGAATCAATACTATTCTTAGGCAAAGATAGCAACCAATCTTTAGCTCTTCCTCTTAATGAGAAAGGAAACAATTTTAATTTTATAATGTCACCATCTACATCCTTATACTTTTGCATTTCACATAGTTCAACAAAATTATTAAGATGGGCAGCAGCATCATCAGACTAACACCAGAAAATTGCTCTCTCATGACAAGATTCATGCAGTTTAATTTCAAAAATTCTTTGTAGTAGTAGGTGGAGCAATAGGTGTGCATAAGAAATCATTATTATTTGTGCTAGTGAAATCACACAACTTAGTATTTTCAGGAGTACCCATTTTAGCAGTAGTAAATTAAACAAGCTAAATAAAGTAAATGCAAGTAACTTTTTTGTGTTTTTAATATGGAGCGCAAACAAGATAGTAAATAAATAAAACAAGTAACTATTTTTTGTATTTTGATATAATGAGCAAACAAAGCATAAATAAAATAAAGTAAAGCAAGACAAAAACAAAGTAAAGAGATTGGAAGTGGAGACTCCTTGCAGCATGTCTTGATCTCCCACAACGGTGCCGAAAATGATTTCTTTGGCGTGCGGTTGACGTGGGAGTTAGAAATCTCTATGGTGTAATTTTCCTTCACGTCCCCGGCAACGGCGCGGAAAATGAGCTTGATACGTGAAGCACACGTCGTTGGGAACCCCAAGAGGAAGGTGTGATGCGTACAACAGCAAGTTTTCCCTCAGTAAGAAACCAAGGTTATCGAACCAGTAGGAGTCAAGAAGCACGTGAAGGTTGATGGTGGCGGAGTGTAGTGCGGCGCCAACGTGGAACCTGCACAACACAATCAAAGTACTTTGCCCCAACGTAACAGTGAGGTTGCCAATCTCACCGGCTTGCTGTAAACAAAGGATTAGATGTATAGTGTGGAAGATGATGTTTGCGAAGAACAGTAAGAACAATGTTGCAGTAGTTATTCGATGTAAAAGAATAGGCTGGGGTCCACAGTTCACTAGTGGTGTCTCTCCAATAAGAAATAGCATGTTGGGTGAACAAATTACAGTTGGGCAATTGAAAAAAATAAAGAGGCATAACAATGCACATACATATCATGATGAGTAGTGTGAAATTCAATTGGGCATTACGACAAAGTACATAGACCGCTATCCAGTATGCATCTATGCCTAAAAAGTCCACCTTCAGGTTAGCATCCGCACCCCTTCCAGTAATAAGTTGCAAACAACAGACAATTGCATTAAGTATGGTGCGTAATGTAATCAACACAAATATTCTTAGACAAAGCATTGATGTCTTATCCCTAGTGGCAACAACACATCCACAACCTTAGAACTTTCTGTCACTGTCCCAGATTAAATGGAGGCATGAACCCACTATCGAGCATAAATACTCCCTCTTGGAGTCACAAGTATCAACTTGGCTAGAGCCTCTACTAGCAACGGAGAGCATGCAAGATCATAAACAACACATATAGATTGATAATCAACATAACATAGTATTCCATATTCATCGGATCCCAACAAACGCAACATGTAGCATTACAAAAAGATGATCTTGATCATGTTAGGCAGCTCACAAGATCGAACAATGATAGCACATGAGGAGAAGACAACCATCTAGCTACTGCTATGGACCCATAGTCCAGGGTGAACTACTCACTCATCAATCCGGAGCGATCATGGTGATGAAGAGTCCTCGGGAGATGATTCCCTCTCAGGCCAGTGCCGGAGGCGATCTGAATCCCCGAGATGGGATTGGCGGCGGCGTCTGGGGTTTTTCGTATCGTGGCTCTCGGTCTGGGTTTTCTCGACGAAGGCTTTTAGGCGGAAGGGCAGGTCGGGGGCGAGCGGGCCCCACACGCTAGGGCGGCGCGGGCCCCCTAGGGCGCGGCCCTAGTGTGGCGGCGCCTCGTCGCCCACTTCGTATCCTCGGTCTTGGAAGCTTCGTGGAAAAATAAGACCCTGGGCGTTGATTTCGTCCAATTCGAGAATATTTCCTTTGTGGATTTAAAAACAAAAAACGACAACTGGCTCTTCGGCATCTTGTCAATAGGTTAGTGCCGGAAAATGCATAAATATGACATAAAGTGTGTATAAAACATGTGAGTATATCATAAAAGTAGCATGGAACATAAGAAATTATAGATACGTTTGAGACGTGTCCCACCACGAAGAAGGACGCGACGTGGCACCCGTTGTGCGCGCGTGGCGGGTAGTGCGGTCAGGCGCTGAAGACGAGGCGATGCGCTGCCAAGGGAAGGTTCAGTGGCAGCAATCAACATGGGGATCGCGCCAGGAGAATTTTGTTGAGTGTCCATATCTGCACCATTTGAGCTCGAATTTTCACCAGTTTCAGCAGAATTCGATGAGGAATCTTCAGGAGTATCATCCGCAACCTGTACAGGGTCAGTAATAGGAACAATATGCATATGATCATTAACATGTATACTCTCATTGTGTGATGATGATGTGGGAGCTAGGAGATTTTCGGGTAGAAGCAAAATTTCCTTTCGAAGTTGAGCACCAGCATTCGGATGCAAGGACTAAAACAGGTAAATGTTTTCATCAAATACTACATCACGAGAAATATAGATGCGACCAGTGGAGACATCTAGGCACTTGACTCCCTTGTGAATGGGACTATACCCAAGAAAAACACAGCGTTTGGAACGGAAAGAGAGTTTGCGTTGATTATATGGTCGAAGGTTAGGCCAACAAGCACAACCAAAAGTGCGAAGAGCATCATAGTTTCGTTTGGTTTTGAGGAGTTTCTCCACCGGGGACTCTAGATTAAGAACTTTAGTGGGAATAAGATTGACGAGAAATGTGGCAGTAAGAAAAGCTTCATCCCAGAAATTGAGTGGCATATGAGCATTGGCAAGGAGTGCAAGGCCAACCTCGACAATATGTCTGTGCTTTCTTTCAGCAGAGCCATTTTGCTGATGAGCGTGTGGACAAGATACATGATGTGTGATACCAATTTTCTGAAACCATGGAGTTTTTCATATTCACCGCCCCAATCAGTTTGCATGGTGATAATTTTGCAACTAAATTTTCTCTCAACAAGTTGCTGAAAATTAAGAAAAACTTGAAAGACATCACTTTTATTTTTGATTAAATAGATCCATGTGAATTTGCTATAATCATCAGTAAAGCTTACATAATATGTATGTTTGCCAACAGAGGCTGGGGCGGGGCCCCATACATCAGAGAAAACTTGTTCCAAAGGAACAGTAGACACACTAGTAGAGGTGGGATATGGCAGCTGATGACTTTTTGCTTGTTGACAAGGATCACACACATATGGGTTTATTTCTGGGGAATATGATAAATTGTTCTTCCTAAGCACTTGTTGAATGATGAACGAAGAGGGATGTCCTAAGCGACGATGCCAGGTGGATGAAGATGGCTTGATGGTGATGAAGACATGCTTGTTGGGGTCGGCGGCAATGGGCACAAGTGGGTATAGGCTGCCATGACATGGACCACTAAACAGAATTGTCTTGGTGTCCTGATTCTTGATCAAAAATAAAAATGGGTGAATTTCAACAAAGGCATTGTTATCAAGAGCAATTTTATGTGCGGATAAAAGATTTTTGGTGGCACTAGGAACATGTAAGATATTTCGTAATTGGAGTGAACTATGAGGAGTATGCAATGTTGAATGACCAATATGCTGTATTGTCATACCTGTGCCACTAGCATTGTGGACTTGATCATGGCCCTTGTAGTTGTCCTGAGTGTGGATTTTGTTCAGCTACCCAGTGATGTGATCAGTGGCACCAGTATCCATGTACCAGTTTGTATCAACTCCATAGGCTCCTTTTTCATTGCGGCGGTCATCTTCATCATCACGATCAGAATAGCGCCACCAACACTCATTTGCTGGATGACCATGCTTAGTGCAGATTTGGCAGGTTGTGTCGACAAAGCGTGTAGGAGTTCTTCCTCGGCCACGGCCTCCCTTCGGTGCACCACGATCATCACGACCACGGCCACCTCCACCATCACGGCGTTGTCCATCATCACGCCTATACTGGCCACCTCCACGGTCATCACGTCTATACCCGCGATCATCACGGCGATCACGGTACTGTCCACGGTCATCACGACGGTCGTCGTGACGGTAATCATCACGTCGACCACGATAGCCACCTCCATCACGGTAGCCTCCCTCATCTCGATATTCGCCTCCATCACGACGGAACTCTTCAGGACGATGTCTCTGTGCTGTGTCTCGAGCAGCGACATTTGCAGAACTCTGAAAAACGGGAGCAACCTGAGACGCTTCGGCCAGTATCCCTTCACTGTCATCAAAGGCTTGGAGTTGCGAGCACATGTCAGTAAGAGTGGTATTTGGGACAGCATTCATAGATGCAACAAAAGGAGTGTACGGTCCCTGAAGCTCTCCTAGGATGTAACCTTTCAGCTCATCATCATCCACTATCTTGCACGCGGCTGCAAGCTCAGAGGCAAAACCGCACATCTTAGAGATGAACTGTGCCACTGTCATGTCGTTCTTCTTCATGTTGGCCACTGCTCCCCTTAGCATGTTCACACGAGAGAGGGATTGCGAGATAAACAGGCCTTCAATAGTAGACCAAACTTGATGTGCATGCTCGAGGCCGGTTACCTGAGAGAGAAGGTCTTGATCGAGCCCTTTAACAAGAAAAATCAACACGGCCTGATCACAGGCAAGCCAGATGCCATATGCGGAGTTGGGAATGGTGGTTTTCTTGTTGTTGCTATCTTCAATTTTGAGGGTTTTTGACGGAGCTTGATGACCCACAAGTATAGGGGATCGCAACAGTCTTCGAGGGAAGTAAAACCAATTTATTGATTCGACACAAGGGGAGCCAAAGAATATTTGTAAGCCTTAACAGCGGAGTTGGAAATTCAGCTGCACCTGGAAACAGACTTGCTCGCAATAGTTTATCAGTAGCAACAGTTTTATAGCAGTAGCAGTAAGCAGCAGTGTAATAAAGACATGTAACATCCCAAATTTCAATAAAAAGAAAGTTAGAGAATTCCAGAGAGCAAAATTTCAAACAAACAAAAACTTTTAAATTGCATATAGTGCCATGCATAGGACTTGTGCATTTGAGTGATATGCCATGATGATTGTTATTACCTGTATTTGATATGCTCTAAAACCCTAATGTGATTATATGAAGATCACCAACCAAATAAAACCAAAAAGAGAAAGAAATCAAATAAATGAAAAACCCTAAAACCCTAACATATGCCCTATGGCATTTTTATAAATTTTGACCCTAGACCTATTTGGTCTTCACCATTAGTTGAATAATGTTATTAAACACTTATTACAACTTTTGGAATCAAAGAATCACAATTCAAATAATTGCCAAATGCAAAACTAGCTCACATAGAATAATGGTCAAAACTGAAATTTATAGCCTGATCACTACTTTGAGCCATTGCCATTCATTTTTCTCACACCAAATCTTGCTAACTCTTTGCATCATTTCAAAGTCAACATCAAGGTGTACAACTTTTGTAAAGATCACCATGCCAAAATCATTCTTGATCATTAGCTATGCTCATCCAAAGTTTCAACTTTTTAACATATGCAACAATCTCCACTTAGCCAAATTTTGCAAATTCTTGAATTCTACAATTCCACCACCACCTCTAATCCTCTCTGGTCATTTACAACTTATCTAAACACACACATTTCAAATAGATTCACCTTGTGAATTAAATCAAATTTGGACAAATTCATAAATCTCCAAATATGGCACTATTACACACTATTGCAAATAGTGATTCTACTCCCTCTAATCTACCCCAACCTACACCATTGTGTCCCCTGGTTCCCTCTAACCATAAATGGCACATAGTAACCCTAATGAGGAGTGGCTAGCTCACATGGGCATGGCATGCCGGCCATGGCGCCACCATGCCAAGCCACCCCTCCTCTCCTTCATCGCCACCCCTGCCCACCTTGTCCAACGTCGCCACCTCACTCTACTAGACCACCTAGCACCGGCCATGGTCGAGGAGAAGCTCGACAGCCGCCGGAGATCGCGCGCCCAGCACACGCCCTGGACGCCGCTCGCGTCGCGCCAGCACGTTTATGGACACGCTCAGTACACGCGCCGCGCCACCACCCTGCTCTCGCCCTGGACCCTCTCTCGACGAGTTGAGCATCTACGTGACACCTGGACGCCGCCAGACACGGCCAAGACCAGACCCTGGACCGCCGCCGCCGTGAACGGGGAAGAAGATCCCGCCATGGCCGCGACCTGGGCTGCGCGCCCAACCGGAGCCCTCCCCGACCAAGGTCGCCGCCATTAGACTCGCCTGGACCCGTAGAGCACCGCTGCACCCTCGCCTAGCTCGACCACCCGCCGGAATCGCCGTGCCATGGTCGACCACCACCCTGACCCGTGATACGTCTCCGACGTATCGATAATTTCTTATGTTCCATGCCACATTATTGATGTTATCTACATGTTTTATGCACACTTTATGTCATATTCGTGCATTTTACGGAACTAACCTATTAACAAGATGCCGAAGTGCGAGTTGCTGTTTTCTGCTGTTTTGGTTTCAGAAATCCTAGTAAAATATTCTCGGAATTGGACGAAATCAACGCCCCTATTTTCCACGACTTCCAGAAGTCCGAAGACGAAGCGAGTGGGGCCACGGGGTGCCCAAACCCTAGGGCGGCGCCCACCCCCGGCCGCGCCGGCCTATGGTCAGGGGCCCTGTGCCCCCTCGACTTGCCCTTCCGCCTACTTAAAGCCTCCGTGTGAAACCCCTGCAGAGCCACGATAGGAAAACCTTCCAGAAGACGCCGCCAACGCCGATCCCATCTCGGGGATCCAGGAGATCGCCTCCGGCACCCTGCCGGAGAATCATCTCCCGGAGGACTCTACACCGCCATGGTCGCCTCCGGTGTGATGTAGTAGTCTACCCCTGGACTATGGGTCCATAGCGGTAGCTAGATGGTTGTCTTCTCCCCATTGTGCTATCATTGTCGGATCTTGTGAGCTGCCTAACATGATCAAGATCATCTATCTGTAATTCTATATGTTGCGTTTGTTGGGATCCGATGAATAGAGAATACTTGTTATGTTGATTATCAAAGTTATATCTACGTGTTGTTTATGATCTTGCATGCTTTCCGTTACTAGTAGATGCTCTGGCCAAGTAGATGCTTGTAACTCCAGAGGGAGTACTTATGCTCGATAGTGGGTTCATGCTGCATTGACACAGGACAGTGAGAAAGTTCTAAGGTTGTGTTGTGTGTTGCCACTAGGGATAAAACATTGATGCTATGTCTAAGGATGTAGTTGTTGATTACATTACGCACCATACTTAATGCAATTGTATGTTGCTTTGCAACTTAATACTGGAGGGGTTCGGATGATAACCTGAAGGTGGACTTTTTAGGCATAGATGCAGTTGGATGGCGGTCTATGTACTTTGTCGTAATGCCCAATTAAATCTCACTATACTCATCATGATATGTATGTGCATGGTCATGCCCTCTTTATTTGTCAATTGCCCACTTATTTGTTCACCCAACATGCTGTTCGTCTTATGGGAGAGACACCTCTAGTGAACTGTGGACCCCGGTCCAATTCTCTTTACTGAAATACAATCTACGCAATACTTGTTCTACTGTTTTCGCAAACAATCATCTTCCACACAATACGGTTAACTCTTTGTTACAGCAAGCCGGTGAGATTGACAACCTCAATATTTCATTGGGGCAAAGTACTTTGGTTGTGTTGTGCAGTTCCACGTTGGCGCCGGAATCCCTGGTGTTGCGCCGCACTACATCTCGCCGCCATCAACCTTCAACGTGCTTCTTGACTCCTACTGGTCCGATTAAACCTTGGTTTCTTACTGAGGGAAACTTGCCGCTGTGCGCATCACACCTTCCTCTTGGGGTTCCCAACGGACGTGCCAACCACACGCATCAAGCAAATTTCTGGCGCCGTTGCCGGGAGATCAAGACACGCTGCAAGGGGTCTCCACTTCTCAATCTCTTTACTTTGTTTTTGTCTTGCTTATTTTATTTACTACTTTGTTTGCTGCACTAAATCAAAATACAAAAAAATTAGTTGCTAGTTTTACTTTATTTGCTATCTTGTTTGCTATATCAAAAACACAAAAAATTAGTTACTTGCATTTACTTTATCTAGTTTGTTTTATTTACTGTTGCTAAAATGGCCAACCCTGAAAATACTAAGTTGTGTGACTTCACAACCACAAATAATAATGATTTCTTATGCACACCTATTGCTCCACTGCTACAGAGAATTCTTTGAAATTAAACCTGCTTTACTGAATCTTGTTATGCGAGAGCAATTTTCTGGTGTTAGTTCTGATGATGCTGCTGCCCATCTTAATAATTTTGTTGAACTATGTGAAATGCAAAAATATAAAGATGTAGATGGTGATATTATTAAACTAAAATTGTTCCCTTTCTCATTAAGAGGAAGAGCTAAAGATTGGTTGCTATCTCTGCCTAAGAATAGTATTGATTCATGGACTAAATGCAAGGATGCTTTTATTGGTAGATATTATCCCCCTGCTAAAATTATATCTTTGAGGAGTAGCATAATGAATTTTAAACAATTAGATACTGAACATGTTGCTCAAGCTTGGGAAAGAATGAAATCTTTGGTTAAAAATTGCCCAACCCATGGATGACTACTTGGATGATCATCCAAACCTTCTATGCAGGACTAAATTTTTCTTCACGGAATTTATTGGATTCAGCTGCTAGAGGTACCTTTATGTCCATCACTCTTGGTGAAGCAACAAAGCTTCTTGATAATATGATGATCAACTACTCTGAATGGCACACGGAAAGAGCTCCACAAGGTAAGAAGGTAAATTCTGTCGAAGAAACCTCTTCCTTGAATGATAAGATTGATGCTATTATGTCTATGCTTGTGAATGATAGGACTAATATTGATCCTAATAATGTTCCATTAGCTTCATTGGTTGCACAAGAAGAACATGTTGATGTAAACTTCATTAAAAATAATAATTTCAACAATAATGCTTACCGGAACAATTCTAGTAACAACTATAGGCCATATCCTTATAATAATGGCAACGGCTATGGTAATTCTTATGGGAATTCTTACAACAATAATAGGAGTTCACCCCCTGGACTTGAAGCCATGCTTAAAGAATTTATTAGTACACAAACTGCTTTTAACAAATCTGTTGAAGAAAAGCTTGGGAAAATTGATATACTTGCTTCTAAAGTCGATAGTCTTGCTGCTGATGTTGATCTTTTGAAATCAAAAGTTTTGCCTAATGAGAATCATCATAATAAAATTGTTACTACAGCAAATGCCATCCAAGTTAGAATTAATGAGAATATAAGATTAATGGCTGACTGCGTGCTAGGTGGGATAGAGAAGAAAATGAAAAACTAGCTAAAGAGAAGAATGTAGCTAAAGTTTGGACTATTACCACCACTAGTAATGTTAATGCTACACATGTTGCTGCACCTCCTACTAATACTAATAAAATAATTGGTGTTAGCAATGTTTCCACTTCTAATACAAAGCGCGAAAAACTGCCTGAAACTGCTAAAACTGCTGTGATAAAGCTGCTGAAATTTTTTCCAACATTGGGGATGATGATCCCATTGCTTTAGATTATAATGGTTTGAATTTTGATGATTGCCACATCTCTGAAGTTATAAAGTTCTTGCAAAAACTTGCTAAAAGTCCTAATGCTAGTGCTATAAATTTGGCCTTCACACATCATATTACAAATGCTCTCATTAAAGCTAGAGAAGAGAAACTAGAGCGTAAAGCCTCTATTCCTAAAAAGCTAGAGGATGGTTGGGAGCCCATCATTAAGATGAAGGTTAAATATTTTGATTGTAATGCTTTATGTGATCTTGGTGCAAGTATTTTGTTATGCCTAAGAAAATTTATAATATGCTTGACTTGCCACCGCTGAAAAATTGTTATTTGGATGTTAATCTTGCTGATCATTCTACAAAGAAACCTTTGGGGAAAGTTGATAATGTTCACATTACCGTTAACAATAACCTTGTTCCCGTTGATTTTGTTGTCTTGGATATTGAATGCAATGCATCTTGTCCCATTATATTGGGAAGACCTTTTCTTCGAACTGTTGGTGCTATCATTGATATGAAGGAAGGTAATATAAAATATCAATTTCCTCTCAAGAAAGGTATGGAACACTTCCCTAGAAAGAGAATGAAGGTACCTTTTGATTCCATTATGAGAACAAATTATGATGTTGACACTTCGTCTCTTGATAATACTTGATACACACTTTTGCGCCTAGCTGAAAGGCGTTAAAGAAAAGCGCTTATGGGAGACAACCCATGTTTTTACCTACAGTACTTTGTTTTATATTTGTGTCTTGGAAGTTGTTTACTACTGTAGCAACCTCTTCTTATCTTAGTTTTGTGTTTTGTTGTGCCAAGTTAAGCCGTTGATAGAAAAGTAAGTACTAGATTTGGATTACTGCGCAGTTCCAGATTTCTTTGCTGTCACTAATCTGGGTCCACCTCCCTGTAGGTAGCTCAGAAAATTAAGCCAATTTACGTGCATGATCCTCAGATATGTACGCAACTTTCATTCAATTTGAGCATTTTCATTTGAGCAAGTATGGTGCCATTTTAAAATTCGTCAATACGAACTGTTCTGTTTTGACAGATTCTGCCTTTTATTTCGCATTGCCTCTTTTGCTATGTTGGATGAATTTCTTTGATCCACTAATGTCCAGTAGCATTATGCAATGTCCAGAAGTGTTAAGAATGATTGTGTCACCTCTGAATATGTCAATTTATATTGTGCACTAACCCTCTAATGAGTTGTTTCGAGTTTGGTGTGGAGGAAGTTTTCAAGGATCAAGAGAGGAGTATGATGCAACATGATCAAGGAGAGTGAAAGCTCTAAGCTTGGGGATGCCCGGTGGTTCACCCCTGCATATATTAAGAAGACTCAAGCGTCTAAGCTTGGGGATGCCCAAGGCATCCCCTTCTTCATCGACAACATTATCAGGTTCCTCCCCTGAAACTATATTTTTATTCCATCACATCTTATGTGCTTTTTCTTGGAGCGTCGGTTTGTTTTTGTTTTTTTTTTTGTTTGAATAAAATGGATCCTAGCATTCACTTTATGGGAGAGAGACACGCTCCGCTGTAGCATATGGACAAGTATGTCCTTGGTTTCTACTCATAGTATTCATGGCGAAGTTTCTCCTTCGTTAAATTGTTATATGGTTGGAATTGGAAAATGATACATGTAGTAATTGCTATTAATGTCTTGGGTAATGTGATACTTGGCAATTTTTGTGCTCATGATTAAGCTCTTGCATCATATGCTTTGCACCCATTAATGAAGAAATACATAGAGCATGCTAAAATTTGGTTTGCATATTTGGTTTCTCTAAGGTCTAGATAATTTCTAGTATTGAGTTTGAACAACAAGGAAGACGGTGTAGAGTCTTATAATGTTTTCAATATGTCTTTTATGTGAGTTTTGCTGCACCGGTTCATCCTTGTGTTTTTTTCAAATAAGCCTTGCTAGCCTAAACCTTGTATCGAGAGGGAATACTTCTCATGCATCCAAAATACTTGAGCCAACCACTATGCCATTTGTGTCCACCATACCTACCTACTACATGGTATTTCCGCCATTCCAAAGTAAATTGCTTGAGTGCTACCTTTAAAATTCCATCATTCACCTTTGCAATATATAGCTCATGGGACAAATAGCTTAAAAACTATTGTGGTATTGAATATGTAATTATGCACTTTATCTCTTATTAAGTTGCTTGTTGTGCGATAACCATGTTCATGGGGACGCCATCAACTATTCATTGTTGAATTTCATGTGAGTTGCTATGCATGTCCGTCTTGTCTGAAGTAAGAGAGATCTACCACCCTATGGTTAAGCATGCATAATGTTAGAGAAGAACATTGGGCCGCTAACTAAAGCCATGATCCATGGTGGAAGTTTCAGTTTTGGACATATATCCTCAATCTCAAATGAGAAAATTATTAATTGTTGTTACATGCTTATGCATAAAAGAGGAGTCCATTATCTATTGTCTATGTTGTCCCGGTATGGATGTCTAAGTTGAAGAATAATCAATAGCGAGAAATCCAATGCGAGCTTTCTCCTTAGACCTTTGTACAGGCGGCATAGAGGTACCCCTTTGTGACACTTGGTAAAAACATGTGCATTGTGATGATCCGGTAGTCCAAGCTAATTAGGACAAGGTGCGGGCACTATTAGTACACTATGCATGAGGCTTGCAACTTATAAGATATAACTTACATGATGCATATGCTTTATTACTACCGTTGACAAAATTGTTTCATGTTTTCAAAATCAAAGCTCTAGCACAAATATAGCAATCGATGCTTTTCCTCTATGGAGGACCATTCTTTTACTTTCAATGTTGAGTCAGTTCACCTATTTCTCTCCACCTCAAGAAGCAAACACTTGTGTGAACTGTGCATTGATTCCTACATATTTTCTTATTGCACTTATTATATTACTCTATGTTGACAATATCCATGAGATATACATGTTACAAGTTGAAAGCAGCTGAAACTTAATCTTCTTTTGTGTTGCTTCAATACCTTTACTTTGAATTATTGCTTTATGAGTTAACTCTTATGCAAGATTTATTGATGCTTGTCTTGAAGTGCTATTCATGAAAAGTCTTTGCTTTATGATTCACTTGTTTACTCATGTCATATACATTGTTTTGATCGCTGCATTCACTACATATGCTTTACAAATAGTATGATCAAGGTTATGATAGCATGTCACTCCAGAAATTATCTGTGTTATCATTTTACCTGCTCGGGACGAGCAGAACTAAGCTTGGGGATGCTGATACGTCTCAGACGTATCGATAATTTCTTATGTTCCATGCCACATTATTGATGTTATCTACATGTTTTATGCCCACTTTATGTCATATTCGTGCATTTTCGAACTAACCTATTAACAAGATGCCGAAGTGCCGATTCCTGTTTTCTGTGTTTTTGGTTTCAGAAATCCTAGTAAAAATATTCTCGGAATTGGACGAAATCAACGCCCGGGGGCCTATTTTTCCACGAAGCTTCCAAGTCCGAAGACGAAGCGAAGTGGAGCCACGGGGTGCCCAAACCCTAGGGCGGCGCGGCCCACCCCCGGCCGCGCCGGCTGTGGTCTGGGCCCTGTGCCCCTCTCGACTTGCCCTTCCGCCTACTTAAAGCCTTCGTGACGAAACCCCCGTGCAGAGAGCCACGATACGGAAAACCTTCGGAGACGCCGCCAACGCCGATCCCATCTCGGGGGATCCGGGAGATCGCCTCCGGCACCCTGCCGGAGAGGGGATCATCTCCCGGAGGACTCTACACCGCCATGGTCGCCTCCGGTGTGATGTGTGAGTAGTCTACCCCTGGACTATGGGTCCATAGCGGTAGCTAGATGGTTGTCTTCTCCCCATTGTGCTATCATTGTCGGATCTTGTGAGCTGCCTAACATGATCAAGATCATCTATCTGTAATTCTATATGTTGCGTTTGTTGGGATCCGATGAATAGAGAATACTTGTTATATTGATTATCAAAGTTATATCTACGTGTTGTTTATGATCTTGCATGCTTTCCGTTACTAGTAGATGCTCTGGCCAAGTAGATGCTTGTAACTCCAAGAGGGAGTACTTATGCTCGATAGTGGGTTCATGCCTGCATTGACACCTGGGACAGTGACAGAAAGTTCTAAGGTTGTGTTGTGCTGTTGCCACTAGGGATAAAACATTGATGCTATGTCTAAGGATGTAGTTGTTGATTACATTACGCACCATACTTAATGCAATTGTCTGTTGCTTTGCAACTTAATGGAGAGGTTCGGATGATAACCTGAAGGTGGACTTTTTAGGCATAGATGCGGTTGGATGGCGGTCTATGTACTTTGTCGTAATGCCCAATTAAATCTCACTATACTCATCATGATATGTATGTGCATGGTCATGCCCTCTTTATTTGTCAATTGCCCAACTGTAATTTGTTCACCCAACATGCTGTTCGTCTTATGGGAGAGACACCTCTAGTGACTGTGGACCCCGGTCCAATTCTCTTTACTGAAATACAATCTACTGCAATACTTGTTCTACTGTTTTCTGCAAACAATCATCTTCCACACAATACGGTTAACTCTTTGTTACAACAAGCCGGTGAGATTGACAACCTCTTTGTTTCGTTGGGGCAAAGTACTTTGGTTGTGTTGTGCGGGTTCCACGTTGGCGCAAATCCACGGTGCGCCGCACTACATCTCGCCGCCATCAACCTTCAACGTGCTTCTTGACTCCTACTGGTCCGATTAAACCTTGGTTTCTTACTGAGGGAAACTTGCCGCTGTGCGCATCACACCTTCCTCTTGGGGTTCCCAACGGACGTGCCAACCACACGCATCACCCCGCAGCACCCATGCGCTGCTATAAAAGGAGAGCTCCCCTGAGCAATCCAAGCACACCACCGCACTCCCCACCTCTCACAGCTTCTCAACCACCTCACCACTCACCTGATTCACGCCGGAGCAAGGCCAATCGAGAGCTCACCGCCGCGGAAGCTCTGCAGCAATCGCCGGGGAACCGGTCCACCTCGGCGCCACCGTACTGGGCTTCGCCGTCGTCCACATCTACCCCAAGCACACTGCCATCCCTCGCTGGAGCCGCCGTAAGCCCTCCGACCCCCTACTGCCGCCGCCAGATCGTCGGGTTCTCGTCGGAGACGACGATGAACCACAGCCGTTCGATCGATTTCTAATCCAACGCCCCACACTGAAACTTACCGCTTCGGCGTTTAAGAGCAGCTGACATGCGGGACCCTCTGTCAGGCAGCCCGCGCGCGTCACTGGACCGTGGCTGGGCTGGCTTGGGCCGTTTTGAATCTGGCCCAGTAGTTTTCCCGCCGGCCTTTTAATTCAAACTCGATTTAATTAATTCCAAATGATTTTGAATACTGCCTCCACTTTGAAATTCAATAGATTTAAATTGGCTAAACCAAATTTAATGAACTTTATATTGTTGGAAAGCTAGTGAAATTATCTACAACATGCCACTGGTCCCATGACCAGATTCTTTGTAGAATTAATCTGATAAAAATAACAAGGTAGGGACTTTTCCCTATTCAAATAATTCTTAAAAATCAACCAAAATAGATATTAAGTTAATTCCAACTCTAATAGCTCACATTTGACTTACATTAACTATTTATGCAATAAAATGGTGTGGTCACTTTGCATGATCATGCCCTAGTTTAAGTAATGGATAATTTGACTAGTTTAACTAGTTGATATTGTCCAAAACTATTAAAGCAAATTATGTGGAGTCTTATACTTCATTTAAACTTGTCTCACATGAATTCATGAGATGTTTGTACCTCTGGTCCAAACTCCCTTATATGAATTACTTGAGATTTAAATCATATGTAGAGTATTAAATGATATGAGGTGATCTACCCCATTTAAATCATTTTCACAAATGATGATGATGAACATTTGACTTAAGTCAATATGAGTTCATATATGATTGTTTGAGAAATTAAATCTTAAGAAGATTTCAATGAGAGGAAATTATTTCTCAAGAACCCTATGGAAACTATCATTTACATATTAAATACAAAGAAGTGAATTCTATTTAAATCACACAACCCATGCACCCTAGTTAAATTATTTGTGTGCCTAGAATAGTTTGTGTGTTGATATGTGATGTATGGAATAGCCATTGAATTAGTGAGTAATTATACTCGTATTCCAATTTAGACGGTAGCACCGGAGAGTACGCCGAAGAAGAAGGTTGCTACCAAGAGGAGGAGGAGGACAGTTTGAGAACTACCAAGGCAAGCTAATATTCTTGCAAAGTGCAAAGCCCCTTGGGGCAAGGCACCATAAATCTTATCTTTTCTTACATAAGCCTATCCCAAGTTTTTACTTTACAAGTTTTACTTGTTGTTTTCCAAGAGTTACTTTTATAGTTAACTTTGGTCAAAGTAAAGGATGGTTACTAGAGTAGTGAAGTGGTCTCAATCAAGCAAAGCAAGATAGCACCCCTCATGAATTAGAGCTAGTGCTAATGAAATAAAACTTGATTACTTTAGATGGGAACAATGTGAATTGAAATGAATTTGAAACCTTGGAATGATGAAGCATTCCATTGAATGATTTTTGAAGATGAATATGACCAAGAGATAGTGATTTTTGATAAACAATGATGTTGGTTTGAATGCGATACCTTTCCAATTATTAAGTACCCCCACAATACTGATTATGGGTAGGGCTTAGCTGGAAGTTTATGCATCTTAGTATGGGTTCCCTCTGAACACACGTCATAGGGGTTACGCTTGAGGCTGCCTCCGTTGTTGATGAATGATGTGAATTGAGGTGAATTGTACGGCCAAGCCCTGTGCAGTTCCCAGGTTGACAGTTGGTCTTCATTGGGAGGCCAAGCTCATGGGGAGAGGTGCTCATACTAGGATTTGTAAGTGAAAGGTTATGATTGATGATCCGCGTACTGTGTTACAATGATTCGGGGTAATCCCGACGGATGAAATCAAATGTTGTGGCACAAGTGTGCAACCTCTGCAGAGTGTAAACCTATTCGAATAGCCGCGTCCACGGTTACGGACGGTTGGAAAGGCCATACAGTTTTCGATGTCATATCTTTGAAAAATGATGTTGAAAGATGATGGTGAAATGACTTGTGGTGAATTGAATTGAAATCACCACTTGAATGGTGGGAATGACACTAATGTTCCCACTTGAGTTAGTTAGCACTTGAATAAGCTTTTCTCAAATATTGTGAACTAAAACTAGCTTTATGCAAATAAACTAGAGCTTAGAAAACCATACTAGAATGTCTAGCACTTACATTAGTATTAGTTTGCGAGTACTTAAAGTACTCACGGCTTTGTCCCTGGCTATTCAAATGGCCAGAGTATGAAGATGAACAAGGAGACGACCAGCAGGACGCCTACGACAACTAGGAGTCTTCCGACGTCAAGCGTTGGCTGTGGACTAGAGAGTCCTTGTATCTTACGCTTCCGCTATGAACTATGAACTTGTGTTTGTTTGTTGATCAATAGATCAACTATTCGTGTAATATGGATCATGTGTTTCCAAATTTGTAAGACTTATGGTTTGTAATGAATGATGACTGTGATACTTAACTATTATGCCTCGCAACAACAATATTCCTGGGATTGCGATGTATGACATAATAGGCATCCGGACTTAAAAATTCGGGTGTTGACAAGTTGGTATCAGAGCCATTGTTTGACCTTAGAAGACCTTAGTTAGAATGGGCGTTCTGAAAAACTTAACTTTGAAATCAAATGAAAATAAAATATTTGTGAAAATTTACTACACTCTTGTCTTTGAGACTTTGCCAAAATGTGATGAATCATGTTCTATCCTATTTGAATCAACTTAAAAGTTTGCCACACTTTACACTCTCTAACTTACTCACCCAATTCTCTTTCAGATGGAGCCGAATGAACCCATCAACACCAAGTTTTATCAGCTTGGGAACGGAGGGAGCTTGATCTTCGAGCACGACCTAAACGCCGTCTCTAACTTCCTTGGGCGCCCACACCCCGAGTTCCACGGGGTTCAGCTGGACGACACGCCCGGAGGAGAGTTGCAGTGGGTGATCACTGCCGACTTAAGGGGCAAGATGGAGCCTCCCACCTCGGAGAGGATCCTCTTCTCCTTCCGCGAGAGCAACTGGCTCGACGGACTCGCACGTGGCCTTCAGGAGGCACTTGCGCGCCTCTGTGGACAGAACGTGGTGCGCATCCTCGCCTCTCGCTACGCCCACCTTGTGAGGCGTGATGCTGCGGGAGTGCCCATGGAGCTGCAGCCGCACCCGGAGTTGAGGCACCATGCTGAGCACCTGGACTTCATGCTCTACCAGACTCAGAGGGACCTCGACGCCACTCGCGCTTACGCGAACCAGACCCATGCTCACATCACCGAGCAGGGTGAGGCGATCAAGCTACTCAACAACGACCGCAAGAGCCTTCGCCAGCAGCGTGCCAAGAAGGACGCTACGATTCGTCGCCTTCGCGCCCGGATCGCGTCACTTGAGGCCACTGTCAAGGCCCAGGAGGATCAGATTCGTCAGTGGAGGATGACGACGGAGGCATCGACATTCAGGGAGGAGACGCCTTCCTGAGCGATGACAACGACTTTGAGGAGGACGAGAACACCGAGGAGGAGGACTACGAGTTCCTGGAGGCAGGACCCGACGACTACGTCCCGATCGATGTCGAGGATGAGGAGTAGTTGCACTAGTCTCACTTATGTAGGTGTGAGTTGTATCCCGTCCCTTGTATCGTAGCATGAGAATGGTTCTTAAAACCATTGGAGTATGTGTGTGTTAGTTTGTACTATGTGTTGAATGAATGAATGAATGTTATGTTGTCATGAAAAGATTACAAGTTTTCAAATGTTTTCAAACTTAACCAAAATGAACCATAGAATGTTCCCTCTTATCTCATGATCTTCTATATCTTCAGATGGCCCCTCCAAATCGCACCAATGACGCGATGTTGCAACTGCTGCAAACCATGCTTGCCGACAGGGAAACCGAAAGAGCCGAACGCCAAGCCAACCTCATCGCCTTGCAGAACATCGCCAACCAAGGCCATGGAAATCATGACCACCCTGGATCCAAGCTCAAGAACTTCCAAAACACCAATCCCCCGGTGTTTAGCAAGACCGAGGAACCCCTCGACGCCGATGATTGGCTCCAGACTATGGAGAACAATCTGGAGGTAGCCGGAGTGGAAGCCAACGAGAAGGTCTTGTTCGCCACTCACTATCTCGCTGGATCAGCCCGCGCTTGGTGGACAAGCACCCGTGCCATGAACGGAGGTCAATTCATGACTTGGGAGGATTTCAAACTCAAGTTCAGCAAGTACCATGTACCCCGGGTCTTATCAAAAAGATGAGGGATGAGTTCCGTGAACTGAAACAAGGTCGCATGACGGTGGTTGAATACCGCGACAAGTTTCTTACACTGTCGAAGGTATGCCCCTGATGAGACCGACCGTTGAGAAGAAGGAGAGAGATTCCTGAACGGACTGCATGATGAGATGCGTTGTCCTCGTCAACATCCCCATCGCCGACCTCGAAGCCTTGTTGACTCCGCCATCCAGATGGAGGGCAAGTTTAACCAAGCCAATGAGAACCGCAAGCGCCGCATGGCAAATCAAAGTGGATCAAGCCACCCCCAGAAGTATCGCCCTAGCTCAAGCGGAGGTTTCACTCCGAGAAACAACAAACCCCGATGCAGAACTCGCGCCCGGTTATCAGAACCGGAGTGGAGGAAACTCCAAGCCGGAGGCTACAACAACAACAACTACTACAACAACAACTACTACAACCGCGCTCCGCCCAGCCTAACAACAACAACAACACCAACACCGCTCCCAGAACCGGAGCAATGCCGTTCCCGTTGCGAACAAGCAGGACAAGACCACCATCACTTGCTATGAGTGTGGTGTAGTGGGCACTACTCCAACGAGTGTCCCAAGCATCTTGCCAAGCTCGCGGCAACACCGCTGCACCTGCTCAGCAACAACGCGTGTCTCCACCGGCAAGAAGTTCTCCCCAACAACCCCAATAACCGCAACGGCCGCCTCTACCACATGAACGCCGAAGAAGCCCGGGAAGCACCAGATGTTGTACTGGGTATGTTTTCTGTCAACCCAGAGTGTTGTTTGATTCAGGAGCATCTCATTCTTTTGTCACAGAAGACTTTGCATCAACAAGTAAAATTCAACCCCTCAGTTTGAAGCATGTTATGATAGTTCAAATTCCGGATCAACCACCAAAGCCAGAAAATTTTGCAAAAATGTACCAATCAAAATCCATGATGTAGATTTCTATGCCAATCTAATCATTTTGGGAACCAAAGGTTTGGAAGTTGTCCTAGGAATGGACTGGATGTCAAAACACAATGGATTGATAGACTGTGCCAAGAAAGCCATAACCATGACTAGCAGCACCGGTATCGTAGTAGAGCACGTCTCTGAAAAACTACCCAGAAATTTACCTGCAAGTGTATCCAAGCCAACTCTGGATCAAATCAGGGTCGTTTGTCGCTACCCTGATGTGTTTCCGGATGATCTACCCGGTATGCCCCGGATCGGGATATCGAGTTTATCATCGAGTTAATCCCGGAACTGGACCCATAGCCAAGAGAGCTTACAGCATGAACGCAACCGAGCTTGTGGAGCTGAAGAAGCAAATAGATGATATGTTGGCCAAAGGTCTGATTAGACCAAGTGTGTCCCCCTGGAGATCCCCCGTCTTGTTTGTGGACAAGAAGGATGGTGCAAATCGTTTATGTACGGACTATCGTAAACTTAACGATGTCACCATCAAAAACAAATACCCCTTACCCAAGATAGAAGACTTGTTTGATCAACTCACCGGATCCAAAGTTTTCTCCAAGATCGACCTTAGAACTGGATATCATCAGCTAAAGATCCGAGCCACCGACATTCCGAAAACTGCCTTTACCACCAGATATGGGTTGTATGAGTACAACGTCATGTCGTTTGGACTAACCAATGCCCCGCTTACTTCATGAATCTCATGAATAAGATCTTCATGAACTTTTTGGACAAGTTTGTCGTTGTTTTCATCGATGACATTCTCGTCTACTCCAAGTCCGAAGAGGAACATGAACAGCATTTGGAGATTGTCCTAGAAACCCTTAGACAGCACAAGTTATATGCCAAGTTTAGCAAGTGTGAGTTTTGGTTGGAACAAGTTGGATTCCTGGGACACATCTTGTCTGCAGGAGGAATTGCCGTAGATCCCGCCAAGATCAAAACTGTTATGGAATGGCAAGCCCCAACCACAAACCGAGGTCCGCGCTTTTCTTGGATTAGCCGGATACTACCGCAAATTTGTAGAAGGTTTTTCGAGCATCGCTCGACCAATGACCCAACTGAAAAAGGACAGGAAGTTTGAGTGGACCGACAAATGCGAAGAGAGCTTTCAACAGCTCAAGAGTAGACTGACCACAGCCCCAATCATGATCAGATATCGCAAAGCCCTTTGACGTCTATTGCGACGCCTCCAAGACTGGACTTGGATGTGTGCTTATGCAAGAAGGCAAGGTTGTATCCTACCTTTCAAGACAGCTAAAGCAACATGAGCAGAACTACCCAACCCATGACCTCGAGCTTGCAGCCGTGGTCTTAGCCTTGAAAGTTTGGCGTCATTACCTCATGGGTAATCGATGCGAAATCTACTCCGACCACAAAAGCCTCAAATATATATTTGATGCGCGTGGTTGACGTATTGTCTTTCCGTTCGACACGCGTCCGTTGGGAACCCCAAGAGGAAGGTGTGATGCGCACAATGGCAAGTTTCCCTCAGTAAGAAACCAAGGTTTATCGAACCAGTAGGAGTCAAGAAGCACGTGAAGGTTGATGGCGGCGAGATGTAGTGCGCGCGCCCAGAGGATTCCGGCAACGTGGAACCTGCACAACACAAACCAAGTACTTTGCCCCAAACGACGAGGTTGTCAATCTCACCGGCTTGCTGCAAAGGATTAGATGTATAGTGTGGAAGATGATTGTTTGCGAAACAGGTAGAACAAGTATTGCGGAAGATTGTATTTAATTATAGAGAATTGGACCGGGGTCTCATTTCACTAAGTGTCTCTCCCATAAGATAAATAGCATGTTGGTTGAACAAATTACAGTTGGGCAATTGACAAATAGAAGGGCATGACCATGCACATACATATATGATGAGTATTGTGAGATTTAATTGGGCATTACGACAAAGTACATAGACCGCTATCCAGCATGCATCTATGCCTAAAAAGTCCACCTTCAGGTTATCATCCGAACCTCTTCCAGTATTAAGTTGCTAACAACAGACAATTGCATTAAGTATTGCGCGTAATGTAATCAATAACTACATCCTCGGACATAGCATCAATGTTTTATCCCTAGTGGCAACATCATAACCTTAGAGGTTTATGTCACTCCCAGATTCACGGAGACATGAACCCACTATCGAGCATAAATACCCCCTCTTGGAGTTACTAGCAAAAACTTGGCCAGAGCCTCTACTAATAACGGAGAGCATGCAAGATCATAAACAACATAGACATAAATTGATAATCAACATAACATAGTATTCTCTATCCATCGGATCCCAACAAACACAACATATAGCATTACGATAGATGATCTTGATCATGTTAGGCAGCTCACAAGATCCGACAATGAAGCATAATGAGGAGAAGACAACCATCTAGCTCTTGCTATGGACCCATAGTCCGGGGTGAACTACTCACTCACTCCGGAGGCGACCATGGCGGTGTAGAGTCCTCAGGAGATGATTCCCCTCTCCGGCGGGGGTGCAGGCGATCTCCTGAATCCCCGAGATGGGATTGGCGGCTCTGGAAGGTTTTCCGTATCGTGGCTCTCGATACTGGGGGTTTACGAAGAGGCTATTTGTAGGCGGAAGGGCAGGTCGGGGGCCACACGAGGGGCCGGGGGCGAGCGCGCGGCCAAGACCTGGGCCGTGCGCCTACCCTCTGGCCACCTCGTGGCCCCACTTCGTTCCTCTTCGGTCTTGGAAGCTTCGTGTGAAAATAGGCCCCCGATGGCGTGTATTTCACACGTTCGTTGGGCAACCCCAAGAGGAAGGTATGATGCGCACAGCAGCAAGTTTTCCCTCAGAAAGAAACCAAGGTTTATCGAACCGGAGAGGAGCCAAGAAGCACGTTGAAGGTTGATGGCGGCGGGATAGTGATGCGACACACAGGGATCCGGCGCCAACGTGGAACCTGCACAACACAACAAAGTACTTTGCCCAACGAAACAGTGAGGTTGTCAATCTCACCGGCTTTTGTAACAAAGAGTTAACCGTATTGTGTGGAAGATGATTGTTTGCAGAAAACAGTAGAAACGATGTTACGATGGGTGTATTTCGATAAAGAGAATTGGACCGGGGTCCATTCACTAGAGGTGTCTCTCCCATAAGACGAACAACATGTTGGGTGAACAAATTACAGTTGGGCAATTGACAAATAAAGAGAGCATGACCATGCACATACATATCATGATGAGTATAGTGAGATTTAATTGGGCATTACGACAAAGTACATAGACCGTCATCCAACTGCATCTATGCCTAAAGTCCACCTTCAGGTTATCATCCGAACCCCCTCCAGTATTAAGTTGCTAACAACAGACAATTGCATTAAGTATGGTGCGTAATGTAACTAGTGACTACATCCTTGAACATAGCACTAATGTTTTATCCCTAGTGGCAACAACACATCCGTAACCTTAGTGGTTCTTGTCACTCCTCCAGATTCACGGAGACATGAACCAACTATCGAGCATAAATACTCCCTCTTGGAGTTACTAGCATCAACTTGGCCAGAGCATCTACTAATAACGGAGAGCATGCAAGATCATAAACAACACATAGACATAACTTTGATAATCAACATAACAAGTATTCTCTATTCATTGGATCCCAACAAACGCAACATATAGAATTACAGATAGATGATCTTGATCATGTTAGGCAGCTCACAAGATCCGACAATGAAGCACAATGGGGAGAAGACAACCATCTAGCTACTGCTATGGACCCATAGTCCAGGGGAGACTACTCACACATCACACCGGAGCGACCATGGCGGCGTAGAGTCCTCCGGGAGATGATTCCCCTCTCCGGCGGGTGCCGGAGGCGTCTCCTGGATCCCCCGAGATGGGATCGGCGGCGGCGTCTGCAGGTTTTCCGTATCGTGGTTCTCGACCGGGGGTTTCGTCACGGAGACTTTTTATAGGCGGAAGGGCAGGTCAAGAGGCGGCACAGGGCCCCACTGGGCGGCGCGGCCAGGGGGCCGCGCCGCCTATGGTGTGGCCCTCCGTGGCCCCTCTTCGTCTCTCCTCGGACTTACGGAAGCTTCGTGAGAAAATAGGCCCCTGGGCTTTGATTTCGTCCAATTCCGAGAATATTTCCTTACTAGGATTTCTGAAACCAAAAACAGCGAAAAACGCTGCTCTTCGGCATCTTGTTAATAGTTAGTTCCAGGAAAATGCACGAATATGACATAAAGTGTGCATAAAACATGTAGATAACATCAATAATGTGGCATGGAACATAAGAAATTATCGATACGTGGGAGACGTATCAGCATCCCCAAGCTTAGTTCTGCTCGTCCCGGCAGTAAACGATAACACAGATAATTTCCGGAGTGACATGCCATCATAATCTTGATCATACTATTTGTAAAGCATATGTAGTGAATGCGGCGATCGAAACAATGTATATGACATGAGTAAACAAGTGAATCATATAGCAAAGACTTTTCATGAATAGCACTTCAAGACAAGCATCAATAAGTCTTGCATAAGAGTTAACTCATAAAGCAATAATTCAAAGTAGAGATATTGAAGCAACACAAAAGAAGATTAAGTTTCAGCGGTTGCTTTCAACTTGTAACATGTATATCTCATGGATATTGTCAACATAGAGTAATATAATAAGTGCAATAAGCAAGTATGTAGGAATCAATGCACAGTTCACACAAGTGTTTGCTTCTTGAGGTGGAGAGAAATAGGTGAACTGACTCAACATTGAAAGTAAAAGAATAGTCCTCCATAGAGGAAAAGCATCGATTGCTATATTTGTGCTAGAGCTTTGATTTTGAAAACATGAAACAATTTTGTCAACGGTAGTAATAAAGCATATGCATCATGTAAATTATATCTTATAAGTTGCAAGCCTCATGCATAGTGTACTAATAGTGCCCGCACCTTGTCCTAATTAGCTTGGACTACCGGGTCATCACAATGCATTGTTTTTACCAAGTGTCACAAGGGGTACCTCTATGCCGCCTGTACAAAGGTCTAAGGAGAAAGCTCGCATTGGATTTCTCGCTATTGATTATTCTTCAACTTAGACATCCATACCGGGACAACATAGACAACAGATAATGGACTCCTCTTTTATGCATAAGCATATACCAACAATTAAATAATTTTCTAATTTTCTCATTTGAGGATTGAGGATTTTTCCACCATGGATCATGGCTTTAGTTAGCGGCCCAATGTTCTTCTCTAACATATGCATGCTTAACCATATGGTGGATAGATCTCTTCAGACAAGACAGACATGCATAGCAACTCACATGAAATTCAACAATGAAAAGTTGATGGCGTCCCAGGTGAACATGGTTATCGCACAACAAGCAACTTAATAAGAGATAAAGTGCATAATTACATATTCAATACCACAATAGGTTTTAAGCTATTTGTCCCATGAGCTATATATTGCAAAGGTGAATGATGGAATTTTAAAGGTAGCACTCAAGCAATTTACTTTGGAATGGCGGAAAATACCATGTAGTAGGTAGGTATGGTGGACACAAATGGCATAGTGTTGTTTGGCTCAAGGATTTGGATGCATGAGAAGTATTCCCTCTCGATACAAGGTTTAGGCTAGCAAGGCTTATTTGAAACAAACACAAGGATGAACCGGTGCAGCAAAACTCACATAAAAGACATATTGAAAACATTATAAGACTCTACACCGTCTTCCTTGTTGTTCAAACTCAATACTAGAAATTATCTAGACCTTAGAGAGACCAATATGCAAACCAAATTTTAGCATGCTCTATGTATTTCTTCATTAATGGGTGCAAAGCATATGATGCAAGAGCTTAAACATGAGCACAACAATTGCCAAGTATCACATTACCCAAGACATTTATAGCAATTACTACATGTATCATTTTCCAATTCCAACCATATAACAATTTAACGAAGAAGAAACTTCGCCATGAATACTATGAGTAGAAACCAAGGACATACTTGTCCATATGCTACAGCGGGTGTCTCTCTCCCATAAAGTGAATGCTAGGATCCATTTTATTCAAACAAAACAAAAACAAAAACAAACCGACGCTCCAAGCAAAACACATAAGATGTGACGGAATAAAAATATAGTTTCAGAGGAACCTGATAATGTTGTCGATGAAGAAGGGGATGCCTTGGGCATCCCCAAGCTTAAACGCTTGAGTCTTCTTGATATATGCAGGGGTGAACCACCGGGTGCATCCCCAAGCTTAGAGCTTTCACTCTCCTTGATCATGTTGCATCATACTCCTCTCTTGATCCTTGAAAACTTCCTCCACACCAAACTCGAAACAACTCATTAGAGGGTTAGTGCACAATATAAATTGACATATTCAGAGGTGACACAATCATTCTTAACACTTCTGGACATTGCATAATGCTACTGGACATTAATGGATCAAAGAAATTCATCCAACATAGCGAAAGAGGCAATGCGAAATAAAAGGCAGAATCTGTCAAAACAGAACAGTTCGTATTGACGAATTTTAAAATGGCACCAGACTTGCTCAAATGAAAATGCTCAAATTGAATGAAAGTTGCGTACATATCTGCGGATCATGCACGTAAATTGGCTTAATTTTCTGAGCTACCTACAGGGAGGTGGACCCAGATTCGTGACAGCAAAGAAATCTGGAACTGCGCAGTAATCCAAATCTAGTACTTACTTTTCTATCAACGGCTTTACTTGGCACAACAAAACACAAAACTAAGATAAGGAGAGGTTGCTACAGTAGTAAACAACTTCCAAGACACAAATATAAAACAAAGTACTGTAGCAAAATAACACATGGGTTATCTCCCAAGAAGTTCTTTCTTTATAGCCATTAAGATGGGCTCAGTAGTTTTAATGATGCACTCATAAGAAATAGTATTTGAAGCAAAAGAGAACATCAAGAGGCAAATTCAAAACACATTTAAGTCTAACATGCTTCCTATGCATAGGAATCTTGTAAATAAACAAGTTCAAGAAGCATAATGCAACAAGCGTAGAAAGATAAAACAAGTGTTGCTTCAAAAATTTCAGCACATAGAGAGGTGTTTTAGTAACATGAAAATTTCTACAACCATATTTTCCTCTCTCATAATAACTTTCAGTAGCATCATGAGCAAACTCAACAATATAACTATCACATAAAGCATTCTTATCATGAGTCTCATGCATAAAATTATTACTCTCCACATAAGCATAGTCATTCTTATTAATTGTAGTGGGAGCAAATTCAACAAAGTAGCTATCATTTTTATTCTCATCAAATATGGGAGGCATAGTATCATCAAAGTAAATTTTCTCCTCCATGCTTGGGGGACTAAAAATATCATGCTCATCAAAACCAGCTTCCCCAAGCTTAAATTCTTCCATAGCATTAGCAACAATGGTGTTCAAAGCATTCATAGTAATAACATTCCCCTTAGCATGCATATAAAGTTCCATGGGTTTTTTAATTCTCTCTTCAAACACATCATGTCCTAATTCAAGATAAAGTTCATAAAGATCTCTCATATTTTTTTTGTTTTCTATTATGCTTAACTAGTGAAATAAAAACATGCATGATATTAAGTAAAGTAAAACAAGTAACTAATTTTTTGTGTGTTTTTGATATAGCAAACAAGATAGCAAATAAAGTAAAACTAGCAACTAATTTTTTTTGTATTTTGATTTAGTGCAGCAAACAAAGTAGTAAATAAAACTAAGCAAGACAAAAACAAAGTAAAGAGATTGAGAAGTGGAGACTCCCCTTGCAGCGTGTCTTGATCTCCCCGGCAACGGCGCCAGAAATTTATGCTTGATGGCGTGTATTTCACACATTCGTTGGGCAACCCCAAGAGGAAGGTATGATGCGCACAGCAGCAAGTTTTCCCTCAGAAAGAAACCAAGGTTTATCGAACCAGGAGGAGCCAAGAAGCACGTTGAAGGTTGATGGCGGCGGGATGTAGTGCGGCGCAACACCAGGGATTCCGGCGCCAACGTGGAACTGCACAACACAACCAAAGTACTTTGCCCCAACGAAACAGTGAGGTTGTCAATCTCACCGGCTTGCTGTAACAAAGAGTTAACCGTATTGTGTGGAAGATGATTGTTTGCAAAAACAGTAGAACAGTATTGCAGTAGATTGTATTTCGGTAAAGAATTGGACCGGGGTCCACAGTTCACTAGAGGTGTCTCTCCCATAAGACGAACAACATGTTGGGTGAACAAATTACGAGTTGGGCAATTGACAAATAAAGAGAGCATGACCATGCACATACATATCATGATGAGTATAGTGAGATTTAATTGGGCATTACGACAAAGTACATAGACCGTCATCCAACTGCATCTATGCCTAAAAAGTCCACCTTCAGGTTATCATCCGAACCCCCTCCGGTATTAAGTTGCTAACAACAGACAATTGCATTAAGTATGGTGCGTAATGTAACTAGTGACTACATCCTTGAACATAGCACTAATGTTTTATCCCTAGTGGCAACAGCACATCCGTAACCTTAGTGGTTCTTGTCACTCCTCCAGATTCACGGAGACATGAACCCACTATCGAGCATAAATACTCCCTCTTGGAGTTACTAGCATCAACTTGCCAGAGCATCTACTAATAACGGAGAGCATGCAAGATCATAAACAACACATAGACATAACTTTGATAATCAACATAACAAGTATTCTCTATTCATCGGATCCCAACAAACGCAACATATAGAATTACAGATAGATGATCTGATCATGTTAGGCAGCTCACAAGATCCGACAATGAAGCACAATGGGAGAAGACAACCATCTAGCTACTGCTATGGACCCATAGTCCAGGGGTAGACTACTCACACATCACACCGGAGGCGACCATGGCGGCGTAGAGTCCTCCGGAGAGATGATTCCCCTCTCCAGCAGGGTGCGACGATCTCTGGATCCCCCGAGATGGGATCGGCGCGGCGGCGTCTCTGGAAGGTTTTAGTATCGTGGTTCTCGGTGCTGGGGGTTTCGTCACGGAGACTTTTTATAGGCGGAAGGGCAGGTCAAGAGGCGCGGCACGGGGCCCCACACTGGCCGGCGTGGCCAAGGGGGGCGCCCTATGGTGTGGCCCTCCGTGGCCTCTTCGTCTCTCCTTCGGACTTCGGAAGTTTCGTGAGAAAATAGGCCCCGGGCTTTGATTTCGTCCAATTCCGAGAATATTTCCTTACTAGGATTTCTGAAACCAAAAACAGCGAAAACACGGCACTTCGGCATCTTGTTAATAGGTTAGTTCCGGAAAATGCACGAATATGACATAAAGTGTGCATAAAACATGTAGATAACATCAATAATGTGGCATGGAACATAAGAAATTATCGATACGTGAGACGTATCAGCCTAGCGTTGATTTCGTCAATTCGAGAATATTTCCTTACTAGGATTTATGAAACCAAAAACAGTCAACTGGCTCTTCGGCATCTTGTTAATAGGTTAGTTCAGAAAATGCATAAATATGACATAAAGTATGCATAAAACATGTAGATATCATCAATAATGTGGCATGGAACATAAGAAATTATCGATACGTCGGAGACGTATCGGCATCCCCAAGCTTAGTTCTGCTCGTCCCGGCAGGTAAACGATAAACAAAGATAATTTCGGAGTGACATGCCATCATAACCTTGATCATACTATTGTAAAGCATATGAGCTGAGATCAAATCATTCAAAGCAAGTATCTATATTGATGTAAGAGATGATAATGCAAGAGTTAGACAAGCTAGAAGTTTTCATGAACTATTGCTTTAAAGACATGTAACCGTACAAAGTTCATTAAAGATGTATTAAGCATTCAGCATAGAAGTTCTATCCTTCATTCCAAGCATCAAGTAAATTTTCACAACATAAGAAGGATTCAGTCAAGTAAACATAAACATGAACGTCATGAATCAACTGTTTCGAAGTCTACTCAACCGGTGAGCGCAAGCATTTGGTATTAGCACCAGGATGTTATGGCATAAAGAACGTTAATGGGGGTTTGGAAGGCCAAATGGAAGAAAGGCTTGCAAAGCTGTAAATGACCATTAGACAAGAGGAAGCCTTATGATCGATGCTATGCAAGGAGTAGTGATTGACATGCAACGGATGCACATAGAGCTATATGTGTATGAAAGCTCTCCAATGGAACTAGTGGGGGTGCATCCAACTTGGTTGCTCACGAAGACCTAGAGCACTTTTGAGGAGGCTCATCATTGGAATATACAACCCAAGTTCTATAGTGTAAATTCCCCACATAGTTATACTAGTAAAACATGAAAACTCTCTCATATGAATGTAGGTGCTAAACATGATCACAAATGATGACTATGAATAATGCGGGTGCTAAAACATGAGCACAAGTGTGGATAAAAGATAGTAATGCTGCCCCTTTTTCTTTATTCTCTTTTTTCCTTTTTCTTTTTTTTTTTTCTTTCTTTTCTTTTTTTCTTTCTTCTCTTTTTTTTTCTTTTTGATGGCCTCCACGGCTCTTTTCATTTTTAGGGGCAACATCCTAATATGACAACACACTTTTGGTACAAATAACTCATAATGAATGAAACATGATGTATGAAACTGTATGCCTCTGCCAGTGTAGCAGGATGTGCAATGATCTAGCGTAACATGGGTAAACCACACATCAGCTGTATATGATCATGCAAAGCAATATATAAATAATAAATGACAACATGGCATGTAATGTAAAAATGGATGTTGCATGGCAATATATCTCGGAACAGCTATGGAAATGCTGTGGTAGGTAGGTATGGTGGCTGTTTTGAGGAGATGTATGGGCTTATGTGTAGGAGAACAAGAGAAAGTTCTCCCACGGTTTTGGATGTACCGGCGAAGTATGCACAATTCTCAATGTGAGCAAAAGGCAATGCACAATACCGAAGAGGCTAGCAAATTTGGATGGTGGAAGTGCCAAAAACCGTAGCTTAACATTAGTCAAAAAGAACTCACAAGCTTATTGCAAACAACTAGCAGGTTCATCATTAAGAGCATGATTAAAATTTACTCCAAGGAGGGCCGTTCACGGTGGCACAAGTACCCCGCTAGCTCCCTCGACCTTCAGCACAACTTAGTTATTACGATGAACTCTCGACATGGAAAGCTATCAAGTCCAACTACGCCTTCAACTATTTAAATAGAGTTTGTAGTACGGCACAAGCTTAAAGACAACAATCCACTACTAATTTTAACTTATTTATCCAGCAAGCCTTACCATCTAAATACCTCAAAACATTTGCAAAGAATCAAGTTATCAAAGCTCAATGTTCTACAAGTATTTTATTATACACTACCACATGCAACATTTCCCGTTTCCAACCATACAACAATTTAACGAAGAAGAAACTTGCCATGAATATTATGAGTAAAGCCTAAGGACATACTTGTCCATATGCTACAGCGGGGTGTGTCTCTCTCCCACACAATGAATGCTAGGATCCATTTTATTCAAACAAAACAAAAACAAAAACAAACCGACGCTCCAAGCAAAGCACATAAGATGTGACGGAATAAAAATATAGTTTCAGGGGAGGAACCTGATAATGTTGTCGATGAAGAAGGGGATGCCTTAGGCATCCCTAAGCTTAGACGCTTGAGTCTTCTTGATATATGCAGGGGTGAACCACCTGGGCATCCCCAAGCTTAGAGCTTTCACTCTCCTTGATCATGTTGTATCATCTCCCTCTCTTGATCCTTGAAAACTTCCTCCACACCAAACTCAAAACAACTCATTAGAGAGTTAGTGCACAATCAAAATTTACATGTTCAGAGGTGACATAATCATTCTTAACACTTCTGGACATTGCACAAAGCTACTGAAAGTCAACGGAATCGAAATATCCATCGAACATATCAAAACAGGCAATGCGAAATAAAAGGCAGAATCTGTCAAAACAGAATAGTTCGTAATGACGAATTTTATTGAGGCACCAGACTTTCTCAAATGAAAATGCTCAAATTGAATGAAAGTTGCGTAAATATCTGAGGATCACTCACGTAAATTGGCATAATTTTCTGAGTTACCTACAGAGAATTTTGCCCAGATTCGTGACAGCAAAGAAATCTGTTTCTCGCAGTAATCCAAATCTAGTATGAACCTTACTATCAACGACTTTACTTGGCACAACAAAGCACAAAACTAAGATAAGGAGAGGTTTCTACAGTAGTAAACAACTTCCAAGACACAAAATAAAAACAAAGTACTGTAGTAAAAAACATGGGTTGTCTCCCATAAGCGCTTTTCTTTAACGCCTTTCAGCTAGGCGCAGAAAGTGTGTATCAAGTATTATCAAGAGACGAAGTGTCAACATCATAATTTGTTCTAATAATAGAATCATAAGGTAACTTCATTCTCTTTGTAGGGAAGTGTTCCATACCTTTCTTGAGAGGAAATTGATATTTAATATTACCTTCCTTCATATCAATGATAGCACCAACAGTTCGAAGAAAAGGTCTTCCCAATATAATGGGACAAGATGCATTGCATTCAATATCCAAGACAACAAAATCAACGGGGACAAGATTATTGTTAACGGTAATGCGAACATTATCAAATTTCCCCAAAGGTTTCTTTGTAGAATGATCAGCAAGATTAACATTCAAATAACAATTTTTCAGCGGTGGCAAGTCAAGCATATTATAAATTTTCTTAGGCATAACAAATACTTGCACCAAGATCACATAAAGCATTACAATCAAAGTCATTGACCTTCATATTAATGATGGGCTCCCAACCATCCTCTAGCTTCCTAGGAATAGAAGCTTCGCGTTCTAATTTCTCTTCTCTAGCTTTTATGAGAGCATTTGTAATATGTTTCGTGAAAGCCAAATTTATAGCACTAGCATTAGGAATTTTAGCAAGTTTTTGTAAGAACATTATAACTTCAGAGATGTGGCAATCATCAAAATTCAAACCATTATAATCTAAAGCAATGGGATCATCATCCCCAATGTTGGAAAAAATTTCAGCAGTTTTATCACAGGCAGTTTCAGCAGTTTTAGTAGTTTCAGGCAGTTTTTCGCGCTTCGCATTAGAAGTGGAAACATTGCTAACACCAATTATTTTACCATTAATAGTAGGAGGTGCAGCAACTTGTGGAGCATTTGCATTGCTAGTGGTGGTTATAGTCCAAACTTTAGCTATATTATCTTCTTTTTCATTTTCTTCTCTTTCCCACCTAGCATGCAATTCGGCCATCAATCTTATATTCTCATTAATTCTAACTTGGATGGCATTTGCTGTAGTAACAATTTTATGATTATGATTTTCATGAGGCATAACTTTCGATTTCAAAAGATCAACATCGGCAGCAAGACTATCGACTTTAGAAGCAAGTATATCAATTTTCCCAAGCTTTTCTTCAACAGATTTGTTAAAAGCAGTTTGTGTACTAATAAATTCTTTAAGAATGGCTTCAAGTCGAGGGGGTGAATTCCTATTATTGTTGTAAGAATTCCCATAAGAATTACCATAGCCGTTGCCATTATTATAAGGATATGGCCTATAGTTGTTACTAGAATTGTTCAAGCATTGTTGTTGAAATTATTATTTTTAATGAAGTTTACATCAACATGTTCTTCTTGAGAAACCAATGAAGCTAACGGAACATTATTAGGATCAATATTAGTCCTATCATTCACAAGCATAGACATAATAGCATCAATCTTATCACTCAAGGAAGAAGTTTCTTCGACAGAATTTACCTTCTTACCTTGTGGAGCTCTTTCCGTGTGCCATTCAGAGTAATTAATCATCATATTATCAAGAAGCTTTGTTGCTTCACCAAGAGTGATGGACATAAAGGTACCTCCAGCAGCTGAATCCAATAGGTTCCGCGAAGAAAAGTTCAATCCTGCATAAAAGGTTTGGATGATCATCCAAGTAGTCGTCCATGGGTTGGGCAATTTTTAACCAAAGATTTCATTCTTTGCCATGCTTGTGCAACATGCTCAGTATCCAATTGTTTAAAATTCATTATGCTACTCCTCAAAGATATAATTTTAGTAGGGGATAATATCTACCAATAAAAGCATCCTTGCATTTAGTCCATGAATCAATACTATTCTTAGGCAGAGATAGCAACCAATCTTTAGCTCTTCCTCTTAATGAGAAAGGGAACAATTTTAATTTTATAATGTCACCATCTACATCTTTATACTTTTGCATTTCACATAGTTCAACAAAATTATTGAGATGGGCAGCAGCATCATCAGAACTAACACCAGAAAATTGCTCTCGCATAACAAGATTTAGTAAAGCAAGTTTAATTTCAAAAAATTCTGCTGTAGTAGCAGGTGGAGCAATAGGTGTGCATAGAAATCATTATTATTTGTGGTTGTGAAGTCACACAACTTAGTATTTTCAGGAGTACCCATTTTAGCAGTAGTAAATAAAACAAACTAGATAAAGTAAATGCAAGTAACTAATTTTTTTGTTTTTGATATAGCAAACAAGATAGCAAATAAAGTAAAACTAGCAACTAATTTTTTTGTATTTTGATTTATTGCAGCAAACAAGAAAGTAAATAAAACTAAGCAAGACAAAAACAAAGTAAAGAGATTGCGATGTGGAGACTCCCCTTGCAGCGTGTCTTGATCTCCCCGGCAACGGCGCCAGAAATTTTGCTTGATGCGTGTGGTTGACGTATTGTCTTTCCGTTCGACACGCGTCCGTTGGGAACCCCAAGAGGAAGGTGTGATGCGCACATCGGCAAGTTTCCTCAGTAAGAAACCAAGGTTTATCGAACCAGTGAGTCAAGAAGCACGTGAAGGTTGATGGCGGCGAGATGTAGTGCGGCGCAACACCAAGGATTCCGGCGCCAACGTGGAACCTGCACAACACAAACCAAGTACTTTGCCCCAACGAAACAGCGAGGTTGTCAATCTCACCGGCTTGCTGTAACAAAGGATTAGATGTATAGTGTGGAAGATGATTGTTTGCAGAAAATAGTAGAACAAGTATTGCAGTAGATTGTATTTCAGTATAGAGAATTGGACCGGGGTCCACAGTTCACTAGAGGTGTCTCTCCCATAAGATAAATAGCATGTTGGGTGAACAAATTACAGTTGGGCAATTGACAAATAGAGAGGGCATGACCATGCACATACATATTATGATGAGTATTGTGAGATTTAATTGGGCATTACGACAAAGTACATAGACCGCTATCCGGCATGCATCTATGCCTAAAAAGTCCACCTTCAGGTTATCATCCGAACCCCTTCCAGTATTAAGTTGCTAACAACAGACAATTGCATTAAGTATTGTGCGTAATGTAATCAATAACTACATCCTCGGACATAGCATCAATGTTCTATCCCTAGTGGCAACAACACATCCATAACCTTAGAGGTTTCTGTCTCCCCCAGATTCACGGAGACATGAACCCACTATCGAGCATAAATACCCCCTCTTGGAGTTACTAGCAAAAACTTGGCCAGAGCCTCTACTAACGGAGAGCATGCAAGATCATAAACAACACATAGACATAAATTGATAATCAACATAACATAGTATTCTCTATCCATCGGATCCCAACAAACACAACATATAGCATTACAGATAGATGATCTTGATCATGTTAGGCAGCTCACAAGATCCAACAATGAAGCATAATGAGGAGAAGACAACCATCTAGCTACTGCTATGGGCCCATAGTCCAGGGTGAACTACTCACACATCACTCGGAGGTGACCATGGCGGTGTAGAGTCCTCCGGAGATGATTCCCCTCTCCGAGTGGCCGGAGGCGATCTCCTGAATCCCCCGAGATGGGATTGGCGGCGTCTCTGGAAGGTTTTCCGTATCGTGGCTCAGGGGGTTTCGCGACGAAGGCTATTTGTAGGCGGAAGGGCAGGTCGGGGGGCCACACGAGGGCCCAGGAGACAGGCGGCGCGACCAAGACCTGCCGCGCCGCCTACCCTCCGGCCACCTCGTGGCCCCACTTCTTCGGTCTTCTGGAAGCTTCGTGTGAAAATAGGCCCCTGGGCGTTGATTTCGTCCAATTCCGAGAATATTTCCTTACTAGGATTTCTGAAACCAAAAACAGCAACTGGCTCTTCGGCATCTTGTTAATAGGTTAGTTCTTAAAATGCATAAATATGACATAAAGTATGCATAAAACATGTAGATATCATCAATAATGTGGCATGGAACATAAGAAATTATCGATACGTCGGAGACGTATCAATACACCCAGAAGGAGCTAAACATGAGACAACGCCGATGGATCGAATTGATCAAGGATTACGACATGGAGATTCACTACCACCCCGGCAAGGCCAATGTGGTAGCGGATGCTTTGAGTCGACTGCCGTGCCAGTTGAACTCCATGCTCGCAACCGAACAGCCCAGCTTGCATCAAGAGTTTGAACAGTTCAGACTTGAACTTGTTAGTGAAGGATTCCTAGCCAGCATAGAACTGCAACCCACCTTGGTTAGCCAGATAAGGAAGCCCAGAAAGACAACGCTAGCATTGATGGAATCAAGAAACGATAGCCGCAGGAAAAGCCCCCGGATTCACCGTAGACGAAGCCGGAGTTCTTTGGTACAAAGAACGTCTCTGTGTACCATCGGACTCGACTTGAAACAAGTCATCCTGCAAGAAGCCCATGACACCCTTTATTCAATCCACCCCGGAGGTACCAAGATGTACCAAGACTGAAGGAACAATTACGGTGGCACGGAATGAAGAGACAAATCGGTAGCTATATCGCCAAGTGTGACATCTGTCGAGAGAGTCAAGCGAACATCAACGACCCGCCGGACTGTTACAACCCCTCAGTTCCGAATGGAAATGGGACTCCGTAGGAATGGACTTTATCACCGGACTGCCCAAATCCAGCAGAGGAAATGATTCCATATGGGTAGTGGTCGATAGATTGACCAAAGTCGCCCATTTCATCGCCGTCAAAACCACTTACCAAGGCCCCAAGTTAGCTGAACTATACATCTCTAGAATAGTCGCCCTGCATGGAACCCCGAAATCGATAGTGTCAGATAGAGGATCACAGTTCGCCTCAAGATTCTGCGAAAGTGCATGAAGGACTAGGCACCCGCACGACTTCAGCACCGCCTATCACCCTCGACCGACGGACAGTGAGAGAGTCAACCAGATCGGAGGACATCTGAGAGCATGCGTCTGGAATACGGATCCAAGTGGGAAGACTGCTTACCTTACGCAGAATTCTCTTACAACAATAGCTATCAAGCCAGCCTACAGATGGCCCCCTTCGAAGCCTTGTACGGAAGGAAATGCCGCACCCCCCTGAACTGGTCGGAAGTCGGAGAGAGCCAAGTTTTTGGCCTAGATGTCCTTCGTGAAGCCGAAGAGAAAGTACACAAGATCCGAGAGTACCTCAAGATGGCGCAATCCAGACAGAAGAGTTACGCCGACAAGAGACGTCGGGAGATGACCTTCGAGATCGGAGACTTCGTCTATCTCAAGGTACCCCCCTTGAAAGGAGGATTTCAGTGAAAGGAAAGCTTGCACCCAGATATGTCGGACCTTTCAAAGTCCTCAGCCGCCGAGGAGAAGTATCTTATCAACTGGAGTTGCCCGAAGAAATGTCGGCTGTGCACGACGTGTTTCACATCTCACTTCTCCGGAAGTGCCTTGAAGTCCCGGAGAAGACTGAAGTGTTCAAGAACATCGATCACCGATTGGTGGATATCAACAAGGATCTGACTTACCGCGAAGTGCCGATTCGCATCCTGGAAGAAGCTTACCGAACCACCCGCACCCGAAGCATCAAGTTTCTGAAGATACAATGGAGCAATCATACCGAGGATGAAGCCACATGGGAATGCGAAGACTTCATGAAGAAGGAGTACCCAGATCTCTTTAGTACCTAACTTTCTTTTCGATCTCGGGACGAGATCTTTTGTAAGGGGGAAGGGTTTGTAACATCCCAAATTTCAATAAAAAGAAAGTTAGAGAATTCCAGAGAGCAAAATTTCAAACAAACAAAAACTTTTTAAATTGCATATAGTGCCATGCATAGGACTTGTGCATTTGAGTGATATGCCATGATGATTGTTATTACTTGTATTTCATATGCTCTAAAACCCTAATGTGATCATATGAAGATCACCAACCAAATAAAACCAAAAAGAGAAAGAAATCAAATAAATGAAAAACCCTAAAACCCTAACATATGCCCTATGGCATTTTTATAAATTTTGACCCTAGACCTATTTGGTCTTCACCATTAGTTGAATAATGTTATTAAACACTTATTACAACTTTTGGAATCAAAGAATCACAATTCAAATAATTGCCAAATGCAAAACTAGCTCACATAGAATAATGGTCAAAACTGAAATTTATAGCCTGATCACTACTTTGAGCCATTGCCATTCAATTTTCTCACACCAAATCTTGCTAACTCTTTGAACCATTTGAAAGTCAACATCAAGGTGAACAACTTTTGTAAAGATCACCATGCCAAAATCATTCTTGATCATTAGCTATGCTCATCCAAAGTTTCAGCTTTTTAACATATGCAACAATCTCCACTTAGCCAAATTTTGCAAATTCTTGAATTCTACAATTCCACCACCACCTCTAATCCTCTCTGGTCATTTACAACTTATCTAAACACACACATTTCAAATAGATTCACCTTGTGAATTAAATCAAATTTGGACAAATTCATAAATCTCCAAATATGGCACTATTACACACTATTGCAAATAGTGATTCTACTCCCTCTAATCTACCCCAACCTACACCATTGTGTCCCCTGGTTCCCTCTAACCATAAATGGCACATAGTAACCCTAATGAGGAGTGGCTAGCTCACATGGGCATGGCATGCCGGCCATGGCGCCACCATGCCAAGCCACCCCTCCTCTCCCTCATCGCCACCCCTGCCCACCTTGTCCAACGTCGCCACCTCACTCTACTGGACCACCTAGCACCGGCCATGGTCGAGGAGAAGCTCGACAGCCGCCGGAGATCGCGCGCCCAGCACACGCCCTGGACGCCGCTCGCGTCGCGCCAGCACGTGCATGGACACGCTCAGTACACGCGCCGCGCCACCACCCTGCACTCGCCCTGGACCCTCTCTCAACGAGTTGAGCATCTACGTGACACCTGGACGCCGCCAGACACGGCCAAGACCAGACCCTGGACCGCCGCCGCCGTGAACGGGGAAGAAGATCCCGCCATGGCCGCGACCTGCCTGGAAGCAACGCGACCCAACCAGGCCCTCCCCGACCAAGCTGTCGCCGCCATTAGACTCGCCTGGACCCATAGAGCACCGCTGCACCCTCGCCTAGCTCGACCACCCGCCGGAATCGCCGCGCCATGGTCGACCACCACCCTGCCCCGCAGCACCCATGCGCTGCTATAAAAGGAGAGCTCCCCTGAGCAATCCAAGCACACCACCGCACTCCCCACCTCTCACAGCTTCTCAACCACCTCACCACTCACCTGATTCACGCCGGAGCAAGGCCAATCGAGAGCTCGCCGCCGCGGAAGCTCTGCAGCAATCGCCGGCGAACCAGTCCACCTCAGGCGACGCCACCGGTACCTGGAGCTTCACCGTCGTCCACATCTACCCCAAGCACACTGCCATCCCTCGCTGGAGCCGCCGTAAGCCCTCCGACCCCCTACTGCCACCGCCAGATCATCGGGTTCTCGTTGGAGACGACGATGAACCACGGCCGTTCGATCGATTTCTAATCCAACGCCCCACACTGAAACTTACCGCTTCGGCGTTTAAGAGCCGCTGACATGCGGGACCCTCTGTCAGGCAGCCCGCGCGTCACTGGACCGTGGCTGGGCTGGCTTGGGCCCTTCAGTTTGAATCTGGCCCAGTAGTTTTTCCCGCCGGCCTTTTAATTCAAACTCGATTTAATTAATTCCAAATGATTTTGAATACTGCCTCCACTTTGAAATTCAATAGATTTAAATTGGCTAAACCAAATTTAATGAACTTTATATTGTTGGAAAGCTAGTGAAATTATCTACAACATGCCACTGGTCCCATGACCAGATTCTTTGTAGAATTAATCTGATAAAAATAACAAGGCAGGGACTTTTCCCTATTCAAATAATTCTTAAAAATCAACCAAAATAGATATTAAGTTAATTCCAACTCTAATAGCTCACATTTGACATACACTAACTATTTATGCAATAAAATGGTGTGGTCACTTTGCATGATCATGCCCTAGTTTAAGTAATGGATAATTTGACTAGTTTAACTAGTTGATATTGTCCAAAACTATTAAAGCAAATTATGTGGAGTCTTATACTTCATTTAAACTTGTCTCACATGAATTCATGAGATGTTTGTACCTCTGGTCCAAACTCCCTTATATGAATTACTTGAGATTTAAATCATATGTAGAGTATTAAATGATATGAGGTGATCTACCCCATTTAAATCATTTTCACAAATGATGATGATGAACATTTGACTTAAGTCAATATGAGTTCATATATGATTGTTTGAGAAATTAAATCTTAAGAAGATTTCAATGAGAGGAAATTATTTCTCAAGAACCCTATGGAAACTATCATTTACATATTAAATACAAAGAAGTGAATTCTATTTAAATCACACAACCCATGCACCCTAGTTAAATTATTTGTGTGCCTAGAATAGTTTGTGTGTTGATATGTGATGTATGGAATAGCCATTGAATTAGTGAGTAATTATACTCGTATTCCAATTTAGACGGTAGCACCGGAGAGTACACCGAAGAAGAAGGTTGCTACCAAGAGGAGGAGGAGGAACAGTTTGAGAACTACCAAGGCAAGCTAATATTCTTGCAAAGTGCAAAGCCCCTTGGGGCAAGGCACCATAAATCTTATCTTTTCTTACATAAGCCTATCCCAAGTTTTTACTTTACAAGTTTTACTTGTTGTTTTCCAAGAGTTACTTTTAGGGATTTCTATTTTCGTGCCCTCGGGTCCTTAGTTGTACTCAGTTTTCCCCAGCTCCTTCGTTTTCCTCAGTTTTCCCCAAGCCCTTGTCTGAACCCGCAGAAGGAGCTCGGACGGAAGGAATCCGTTAAGTTGACCGTGCTGACGAGTGGGGTCGTGTCGTTTGTGGGGTCACGTCGTGTGGGACCGCGTCGTGTGGGGCTGGTAGGAAGGGACCGCGTGGGACAGGACGAGACCATGTTTGTGGGGCCGTAGCGTGTGGAGCCGTGTGGGTCCGGGAGCACGAGTGGTTTCTGTCTCTTTCACCCAGATTAGCAGTTTTCAATGTACCTTTTTCCTCTCTCTCGCTCGATCTCATTCATATTTGATAGCCCAAATTGGTAGCAAATCTAGAGCAGCTTGTCCTTCTGTTTTTTAACGCCATTCATTTCTTTATGCCTTCGTTTTTACCCAATCAGGTAGGAAATCTAGGGCACAAATCCAGAGAGAAAATATAGGATAAGCTGCATACAGCAACCAACATAGCATAGATATATTCAGGACAGATCCAAAAGTAGTACCGATAGATCCAACATAAGCTACATTTTACATGAATTTAAGCTGCTCTACAGATAGAGCAGTCACATACAGAGAGTGCAGTAGGCACGTTCAACGCCTCCAGGTAGCGCGTGTGACTCGCTTGGAGGTTGCGCAGGTGAATCCCAAGTGCTTTGTGTTTGGCCATGTACGCATGCACGTTCACGGTCCTTCCAACTCTAGCGCCACATCTGCCAATGGATTCAGCATGGTTCACCAGGGAGTTGAAGTCGGTGGCGCGGAGCTTCCTGTTGCAGAAGGGGCACTTGTAAATGCCTCGAGCAAAGGGGCCATCGTAATGGCCGGACTGCAGCCTCCCGAGGACGTGACGAGTCTTGGTGTGGAAGGACTCGTCATCGCTATCGACGTCGCTGCTCTGCACCTGTCACGTAGCACCAAAGATCGTGCAAAAAAACGGAGTCAATTGCAACGATGATGGAACAGAGAGTGAACAAAAAATCATGCATGATAATATGGGCTCGAAAAAAGAGGTAGCCTCAGTTACATTGGACACACTTATATCCAGGATTTGAGTCAGCAAACCAAAGATCATGCACAACAAATTTGTACACACCAATTGTTTACTGACCAAACCCTGAATCAATTTATGCCCAAATATTCATCATCATCGGCACAAATCTTAAACAAAAGCAAATCACAAACACTAATAACGCAAGATCTAACACAAAAGGATCGAACTAGGAACAGACGAACAGTAATAACGCAAGATCTAACACAAAAGGATTGAACTAGGAACAGACGAACCGTAATAACGCTAGATCTAACACAAAATGATTGAAATGAGATAAGAACAAGGGAACAAAGGGTTACCTCCGGCTCGTTGTCGACGATGCTGGTGTCGTAGGGGTTCTCCGGCGTCGTATTACTGGGTTCGTACGGGTCCCAGCGACGGGGGCGGACGGTGGCGGCGGCCGATGCCGGCTGCTACAGCACGGGGCCGACGGGGCGCGGCCGATCCGCCGGCTGCTACGTTGGAAGCAGGACAGGGCCTGGACGGGCGGCGGCGATCCGCCGGCTGCTACGTTGGAAGCAGCGACAGGGCCTAGACGGGGGTGGCGGCCGATGCGCCGGCTGCTACATTGGAAGCAGCGACAGGGGCCTGGACGGGGGCGGCGGCTGATGTGCCAACAATGGGCATCTCATTCTTCTCCATCGCCGGCGGTTTTCTTCGGGGTTTTTTCTTCGGTTGTGGAGAAGATGATGGGACAGGAGAGGCGGTTGCAGTGAGCCAGTGAGAACGTGCGTCGAGGGAGAGAAAGAGGGGCTCTATAAAGACGAAGGTGGCGTGTACCGCACACGCGTCCGCTATGCACGGCTGCAGCATGCACCGCTACACGAGTCTAACCCTGGACGTTTGGTGTACTCAGTTATAACCTCAGGCCTTATACAGAAATTTTATCTGTACTCAGTTTTCCCCTCGAGGACTTAGACCGGCAAGTGCAATATACTCAGTTTTACCCTCAAGTAGCTGGTCAACAGAGAGTCAACAAATGAGATTAACATAGCTAATTGAGTCATTTCATGCGCAAATAAATCCAAAAAAATAAAAACATAGTGGCAACTACTCATGGAGTCTTCCTACGCAACCTGCCACCTAGAAAACCTTAACAAACATATATAAATCAAGTTTTACCACAAATTGCCACTTCTCAGAATCACTAGTGTAGCTATGAAGATGATTGGTTTTCCACCCAAACCCCTTTGCAAAACATCTTTCCCAAAACATAGTTTGTCTAAATGATGCCATAATTGTCACACTCATGTATATTTGAATTGCAAATAATTTGATGTAGCCCAATATGAATTATATTGTACAAAACACACATTTTTCATTTTGTAATTCTTTTGTTTGAATCCCTTAGTCTATTTACTATTTATGTGCCCTTGGATTCTTAGTACTACTCAGTTTTGCCCTCAAGTACTGTCACAAATGCTCGAGAAGCCCAAACTTATCCTGATTGGTTGAGCCGTTATCACACGGATCGACTCCACGAACCGTTGATCCACTGATCTAACGGGCAGTATACCCCTATCCGTCTCTTCGTGGCAACCTCTCTCTCTCTCTCTGTCGGTGGAGAATGCCACCCCTCTATTTATGTGCAATAACGAGTTTGCCACTTAATATAGTTTGGGATATAGTATTGGTATAAACATGAGGCATACATATTTGCGGATTTCGGTGATTGCATTATTTGTCACCCCTCTAACAATTATCAACTATCTTTAGTTGTCCTTTTCTTTTAGGGAATATAGTTTGGGATATAGTATTGGTATTTTGAAACGGCCTAAAAGTGGTATAATTTTGTTATAAACATGAGGCATACATATTTGCGGATTTCGGTGATTGCTATCAACTATCTTTAGCTATCCTTTTCTTTTAGGGAATATAGTTTGGGATATAGTATTGGTATTTTGAAACGGCCTAAAAGTGGTATAATTTTGTTATAAACATGAGGCATACATATTTGCGGATTTCGGTGATTGCATTATTTGTCACCCCTCTAACAATTATCAACTATCTTTAGCTGTCCTTTTCTTTTAGGGAATATAGTTTGGGATATTGTATTGGTATTTTGAAGGGACCCTATTTTGAAAGGGATCCCATTTTGAAACGGCCTAAAAGTGGTATAATTTTGTTATAAACATGAGGCATACATATTTGCGGATTTCGGTGATTGCATTATTTGTCACCCCTCTAACAATTATCAACTATCTTTAGCTGTCCTTTTCTTTTAGGGAATATAGTTTGGGATATGGTATTGGTATTTTGAAACGGCCTAAAAGTGGTATAATTTTGGTATAAACACGAGGCATACATATTTGCGGATTTTGGTGATTGCATTATTTGTCACCCCTCTAACAATTATCAACTATCTTTAGCTTTCCTTTTCTTTTAGGGAATATAGTTGGTAATTTCGGTGAATGCACACACTAACTTTGAAAACAACTACAAGTACATGTAACTGAATAATGGATTTGTAAGGTATCCCTTGTAACAACTTCTAGCGCCTGGTGAGCAATGATAAGAATCCGATCGTAATTATACAACAAAAAAAAACCAGCCATCAGGTTAGCTTGCTTCTTCAACTCGATCAGCTGCCTTAACTGCTTGTTCATTTTCTTCAGTTCTCCCTTCACTTCCACCAGTTCTGCATTGGGAGCATTAGGCATAATCGGAACGGCTCCTCTCTCCGCCGCATTCTCTATAGCAAGTCCCCCCTCCCAAATTGCGCCCCAATAGCGCCAATTGATTCCTGCAACTGAAGCCTCTGAACGTACACATCGATCCACTCGAAATGCCATTTCTTCAAGATCTGAAAACAACAACGTGAACCCTAAATCCCAAATTCGAGGGAATAACAAGAAAATCGAGAGAAAACAGAGAAATTGGAGCGAGATCTAACCTTATCCCCCTCTCTATATGGCAAGCTCTCGCATGCAACGAACTCACGTCCACGGTTGCCGTTCTCGTCCGTCTTACAGATCGACCGCTTCAGAGGCTCCTGGCGTGGGCAGTCAGGGCATCTTGTCAAAGGCACGGGTCCATACTGCGGCCAAGAAGAACGGGAGGTCGAAGAGAAACTAGACATCACCCGCCTGCCGGAGAAGGGCTGCCGCTGGCGGAGAAGAAGAACAATGGGGCGCGGGGAAAGAAAGGGGAAGCAATGGCACGGGCACGGGCGCGGGCTGGCTCGGGCTCCCATTTTGCAACGGTCACCTGGGTAAGCTGTGGGTCCGGCGCACTTAACGTGGACAAGTTGTGGGTCCCACGATGATCTGGATAAGTGAAAACGTGTCCACTGCGGGGCACCAACAGCGGCCCCACTTGCCAGCACCAACCAACGTCAACTAACGGGATTCCTTCCGTCCGAGCTCCTTCTGCAGGTTTCAGACAAGGTTTTGGGGAAAACTGAGGAAAAACTAAGGGGCTGGGGAAAACTGAGCACAACTAAGGAGCCAGGGGCACGAAAATAGAAATCCCTTACTTTTATAGTTAACTTTGGTCAAAGTAAAGGATGGTTACTAGAGTAGTGAAGTGGTCTCAATCAAGCAAAGCAAGATAGAACCCCTCATGAATTAGAGCTAGTGTTAATGAAATAAAACTTGACTACTTTAGATGGGAACAATGTGAATTGAAATGAATTTGAAACCTTGGAATGATGAAGCATTCCATTGAATGATTTTTGAAGATGAATATGACCAAGAGAAGATAGTGATTTTTGATAAACAATGATGTTGGTTTGAATGCGATACCTTTTCAATTATTAAGTACCCCCACAATACCTGATTATGGGTAGGGCTTAACTGGAAGTTTATGCATCTTAGTATGGGTTCCCTCTGAACACACGTCATAGGGGTTACGCTTGAGGCTGCCTCCGTTGTTGAGAAATGATGTGAAATTGAGGTGAATTGTACGGCCAAGCCCTGTGCAGTTCCCAGGTTGACAGTTGGTCTTCAGGAGGCCAAGCTCGTGGGGAGAGGTGCTCATACTAGGATTTGTAAGTGAAAGGTTATGGTTGATGATCCGTGTACTGTGTTACGATGATTCAGGGTAATCCCGATGGATGAAATCAAATGTTGTGGCACAAGTGTGCAACCTCTGCAGAGTGTAAACCTTTTCGAATAGCCGCGTCCACGGTTACGGACGGTTGGAAAGGCCATACAGTTTCCGATGTCATATCTTTGAAAAATGATGTTGAAAGATGATGGTGAAATGACTTGTGGTGAATTGAATTGAAATCACCACTTGAATGGTGGGAGTGACACTAATGTTCCCACTTGAGTTAGTTAGCACTTGAATAAGCTTTTCTCAAATATTGTGAACTAAAACTAGCTTTATGCAAATAAACTAGAGCTTAGCAAACCATACTAGAATGTCTAGCACTTACATTAGTATTAGTTTGCGAGTACTTAAAGTACTCACGGCTTTGTCCCTGGCTATTCAAATGGCCAGAGTATGAAGATGAACAAGGAGACGACCAGCAGGACGCCTACGACAACTAGGAGTCTTCCGACGTCAAGCGTTGGCCTGTGGACTAGAGAGTCCTTGTATCTTACGCTTCCGCTATGAACTATGAACTTGTGTTTGTTCGTTGATCAATAGATCAACTATTCGTGTAATATGGATCATGTGATTCCAAATTTGTAAGACTTATGGTTTGTAATGAATGATGACTGTGATACTTAACTATTATGCCTCGTAACAACAATATTCCTGGGATTGCGATGTATGACATAATAGGCATCCGGACTTAAAAATTCGGGTGTTGACAAGACACCAGTAGTGATTATAGTAAACAGCAGGATTAAAATACTGTAGGCATAGGGATGTATGAACGGGCGCTGCATGGATAAGATAACTCATGTAATAATCAAGACTAGGCATTTGCAGATAATAATAAAACAGTATCCAAGTACTAAATAACCATAGGCATGTGTTCCGTATATAGTCGTACGTGCTCGCAATGAGAAACTTGCACAACATCTTTTGTCCTACCAGCCGGTGGCAGCCAAGCCTCTAGGGAAACTACTGGTAATTAAGGTACTCCTTTTAATAGAGTACCGGAGCAAAGCATTAACACTCCATGAACACATGTGATCCTCATATCACAGCCTTCCCCTCCGGTTGTCCCAATTTCTGTCACTTTGGGGCCTCGGGTTCCGGACAACAATATGTGTATACAACTTGCAGGTAAGATCATAAAACAATGAATATCATAGTGAATCAATAACATGTTCAGATCTGAAATCATGGCACTCGGGCCCTAGTGACAAGCATTAAGCATAACAAGTTGCAACAATATCATAAAAGTACCAACAACAGATACTAGGCACCATGCCCTAACAATCTTATGGCTATTACATGAACAATCTCATCCAATCCCTACCATCCCCTTCAGCCTAAAGCGAGGGATTTACTCACACATGGATGGGGAAGCATGGATGGTTGATGGAGAGGCGTCGGTGGCGATGATCTCCTCCGATTCCCGTCCCGGTGCCGAACGGAGTTTCGATCCCGAGATTGGGTTTCGACGGCGGAGTTCTGGATGTCTTCTGGAAAATTGGTCGAACCCCCGTGCGTTTTTAGGTCAATGGCTTTAAGTAGTCCAGAGGAGAGCGTCGGGGGCTGGCCGAGGCGGCGCCACCATAGGGCGGCATGGCCCAGGGGCCCACCGCACCGCCATGTGGTGTGCGCACCTCGTGGCCCCCCTCCGTCTCGTCTTCTGGCTCCGTAAGTCTTCTGTGAAAATAGGCCCATTGCAATTATTTCTAGGGATTTTCCTGAAAGTTGATTTTCTGCACAAAAATAAGACACCAAGGCAATTCTGCTGAAAACAGCGTTAATCCGTGTTAGTTGTATCCAAAATACACAAATTAGAGGCAAAACAATAGCAAAAGTGTTCGGGAAAGTAGATACGTTTTGGACGTATCAACTCCCCCAAGCTTAGCTTATTGCTTGTCCTCAAGCAATTCAGTTAACAACTGAGTGCGATAAAAGAACTTTCATGAACACATTTGCTCATATGATGTAAATATTCTCATTATATGGATGAGTACTTAGGCAATTCATAATAAGATAAATGCAAGTAAAGTCATCTAATAGTTATGTCAATCATGAAAAAGATACCAACAAACTAATAATAAGCATCATGAAACATATCTATCAGCAGGATTGTAATGCTCATAAAAAGATATGATAAAGTGGTATCTCGCTTGCCCGTATTTGTACAGCAAAACATAAATGCCCAGGGACCTCTAAAATTCATGGAAAGACTAGAAGTAAAGATTATCAAAGATAAAAGCGTCAAAGTTATACCACAGTTAACCATATTCTGGGACAAACATATTACAGTAAGAATGACAATTATGCTCTCAAGAAGGTACTCAAAGAAAGGATGGTGACTCAACATAAAAGTAAAAGATTGACCCTTCGCAGAGGGAAGCAGGGATTAACATGTGCTAGAGCTTTTCATTTTTAAAACAGAATTAAAATTGTTTTGAGAGGTGTTTGTTGTTGTCAACGAATGGTAGTGGGCACTCTCTAAATACCTCGTCAACCAGACTTTCAAGAGCAGCTCCCATGAAGGACGTTACCTCTACCAGCAAGGTAAATCATCCCTCTTCTATTTTGTTTACACATGTACTTTAGTTTCATTATGGATGACACACCTCCCAACCTTTGCTTACACAAGCCATGGCTAACCGAATCCTCGGGTGCCTTCCAACATTCACATACAATGGAGGAGTGTCTATTTGCAAATTAAGTTGCTTACTGATAAATCAGGGCAAAACATGTGAAGTGAATTATCGATGAAAGTTAATTAATTAGGGCTGGGCACCCCGTTGCCAGCTCTTTTTGCAAAATTATTGGATAAGCGGATGTGCCACTAGTCCATTGGTGAAAGTCTGTCAGGAGTAAATGACAAGGTTGAAAGATGAAACACCACATACTTCCTCACGAGCTATAAAACATTGACATAAATTGAGAAGTACTTTGAAGGTTTTAAAGGTAGCACATGAAAATTTACTTGTAATGGTTTGAAATGCCATGCATAGGTATTTATGGTGGACACTTTGGGATAACTTGGTTTTCATGGATTTGGAAGCACGAGAGCATTCCCGCTCAGTACAAGTGAAGGCTAGCAATAGACTGGGAAGCGACAATCAAGAGAGCAATAACTGTCATAATCATGCTTGCGACAAAATAAAATTAACGGAGGCATAAAAGTGATACGAGAACTCTGAAGCAAAGTAAATCATCGAGGCTTAATTGACTTTTGTTTTTCATTCATATGCATGCGTGAGCATGTGCCAAGTCAATTAAAATGAATTATTCAGAGGAGGATACCACAATGTCATACCTATCTATGAATAAAACAATGTAAGCAAATATTTATGACATGCTACTCATTATTAATAAATTGGAGCTAAACATGAGAGATCATGAACTGTAGACTTTCATTAAATGACATATACCTCACATGAACCAACTAAGCATGCTCACATGAATGAGTATATGTACAAAAATGAAAACAAATAGAGTTCATACCAGCCTCTCACCATAGTCGAGTTGTCATAGATCGTCATTATTGTCTTTCACTTGTGTAGCTTGAATAATATGAAATGAAAACCAAGCTCCAACCACTGGAGATCGCTGAACTCCATAGTAAACTTTACAAAACCGAAGAAGAACAACAAATATTTTTGGTGTTTTCGAATTGGAAACAAGAACGAAAGTAAAATCTTTTTGGATTTTCTTATAGCAAACCAACAATAGTAAATAAACCAAAATAGGAACAAGAAACCAAATAAACAAATGATAAAGAGAAACAACAGAAATATTTTTGTTTTTTTGTGTTTTAGAAAATAAATAAAGCAAAAACAAGAGAATGAAAACTAAAAGAGTCACACAAACACAAGTTGGTAGAAATCCGTCAAACTTGACAGCAGTACAGTAATTATTTTTTTTCAAAAATCTTCTGCTGTTCAACTCGAAATGTGCTCAACTAATGAAAGTTAGATGATAACCCGGGGAACATGTACACAAATTGGCTGCTCAAAATAACTTTCTGACTATTTTTAGGAATTTTTTTAGTATCAGTCCAGAATCTGTTTTTTTAGACTGCACTTCCCCAAATATCATCTTCCTCATATTAGAGGCAACTATCGGCACACAAATGAAATAAAAAGGTAAAAGTAAAGGTTACTACAGTAGTAACAACCTTCAAAAACTAAAATAAGAGCCTACTAAAATAAAAAATAACCAAAAGAGAAACAACCAAAAGAAGCGAAACAAGTATATACAAATGACCGGCAATTGTAATATGCAAATGAGTGATGCCGGCATACCTCCCCCCAAGCTTAGGCTTCTGGCCTAAGTGGAGATCAACCCCAGTGAGGGTCAGGGTTCCACGCCAGTGGATCATACATGGCGTGGTCATAATAAGATCCATGTGCAGAAGAAAAGGATGAAGGCTCCACATGCCCAAAATGCTGATGTGAAGAACTTGCTACGTCGGATGACAGGTCGAGGGGTTTCTCGGCCTCCTCCATGCCGTCCCCTGCATGATGGCCGCTCCTCTCTATGTATGCATCAAGTTCATCTTCTGTGACCGACCAATTTTCCCTGGAATCAAGGTTAAACAAAGCAGGTGCAGGCAATCCAACTAGCCTTTCAGATTTAGTTACTCTCCACTTTTTCTTGAAAAAGGTTATCTCATAGGACAGGTTATTTAAATTAGACCAATTAGAAACAAAGTCATGTTTTATCATGGAAACAATATCAAGTTTCTCTATAGAGAGCTGAACATCAAGAGAGTGAGGTTCTACACCATGCATAGCTAGCAAACGAGAGGCAATGAGACCTCCGCAAATTCCTCCCTTATCACGGTTAGTAGCAAGCCTAAAAGCTATCAAAGCACCCAAATTATAAGTTCTATCAAGTTGCAATGCAGCAGCTAAGAAAACCAAGTCATGGATGGATAACTTATTTGCATTCTTTCTAGCAAGAACGCACTTGGTGATAAAGTAAGCAAAATAGCGAATAGATGGGAGTTGAATACTATGAATTTTACCACTCTCATATGAGAAGCTTCTCCCTTGGCAGATCATCTCGTATAGATTCAAGAGTTGCCGTGGCAGCCCCCTAATCTTCTAACATGATCCCCATTGTGGTACTTTAATAGCTGCACAAAAATCATCAAAGGGCAAGTTGATAGTTATATTGTAGATTTTATATCGAACCATGGGGTTAGGTTGGGACCAATGGAATTCAAAATCCTGCACCACTGACATGGTTAGTTTTGCATATTGGTAGGGTTCACCAATAACAAAATCTTCTAACCCTGCATTAGAAATTAGATTTTGAACATCCTGAAAAATTCCTGCACTCTTCATGAAATCGGTGCATGGGTAGTAGGAGGGGTATACCCCCTCTTCACGGTGGACTCTCATAACTTCATGCACCTCCAATTCATGTTGGTTGAGTTGGTGTCTATTCCACTCCATTTTCTGAAATTTTTCAACAATCATTATAAAAGTTGATTTTGAGACATATAAATGAGGGAAACTACTATAGGAACTTAATAGGGTACTAAACATGCATCAAAACTAATTTTTACAACTTAGAACAAGCATGCAAACTCACTTAACATGTCACCTACAGCAGCAAAATACTCAAGATATACTCAACCAAACAAAATTCTATTTGGATAATCGGAGGAGTCACATACCGGAGAACAAATACCCCAAATCTCAGCAGCAAAGATGGGCTGAGCAAGGAGATCGAAAATCTCGAGCAAGAACAGCAAGAAACTCGGGTTTGAACAATGGTGGTGTGTTTTCCCGTGAAAGAGAGCGGAGTGGTAGGTGGATGAGTGAGTGGACGGCCAGGTGGGGCCCTCCCCACAGGGTGGCGCCCCCCCTTGCTGGCCGCACCAGCACATGGGGTGCAGCACTGGGGTGCCCCACTGGTCAGCCCCAGGCACTCCCAGGTTGCATTTTGAAAAATAGGACCAGTGATATAATTTTTGTAAATTTTTGAAAAGTTCGTAAAATGCACATTTTTGGGTGTTAAAATAACTATTACATGGCAGAAAAAGATTTTCAAACTTCTAAACAACTAAAGCATCTTGCAAAACAAGTAGTACTATAGAAAGTAAACAAGTGTGGAGAAAGAAAGAAATGTTGTTTAGCTCTACTATGCATATAAAATGTACTTGTTAACAAGGTTGATCAAGTCTTGCCACCAAATAAATTTTACATGACATAAGAAGAAATAAACCTCAAATCAATCATGTTACCTTATATTGTATTGATATGGATCCAATCATAATATTTTGATATCCTTGTTTAGGCTCATATATAGGACAATCAATAACTCCCACTTTGATAGTTCTCAAATTAGAAATTGTATTAACTCCATATACTTTACCAATCCTCTTGGGAAAATAAACAGTATGCTCCTTTTCATCAACATTGAAAGTAACTTTTCCTTTATTGCAATCAATAACAGCCCCTGCAGTGTTAAGAAAAGGTCTTCCAAGAATAATAGACATATTATCATCTTCAGGCATTTCCAACACAACAAAATCAGTTAATATTAAGCAATTATTAGCAACTTGAACAGGAACATCCTCACATATACCAACAGGAACAACAGTAGATTTATCAGCCATTTGCAAAGATATATCAGTTAGTATCAACTTATCTAAATAAAGTCTCTTGTAAAGAGAAAAGGCATAACACTAACTCCTGCTCCCAAATCACATAGAGCAGTTCTAACATAATTATTCTTGATGGAACAAGGGATAGTCGGTATACCTGGGTCTCCCAGCTTCTTTGGAACCTTGCCATTGAAAGAGTAATTAGCAAGCATAGTGGAAATCTCCTCATTAGGAATTTTCCTTTTGTTAGAGACAATATCTTTCATATACTTTGAATAAGGAGGCAATTTAATAGCATCAGTCAAAGGGATTTGCAGGAACAAAGGTTTCATCCAATCACAAAATTTATTATAGTGTTCTTCCTCCTTTGATTTTAGTTTCTTAACAGGAAAAGGCACTTGCTTTTGAACCCAAGGTTCTCTTTCATTACCATGTTTCTTAGCAATAAAATCTTCTTTAGTGTACTTTTTATTTTTAGCATGCTTTTCAGGTTCATCTTCAACCTCTTCTTTATCAGAAACATCATTCTTATCATTATCTTTATCATGTTCATTACCACTTTCAGTTTCAGCATCAGCATCAGAAATAGAAATACTATTAGGATCATTAACAGGCTCAGAGGATTCTACAATAGTTTTATGTTTCTTCTTCTTTTTCTTAGAAGGAGCGCTAGTTTCTATAGTTTGTTGAGAATCTTGTTCAACTCTTTTGGGATGCCCCTCGGGATATAGAGGATCCTGAGTAGAAACACCGCCTCTAGTTGTTACTTCATAAGCATGTTTTTCTTTAGGAGTATTTATTAACAAGTCATTTTGCACTTTAGTGAGTTGATCAATTTGAGTTTGAACCATATGAAAATGTTTAACAAGCATCTTAACATCATTGGAGGTTCTCTCCATAATATCATGCAATTTACTAATAGCTTGAGAATTTTCCATTAAATGATTCTCTACTCTCATATTAAAGTTATCTTGCTTAACAACATAATTATCAAATTCATCTAAACATTGATCAGGAGGTTTTGAGTAAGGAATGTCTTCTTTATCAAAGCGTTGAAGAGAATGTACCTCAATCGTGGATGAAGGGGGAGTTATCTTACATAAATCTTCTATGGGGGGTAAATTCTTCACATCTTCAGATTTAATACCTTTCTCTTTAAGAGATTTCTTGGCTTCCCTCATATCTTCATCATTTAATTCAATCATACCCCTCTTCTTTAATATTGGTGTTGGGGTTGGTTCATGTGTAGTCCAATCATCATGATTTTAACTTATTCTAGCCATTAATTCTTCAGCTTCATCTGGAGTTCTTTTCCTGAAAACATAACCAGCACAACTATCCAGGTATGCCCTAGACTCAATGGTTAGTCCACTATAAAATATATCAAGTAAGTCATGCTTTTCCAAATCATGTCCAGGCCGAGCTCTAAGAAGAGAGCAAAACCTTGCCCAAGCTTCAGGAAATTTCTCTCCATCTTCCTGGTCAAAACTATAAATTTTCTGCAAAGCAATATGTTGAGCACTAGCAGGAAAATACTTCCGAAAGAAAACATCAAGCAAACCATTTGGACTATCAATAGAATCAGGAGGCAAACTATTATACCAAGTTTTAGCATCATCCTTTAATGAGAAAGGAAAAAATTTAGCAACAAAATAAGTACGCTTCTTGGTATCATCAGAAAACAAGCTACTCAAAGTAGAAAGCTCAATCATGTGCTCTACAGCACTTTCTTTTTCAGTACCACAAAAAGGTGTTTTCTCAACAATAGATATATATATGAGATAAATCAAGAGAAAAATCATAATCCTTATCCTTAATGTTTATAGGAGATGTGGCAAATTTAGGATCAGGAGACAGTTTATATCTAACAGCACGTTGTGCAAGAAGCTTTTTAATATTACTTGCATCAGTAGTAGCATTACATTTATCAATAAAATCATCATCAAGTTCCACATAATCTTCATCAAGATCATCACTAGAGTGTTCAACAGACTCAGGTGAATTAACAGGTGCAACTGTATTTTCATTAGCAATTTCAGTATTTTCAATTTGTCTAGACTTAGCAATTGTAGCATCTAGAAAAGGACCTAATGAACCATTGTCATCAAGCACAGTAGAAGCATCATTAAAATTATAAGAGGAATTTTCAGATTCAGCAGAAGTACCAGCATGTGAAGCTTGTGGTGGTGAAACAAGTTGACTTATCAGAAATGGTGAATCAAGAGCAGCAGAGGTACTCAGAGTTGTACCTTTTCTTGTAGTGGATGGTAATATGGTGACTTTAGCATCACGAGGTTTACCCATGATGGAGGATTTGCAGCGAACAATATCAATTCAGGTGAACTTGCAAATAAAGCTATGCTCCCCGGCAACGGCGCCAGAAAATAGTCTTAATGACCCACAAGTATAAGGGATTGCAATAGTCTTCGAGGGAAGTAAAACCCAATTTATTGATTCGACACAAGGGGAGCCAAAGAATATTTGTAAGCCTTAACAGCGGAGTTGTCAATTCAGCTACACCTGGAAATAGACTTGCTCGCAATAGTTTATCAGTAGCAACAGTTTTATAGCACTAGCAGTAGTGAAATATAAGCAGCAGTGTAATAAAGACAGCAGTAGTGATTATAGTAAACATCAGGATTAAAATACTGTAGGCATAGGGATGGATGAACGGGGCTGCATGGATAAGATAACTCATGTAATAATCAAGACTAGGCATTTGCAGATAATAATAAAACAGTATCCAAGTACTAAATAACCATAGGCATGTGTTCCGTATATAGTCGTACGTGCTCGCAATGAGAAACTTGCACAACATTTTTTGTCCTACCAGCCGGTGGCAGCCGGCCTCTAGGGAAACTACTGGTAATTAAGGTACCCCTTTTAATAGAGTACCATAGCAAAGCATTAACACTCCGTGAACACATGTGATCCTCATATCACAGCCTTCCCCTCCGGTTGTCCAAATTTCTGTCACTTTGGGGCCTCGGGTTCCAGACAAAAATATGTGTATAGAACTTGCAGGTAAGATCGTAAAACAATGAATATCATCATGAATCAATAACATGTTCAGATCTGAAATCATGGCACTCGGGCCCTAGTGACAAGCATTAAGCATAACAAGTTGCAACAATATCATAAAAGTACCAACAACGGATACTAGGCACCATGCCCTAATAATCTTATGGCTATTACATGAACAATCTCATCCAATCGCTACCATCCCTTGAGCCTACAGCGAGGGATTTACTCACACATGGATGGGGGAAGCATGGATGGTTGATGGAGAGGCGTCGGTGGCGATGATGGCGATGATCTCCTCCAATTCCCCGTCCCGGCAGGGTGCCAGAACAGAGTTTCTGATCCCGAGATTGGGTTTCGCGATGTCTTCTGGAAAATTGGTCGAACCCCCATGCGTTTTTAGGTCAAGGGCTTTAAGTAGTCCAGAGGGGAGCGTCGGGGGCTGGCCGAGGCGGCGCCACCATAGGGAGGCGCGACCCAGGGGCTCACCGCGCCGCCATGTGGTGTGCGTACCTTGTGGCCCCCCTCCGTCTCGTCTTTTGGCTCCGTAAGTCTTCTGTGAAAATAGGTCCATTGCAATTATTTCCGGGGATTTTCCTGAAAGTTGATTTTCTGCACAAAAATAAGACACCGGGGCAATTCTGCTGAAAACATCGTTAATCCATGTTAGTTGTATCCAAAATACACAAATTAGAGGCAAAACAATAGCAAAAGTGTTCGGGAAAGTAGATACGTTTTGGACGTATCAGAGCTTCACGAAGGACTTGTGCTTTCCAGAACAGGTGATTCTGCCTGGTTAGCTTCTCCGTCGGGGCGCACCAAGGGCAGCCGTGAGACTGGCAGCAGCTGATGCAGACTAGGAAGAAGCCATCGGGTGCTGGTTCGTTGCTGTTGATCCCACAACGTCGAGAGGCGGCGGCTGGGCTGATTTGATCTAGGGTTTTTGGGGTTTTGGTTTTTGGTTTGTTTGGTGTAGATTGGTTTTGGCTTTGGTTTTGATCTCCGGCGGCGTGAGGCGGCCAGAGAGGAATCTGATTGTCTTGTGTTTGGTTTCGCTCGATCTCCTCCGGGGATCCCTGTCACTCGAGCGCCAGGCCAGGCCCGTTTCTCTTCTCCTTGGAGCGCCAGGCTTCCGACACGCCTCGCTCGCTCTGCTTCCGATCTGCGCCGCCGGCCGTTTGACTTTGATCTGTTCCAAAAAAAAATAAAAAAAAAAATTTACTGTCGTCGGCTGTTGTTACCCGATGTCTTCTTCCGCTGATCCCGCCTTATCTTTGGGCCTCCCTTCGGTACTTGGTATTTGTCCGCTGCCTCCGTGTATGACGGCTAGCCATTCTTCGTCGCCGTTTGCGGCCTCTTCACGCGGCTCTGCCCGCGCTTCACCGACTCCGTCTACATCGGCTCACCGCTCTATACCGACTTTTGCGGCCTCTTCATGCGGCTTTGCCCGCGCTTCGCCGACTTCGTCTACGTCAGCCCGTCGGTCTACATCGACTTTTGCGGCCTCTTCCCGCAGTTATGGCCGCGCTTCGTCGACTCCGTCTGCGTCGGCCTGCCGCTCTACATCGACTTTCGCGGCCTCTTCACGTGGTTATGACCGCGCTTTGCCGACTCTGTCTTCATCGGCATGTTGCTCTCCGTCGCCCCCTTTGGCCTCTGTGCGTGTGGGTGATAGCTCCTCGTCGGCACCTGATTGTACGTCGACCTCTCCAGTCGCGCCCTCTGCGCATGAGATAGCGCAGCTTCACTTCTGCTTGATGCTTGGGATTCCAGTTTACGTCAACAGCCTCGCGGTCCCGTCTCCGCCCTCGTCCTCATTGCACCTACTGTGGCAAGGTTGGCCACACTTCCTCCACCTGCTGGACGCGGGATCCCGTTTATGTCGCAGTTCCAAGATCGTCGGTGACTCTTCAGATCTTCTGCTTGCACTCTCTGATCAGGACATTCTCGTGGTCTTCGTGGTCGCTCGCTACTCCGACTCTTCCTCGCCGGGCGCTGCTGGTTCGTGGCGGCTCTTCGGCACCGCGACCACCACTTTCTACACAGTTAGGTACGTCCCCGTGGTATCTGGATTCTGGAGCTTCCTTTCATATGACCTCTGAGTCTTCTATTCTGTCTGCTCTTCGGTCTCTTATTTCTCTTGTCCGTGTTGTCACGGCTGATGGTACCTCTATTCCTGTTTCTAGTACAGGCACCCTTTCTACTCCCTCTTTCTCTGTCCCTGATGTTTCTCATGTTCCTCGCCTTCAGATGAACATTTTCTCTGCTAGCCAGCTCACCGATTCTGGTTGTCGCATCATTCTTGACGCTGAGTCTTGTGCGGTTCAGGATCGTCGCACACAGGCCCTGGTTGGAGCTGGCCCTCGTAGCCGTCAGTATCCGGGGCTTTGGGAGTTAGACTGGCTTCGTGTTCCTTCCGCTGCCACTTCATTTGCCAGTTCTCCTCCGGTTGTTGCCTCTGTCACCGGCTCTTTTCAGCAGTGGCATCATCGTCTTGGTCACCTTTGTGACTCTCGCCTGTCGTCTTTGGTTCATCGTGGCCTTCTGGGGTCTGTCTCTGGAGATGGGTCGTTACACTGTCAGGGTTGTAGGTTAGGCAAACAGATTCAGCTTCCCTATCCTACTAGTGTGTCTGTCTCTCAGCGACCGTTCGATTTAGTCCATTCAGATTTTTGGGATCCGGCTCCCTTCGCTTCGAAAGGGGGCCATCGATACTATATCTTATTCATTGATGATTTTTCACGGTACACCTGGGTGTTTTTCATGCGCTCTCGCAGTGAGGTGCTCTCTATTTATCAGCGTTTTGCGGCCATGGTCCGCACTCAGTATTCCTCACTCATTCACGTGTTCCGTGCTGATTCTGCTGGTGAGTATATCTCTCAGCACCTTCGTGGTGTTCTTGCTGAGGAGGGCACCCTCGCTCAGTTTTCTTGTCCCGGCGCGCATGCTCAAAATGGCATCGCCGAGCATAAGCATCGTCATCTTCTTGAGACCACTCGTGCTATGATGATTGCCTCTTCTCTTCCGCCACATTTCTGGGCTGAGGCTGTCGCTACGTCGGCCCACCTCATTAACATTTAGCCTTCCGCTACTCTACAGGGTGGCATTCCTCTCGAGCGTCTCTGGTGTTTCTCCAGACTACTCGACTCTCCGTTCATTTGGTTGCGTCTGCTATGTCCTTATGCCTCCTCGCGAACGCACCAAACTGACCGCTCGTCTGTTGAGTGTGTTTTTCTCGGATACAGTGATGAGCATAAGGGCTATCGCTGTTGGGACCCTGTTGGTCGTCGGATGCGCATCTCTCGTGACGTCACATTTGATGAGACGCGTCCCTTCTATCCTCGCCCCACCTCGGGTACTTACCCGGTGGATGATATCTCTTTTCTTCTTTTTCCGGATGCACCCCCTGCTGTCCCTCCTCCCCTCCCTCCTACTGATGCGCCCCCTTCGGCGCCATCCTCTCGTTCGTCTAGTCCACCTAGTACTCCTCGTTCTCCGGCTTCGGCTCCTTCCGATGCTGTCCCTTCTTCCTCTTCTTATGATTACTTGTCTTCTGCAGATGAGCTTCCCCCTTCCCGGCCTGTTCGTCAGCGTCGTGCTCCAGTTCGTTACTCTCCTAGTCAGTATGGTCTCTCTGTCGTTTCCGAGCCGACTTCTTATCGGGATGCCGAGCATCATCCTGAATGGCAGCTTGCCATGGCTGAGGAGATCGCTGCGCTTGAGCGCACTGGCACTTGGGATCTTGTTTCTCCCCCTTCTGGTGTTCGTCCCATCACGTGTAAGTGGGTCTATAAAATTAAGACTCGCTCTGATGGATCTCTTGAGCGCTATAAAGCGCGTCTTGTGGCTCGTAGTTTTCAGCAGGAGCACGGCCGTGACTATGATGAGACTTTTGCCCTGTGGCTCATATGACTACTGTGCGTACCCTTCTTGCTGTTGCTTCTGTTCGCCGCTAGTCTGTCTCCCAGCTTGATGTTCAGAATGTTTTTCTTAATGGCGAGTTGAGTGAGGAGGTTTACATGCAGCCTCCTCCTGGGTATTCTGTTCCCGATGGGATGGTTTGTCGTCTTCGACGTTCTCTCTATGGTCTCAAACACGCCCCTCGGGCCTGGTTTGAGCGCTTCGCCTCTGTGGTGACTGCTGCTGGTTTCTCTCCTAGTCTTCATGATCCAGCACTTTTCGTTCACACTTCTCCTCGTGGACGTACTCTTCTTCTTCTCTATGTTGATGATATGATCATTACTGGTGATGATCCTGAGTATATTGCCTTCGTCAAGGCTCGTCTTCGTGATCAGTTTCTTATGACTGATCTTGGTCCTCTTCGCTATTTTCTTGGCATTGAGGTTTCCTCCACTTCTGATAGCTTTTCTATCTCTCAGGAAAAGTACATTCAGGATCTTCTTGCTCGTGCTGCTCTTGGGATGAGCGCACAGTCGATACTCCTATGGAGCTTAATGTTAAGCTTCATCCTACTGATGGTGATCCTCTTCCTGATCCCACCCGTTATCGCCATCTTGTTGGGAGTCTTGTTTATCTTGCTGTCACTCGTCCTGATATTTCTTATCCTGTTCATATTCTGAGTCAGTTTGTCTCAGCTCCTACCACTGTTCACTATAGTCATCTCCTCCGTGTTCTTCGTTATCTTCGTGGCACGATCACTCGTCGCCTTTTCTTTCCCCGTTCCAGCTCTCTCCAGCTCCAGTGCTATTCGGATGCTACATGGGCGAGTGATCCTACGGATCGTCGTTCGCTTTCTGCTTACTGTGTGTTTCTTGGTGGTTCGCTTGTTGCTTGGAAGACGAAGAAACATGTCGCAGTTTCCCGTTTGAGTGTTGAGGCTGAGTTGCGGGCTGTGGCTTTGTTGATTGCTGAGGTGACTTGGTTACGGTGGTTGCTTGCAGATTTTGGGGTCTCTGTTACGACACCCACTCCACTTTTGTCTGACAGTACAGGTGCTATCAGTATTGCACGTGATCCGATCAAGCATGAGCTGACCAAGCATATCGGTGTTGATGCTTTTTACACACGTGCACAAGTACAGGATGATGTTGTTGCGGTTCATTATGTGCCTTCAGATTTGCAGTTGGCGGATTTCTTTACGAAGGCACAGACTCGAGCGCAGCATGATTTCTTACTCTCCAAACTCAGTGTTGTGGATCCACGATGAGTTTGAGGGGGTGTTAGATGTATATATCTGTCTATTGTAGTTTCCCCATATGTTAGGGGGCTTTCTGCATATGTGCACCTGTACATGTACTATATATTGTGGCCTTTGGCCCCCTGTAATACAACATGCATATTACCCTAACAGATCCTTCACCGGCCAATCTACGGCGGGCGGGGGCGGCTGCGACGCTAGACGTCCAGGGTAGGAGAAGGCAGCTCTGATACCATGTGAATTGTTTTAGGGTGCAGAAAATCCCTACACGTGGCAGTACAGGATGGTACAAATACCAGGTAGAGTACTACTCTATACCAGTATTTGTACAAAGAACTACAAGGTTTAACAGATGCCTCCAACCCAGGTGGAGAATATGAAGATCCGGGAGTGAAGACTGAATCTTGTGCTTCTTCTAGGATGTGTTCGGTTCTAGAACAAGAGGGGATGGAACCGAATGGTTCTATTCCGAAGTCATGGAATGGTTCTGACCCGTGTTTGATTCAGAAAAAATCGAGGAACGGAACAGTTCCGTTTTCTGTTTAGTTGGGGGAATTGGGAGTGGAATGGAATAGCCATAATCATGCTTAAAATGCTAATAATTTGAACTTAAACTTAATCTTCCGCCTCAAAATTATAATTTAATTACACAGGTGCTCATGCGGCTGCCCATGCGTGCTCGCGCCGCCGCCTGCTTCGTGCCGCCGTCGGCGCGCGTGACTGGCCGCCTCCTCTGCCGCGCATGCCTGGCCGCGCCGCCGCTGCCCGAGCTCCCGCGCGTTCCTGGCCCAACTGCCGTGCGTACTCGCGCCGCCGCCTGCGCGCGTGCCTAGCCACCTCCTCTGCCGCGCGGCCGCCGGCCGAGCTCCCGCGCGTGCCTGGTCCCGCCGCCGCGCGTGCTGGCCGTCGAATTAGCGAGGCTAATTTTTGTGCTTAGCGAACCGTTCCTCATCCGGCTAATTCGGTCGCACGGGTCGGTTCCGCATATTAGGGGAATATTCCCTTATGTGGAACCAGTTGGTTCCGTTCCTCGTAACCAACCGAACACCCAAACGAGCGAAAAGTGCGGAACCGTCCCGTTCCGTTCCTCTAGATTCCAGAACCGAATACACCCCTAAAGAAGCGGAAAACGGAAACATGGATGACTGGGAAATTAGAAGGTCTGGGGCGATGGCTGCAAGACTTCTCAAAGATGTGAAGCTAACATGAGTTGGATATGACGAATGACTTTATCATTGGTGTTGTACTTTTTTGTGTGTGTGCCATGATGATTGCACTCTAGTGAAGATGACATCATTTCTTTTTCGTTTTGTTTCCCTTGTAATAAAAGGTGTACCCTGATTTCTATTAGTTCAAGCCATGTTATTCTGGAGACGCATTTACTGTAAAGTTTGTCGAATGCTGGCTATAACTCACCAGAGTGAAATCCATCTTAGCAAAATCTCAAACAATGATCAGACCCTGCAGCTGCTATGTTTGTTCAGCAAATCAGCACCTTCGGTTAAGAAAAATTCCTTCTATTCTACAAATGCATGCTGAGAACCAATGAAGGAACACCTTCAGTTAGCTTTGGTTACATTTTAATACTGGGTTAAGATACATCAGGGTAGAGCAAGAACATTACCACATCACTTTTTAGTCGAACCATTTTTTCCTACAACAAAGCAAAAGTAAAATTTAAGGCAAAATTGAACATACAAGTCGCAGGATTCTCAGAGCTGTCCATAATAGATAGACTAGAGCTGCTGTTTTTTCTTTCTCTCTTATTTTTCTGTTTTTATTGCCCTCATGTAAATATCCCACCTTAGGACTTGGACTTGTACTATGTTCTTTCATTTAAATGGAAAGATACACCGTAGAAGCCTCCTCTACCGTTTCACTGGTCAATAAAAAGTACTGATAGAACACGATCCTTGTCCAATCTGGCTAATTGTCCCTTATACGGAGAAATAGTTGATGCTTCGAAATTAGTCGAGTTCCATTCAAAATCGACATAGGATCGTATTCTATCTTATAGACTACTAGTTAACGTGCAGTGTAGGCACCAACCAAGCAGGAAGTTGCGCCTGCTTCTCGCGTGCCTGAATCGAGATCGAGGATGGCTGCCTCCTGGCCGCCGTCTAGCCAAACGGGGACGAGGGCCACCACAAAGTCGACGTGCACGATGGACAAGGTGGAGGGCTTCCACCGGTTCGAGGTCCGCAACTACAGCCTGATCAAAGGCATCTCCGCCGCCAACTGGGTAAGGTCCGGCACCTTCCCCGTCGGCGGCTACGACTGGTCCGTCGTCTTCTACCCCTCGGGATGCCTCTACGCGCCCAGAGCAGGCAACATGTCGCTGTACCTCGAGCTGATGACCAGCGGCGCCACGGCGAGGGCGGCCTTCGTCTCGCGGTTCGTGAACCCGGCCACGGGGCGGTCGCGGAGGATCCGACACAGCGGGATCGGCCAATACAACACGACGCATGCCAGGGAAGGAATCAGCCCCATGACGACGGCCGCGCTTGAGGCGACCTACGTCGACCGAGACAGCGACCGCCTCGTCATCGAGGTCACCCTCACCGTCATGGGCGAGCCCCGCACGTCCGCGGCGACACGGCTGGGCGTCCCGGCGCCGCCGTCGTCGGACCTGCCGGCGCACCTTGGACGCCTGCTGGAGTCTGGGGAGCTGGCGGACGTCACGTTCCAGGTGCGGGGGGAGAGGTTCGCCGCGCACAGGATGGTGCTCGCCATGAGGTCCCCGGTGTTCAAGGCGGAGCTCTTTGGGCCGGTGAGCGAGAGCGGGTGCATCACGATCCAAGACGTGGATCCTGCCGTCTTCAAGCTCCTGCTCCACGTCATCTACACGGACGCCTTCCCTGCTGCTGCCATGCACGATCTCGACGAGGACTCCAGCCGAGAGCTCGCGCGGCATCTGCTCGCCGCAGCTGATCGGTACGGCATGGATAGGCTTAAGGCGCAGTGCGCCAACATCTTGTCCACGAGCCTCAACGCGCACACTGTTGCTAGTACGTTGGCTTTAGCTGATCGGCACGGCTGCCACCAGCTTAAGGATGCTTGTGTTGAGTTCATCATCACATTAGGCATGGACAATGGCTCGGTGCTAACAGGCAGGGAGGATCACCCACACGACCAGCAGCTCGGTTGTTTTACTTTCCTCGGATGTTTCTGCAAGGCAGTCGCCAGCATCCTTAGAATCCACTATGTTACATAGGAGTTTGTTTTCGAAATGGGGATGTACCCTGGTTTCTGCATCATGATGATGCACACGGTCATTTATTAGAAAAAGGTTCAAAGTACTATCGTTTACAACACACGTATCACCGAGGATTGATACAAAAATCAACCATCGAAAATAACACATACTATGACTACACATCGATATAGTCTTTTAGTATGTCGCCAACCAACCTGACACAAGATATACTAAGTGACCATCAGAAGCCGTGTGCATCCAGAAGCTATGGCATCCCGCTGCCCCTCCGGAGAGAGTAAACTCATTGTCGATCTGCTAACTACTTCCAATTGACTATTAGTAATCAGCAACAATGTACGGTACATATCAATGCTGCAAGCATATGCTTTTAGTTGTTCTGTCATACTTTTAGAGCAGGTGCTTGGTGAGCACCCATATCTAGATCGCCGTGTATACTGCATAAGTGTAAATTCTTTTGTCCTCTCTCAAACAATTTCTCATTTTTATGTCTCTCACACCACATATTGTTTGAACTCAAAGATTTGCAGATCACTTAAACATAACAATTGAAATGGGGAGCCCCGCACGTCCGCGACGACACGGCTGGGCGTCCCGGCGCCGCCGTCGTCGGACCTGCCGGCGCACCTTGGACGCCTGCTGGAGTCTGGGGAGCTGGCGGACGTCACGTTCCAAGTGCGGGGCACTACGTCAGGTACCTAGATTGCAGGCACAAAAAAGTGCCGGCAAAGGCACCAAAAGTGCCGGCAAAGATTTTTCAAGGCACACAAAAAAGTGCTGCGTTTATTCCAGTCGAGGTAGGTCTTTGCCGGCATTTTTAAAAAAGTACCGTTAATTGTATTTTAAGGCACTTTCAAAAATGCCACTAGTTAGTATTGCCGGCACTTTTAAAAGATGCCACGGAATCTTTTTGCTGGTACTTTCCGAAAATGCCATAGAATCTTTTTGCCAGCACTTTTCGAAAAATGTCACGAAATCTTCTTACTGGCACTTTTCTAGAGTACCATCTGAACTTTTTGCCGGCACTTTTAAAGGATGCCTACAATTACTTTTTCAGGCTTTTAATTCTGGTGCCGCTGATTATTTTCTTAGGCATTTTTAAGGTTGTTATACTGCGTGCAAACATTTAAGCAATCTACAATCAAGCATACATCACACTCAAGAAGTCGAGCAATATTTAAAACCAATATTTCCAAGCAATCTAGGTTTGAAACCAACATTTTGAAACATTCAAGGATTCACAATCCAGGCATCTAACTTACATGACCAACAGGGTTCATCTCCACATCATGAACAACATGGTTTGAAACCATTACATAAAATACACGACAGGGTTCATCTCCACATCATGAACAACAGGGTTCATCTGCCGCCGAGGAAGAAAGTTGTCATGGAGTTTGGGCCCTGCCTCGCCACGCGGCCAGATGCCTCATCGCGCGGCCAGAGGAAGTTGCGCCAGCTGCGCCATGCATCCGACGCCGCAGCCAGGTTCCCGTCCCCGACGCCAAACCCTCTTCCTCGCCGAGCAGGATGCCAGAGCACCGCTGAGCGCGCCCTCCGCCCACCCTCCTGCAGTTCACTTAAAATGTTCCAAGTCCTTCATCCTTTTGATAGTAAATATGAAGATAAAACACCCACACGATAACTGTGCTTGGATCTTCCTCAATGGAGCGTGCAAGAAGTAAAAGAGCCTACAAAATGTATGTTCAGAATTAGAGCTAAGCTGAGTAGCTGAGAACACAATAAATCCAATTCATGTTTGATTGTGTAACTGTAACATGTCCCTAAGCAGTAAGCAATACAATGATCACCTTTAGCCTGTCAGGTTTGTTTACTTTTCCACAATATAAACCAAGTGCAGCCTCTAAGAATAGTTCGACATCGACAGATCCCTGTACAATCTTATTCTACACAACAAAAGGTTAAATAAAAACTAATCAAAATATAAGCAGATCAGAGAGCAATGAACTAGTAAAAGATTCAAAGGAAAGTGTCATGTCATTAAATGTGAAAAGAAATGCAAGTGAATAAGACTGGATATCGTCGACAGCAGGTTAAATGTTCTTTGTCAACTGTTGATTAACTGTCCAAAGAATTTCAATTGACAATCTTTTTGTAGGGGGTAGCATGAAAAGGGTGTGATATAAGCAAGCAAGTACTCCCTCTGTTCCCTATTAATTGACTCTAATTTAGTAAAAAGTTGTAATAAATCAGAGTCAATTAATAAGGAACGGAGGGAGTACAGAATAAGAGCTAATTCAACATTCTACATGGGAACACGAGAAAGTGATGAGCAGCAAACTTCTAAGAGTAAGTTTAGTGTTTGGAACCAGATACTGATATATATGGCACTTCCGCTGATGCCGTCATAGTGGAGATACAGATGGACTTTACCCATTACCCACCCTCCTACTATCCAGCATCCGAAAATTTGATAGCTGTCTGTTCCTTTCAAAATCTGCGAACGAACCATCACCAGCTTGTAAGAATGGTGCATGTGATCGAAGTACTCTCCGAACTGATAGATGTAAAGGAAAGGAAACGCAAAACCCCCTTTGCCAAATGCCAATACTGCCAAATACTGCTGGCCAAGACCGACTGCATCAAGTTCAGATCAGCTCTAATAAGATTGGAACCAACACGATATGTTGGTACAGGCAGAATATGCTGAAGTAGATCATAAGGACTCCAGCCTGCATATATTTACCATGATAAAATTGGGACTCATGATAAAATTTACCATGAAGGAACTGAAACTAATTATTTCAAGAATTTATTCAGGGATAATGTTTTCCCTAATGCATCTATGCTAGCAAGTGCAGACTCGGGATCACGTGTTCTAGTAATAATTTATTCAGGGGTAACTATTACTCGTCTTCTCCAAATTATTGCAATCACAACTGCAAGAAACTTTAGCAGTCAGCATTTTGGTCGGTCACACACAAAATGTAGAAAGTAAAGGTACAAAATGTCCTTTGAAAGGAGAAAATGTACTCACTCCAATAGCTCTAGCAGCGTTAAGGTGAAAACTGCAGTCATCATCCTTAATCACTGATGAATCAACTTCTATTCCCTAGGTAAAATTTATTTTTCCAATATAAAGTACAGATGCTACCTTGAATATAGCTTCCTATAAAATAAACCAATTTTGGTGTATGTCATTATTACCAAAACAGGTATAACTCAATAGCTTATGTATAATAAGACACATACATGTCCCCAATATTGACTCCAACTATGTACATGACCCTCCTTGTTGCTAAATATACTCTTCTGCATCATTAATTCCTACGACCTCAATACAACTTGAATGGTTGAGGTAATGAAATTATCTAGCATCAGTTACAGGAATCAATTGTAAGGAGTGAACCTTTTAGACTAAACTGAATTACATATCAAGCATACATCACACTCAAGAAGTCAAACAATGTACAATCAAGGTTTGCTTGGAAATATTGGTTTACAAGCAATGTAAGGAGACAAAATCATATAAAAAAGTTAAGTGCTGAAAAGATTTGAGTTCCCTTCAGAACAATTGGATCTAAAAGTTCAAAAATCACATTCAGTACAAAATTTATGGGAGTGTGTTATGATATGGCCCCGGCCGAATTTCAATATGTGCGTGGCACTGGATGAAGGACCTGCAAGTCAGTATGATGTACTATCTAACTCAAGAGTATATACCAAAACGTATTTTTTTTTTGTAAAAACCAATATATTAGGATGCACTACCTATGTTCTTCTACAACCGAGTACCTAAGTGGCAACAACACAAAATATTCTGCCACTACTGTGTGGCAAACCTGTACTGTAAAAACTATTAATCATCTAATAGAGATTTATAAGTCGATCATACTAATTAGAAAATGAACACATCTCTGTATATTCTTATGGCCTCAGATAGATAAGAACATGCCTATAGACATAGAATATTTATTTTAGAAAAGGGACGACTGAGAACTGTTTATTCTAGATATATCCAACTTTAGTCAACCGGAACTTTAATTTGACTTGGACTGAATCTGCTAGTTATTGATGTACATTAACTGACCAAAGTTGCTAGCTAAGTAGATATCCTCTACATTGACTAACCGAAGCGGGTACTGTTGTTGTATGGAGATATTGATTCTGAACATGTATATTCGGTGAATTGAAATGATCTTAACTTTTGATCAGAACTGGTGAAACCAACAAAGTTAACAGCACACACACAATTACATATGTCCATCTATAACGTCAATTACATATGTTTAAGATTAAGCAGGCTTAACGTCCATTCAGCGTGTTGCTGTTTAATTTTGTTTACAATATAATATATGTTTAAGATTAAGCAGTCTTAACGTCCATTCACCATGTTGATATTTATGTCCAAGCAAATACAGGTTCAGGCACTCCAGCTAAGTTGGTTTAGGAATTAAAAAAAAACAAATCAATCAATTTGATTGTTTCAGAACTTGTGGACATCGGTCAAATAGGTAGTGTCCTACTCAAATGACAAGTACAGATTATTCAACTTTCAAAAGATAAAAAAGACAGAGGAACAGTAGGTAGGGCTGCTTAAATATTTTCCTTCAAAAGAATGCAAACAGAGACACAGAGTACAGAACAAATACTTCAGATACTAGCTCAATATCCAAGGGTAGCAACAACCATTTTACAGTAACATATGATGAAAATGGACTAAAGAATGAAAGTGACATCACCTACAACTGGGAACAGTTTGATTTTAGAACAATGATTAAATGCATTTGTTCCAGCAGTTAGCTGACTGGAGCATTTTGGAACATTTTAGACAACATTTTGGACTGGAATAGTGGTGACAATTGGATTGCACAAGGTAAAAGGAAACTTGGATCTGAAGAGCAAAAGAAGGAATAAGAATTGGTCTGCTGCAGGAACTCTAGTCTAGGTAGTCCTCCTTGTCTGTATATACCTGAAGCGGAGAAGTAAGCCCGGTGCATCGATGCAAGGCTGCGGTTGACTGTCGCTGCCATGTCCATGGCAAGCCTAATCCTCCAGGCCTTGTTGATAAAACTTCTCGCTACACGGTGGAAACAACACACACAAGTCAATCATCTCAAATTCATAAAGAGAGGTGATTCAGAAACGGAAATTTAATCCCGTTTAGCAAAGCTCAAGCAAGGAAACAACAATACAAACAATAAATAGCGAAGGCAACAAGAACACAAGCCACCTTAGTTGCACTTTGTAATCATTAAGAGTTCAAAACATCCAATTAATAACTCAAGTCATATTCCAGGGACTTTACTCAGAAAACAAGTTTCTTCTGCCTCTGGTCCAACACAAAAACTTTCAACATGCGGCCAAATAACTTAATATAGGATGGGAAATCACTCAGTTAAACAGACTAGGATATGGGGACACTTGAGACATCTGCCAAAAAACTTAATATAGGATGGATACATGCACATGAACTCAAAATACACTTCCTCTGCCATCCACTAATAATCCTACAACTGGAACTGGTGGCTACTAGAACATCAAGCAGCAGTAAACCTTACAGTTCACATCAACTTAATATGAACTTGAAAAATCAGCAGCTCCCAGTGCCTCGATACATGTCTACCTCAACATAAACAATTGATATGAATACTGAATTTCTCTCACATCATTAAGAAAATATAGCACATAGTGATCAATTGTCTAGCAGTAGAGCATGACCAAAGAGAGAAATACCACCTTTGGGTGCCAATGTCAACTAGCGTTGTGTTTACCTTCACAAGTAGTGTTTAGCCTACTGCAGCCAATATATCAACCTGGGAGGATTTCAACCATCTCTGAATACAGAAATAAGTTCCCGTCTATTTTAAACAAGACAAGGCCACGGTGATACCCTTAAAAACTAGTCTAAGAAAACCATGAGAACTACATACTTCAAAACCCATGTTCTCTACATTATGAACTGCAACTCCCACGTCCTGAAGGAAAAAAGATCCATCTAACAACCACACTTATCCATGCATGCAGCCAAGTGAGAAAAAAATGCGTTTGTTCTCATCTACATGAGCTAGAACGTAACCATCCCCTTGATATTCTCACCAACTAACAAAATCCATATCTAGCTACAGGTTCCATTTTATGATAGAATACGTTTCACCCTTTTCGTGTGCCGGTCGCTCGTCCCAGCGGGAGAAAAAAGGGGCTCGACCAAAGCAGGTACGAGCCATCCCCAATTTCCATCCAGAAACTGCAGCATCCATCTCGCTCGATCTGTGGTACAGGACCAGGCTGGTCCTTTGAACTGTGCCGCCGTCGCTGCCGGAGCAGCCTCCTGACCCCACACTCCCTCTTGGTCGCATGCGTTGGCGGACACATCCCATGGAGCTCCGGCCGCCGCAACCTACCGACTTGTGTTGGCTCCCCGCCTCCGTCTCTCTCCACCACCTGCGTCGGTGAGGCCCAACCTTCTCCTCCTAGGGTTTCCCACCGCCTCCACGCCCCGATCTGTGCCGCAGTCAAGCCTCTGCACGTGATGGTTAACCCCAGAGTGGTGTGGTGTCTGGCGTGGCAGCGATGACGACTATTGGAACGCCAGAGCGGTGCGGTGATGCTGGGTTCGGTGTCGATGCTGGTCAATATCGCTAGGTTCGTGGCATGGCTGCTCCTACAACGGCATCTCCTGTGCAGGTAACCGGCAGTGTACTCACCGACGCTCATGACGATTGCCAGCTTTGCAGGAGGCGGCGTTGGCGCTATCTATGCAGCGGACCACCTATGAGACATGGCGGCTCAGGGGTACCGTGTCTATTGGGAACATGTAATCGGTCGGGATTTTGGATGGGGTTTTCTTAGACTCCTGCCGGTGATCAAGGATGCGAAATCTCTGTGGATTTATTTGCTGCGATTTTACCGGGGATGGTCGCTTCAAGGATCGGGTGCGTGATGTTTGGCATGCTGCTTGGAGAAGAGGGGTCCAGTGTTCACCACCGCCTTCAGCCCTCTGTCCCAAATGTTCGTCCCCAACCCGGCCTCTACCCTAGAATCTTTACTATTAAAAGCAAACTGGTGAATGTACGGTGTCACATTTTCATTTAAAGACAAAAATTCCCTCCCACTTCCTGAAGGAAAAAAGATCCATCTAACAACCACAATTATCCATGCATGCAGCCAAGTGAGAAAAAAATGCGTTTGTTCTCATCTGCATGAGCTAGAACGTAACCATCCCCTTGATATTCTCAACAACTAACAAAATCCATATCTAGCTACAGGTTCCATTTTATGATAGAATGCGTTTCACCCTTTTCGTGTGCCCGTCGCTCGTCCCAGCGGGAGAAAAAGGGGCTCGACCAAAGCAGGTACGAGCCATCCCTAATTTCCATCCAGAAACTGTAGCATCCATCTCGCTCGATCTGTGGTATAGGACCAGGCTGGTCCTTTGAACTGTGCCGCCGTCGCTGCCGGAGCAGCCTCCTGACCCCACACTCCCTCTTGGTCGCATGCGTTGGCGGACACATCCCATGGAGCTCCGGCCGCCGCAACCTACCGACTTGTGAGGGTGGGGCGGCGCAGCGACCCGACCAGCGCGAAGGAGCTGATGAGGCCGACCGAGGCAGTGGCAAGGTTGGCCACCATGAGGCCCTTGCAGCCCGGGTCCGGCGAAGCGCGGCGCAGCGGCAGGATGAAGAAGAGCTGCTCGCCGCGGCTGCCCACGACCATGACCTCAAAGAACGGGCGGCTTGAGGCGACCTACGTCGACCCAGACAGCGACTGCCTCGTCATCGAGTTCACCCTCTCCCTTCCCCTGCGTGCTTGACCTTGCTCTGCTGCAAGAGGCGATCAGAAAAATGCCAAACGCTATACAATCAGCTAAGTTAAACTAGAGTCTAGTGCGTTGGCAGTACGAACCGTTGGACTTGTCACGAGTCATTTGCAACCACTCGACTGACCCAAAGCCACGGCAGCTAGACTCCAGACTACAACCTACAAAAGTTTTACCAAAGTCCAGAACATAAATTCACTTTCAGAAACAAAATGGAGCACCTTAATAAATGTAGGTAGTATACTGCTAGTGCGCTAGCCGCGCCATCGCCAAGCGTTCAAAGTCTTAAGTCGTGAATATTCACGCGAGCGCACGCGCTACACAGGCATGTGTGTGTGGTGCAACTCTATGTGTGTTCTTACCATTTTAGATGTCAACAAGAGTTCTCCTTATAAGTTGGTCCAAACTTTCTTCCCTTAGCAATGTGGGACTAAAGTTTGGACATGCCACTAGAGTTCTCAGTATTTTGCCAATGGGCCACCGGTGCTTCAAATGGGCCTCTATACTCACTCACTGATACGTTCCACACTCTTGTCTATCCATTGGCTTAAATACTTGCATGCCATCCCAACGAAAAAGACCATGTTGATGCATGCATGGGAAAAAGGCAATGCAAGTCATGCATGCTCTAATTTATTTGACATAGGAGTATGCCTTTATCCACCTATGGGTACGTATCATGCTGACGCCGGTGGCAGGCAACAACTTGCAACGGCTCTATATGGCGCTCCCCTATCCCATGGTCGTTGATATTATATATAAACATATGATAGTTGAAGTAGTACGGGCGTAGACCGGAAACATCCAAGCTTTCCATGGTATTAATTAGTACATGAGACTTTCTTCCATTGTGCTGCTAGTAGTACTACTAACCAGCATTTGCCCTGGTGTTACTTTCCTTTGAGATGATACACCATGTATCGTCCCATTGCTTGCATGTGAATTTGCATTCCTCCTGATTGCATGGCTGAACGAGCGAATTCCATTTGGACGTTTTGCATGGCTGAGCGAGCAACCCTCTTCTTCGGTGTGGGAATTCCCTTTTGACGGTTTGCATGGTTGAGCAACCCTCTGCTTCGGCGCTCCCCTATTTCATGGTTGCTATCTATAAAACGTGCAAGCATGCATGGAGGTTGTAGGGATTAGTACGAATATTTTATCACCATAGTATTTACTTATTATGTATTTGCAATACACTATTTATGGATATCATATGCGAGTATTATAATACTCCCGTTTGAGGTCATGTGTTGGACGTGCAACACACTTATTATGTATTTGCAACACACTATTTATGGATATCATATGCGAGTATTATAATACTCCCGTTTGAGGTCATGTGTTGGACGTGAAACATGGTCACACAATGGAACAAATTGGTGCACACTTGATAAAGTTTTTGTGGGTTCCACTGCTACAAGAGAGTGACATTACCAGCGACGCTTGTTGCTATTTGTTGTCAAAATTTGGTAATCACCTTGATTGCATTTTGGCACCTAATGCATAGGGAGTCAAGGATTGCATTTTGGCACCTAATGACCATCAACTTCAAAGAGAGCATGATGCACACTTTCAATAGGAGCATGGCACCACGGATGACGCGCATGGCGGACATGATCATGATGTTGCAGCCGACACGCATGACGTGGACGATAATGACTTCGTGAACGACCATGCCATTCCATCATTTCCCTTTCCATATCAAGGTGGAGACACGATTTGCGGTCAGTCATGACCTCAATTGATGTTGATGGTTCATTGGATTTTGTGTTCGTGGTGGAGCTAAATGGAAAAGCGGGTAGCAGCGACCATTCAATAGCTTGCCAAGGACCTCTCTGATATTGAACTGCTCTATACATGAGCCACACTTCCATATACAAGTTTCAACAATTCGTTCACCGTTAATTTGGAGGTGTAGGCGTTGTTGGCCTACCTAATCATGAACCACACGTGTCCAAGATGGCCTTGTCATACCCTCCTACTCCGGCATTGAGACACCACCGGAGTACAGCGATGGAGCCTCTGCTGTCATTTGCAATGGAGTGAGCAAATATGCACTAGTTCTCGCCCGGCACAAGCGACTATCCTCTATTATGCAGTTGCGTGTGTCTAACTTGTCCCCTTAACGGCCGTGCTTTGCTTTACAAGGCCAACATCAAAAGTGCGTCTTTTTTGTGCGAACAGGAATGAGACACAAGTTCTTGTTCCTCCTACTTTGCAGGTTCAACCCTTGTCTAGCTGGCATAAATATGTGCCTTACTGACAAAGTGCCAATTCCACAAGTGATATGCCTTGATGGATGGTAAAAGATGGCCGTGTTTCTTTCTCTAATAATAATGTAGCACATATGGATGAAACCCCATCTAACCATATCCCTCAAATTATAACTAGCGGCAGTGACCAATCTCTGTCCTACTGTATGCATGAACTAGATCCAAGCCTACATGGGACCAGATCTCGAATCAGCATAATAATGGTGGAATCTGCAAAAAACTAGACCCAAGCTAAGTCTTGATATGACTGTGCTGGAAATGACCCTACCAAAAATTACCAACTAATCATTTGGCCTAACTCCAGCTCAATCAATATTAATTGTTGTATCTTTTATATACTACTACACCCAACGAACTGAAGTGCGATGTACTGTAAAATATTCACGCCAATAACCGTCCAGTGAGTTACCTAAATGCGGAACCAATCAGGAGCTCTGTGGAGCTTTAGCTGGTAGTAGTGTAGAGATCGCTAAACACTGGGTGCCAGTAGTGCCAGAGCGGGAACACAAATATGCTCTCGGAGGATTATAGTAAAGTTTTATAATCAAATAAGAACTAGGCAACTTGGATCGACCGTATCCATAGCTAAATATATGATAATCGCTTTTGAACTAACTAGGTTGCGTGCACGTGATTTTAACTTGCTGCGTGTATGTTGCTTCATACACACCAGATCAATATATGATGCCAATGCCCATTCATGCATTGATGCAACTGTTTTCTTTCTTCGACAAGGTAACAAAATTGTTACAGAACCCTTACATCAGCTGCAAACAGACTGACTCAGTACACACCCACTCCACCAGAACCTAATACAGGCTACTCATGCACTAGGTTTACGTCACCAACACCAGCCTGCTTGCTCCATAGCTTCATATCTTTGAGTATCATAGAAGCAAGGTTGTCTTCGCAGCTGCCCTGGTTTATGTTGCCAAATACTCTAGAGTTATGTTGTTTCCAAAAGGAAAAGTATGATTAGATCCCTCCGGTGGATATCAAGGACTGCATCCTCCTCCTTCTGCACGCTCCAGGTGTTCGGTGACGTGTGAAACAGGGGAGATGGACCAACTGCTAGTCATATCCCATTTTCTTTTCTCTGTTGGTTCCTCCCATCCTTTTTTAATCTCACCATGGCCATGGAGATGGGAAAGCTGGGGCCTCCGCCCCGCCATAGATCGACTAGGTTGTCGCCGCTCCTCTCAAGCACCGAGTACCCATCGTCCGCCGCCTCCCCCGACCTCATCCTCCTGTAGCTGGTGTGCCTTCATTGCTTGCCACCTCCTGCACCCTCATAGGCCCCCACAGCTTCGCCTCCCCCGTGTGCGTCAGTCTCATCCCCGGACCACCTCCTCCTACAGCTGCCGCGCCACGCCAAGCTCCGCCTCCCCTGCAAGCGCGACCCCCTCCACCTGCAGCCGGCATGCAAGGCACAAACAAATGCGCGCCACCTGGAAGAGGGTGTGGCGGCCTCGCCCTAGCCCGCGCCGCCACCGACGGCTGCTGTATTATTTTATTCATGAAGTTATTTTATGCATTTTCAATCATTTTGTGTGTCTTCCTTATGTTGTGAGTTAATATTATATGCATAAAAAATTCCTTTTGTGTTCCACCTTTTCGTTGTGTGTATTTGGGCCCTTGTTGACCTAATACCTATCATTTTGTGTGTCTATCCATCCCACATTGTACCATTATTATAAGTTAGGGAGATAGGTAGACATGAGATCTGCCTTTTCATTAAGAAGAGGGAAAATTACCAGTTTATAAGAAAAATTGGCCGAAAACCGAACAACACAACGCAACACACCGGTCCCGAGACCGCGCTCCACACTAGCCGACGACTCTTCCGCCCTTGCGGCAAAAGACGACACCCTATAGCTAGACAATCATTTCCGGAGCTGCCGCTCCGACATCCGAACCTCTGCAACACACACACACCGGTCCCAAGACTGTGTCCCAACGAGGCCAAAGGCAATGCCACCCAAACAGCCAGTACCAACACCTAAGGATGTCGATGAAGGCCACACAAGCAACACAACGCCGAAGTCCGGAGCCGCCGCTCCGGCGTCCACGCCGATTCCGAGACCACACCCCAACAAAGGCCGAAGGAAATTCCACCCAAGCAGCCAAAACCAACACCTGAGCACATCGACGAAGGACACACAAGCACAACCACGCCGAAGTCCGGAGCCGCCGCTCTGGCATCCACGTTGATCCCGAGACCGCGCACACGCCTGGCCGACGATGAAGCTACCAAGCAAGGCAAGGAACGTTGTCTGGCGAAGTACCGGAACTCTAAGGCGACGCCCCCAAGAGGGAAGCGACGATGACACCGTCGACGCCCTCTCTTACAAGATGCAAAGATTAGGTTTTCACCTGGAGACACCGAGACTCGAAACGAAGAGGGAGGTGAAGGAGCTCCTCGACAATGCCTCCAACAAGGGAAGCGACGTCCAAGGACGTCGACATTGTTGGCTTCGACCGAGGTCGATGCAGTGCTTTCGCACGGAGTTCACCATACCCGGGACGTTGAAGCATGTCCGCCCGTGTCGTCGAATACATGCCCGCCTTGTAGCTTGCCATCGCTGCGGGAAGCCCGCCATGGCACCTCATAACACGGTGCTCCCTACACCGCCCTTCGTTCCGGGCCGCCGCCCCGGCATCCACACCACAACCCCCGGCTGCCAGCCCCACCGCCCACACAGACCGAGGTAGGGAAGCATCACCACCAAGAACCCGGAGACGCCGCTCCGGCATCCCCACGAGGTGGGCACGCCATGCCTAGGCCAGGACCTGCACACCGTGCAGCCGCCGCACATGGGTCGGGGCCGCCTCCCCGGACACAACGCCGCACGAGTCCCACGCGCCGCACTCGGCTCCGGAAGTGCACGTCCCACGACGGCCACCGCCGGAGACTAAGGCCACGTGAACCCCCGCCGCTCTCCTGCTCAAATCTGGGCAGCCCCATATCCGCTGCACCATCGAGCCAGGGCCGCACCGCGCCCATCCGCGCCAGCCGGACGAGCCAGACGACCACCACCGCTGCCAACGAGGTTCATGGCCGCCGCCCCGGCTTCCACATGCCGGTGGCCTGACCTCCGCTCCCCAGCTGAGTCGAACGGCCACCAACGCGGCAAACAAGCTTCGGACCTCCCCAGTGACCTTTGGCAGCAGGGGGTGCCGCCGTCGCGGCGGCGGGGAGGCCGGAGGCTAAGACTGGAGGCAGTGTGTGCTATTGCAATGGTGCTGCCTGGGGAGCGACACGGGAGCGCGGCTTTCGGTTTTGGGTCATCGATTTGCCCATTGATCTTTCACTGATTATCCAGGAGATAGGTATTAGCTATGCTTTCATGTGCCATTTGTTTAAAGTATGTGGTTGTCATTTTATGCACAAAATGATACCTATTTACCTATATCTTCATGTGTCGTTGTGGCGATGTGCGAGCGTTCCCGGGTGTCCAAAGATTTCATGCATATAGTAGATTGTTTTGTTTTGCCAGTTTTCGTTGTGGCTGCAGGCTAGAGTTCCCGGCCCAGCTACGTGGAATATGGGTATACAACCAAATGATCAAAAATGCTAAGCGATGATTTTTATTCATGTTATCCTTATAGTGCAATCAGATAATTCAAACTTCGTCCAAAGACATACTTTAAACATGCACACATTTTTGTGGTGTTCCCACCTAACTTATTGGTCCAAAGATTTCATGGGAAAGCTATCGAGAAGATAGGGGATGCAACTCTTGTGAATTTCAGGATCTCGTCGTTTTAGCATGTCGTTAAAGTTACATGCACATAATAGAAATTGGGAACACAAATTCATGGAAAAAGTTTTTGAGCCCGAAATAGAACGTATTTTTGTAACAACTTTTTGGACTTATAGGGCATATTGGGTACGCTATTACATTTCGTTGCATGTGATGTCCCGTCGGCTCAATTTAGGTATTACCTCTCACTCCATGTGCCCTTCTTGTTACGCACCCCATCATTCTATGCATGAATTGATAGCATCACACCCATCATTCCATGCGCCATATCGTCTAGGGGTGGAATCGAGCCGAGCCGAGCCGGCTCGAGGCTCGGCTCGGGCAGGCTCGAAGCAAATCGAGCCGAGCCTGGCTCGGCTTGTGGCACAAACGTACTCAGAAAAGAGGCTCGAGGCTCGGCTCGGGAGGCTTGAGGCTCGGCTCGAGCGGCTCGTCGAGCCTGGCGCCTACAGGATACAGTCAGATTACCTGCCCCGCGTGGACGAATCTCTTCCCGATCCCGTCCAGATCGATAGCTTTTCCCGTCAATCGCTCACACATCTCGCTAGGATCGTTGCCGCCACCGCATCCAGCGCCGGCCGTCACTGCCCTCATCTCCTTCTCCATGTTTCCGCCTACCCCCTGGTCCTCCCGATATGATCTCCTAGATCCTGCGAGGCATAGACAGCTAGCGTTAATGGCGGCCCTCCGCCAGCCGCCGGCCGCCCCCCGTCGGTCTCCGGATCTTCTCCCGCCGGCCTTCCATCTTGGGTGCAACAAGCTTCTCCACCGGTGTCTGGCATTGGCGGCCTTGTCTCCTCCAACCAGATCAGCACGAATTCCCACCACAGGCTGCTCTTTTTCCGATTCTCGAGTCTCCACCACCGGCTGCTCTATTTCTGATTCTCAAGTCTGTAACATCAGCTGCTACTATGCTACTCCGCCACCAGCTGAAAGCGGAAAGCGCTGGATGTGTCGATTTGATGCAACCTGTCGTTCAATTGAGCATGCATTTGTTCTGCTCCAACCTGGCTCATGTCTATTAGCTCTTTATTTGTTTAACTAACTGCCTGCCTCGATGATCAGATGATGTTTGACACTCTCTATTGATCTAGGTGCATGCATTTGCGTGAACTTGTGATAATATGCTATTGTTATATTATTGGTACTTTGTGAAACTTGTTAGACCCAAGGTATTTATGCTCAATTGTTGTTTATAATTGTTAATTGTTATATATTACATCTATGAAGTGTTATTTTTTTTATTACATCGAGCCTTCGAGCCGGCTTGCGAGCTTCATCGAGCGGGCTTGTCGAGCCTCGAGCCTTCGTCGGAGGGTTTAGGCTTGGCTTGCCTGACCTTCGAGCCGAGTCAAGCCCGAGCCAAGCCCTGTCGAGCCCGAGCCGAGCCTCGAGCCTTGAGCTTTGTGTCCACCCCTAATATCGTCGCCTCGTGTCCTCGGGGACATTCTTTCGTGACCGGGAGGGCGACTACATATGAAGATTTCACACTCTAATTAAGTGGTAGGAATTTTCCCGCCCAAATATACAGCTTGGTGCTTTCCCGCCCACATTTAGGAATGCGAGAGGCATCCGGAGATGACATGGGTCGGTAGGGTTTGGGAGGGCCGCATGAATGACCAGACTAGGTGGTGGTACGCCCACGGGATGGGCGACAATGGCGACGTATGAACGATCCGCCAACATAATAGTAGTTGTAGCCAATTGGTTGAGCTCCCGTGTTGAGTCACGTGAGTAACAATTATCTTGTTAGGTAGCACATAAAATGAAGAAATAGATTGATGTAGATAAAATCACAAGAGAAATAGTTCTGTACTTTGGCAATGTGGGAGTTCAATTATACGAAAATAGTTCACACAAATTGATTGATGTAGAGAAAAACATGAGAGAAATAGTTTTGTAATTCGGCAGTGTGGGAGTTCAATATATGAAAATAGTTCACACAAATTGGTACTTTTTGAAGGGATCGGCGTGGTAATGTTTTTCGCCAAGTTGGAGTAATGCATCGTCACATGTGCACGTATCCGACTAGTACAATTTGAGTAGATGTGGAATAGTGACCTGCACTAGAGCTGTGCTAATCATTGAGTTATTCTCTTGTAAGCAGCAACAGACAAGATCATACCTCCGCATGATAGAGTGGCTTCCAGGCACACGCACGCAGTGCTCTCAGAAGTGAGGGCTCCTTTGATTTATAGGAATATGAAGAGTGTAGGAATAGGAAAGGTGTATGATTAGAATGTCATGCTAAGTTGAATCCTATAGGAATATGGTATGTCTTTGATTGTAGCAAAGGAATTTTCCCATGAGGTATGAGCTAATGCTTTTTTCCTATAGGATTTATACTACAAGATTCCTATAGGAATAATTCCTATAGGATATGTTCCTATGAATCAAATGACTTGTATAGGAAAATTTCCTATAGAATTCAATTCCTACATAATTCCTATATCAATCCTATGAATTAAAGGAGCCCTGAGAATCCAGAGTCGGGAATCTAGGGTGTGTTTGGTTTGAGCCCTAAGAAGCCCTACAATTTTTTTGGCATGACCAAGCCAAAGCCATGGCCAAAACTTTTGTAGAATGCTTTAACAAGAAAACATAGCGATAGATCGTTGTCCGCAGGTAGCAAGGAAGGAAAACACACTAATTACATGGAACCCATCATGAAGAGTCGGGCGAGCGGGACTGCCAATATTTTGGCGAAGGATTTCCGCGCCGTCAGCTCACCCCCGCGCGGGCCAAATTACACAGGCGAGCCAATAGATTGACATCAGTCCAAAGAACAGCCAAATTTCAAGGGATTGCCAATTTTTTGCTATGGTAGGCATTGGCTATAATCCAAACACACACCTAATCTCCACCAAAAACGAATCCTCGAGAAAAGTTTATTTTTGTCTTGCTGCCGGACACATGGCCGCGCTCCCAGGACCAAGAAGCCAGAGTGGGGAATCTAATCTCCACCCAAAACGAATCTACGTGTAAATTCATTGTCCGTCCATTTTGGGAAGCGCAACCAAAGGTACATGGATTTTCTAGCTAATATAGATACACTTCGGCGGGAGAGGGATGCTGGTACGAGCTAGCTAGTCACAGCCTCAGCACGTGCGAGCTTTGGGCGTGGATCGCCTGGTGCATGTGACCGGTCAGAATGGCCTCTTCATTCATGCTTAGCTCGATTGCAGCTAGCTACCTTTTTTTTTTCCTACCGAAATGCTTTCTCGCCCGATTATCTAGCTACACAGTCTACAACCACTAGCAAATCAGAATTGCAGATTTCTTTTTCAAAGAATAAGAGCAAACTTGGGTAGATTTTTTGTCAAAGATTCTACCCATACAACTAGCCCAAGCGGAGCAGCGGCAACTGTGCGTACCAAATTAACCAACAAAGTTTCATGACTGTCCAAACTGAACAACCATAGAAACATGGAAATTTCTGTAAGATAAATATACATTGTTAAGCTAATTAATAAACTAAAGTTTAATCAGGAAAAGTAGAAAATTTTGCCATGACCTTTGTTGTTTTCGATCTCACAGAAGACAATAAACTTAGTAACAAAAAGAACAACAAAGGTGCATAGAGCAAAGCTCATGCAATCAATCCTGGAACGGATATGATCGACAAGGGCACATGCATCAAGCTTCAGAGAGTTAATCAAGTTACATGGCCGTGCTCAAGGACCAACAAGCGTCTCTTTGTCCCTGGGTCTTCCAGCTAGCTTTCTTCCTTCCAAGCGACACATCAGGCTCCAGGTGCGAAATCCTTATCCTCCAACATGAACAAAACATATGATGGTCAGCTGTAAAGTAGATTTAGCATATGAACAGATCAATTTGGAGGAGGCTTTGGACTAGACACACACAACAGCGGAGAGGACCTATGCATCTATCTATCTACAACAGGATACCTAGCACATATTTGTGTGCACTCAAAAGGCCAGGCGCCACCTATGTATGAGGAATCGCTTCTACATCACAGTCTTTGAGTTGTTTGGGAAATAAATATCGACAGATCGAGATTATTCTATGCACAAACTAAACACTGGAAGAACTAGCAAGCAGACATGTGACATAGATGGACATGTCATTTCCATGATTGTAACTACCAAACTATTTGACAGCAAGTGAATTCTTTTTCAACCACTTGAATCAAAACAAGGTATATATACTTGAATCAAATAACGACAAACGTATTGCTGCACAACACTGAGATTATAAAGCTGATCTGGGTGGTACGATTGATATCCAGCACTAGCACACTACATACACACATCTAGGATATTGGCATTAACAGAAAAACATGTCACCAGAATTGCAAATGACTGCATGCTTTCGTGGAGAAGTGCTTTCGTCGGCTCATGTTTGGTATTACCTCTCGCTCCATGCTCCTTCTCGTTACGCACCCTGTCATTCTATGCATGAATTGATGGCATCATGCATGTGATTTCATGCACCGTCCCATATCCTCGTGTGTCCTCAGGGACATTCTTTTGTGCCCGGGGAGGGCGACTACATATGAAGATTCGATGCTCTAAATGGTGGATCTTTTCCCGCCCAATTTTCCATCTTGGTGCTTTCCCGACCACTCTTCAGCATGCTTTTCTGTTGTTCCTGCTCAACCTTTGCATCTGGAAATGTCATGGGTCGGGTGCCTTGGGGGGGCATGAATGACTAGACTAGTTTGTCACACGTCGACTGGATGGGCGACAATGCCGATATATGAACGATCAACCAACATAGCAGTCGTTGTAGCCAATTGGTCGAGCTACTGAGTTGAGTCATGTGAGTGACAATTATGGTGGTCGGTGGCACGTAAATTGAAGAAATAGATTGATGTAGAGAAAAAATGCCAAATAGAAATAGTTTTATACTTTGGCAGTGTGGGAATTCAATTATATGAAAATAGTTCATGTTGACCTCAAATTGGTACTTTTTAGAAGGACCCACGTGCTAATGTTTTTTGCCGAGTTAGAGTAATGCATCATCGCATGTGCATATCATGGTGAAGAGAAAGGACCTACATGTGCATGCCTCTCGTATGGTTCATGACAAGAGTTGTCATGTGTCTTCCGCTTGGCCACGGGCTTTTGTGAAAGACAGAGATATATAGTGATTTTCTTCACTGCTCAGTCAAAAGGAAAAAATAATCGTCCTATGTTGTCACATAAGCACCTGGACACACGCCGACGAGTAAGAAAGGATGGGCGGGTGACCTTGATGGTGAAGATGAACGCCTCCTCCTGGGTTTGCCGGCTCCGCCACACCGGTATCTCCGTCCAGCGAAATACAACAGGTCCCCATGCTTCTCTTCTCAGCAGCAGCAAGCAGCAAGACCATACCTCCGCAAGATAGAGATGCTGCCAGACACATTGCAGCGCTCCCAGAAGAGACAAGCCATAGTCGGAAATCTAATCTCCACCCAAAACACATCTACAAGTGAGTTCATGCATTGTCCATCTTTTTTGGGTGTTGCGACACTAAATGATCCTTGGTAGTCTCTTTTTGGCGTTGCAACACTAGAGGATCCATGTAACCTACAGCGGCACTTGCCCAATCGTCAGGGAAATCAATCGAAACAAGCAAGATTTTCTAGCTTATTATAGATGCACTTGGGCGGGGGAGGGATGCTAGTACAAGCTAGCTAGTCACACCCTCAGCGCATGCTAGTTTGGGCGTGAATCGCCTGGTGCAAATGCATGTGATCGATCAGAACGGCCTCTTCATTCATGCTTAGCTCCATTGCAGCTAGCTAGATAGCTAAATCCTTTTATTTTTCCTACCCAAATGTTTTTTCAGCAGACTATCTAGCTAGCAGCTACTAGCAAATTAGAAATTGCGGAAATGTTCTTCAAGGGATAAGATCAGAAATTGCAGAAAATGTTCAGGGATAACAGCAGCTAGCCCAAGTGGAGCATCAGCTACTGCACATACCAAACCAACAAAGTTTCATGACTGGCCAAACTGAACAACCATGGAAAACAGGGAAATTTCTTTAAGAGAAATAGATAGTTATGCTAATTAATCAACTGAAGATTAATCACGAAGAGTAGAAAAATTTGCCATTACATTTGCCGTTTCATGACACTTGGATCTCGCAGCAAACAATAAATTTCACAAAAGGAACAAAGGTGCATAGAGCTAGGCTCATGCAATCAATCCTGGAACGGGCATGACAAGGACACATGCATCAGGATTCAGAGAGTTAATCAAGTTGCTAGCTAGTGCTCAACGACCAACAGAAATCCCCTTATATCCGGGGTCTTCCAGCTAGCTTCTTTCCTTCCAAGCTGACACATCAGGCTCCAGCTGCGATATCCTTAACCTCCAACAGTAACAAAACATATGATGGTCAGCTGTAAAGCAGATTTAGCATATAAACAAATCAATTTGTAGGAGGGTTTGGACTAGACATGCACGACAATGGAGCACAGCACCCATGCATCTATCTACCTACAACAGGATACCTAACACATGTTTTTGTTCCATCAAAATGCCAGGCACCACCTATGTATGAGAAATCGCTTCTACATCACAGTTTTCAAGCTATTTGGGTAATAAAAATCAATAGATTGGTATTATTATCTATGAATGGACAAAATACTAGAAGAACTAGCAATCAGAAAACATGTGACATGCAAGGACATGCAATTTCCATGATTGCAACTACCAAACTAAATGACAGCAGGTGTATTCTTTATCAACCATTTGAATCAAAACAGGGTATGCTATTACTTTGTGCTAGCTACATCACATAGATATAAAAATTCCCAAACAGCACAGCAATTGAATCTGATGCGTAAGCCTCACATTCACACAGGTCAACGCAAGGACAAATCTGTTGCTGCACAACAGTAATAAGATTATAAAGCTGGTCTGGGTGGTACCATTGATTTCCAGCAATTGGACACTACGTACACACAGAAAAAACATGTCACCAGAATTGCAAATGGCTGCATGCTTTCCTGGATTAGTGACTTGAACATGACCTGGTTCAAGAGGCTACCCCATAGCATAGCAAACCCATGGCATCTTGTTTCAATCGTCTGAATTTGAATCCAAGCATGACAAGGAGGATCAGGACATTTTCAATGCACAAGTTTGTACTCCGTCTAATCTAGAAACGCACGGAAAACATCTATAAATGAGATCACCAAATCATAGTCAGGAGAGCAGCACAACAAGAGTAAAATTTACCGATCAATGTATAACTAGAAGAAGAAGCAGAAGCACAGGACACAACCTCATTTTATATCAGCAGCTGCCATGCCCCTTGGCCAGTAGTATCGAAACCTTCATCCTGCAGAATATCATTGCCAAAAAAAATCACACATCAAGTGGAAGCCCATTCCGGCTACTCAAACATAGATATGTGTTTTCTAACTGTACGCCATTACAGATTGAATGCTTATCATAGCAATGCATTAGTATTCGAAATTTTCTCATGGCATTTGACGTCATTTTGGATGCCCATACGAGAACTCAAATAACAAAGAGTAAGAGTGCATAGCAGCACACCTCCAGAGACAAGGGGACTGCCATCGCCGAAACGACCGACAGGTAGAGGAAGAATTAATGCCACGAGTAGCTCCTTCCTGGACAGACCCAGCTTCTTCGTCCTGCAAATAGGATGCACAAACAAACTTAGTGGGACCAAGAATCAAGTGGACTCTGAATCTTGCTTTCAAGTTGAAGATATGCAGGCAGCAACACCAAGTATGAGAAGGAGCATCAGGACAGTGTCAATGCACAAGTTCCAACACTGTCAAATGCAGGAGGAACAAGCGGAAAACATCTATATATGATCTCACCAAATCATAGTCAGGGGAGCACTGCTACAAGAGTAAAATTTACCTATGAATGTATAACTAGAAAAGGAAGCAGAAGCACAGGACAGCAAGTTTATATCGGTAGCTGGCATGCTTTTCGGAGGTTCCAGCCCATGACCAGTAGTATCGAAACCTTGGTCCTGCAGAATATTGTTGCCAAACAGAGGTCCACACTCCACAGTTAGAAGAGAAAAAAATCGCACATCAATTAATAGCCCATTCTGGCTAGTCAAACATAGATATGTGCGTTCTAATGGTACACCATTAGAGGTTGAATGGTTATCACGGCAATGCATTAGTATTTGAAACTTTCTCATGGCATTTGACCTTTTTTTTTGTTTTGTGGACATCCGTACGACAATTCAAATAAAACAAAGAGTAAGAGTGCATAGCAGCACACCTATAGAGACAAGGGGATTGATTGCCATCACCCAAAGGATGGACACGTAGGAAGTACCTCCTTCCTGGCCACCTCCAGCTCCGCTTCTCCGTCCTGCAAATAGGATGCACAAATTAACTTAGTGGGCAGGCAGGAATGACATTATGTAGTAAACAGTGAAAATATATAACAGCCTCCGGGTGCAGGTAATGAAGCAGCGCAACAAATTTAGACGTGCTCATGTAGTCTTGATAGCAGGATTGGGTTGTGGGTGACATGTGTATCTGTAGGCAAACATGCGTACATACATATATACACGGCTGTGTGTGTCCTAAGAAAGAAGATAGGCCGGGATGATGTAGGCAGGCAGGCAGGATCTTGGTGTGGAGTGGAACTCGGTGATGCAGCGGGTGGTAGTGGTTTTAGCGGCAGCACCCCGGCGAGTCGAGTCGTCGCCGGAAGGAGGTCCCGTGGAGTGCAGCACGTAGAGGAAGAATGGCACCAGTACCTCACCCAGCGACCGGCTTCTCTGTCGTGCAAATAGGATGCACAAATTAAGTGCCTGGGCAGGCAGGAATGCCAAATGTGCGCCATTAGAGGTTGAGTGCTTATGATGGCAATGCATGACAGGTGGCATGTGCAGGCAAACATAGATACATATAGGAACACGCCTCTGTCCTAAGAAAGAAAGTACTAGGCCGGGATGGAGCAGCGGAAGGAGGTCCGGTGGACTTGTACCGCCACTAGAGCAGCACCGGAACAGCATCGAGATCTGGTCGAAAAGTTAACCTTGGCGTTAAGGTAGATGGTGGGAGGCAAGCAAGTAATGGAGGATCGAAATCTGAAAAAGAAAAGCGGTACCTTTTTTTCGGATTGGGGACGAGGTGGAGGAGCAGCGGAGGGCGGCGCCGCGCCGTTCGCTGGTGAAGGAAGGAGTCGGAGGCGGGGGCGAGCAGCTGGCCTTGGGGCTGCGCCGTCTCACGGGGCGGCGGCATGTCCTCCCGCTGGTGGTGCTAGGGTTTGGCGGCGGAGCAGAGGAGGGGCCCGTGGGGTGGGAGGGCGCAGCGACGAGGTCCCTTAGAGGAAGGGCAGCGAGGTCGCCGGCGTGCAGCACCGTCGGCGTCGGGCACGCGCGCCGTCGCCATGGATGTGGCTGTAGACGGTGGCGGATGGATTTGGGGATTGATTCGTGGGTCGGTGGGTGCGGGACGGCGGAAGAGAGAGAGGGGGATTGTTTTGGTGCGGGCACCGCACCGACACCGCGGATTTTGTACGTGACAAAACAAATGGCCGAATTAATCAAGATCGAGCCAAAGGAGGTTAACGTAGATGCAGAGTAGGCGCACCAAATCGAGATCGAGGATGGCTGCCTCCTGGCCGCCGTCTAGCCAAACGGGGACAAAGTCGACGTGCACCATGGACAAGGTGGAGGGCTTCCACCGGTTCGAGGTCCGCAACTACAGCCTGATCAAAGGCATCTCCGCCGCGAAGTGGGTGAGGTCCGATCCGGCACCTTCCCCGTCGGCGGCTACGACTGGTCCGTCGTCTTCTACCCCTCGGGATGCCTCTACGCGCCCAGAGCAGGCAACATGTCGCTCTACCTCGAGCTGATGACCAGCGGCGCCACGGCGAGGGCGGCCTTCGTCGCGCGGTTCGTGAACCCGGCCACGGGGCGGTCGCGGAGGATCCAGCACAGCGGGATCGGGCAATACAACACGGCGCATGCCAGGGAAGGAATCAGCCCCATGACGACGGCCGCGCTTGAGGCCACCTACGTCGACCGAGACAGCGACCGCCTCGTCATCGAGGTCACCCTCACCGTCATGGGCGAGCCCCGCACGTCCGCGACCACACGGCTGGGCGTCCCGGCGCCGCCGTCGTCGGACCTGCCGGCGCACCTGGGGCGCCTGCTGGAGTCCGGGGAGCTGGCGGACGTCACGTTCCAAGTGCGGGGGGAGAGGTTCGCCGCGCACAGGATGGTGCTCGCCATGAGGTCCCCGGTGTTCAAGGCGGAGCTCTTTGGGCCGATGAGCGAGAGCGGGTGCATCACCATCCAAGACGTGGATCCTGCCGTCTTCAAGCTCCTGCTCCACGTCATCTACACGGACGCCTTCCCTGCTGCCATGCAGGATCTCGACGAGGACTCCAGCCGAGAGCTCGCGCGGCATCTGCTCGCCGCCGCTGATCGCTACGGCATGGATAGGCTCAAGGCGCAGTGCGCCAACACCTTGTCGACCAGCCTCAACGCGCACACTGTTGCCAGTACGTTGGCTTTAGCTCATCTGCACGGCTGCCACCAGCTTAAGGATGCTTGTGTTGAGTTCATCATCACATTAGGCATGGACAATGGCTCGGTGCTAACAAGCAGGGAGGATCACCCACAGGACCAGCAGCTCGGTTGTTTTACTTTCCTTGGATGTTTCTGCAAGGCAGTCGCCAGCATCCTTAGAATCCACTAAGTCGAATCCACTAAGTCGAATATGTGTGGTTAACTCATTGTTCATCTGCTAACTATTTCCAATTGACTATTAGTAATCAGTAGCAATGTACAGTATATATCAATGCTGCAAGCATATGCTTTTAGTTGTTCTGCAAGCAGGTGCTTGGTGAGCACCCACCGTGTATACTGCATCAAGTCTGTGCAAATTCTTTTTGTCCTCTCTCAAATAATTTTTCATTTTTATGTCTCTCACACCACACATTGTTTGAACTTAAAAATTTGCAGATCACTTAAACATAACAATTGAAATATGGGAAAAATATTTTGGATTTTTCATGTCATTATCTATATATGTATTTCAAGAATTTATTTTGAATTTTAAATAATTTAAAATTTTAATTTACACAAAAAAATTCATAACTATTTTTCCTCCATTCTATTTGTTATTTTTGAGTGACTTGCAAAATAATCTAATCAAAATATTATATAATTTAAGAGATAAAAAGGATAAAAAATGAGAAGGTGCGTGGAGCGCACCTGCTCCACCACACTTTTCGAGTTCTGTCATGCTTAACAACACAAGTTCCTAACTTCAGTAGATACTAGATTAGTGATAGAGTATTGTGTGTTCCTATAGTCACTAGTGGAAAAATGGCCAACAATACCGGTTTAGAGGGCCTCTTGTACCGGTTATGCAACCGGTACAAAAGATTTAGGACAAAAGCCCCCCCCTTTGGTACCGGTTTCCTTACGAAACGGTATTAAAGGGGCCTCCACGTGGGCACCCAGGAGATCGTAGGGCGGGAGACCTTTGGTACCGTTTGTAACACGAACTGGTACCAAAGGTTGGCTACCGCGGCAGAGACAGTGCATAAATCTCTGCCGCGGCAGGGTTTAGGGTTTAGGAGGGTTAGCTACCGCGGCAGAGAAAGTGCATAAATCTCTGCCGCCGCAGAGAATTCAGGGTTTAGGGTTTTAGGAGGGGTTTAGCGGTATCAGACCGTTTCATCGTACGAGGATCGCGTCGATGCGGCAGAAACGTGATGCATATCAACTTGGTGCATATAATATAACACATGTAATTGCATAAGATCGCAAATTAAGTAGTACATGCATGAAGATCGATCTTCATGCATAGTGGTACTCTCCGAGGCATACTATCTATTACATGTAGCATAGTGGTACTCTCCGAGTCAAACTATATATTACATGTAGATCTTCATTCATAGTGGTACTCTGCGAAGTTAGGTATGACGTCCCGAAGGAAAACTCCCGACAATTCCTCGCCAATTGCTTTGAAGCGGTGCTCGATTGGGATCATGTCCCGCTTTCTTGCCAACTGTAAAAGAATGAGATACAAATGAATACATGAGCTATGTGTGTATATATTATACATATCAAATCACAATCAAACAATTATGACTGAAACTTAGCACAAGTTATGGTAACAAAATAAATTTGTGAATATTGTTTTAGTACGTCTCTATTTCTTTGATTATTCGTTCTCTCACCGACAATCTTGTGGATGTACTCGCAAACGTAGTATCCACATAAAGTAGTCCCTTCTGGTTGTTTCGCGCATTTCTGTACAAGAATATAATTCAATCAAACAATAATCAAGTATGATAAAGGTGTGTGGACCTAGGTAGTACTACTTACTTTGTTCGCACGCCATATCAGCTTCGGTTTCCATCCACTAGTTGGATCTTCCTGGATGAGTGTCTGCCATACGCTGCCCGACAAAAGAAAATGCATGAAAGAGTTATCAATTTGTTGATATCAGGAAATTAACGACAAAACCGATAAGAATTAAATTACTTTTTGAGCATATCAAAAGCCGTTCTGTATAGTATAGGCTCTTTGTTTAGTGAGTCAAAGACTTCAACATCTCCATCGTACATTTTAATGACGATAAGAATAAAGAGGAACCTACGCACATTTAAATATGCAGTGTCATAGATATAAGTCATCAGTTAAAATTTTAACATATGGTGAGCAAAATAGAATGTGTTATAAGACAGTAACACTCACTTGAAGTTGTAAGGCCAAAGTATTATCTTTTTGTCACGTTGTCGCTTAAAAAACCTTAGCAAAGTCTCTGGTGTATCCTTGTTATAGATGGGATCTTCTATGATTCTTTCATGCATTGTATCTGGGTCAATGAACCTAATGTCCGTGATTTCATCCCTTTTGCATTCGAGCTTCTTCAATCTGCATAATATAGCGCACAAAAGATTAAATTCGGGATAATTTGCAGACAATGAAGGAGCTGAGCTAAAACACTTCTCAAATTACATTAATAAATCACTTACATACAATAGCAACTGATGATAGATTTGTTGAGGGCCCGGAGATAGTATAACTGAAAAAGTTCAGAGAAGTCAATGCTCATAGAGTATTCTTGGAAGTAGTGCTCATCCTTAACTCGCACCATGATAGCCTCGATCCCTCTCTTTGTGGCATTATTGTACCACACATGCAAATTACGCATACTTGTTGGTAGCGACCTGATATTCTCGACCAAAACTTTTCCTTGAACAAATTTATATGCTACTTCAGCGATGGGGTAATCAGTTGTGTATTGTCGAGAACTTTCAACAGCCTTCTCGTCAAATACCTTGAGAGGAGGGACCGATTGAACGGGTTGTTCCCCGAGCTGGTGCACTTGTTGTTTCCCTTTATTCGCCGTGACCACCGATTGATTGGGTTTTTTCGCCTCCATCATCTCGTCATACGACATTTCAATAGAACGCCTATAGTCAGATGTCGGCGATGGTTAGGTATGACGTCCCGAAGGAAAAATCCTGCCAATTCCTCGCCAACTGCTTTGAAGCGGTGCTCGATTGGGATCATGTCCCGCTTTCTTGCCAACTGTAAAAGAATGAGATACAAATGAATACATGAGCTATGTGTGTATATTAAGTAACAATATAATGGAACGAGTTAGGGGCACTAACAGCGATTAGGCATTCTGAACCGTTGAATCTGGCCAATGAACGCTCTAGATGATTCTTCTTATCCCGAACCGTTGTTTGCTCATTATTTACTCCGTCCGGTTCGTGGTAATGGGCACACTGTTACATTTTAGGGCTGCTTCTCCCGAAATCGAGCTAGCCCGCTCCTGATTCGTTAGGCTAGGAGACGCTGATTTAGCCCATTCCGTCCTTTTCTTAACAGGGCTACCAAGCCTGTGAAGTGGACGAGACTGTATTGAAGGCTGCATAGTGCTATTCGTCTTCCTTTTACGGAGTATTATTTCCCATCCCGGTTAAGGAATCATCAGCTGCCGACATGTCAGTCCTTCTATGCATGCGCGTACCCCTCCTTCGCTATCCACGTCCGTTTCTACAGGTATTATTAATACATCGTCCAATCTGAAATTGTTGATGACGGCATAATGGTCAGGATGAAGCTCCATCGCCTTCCTCCCATAAGTAACCACAACTGTGCGCCCACTGCAGCTGCGTTACTTGCCTCCTCTTCTCAACTGGTTCTTTATATATATATGCCTCTCCCGAATCATCCTTTAATCTTCCATTTGACAACCTTTCATTGTTTGACTGCTACCCTAGCTCACGGGCGGCTTGAGGCGACCTACGTCGACCCAGACAGCGACCGCCTCGTCATCGAGTTCACCCTCACCGTCATGAGGGAGCCCCGCACGTCCGCGACGACACGGCTGGCGTCCCGGCGCCGCCGTCGTCGGACCTGCCGGCGCACCTGGGGATTCTTTGGGCACTCGCATCTGGAATGTGGTTCGGGAGAGCATGATGAGAATAACCTCAAGTGGGGGGACTTCCTGAGAGCTGATTGGGATACGTGGCATGGCCGGGGTTTTGGCGCTGGTCGTGGAGGTAGAACAAATGGCCATACCGGGCGTGGTCGGGAAGGAAATTTTGGAAGAGATTCCGTGGGGCGTTGAAGAGCTGTTGGTCCATGGAGGCACAATGCTATTGGTGTTGCAAATACTATGAATTCTGACCCGGAGCTCACAGATACAGCAACTAGCCCTGTCAAGGGACAAAATATGGAGGTGGATAAGAATGATCTCATAAATTGTCAAACAAAAAGGCCTTTAGAATTCGAACAAGTGGAGGAGAATGAAAATGAGAAGGCTATGGATGAGAGTGAGTATCCAAACGAGACTGGTGATATGACAGGTAATGGAGCTTTACCCGAGAAAACTGAGACAGAGCAAAAGAAAGAAAGGACAAAAAGGCCAAAGAAGGATGGAGCTGACTCCCCTTCACTAGGATTGGCGGGATCCCTTGAGGGTCCCGTCCGGTTGCAATGAAAATTCTATCTTGGAACTGCCACGGTTTGGGTAATGTCGTGGCAGTTCGAGCGCTTCTTGATGTCTTGAAACGATATAACCCCGATGTGGTGTTCTTGTCGGAGACCCACCTTGAAGAATATCCGACAGAATGTCTTAGGAGGAGAACTTGGATGGACTTCAAGATTGTGCAAGCTTGTGATGGTAGGCGGAGAGGAATCCTAATGTTCTGGAAAAAGGAAGTGAAACTCTATCAAATAAGGGTTGAACCAAATTTTATTGATGTTCGTATTGACGAAGATGCGAATAATAGTTGGAGATTCACTGGAATGTATGGGGAGTTTAAGTGGGAGGAGAAGTATAAGGCATGGGACAAAATGAGAGCAATTCATCAAAATAATAATCTTCCTTGGGTTATCATGGGTGATCTTAATGAAATTATGTTTGATCATGAAAAATAAGGGGGGAGGCGGCAACCCCCGAGATATATGCAAGATTTTCAAAATGCACTTGAGGACTGTAATCTGCATGATCTTGGTTATGTGGGTGATCTATTTACATGGCGTAGATGAAATATGAGGTCAAGATTGACAGAGCGGTGGGCAATTCGAGCTGGACTCAAACGCATGGCGACGCTGCCGTTGTCCACCTGGAGTACAACCATTCGGATCATGGACCATTGCTGCTTGATACAGAATACTATGGATCAACTAATTCACATCGGCCAATACAACTAAACAAATTTGAAGCAAAGTGGTTCAGGGAAGAGAACTTTGGAGAAACTGTGAGGGAAGAATGGGATGTTGCGGCTGCCTCTGTTGATCTGATCGACGTACTCACGCGCCCGAGGACGATGTATTTCTTGGACCATAGGGTGAAACCACGCTTGACATCGGCCATTGTCTTCTCATCATCACTTCCAGGAAAATCCGAGGTGCAGGAACTTCCTAAGGAAGAATCCACCTTAGATCTGAAAAATTTAGCGCCCACCCAATCCGCCCCTGAGCAGGAAATTATGGTGGAAGACCGATGCAGATCCGACTGGCTCTCCCAGGTGTTAGAGAAGCAAATATATACCATATTAAAATATCCTTCATAATTCATCAAATGGTACTAATTTGATACTCTAGGAGTATTTTTTTTGTATAAACTTAATCAAAGTTTACACGGTTTGACTTCGAAAAAAATCTTATATGCACTATATTTTAGCATATAGGGATATATAGTTAATATCAATACAAAATGATAAATATTTTGCATTGTAGATTACACAAATATAGTAGAAGTATGGATACTGAGCGGCACAAAATTTGAAAATTTATCAGACATTTTCATCTTTGTGTAACCCCAAATAGCCAGAATTTTGCATTAAGTAAACATCCGAGGAAAGTAAAACATTTATTTTATCTAAAAATAGTATAAACTTTATTTGCTAGTTCGCTGGCCGCACCGTCGCTAAAAGTCTTAAGTCACGAATATTCACGCGAACGCATAATCCGTCCAAAACGTATCTACTTTCCCGAACACTTTTGCTATTGTTTTGCCTTTAATTTGTGTATTTTGGATACAACTAACACGGACTAACGTTGTTTTCAGCAGAATTGCCCTGGTGTCTCGTTTTTGTGCAGAAATTCAACTTTCAGGAAAATTCCCGGAATTAATGTCAAAGGGCTTATTTTCCCAAGATTCACGGAGCCGAAGGGCAGGCAGGGGGCCGGCCCCCACCATGGGCCGATGCGGCCTAGGAGGGGCGCGCCGCCCTATGGTGAGGCCGCCTCGGCCAGCCTCCGCCCCCTCGGACTATTTAAGGGTTTCGATCTAAAAACCCGAGAGGAGAAGTCGGAATCGCCGAAGACATCCGAACGCCGCCACCATCGCGAAACTCCGTCTCGGGACCAAACTCCGTTCGGCACTCCGCGGGACGGGGAATTGGAGGAGATCATCGCCATCATCACCACCGACGCCTCTCCATCGACCAGCCATGTTTCCCCATCCATGTGTGAGTAATTCTCCCGCTGTAGGCTGAAGGGGATGGTAGGGATTGGATGAGATTGGTCATGTAATAGCATAAGATTGTTAGGGCATAGTGCCTAGTGTCCGTAATTGGTACTTTTATGATATTGTTGCAACTTGTTATGCTTAATGCTTGTCACTAGGGCCCGAGTGCCATGATCTCAGATCTGAACATGTTATCAATTCATGATGATATTCATTGCTTTATGATCTTACCTGCAAGTTGTATACACGTATTGTTGTCCGGAACCCGAGGCCCCAAAGTGACGAAATTGGGACAACCGAAGGGGAAGGCGGTGATATGAGGATCACATGTGTTCACGAGTGTTAATGCTTTGCTCGGTGCTCTATTAAAAGGAGTACCTTAATTTCCAGTAGATTCCCTAGAGGCCCGGCTGCCACCGGCTGGTAGGATAAAAGATGTTGTGCAAGTTTCTCATTGCGAGCACGTACGACTAAATATGGAACACATGCCTATGGATTGATTAGTATTTGGACACCGTTTTATTACTATCTGCAAATGCCCTGCTTTGATTGTTACATGAGTTTCTCTCATCCATGCAACGCCCGTTCATCCATCCATGTGCCTACAGTATTTTAATCCTGCTGTTTACTATAATCACTACTGCTGTTTTTGTTACATTGCTGCTGATATTTCACTACTGCTATAAAACTGTTACTCTTGATAAACTCTTGCGAGCAAGTCTGTTTCAGTGCAGCTGAATTGACAACTCATTAAGGCTTTCAAGTATTCTTTGGCTCCACTTGTGTCGAATCAATAAATTGGGTTTTACTTCCCTCGAATTGCGATCCCCTATACTTGTGGGTCATCAAGACTATTTTCTGGCGCCGTTACCGGGGAGCATAGCTTTATTTGGAAGTCCACTTGGATTGATATTGTTCGCTGCAAATTCTCCATCATGGGTACATCTCGCAATCCTAAAGTCGCCATATTACCATCCACTACAAGAAAAGGTACAACTCTGAGTACCTCTGCTGCTCTTGATTCACCATCTGTGATAAGTCAACTTGTTTCACCACCACAAGCTTCACATGCTGATACTTCTCATAAAGAAGAGGTTGAAGATGATCCTGAAAAGCATGCTAAAAATAAAAAGTATACTAAGGAAGATTTTATTGCTAAGAAACATGGTAATGAAAGAGAACCTTGGGTTCAAAAGCAAATGCCTTTTCCTGCTAAGAAACTAAAATCAAAGGAAGAACAACACTATAATAAATTTTGTGATTGGATGAAACCTTTGTTCTTGCAAATCCTTTGACTGATGCTATTAAATTGCCTCCTTATTCAAAGTATATGAAAGATATTGTCTCTAACAAAAGGAAAATTCCTAATGAGGAGATTTCCACTATGCTTGCTAATTACTCTTTCAATGGCAAAGTTCCAAAGAAGTTGGGCGAGGTATACCGACTATTCCTTGTTCCATCAAGAATAATTATGTTAGAACTGCTCTATGTGATTTGGGAGCAGGTGTTAGTGTTATGTCTTTTTCTCTTTATAAGAGACTTTATTTAGATAAGTTGATACCAACTGATATATCTTTGCAAATGGCTGATAAATCTACTGCTATTCATGTTGGTGTATGTGAGGATATTCCTGTTCAAGTTACTAATAACTGCTTGATATTAACTCATTTTGTTGTGTTGGAAATGCCTGAAGATGATAATATGTCTATTATTCTTGGGAGACCTTTTCTTAACACCGCAGGGGCTGTTATTGATTGCAATAAAGGAAAAGTTACTTTCAATGTTGATGACAAGGAGCATATTGTTTATTTTCCCAAGAGGATTGATGAAGTATGTGGAGTTAATACAATTTCTAATGTGAGAACTATCAAAGTGGGAACTATTGATTGTCCTATATATGAGCCTAAAGAAGGATATCAATATATTATGATTGGATCCATATCAATACAATTCAAGGTAACATGATTGATTTGAGGTTTATTTCTTCTTATGCTATGCAAAATTTATTTGGTGGCAAGACTTGATCAACCTTGTTAACAAATTTATTTTATATGCATAGAGGAGCTAAACAACATTTCTTTCTTCCTCCACTTGTTCTACTTGCTGTAGCACTTTATGTTTTGCAAGGTTCTTTAATTGTTTTGAGATTTCAAAATCTTTTTCTGCCCAGTAATAATAAATTTAATACCCAGAAATATGCATTTTTCAAAGTTTTCAAAAAATTACAAAAATTATACCGTTGGTCTTATTTTTCGAAGAGGCACCTGGGAGCACCTGGGATGACCAGTGGGGCACCCAGGGCTGCACCACCAGCCGGCGCGGCCAAGGGGGGCGCGCCACCCTGTGGTGTGGGCTCCTCCTTGCCCCACTTACTCATCTCTTCCTCCCATCTCACTCTCTCTCCCGAAAAAACTCGAACCAGTTTTCTCTCACTCGCGTTTTTGCTCAAGAACTCAGGATTTCTCGATCTCTTTGCTCAGCCCAGATTTCTGTCTGAAATTTGGCACATTTGCTCTCCGGTATGTGACTCCTCCGATTATCCAAATAGAATTTTGTTTGGTTGAGTATATCTTGAATATTTTGCTGCTGTAGGTAACATGTTTAGTGAGCTTGCATGCTTGTTCTAAGTTGTAAAAATTAATTTTGATGCATGCTTAGTACTCTAGCAAGTTCCTATGGTAGTTTCCCTTAATTATATGTCACCAAATCAAATTTTATAATGTTTGTTGAAAAAATTCAGAAAAGGAAGATGGATAGATATAACTTTGGAGAAGTGTTTGAAAGAGAGACGACAAGCACGGGGAGGCCCTCAAGGACCGCCACTCGATTCAGACAATCCTATAATGAGGATGTCCTCGCACCGAGCTTCGAAGCCGAAGAAGATAATGGAGTCTCTAACGCTTCATCTTTTCCATGTTATAACTTTTTGAGTAATGCAGGGTTGCTGGATGATTTCTTGGTCCTCGTTGGTAATGTAGGCTTAACCACCTATATGGAAGATGAGAGGGATCAATACAACATGCTAACTAAAATCTTTGTTGAGAGCTTTCAGTTCAACAACAAGCACTATCAACCATCAGTTGCATTCAAGATTTATGGTAATCCTATTACTATGAAGTTGAAAGATTTTTGTACTGCATTGGATATTGCCCCTGTAGGTACAGCGAAGAAGATCGAGAATAATCCCAAGGCTTTGCTGGAGCTCTATCGAGGAGTCACCAATGATGATTGCCGCACCATTCAACGCGGCAAGATAAGAAACATTCAACTCCCTGCCATTAGATATTTTGCTTATTATCTTGCTACTAGCATTCTTGGTAGGGAGAACACTAGCAATATTTCTAGTTATCATCTTGCTTTCTTAGTTGCTGCACTTACTAGAGAGACACCTTATCATCTTGGTGCTCTTGTTGCTCGCCGTTTGTCTAACAAGGGGCCTATTTTTGGAGGAATTGTTGCATCACGCATTTTAGCATATCTAGATCTTCCTCTTGACCCTATTGATGTGAAATTAACTCCTATAAGGCTTGATATTGCTGCTATGAAGAGTCATCAATTTGTTACAACTGACTCTAGTTTAGATAATATGGTCTATAGAATGTTGTTTACTGACGGGGATGAGAGGGCCGCAGCCAGATTTGTTCAATATTCACAGGAAACCGTGGTCACCCTCTAAGGAGGAGGTGGATGAGCAACTGAAGATACATGGCTTCCACCAGCAGCATGACTCCGAGGACGCCGAGCCCTCCCACGACTACACCGTCACGTATCCTGGTGCGTCTTCCAGCAAATACCCAGAACAGGATCCATCTTCGTCGTACTACGGAGGTGCTACTTCATGGGCACCATGGGATTGAACTCTACTTAGGCCAAAAGCCTAAACTTGGGGGGAGGTATACCGGCATCACTCATTCTTTGCATATTATAGTTGCTGGATACTTGTACATACTTATTTAGCTTCTTAAAGTGGTTTTCTAACAAGAGGGAGATGATATTTGGGAAAGTGCTGCCTGAAAACAGATTCTGGGCTGATACCAAAAAAATTCTCAAAAACAGCCAGAACGTTATTTTGCGAAGTAAATTTTTTTGCATGTTCCCCAGGTTGTTATCTAACTTTCATTAGTTGAACACTTATCGAGCTGGGCAGCGGAAGAATTTCTTAATAATCGATTACTGTACTGCTGTCAAGTTTGACGAAATTCTGCTGCTTTGTGTTTATGTGACTCTTTTAGTTTTCATTTCCTTGTTTTTGCTTTGTTTCTTTCCTAAAACACAAAAAGACCAAAAATATTTCTGTTTTTTCTCTTTACCATTTGTTTACTTTGGTTTCTTGCTCTTATTTTGCTTTATTTGCTATCGTTGGTTTGCTATAAGAAAATCCAAAAAGATTTTTGCTTTGCTTGCTTGTTTCCTTTTGTTCTTGTTTCCAATTCAAAAACACCAAAAATATTTGCTGTTCTTCCTTGGTTTTGTAAAGTTCATTATGGATTTCAATGGTCTTCGGTGGCTGGAGCGTGGTTTTCATTTCATATTATTCAAGCTACACAAGTGAAAGGCAATAATGACTATCTACGACAATTCGATTGTGGTGAGAGGCTGGTATGAACTCTATTTGTTTTCATTTTTGTACATATACTCATTCATGTGAGCATGCTTAGTTGGTTCATGTGAGGTATATGTCATTTAAGAAAGTCTAGTAGTTCATGATCTCTCATGTTTAGCTCTAGTTTATTAATATGAGTAGCATGTCATGGTTGTTTGCTTGCATTGTTTTATTCATAAATAGGTATGACATTGTGGTATCCTCCTCTGAATAATTCACTTGAATCGACTTGGCACATGCTCACGCATGCATATGACTGAACAAAAGTCAATTAAGCCTCGATGATTTACTTTGCCTCAGAGTTCTTGTATCACTTTTATGCCTCCATTAATTTATTTTGCCGCAAGCATGATTATGACAGTTATTGCTCTCTTGATTGTCGCTCCCAGTCTATTGCTAGCCTTCACTTGTACTGAGCGGGAACGCTGCTCGTGCTTCCAAACTCCTGAAAACCAAGTCATTCCAAAGTGTCCACCATAAATACCTATGCATGGCATTTCAAACCATTCCAAGTAAATTCTCATGCGCCACATTTAAACCTTCAAAATGCTTCTCAATTTGTGTTGATGTTTTATAGCTCATGAGGAAGTATGTGGTGTTTATCTTTCGACCTTGTCATTTACTCCTGACAGACTTTCATCAATGGACTAGTGGCGCATCCGCTTATCCAATAATTTTGCAAAAAGAGCTGGCAACGGGGTTCCCAGCCCCAATTAATCAAACTTCATTAATATTTCGCTTCACATGTTTTGCCATGATTCATCAGTAAGCAACTTAATTTTGCAAATAGACACTCCTCCATGGTATGAGATTGTTGGAAGGCACCCGAGGATTCGATTAGCCATGGCTTATGTAAGCAATGGTTGGGGGGAGTGTCATCCTTAATAAAATTAAAATACGTGTGTAAACAAAAGAGAAGGGGGATGATATACCTTGCTGGTAGAGATAACGTCCCTCATGGGAGCCGCTCTTGAAAGTCTGGTTGACGAGGTAGTTGGAGTACCCATTACCATTCGTTGATAACAACAAACACTTCTCAAAATAATTTTACTCCTGTTTTAAAAATGAAAAGCTCTAGCGCATGTTAATCCCTGCTTCCCTCTGCGAAGGGCCAATCTTTTACTTTTACATTGAGTCACCATCCTTTCTTTGAGCACTTTCTTGAGAGCACAACTGTCATTCTTAGTGTAATATGCTTGTCCCAAAATGTGATTAATTGTGGTATAACTTTGATGCTTTTATCTTTGACAATCTCTACTTCTAGTCTTTCCATGAACTTCAAAGGTGCCCGAGCATTTATGTTTTGCTGTAAAAATACGGGCAAACGAGATACCACTTTATCATATCCTTTTATGAACATTGCAATCCTGCTGATAGACATGATTCATGATGCTTATTATTAATTTGTTGGTACCTTTTCCATGATTGACATAGCTACTAGATGATTTTATTTGCATGTATCTTATTATGAATTGCCTAAGTACTTGTCCATATCATGAGAATATTTACATCATATGAGCAAATGTGTTTGTGAAAGTTATTTTATCGCACTCAGTTGTTAACTGAATTGCTTGAGGACAAGCAATAAGCTAAGCTTGGGGGAGTTGATACGTCCAAAATGTATCTACTTTCCCGAACACTTTTGCTATTGTTTTGCCTCTAATTTGTGTATTTTGGATACAACTAACACGGACTAACGCTGTTTTCAGCACGTGTCTCGTTTTTGTGCAGAAATTCAACTTTCGGAAAAATTCCCGGAATTTGGAAGCCGGGGGGGCCCACGGCCCCCACCATGGGCGGCGCGGCCTAGGAGGGCGCGCCACCCTATGGTGAGGCCGCCTCGGCCAGCCTCTGACGTCCCCTCTGGACTATTTAAGGGTTTCGATCTAAAAACCCGAGAGGAGAAGTCGGAATCGCCAGAAGACATCCAGAACGCCGCCACCATCGCAAAACTCCGTCTCGGGACCAGAAACTCCGTTCTGGCACTCCGCCGGGACGGGGAATTGGAGGAGATCATCGCCATCATCACCACCGACGCCTCTCCATCGACCAGCCATGTTTCCCCCATCCATGTGTGAGTAATTCTCCGCTGTAGGCTGAAGGGGATGGTAGGGATTGGATGAGATTGGTCATGTAATAGCATAAGATTGTTAGGGCATAGTGCCTAGTGTCCGTAATTGGTACTTTTATGATATTGTTGCAACTTGTTATCCTTAATGCTTGTCACTAGGGCCCGAGTGCCATGATCTCAGATCTGAACATGTTATCAATTCATGATGATATTGATTACTTTATGATCTTACCTACAAGTTGTATACACGTATTGTTGTTCGGAACCCGAGGCCCCAAAGTGACAGAAATTGGGACAACCGAAGGGGAAGGCAGTGATATGAGGATCACATGTGTTCACGGAGTGTTAATACTTTGCTCCGGTGCTCTATTAAAAGGAGTACCTTAATTTCCAGTAGATTCCCTAGAGGCCCGGCTGCCACCGGCTGGTAGGACAAAAGATGTTGTGCAAGTTTCTCATTGCAAGCACGTACGACTAAATATGGAACGCATGCCTATGGATTGATTAGTACTTGGACACCGTTTTATTACTATCTGCAAATGCCCTGCTTTGATTGTTACATGAGTTTCTCTCATCCATGCAACGCCCGTTCATCCATCCCTGTGCATACAGTATTTTAATCCCGCTGTTTACTATAATCACTACTACTGTTTTTGTTACATTGCTGCTGATATTTCACTACTGCTACTGCTATAAAACTGTTACTACTGATAAACTGTTGCGAGCAAGTCTTTTCAGGTGCAGCTGAATTGACAACTCCGCTGTTAAGGCTTTCAAGTATTCTTTGGCTCCCCTTGTGTCGAATCAATAAATTGGGTTTTACTTCCCTCGAAGACTGTTGCGATCGCCTATACTTGTGGGTCATCAGCGCACGCGCTACACATGTATGTGTGTGGTGCAACCCTATCTGTGGGGCGCCTGCTGGAGTCCGGGGAGCTGGCGGACGTCACGTTCCAAGTGCGGGGGGCGAGGTTCGCCGCGCACAGGATGGTGCTCGCCATGAGGTCCCCGGTGTTCAAGGCGGAGCTCTTTGGGCCGATGAGCGAGAGCGGGTGCATCACGATCCAAGACGTGGATCCTGCCGTCTTCAAGGTCCTGCTCGACATCATCTACACGGACGCTTTCCCTGCTGCCATGCACGATCTCGACAAGGACTCCAGCCGAGAGCTCGCGCGGCATCTGCTCGCCACAGCTGATCGGTATGGCATGGATAGGCTCAAGGCGCAGTGCGCCAACATCTTGTCGACGAGCCTAAACGTGCACACTATTGCTAGTACGTTGGCTTTAGCTGATCTGCACGGCTGCCACCAGCTTAAGGATGCTTGTGTTGAGTTCATCATCACATTAGGCATGGTCAATGGCTCAGTGCTAACAAGCAGGGAGGATCACCCACACGACCAGCAGCTCGGTTGTTTTACTTTCCTTGGATGTTTCTGCAAGGCAGTCGACCAGCATCCTTAGAATCCACTAAGTTACATAGGAGTTTTTTTTCGAAATGGGGATGTACCCTGGCTTCTGCATCACGACGATGCACACGGTCATTTATTAGAAAAAGGTTCAAAGTTTACAATGCACGTATCACCGAGGATTGATACAAAAATCAACCATCGAAAATAACACATACTATGACTACACATCGATATAGTCTTCTAGTATGTCGCCAACCAACCTGGCACAAGATATCCTAAGTGACCATCAGAAGCCGTGTGCATCCAGAAGCCATGGCATCCCGCTACCCCTCCGAAGAGAGTAAACTCATCTAACTACTTCCAATTGACTATTAGTAATCAGCAACAATGTACGGTATATATCAATGCTGCAAGCATATGCTTTTAGTTGTTCTGTCATACTTTTAGAGCAGGTGCTTGGTGAGCACCCATATCTAGATCGCTGTGTATACTGCATAAGTGCAAATTCTTTTGTCCTCTCTCAAACAATTTCTCATTTTTATGTCTCTCACACCACATATTTTGAACTCAAAGATTTGCAGATCACTTAAACATAACAATTGAAATGTGGGAAAAATATTTTGAATTTTTCATGTCATTATCTATATATGTATTTCAAGAATTTATTTTGAATTTTAAATAATTTAAAATTTAAATTTACACAAAAAATTCCGAACTATTTTTCCTCCATTCTATATGTTATTTTTTAGTGACTTGCAAAAAAATCTAATCAAAATATTATGTAATTAAAGAGATAAAAAATAAAAGGATAAAAAATGAGAAGGCACACTTTTCCCGTTCTGTCATACTTAATCACACAAGTTTCTAACTTCAATACGTACTAGATTAGTGACAGAGTATTGTGTGTTCCTACAGTATGCATAGTAACCCAACGAATGCTACGATATTGCGATCTTTTGCCGGATGTACTGAAATTGTTAGCAATGTCTTTCTTCGTGCATGTGGTTGCCCTCTGATTCGTTTTGTTATCTGCTTTTAGATTCGTGCCGCAAGTACTTCATTCAGTTCATATTACTTGATGCTAAAATAGATGTATCTACAACTAAAATGTGTCTAGATACATCTATATTAGCATCAACTAATATGAATCGGAGAGAGTAACATTAAGTTTTGTTGTGTTTCAAAAATCTTAAACCTAATGATTTCAATCGCTGCTCTGAAATTGTATAATCAATGAATGTGGTACTGCTCACCGCTCCCTGTTTCTGAATTTTGTTGCAAGTTGTAACAACATGAAGTTCGCACTCAAAGAAGTTGGAGATGATAAACAGCTAACTAATGGTCGCAATGGCAGCCACGCTCACAACCAGCTCCTGACTTACATCCATCTCCGTCCAATGAAACCGAGATGGGCACAACATCCTCGATGTACAGCGACACGGACAGGGCGACGGCGGCCGCGATCGAGATAGCTCCGGAGACATGGACCTGACGGCAAAACTCCCCCGCCAACTTGCAGACGCCGTTGAGCCTCTGGCCGCAGGAGCCGAAGTCGTCCACGGCAAACGACATGGCCGACGACGAGTAGAGGAGCACCTGCGCGGCGGTGTCGACGAGCTGGGCCAGCGACTTGGCCGCCTTCGCCTCATGCTCCCCGATGTTGCCGCGCACCTTCGTCGTCGTCAGGTACACCGCCAGCGCCTGCAGAGCTGCGGATACCACGTTGGCGGCCAATGAATATCTCAAGGAGCTGTAGTCGCTGTAGGAGACGTTGCTCGCCGGAGTCGGAGCGGGGCTCCCGGTGGTCGAGGCCGAGGCCGAGGCCATCATGACCGTTGACGCCACCGAAAGCGCCACCGTGGCGATGCGCAGCGCGAGGCTGGTCGCGTTCGAAGCGCCGGACTTGTCACGAGCCATGGCAAGGAGTGGTTCGTTCGGACTTGAGACCAAGTACAACTGTACAAGCATGAGCAAGAGTGCAAGACTAGCTAGAGAGGAAGAGCCTGTAATTGTAAGGCCGGGCTCTGCGCGCGAGCGTGAGAATTGTGAAAACATATTAGGTCCTATTCGCAGGAATAGAGTAACAATGATTGACACTGAATGATCAAGTTGTGTACTATTTTGAAGTCTCATATATATAAATGATTAGTACGGGTAGGTCTTATCCCAACATCAAGATGATGATATTTATATTGTTGATGAGATAACGTTGGTTAATCGATTAAGGTAGCTCGGTAGGTTGGCAACTTGCTCGAACGTAGCATTCCAAATTCTGTAATCTTCATGTCTAGTATTTGATTCGATAGGAACTTCTCTTCTCTCATTAATAAATACACTGATTGAAGGTCTATGGTCGACTTAGTAATTCTGTTTAATTAGTTTATATATATAGTTCGAACTGCATGTTCTTCAATTATTATCTCATTATACAATTGCAAGTACTAATTACAGGATGCATTGTGTGACTTCTAACAGAAGTTGGTTATGATCAACTCGGGGCTCTTCTAATATTGTAGAGCGGTACAATTGAATATGTTATGTTTAGTATAGCCAGCACGCATGTATGGCCTGGTAAGGTACATCGTCATGCCAAATTAATTAAAATGCAACTACTATTTTGTTTTTTTACAATACTCACTCCTTGCCATAATATAGTCTCTAATGGTTTCTGGGAAAGTCAAACTCCATTATTTTTGACCAAGTTTATTAAAAGAAATTATAGATATCTACAATACCAAATGTATACCATATTAAAAAAATATTACATCCATTCCAAAGCCTTTTAGAAATCTGAAGTGGATTTCTAAAAAGGCTTATATTTTGAAACAGAGGTAGTACTTCATAATTAATCAAATGGTACTGACTTGATACTCTAGATGTTAATATTTTTTTTGTATAAACTTGGTCTAAGTTTGCACAGCCTCACTTCAAAAAATGATACGAGTACTTTTTTGTCACGAGCCATGGCAAGGAGTGGTTCAGTTCAGACTTGAGGCCACGTACGACCATGAATGAGCAAGACTAGCTAGAGAGAACGAGCCTCTAATTGTAAGGCCGGGCTCTGCGCGCGAGCGTGAGCGTGATAAATGATTAGTACGGGTAGGTCTTATCCTAACATCAAGATGATGAGATTTATATTGTTGATGAGACGTTGGTTAATCGATTAGGTAGCTCGGTAGGTTGGCAACTTGCTCGAACGTAGCATTCCAAATTCTGTAATCTTCAGGTCTAGTATTTGATTCGATAGGAACTTCTCTTCTCTCATAAATAAATAAATAAATACACTGATTGAAGGTATGTGATCGACTTAGTAATTCTGTTTAATTAGTTTATATATAGTTCGAACTGCATGTTCTTCAATTATTATCTCATTATACAATTGCAACTAATTACAGGCTGCATTGTACGTGTGACTTCTAACCGAAGTTGGTTAGGATCAACTCGGAGCTCTTCTAATATTGTAGAGCGGTACAATTGAACATGTTATGTTTAGTATAGCCAGCACGCATGTATGGCTAGGTAAGGTACATCGTCATGCCAAATTAATTAAAATGCAACTACTATTTTGTTTTTTACAAGGGAATGCCTAGGGAGCAGTCGACTGATAATTCCTTACGTCTCAGTCGACACCAAGAGACATGCAGCAAGCAGCATCGCACCTCTTGATGGATGACGGGCATACGCAGCAGCATGTGCATGCACACCGAGCGGACATGCTTTGAGCGGACATGTTTTGCTACCTAGCTACCAATCTATTAATTAACACTTGCACATCGTTGTCATTTTAGACAGAGCTAGCTGACAACAGTTTGAATTCCACTTAGCTTAGTACTAGCGCTGCTCCTCACAACTTTAAAAATGTTCACCGAAATTTTTTAAAAAAGGAAAGTTGCTTTAAACATTTTCTAAAATTTAATTGGAAACTATCAGTGATTTAAAATCAAAGACCAAGCAAAAAAATCAATGACAAAAATATGGAACCCCAAAAATATGCTAATTGCGCATTTCTTGAGAAAAATGCAACTCATACTAAAAACCGGTTGCTACTTACACATTATTGGAGAAAAGTGTAACTCGTATTAAAAAAATTCTAGTTGCACATTTGTTTTTAGAAAAGTGTAAATTGTATCGATAAACGGTTGCTAGTTGCATATTTCTTGAAAAATAGTGCAACTCGTCTAGAAAAAACTTCTAGTTGCACATTTCATTAGAAAAGTGTAACTCGTATCAATAACTGGTTACACATTTCTTCATAAAAAGTGCAGCTCATATAAAAAAAACTTCTAGTTGCACATTTCATTAAAAAAATGTAACTCGTATCAATAAACGGTTACACATTTCTTCATAAAAAGTGCAACTCATATAAAAAAACTTCTAGTTGCACATTTCATTAGAAAAGTGCAACTCATATCAATAACCAGTTGCACATTTCTTCATAAAAAGTGCAACTCATGTAAAAAAAACTTCTAGCTACACATTTCATTAGAAAAGTGTAACTCGTATCAATAACCAGTTGCACATTTCTTCATAAAAAATGCAACTCATATAAAAAAACTTCTAGTTGCACATTTTACTCAAAAAGTGTAACTCGTCTCAATAACCGGTTGCACATTTCTTGATGAAAGTGTGCAAACCATATAAAAATCTTCTAGTTGCACATTTCATTAGAAAAGTGTAACTCATATCAATAACCGGCTGCTAGTAGCGCGTTGTTTGAGAAAAGTGCAACTTATATTGAAAAACCAGATGGATTTGCACATTTCTTTTAGAAAGTGCAATTCACATCGAATATAGGTTGCTAGTTGCATATTTCCCAAGAAAAGTGCAACTCATATAAAAATCGGTTGCTAGTTACACATTGCGGAGAAAAGTGCAACTCGTATGAAAAGAACTTCAAGTTGCACATTTCTTTAGATAACCGTAACTCATATCAATAATCGGTTGCTAGTTGCGCATTTTTTGATAAAAAAAGTGCAACTCATATTGAAAAACCGAATAGAGTTGCACATTTTTCTTTTAGAAAATGCAACTCACAAAGAATATTGGTTGGTAGTTGTATATTTTTTGAGAAAAAGTGCAACTCGTATCGAAAATCGTTTGCTAGTTACACATTTTCGGAGAAAAGTGCAATTCATAATAAAGAACTTCTAGATGCACATTTTCTTTAGATAAGTGTAAGTCGTATCAATAACCATTTGCTTGTTGCACATTTCTCAAGAAAAATTGCAACTCATATTAAAACCTGTTGGAGTTGCACATTTCTTTTAAAAAGTGCAATTCACATCAAATATAGGCTGCTAGTTGCATATTTCTAGAGAAAAGTGCAACTTATATCTAATTTTTTGCTACAATCAGAAAACCAGTTGTTAATAAACGTTTTGTAGAAAATAAAGTGTAACTCGTAAAATAACTATATAAAAAATTTAGAAAAATGTTAGTTTCATTATTGTCGAAGAAAGTACAATCTATTTAAATGACTCAAAATTAGAGAAATACTACATGAAAAAAAAATACATAGAAAGCATGGTTGCACTTTTCTTGATGTGATAGGTGCAACATTACTTTAAATGTGCAACCTAGGAAATGAAAAAAAAAGTATGCAAATAATATGACTAATGAGAAAGAAGTCAAAAGGAAAAAATCAGCACGAATGGCGTTTAATTAATGGACAAGATAAACTATATGAATCAACCGTAGTGATAGTTTCATCCTAGTGCTTGAACAATCGCTGTGCGACACACGAGGACATGGTATCGACTCCTCAAGCGCCCGCCCTACCGCTGAATTATTTTTCCCTCCTAAACAGCGCACTTTGCACGAATCTTGAAGAACGATCTAACGGTTCCAGGTCAACTGAGACATAAGAAGATCTCAGTCACCTGAGACTTAGCAAATCCGTTTTTTACAATACTCCCTCCTTGCCATAATATAGTCTCTGATGGTTTCTGGGAAAGTCAAACTCCATTATTTTTTACCAAGTTTTATTAAAAGAAATTATAGATAGCTACAATACCAAATGTATACCATATTAAAAATATATTACATCCATTCACAGCACTTGCTCTATTTTTATATATCTGAGGTAGAACTTTGAATAATAATTGAACCAACATAATATGAGTTATATGGCAAAACAATATTTGTTTACTCCCTCCATACTACAAAACTTGTTGAGGATTTGTCAAAATTTGGATGTATTGACGCACTAGATAGTGTCTAGATACATACAATTTTGATATATCTAAGATAACTTTTATAGGACGGAGAGAGTACATAACTTATTCTTTATTGATCAAATTGTTTGTTGAAGTTTTGGCTCGGAATACTTAGTGGCTTTATATATAAAAACGGAGGGAGTACCACCTATATTAAAGAGAGGAGAAATGCAACAAGACAGAATATACGTATAAGTGGGTAGAACTAGACCATTGACAATTTGACATGTACTAGCACGAAATAATGTAGGAGAAGTATATGTTTATTCTTGATGCACCCAGACAGAATAAATAACAAGTAGGTAGAACAGACCATTGACATGTACTATACTAGGAGATAATGCAGGAGAAGTATATGTTTATTGTCGATATCTTTGGACTTTAATGTGTAAGTCGACATGTCTACTGCTTAATTAGGTTCTTTGAGCCCCAGTGTGGCTGGCAATCTGTTTGAGGCAGTGCTCAGCCATCCTCGATCTGGTGAGCCTTGGCTGTTGCCCTCCAATTCTCCATCAATCATACATGGGAGGTGACTCCGGCAAGCCAGGCGCGTCGGAGGCGGCGAGCCTCGTGTTCCGCATCGCGACAATGGGGCTGTCGCTGGCGTCGGCGATCATGACAGCGGCCTCGACGCAGTGCGTTAACGGCGGCGCCACCGTCTCCTACAACGACTACAACTCCTTCAAGTAAGTCACCGTAGATACTTCTCCATGGACCATGCTGTCCATGCATGGCATGGTTGAGTCAAAGACTCAAATTACGAAGATCCTGGATGACGATGCAGGTACTCGGCGCTGGCCGACCTGCTGTCGGCGGTGCTACAGGGCGTGGCGATCTACCTGGAGGTGATGAAGAAGGAGAAGGCAGCCAAGGTCGTGGAGCTCATCGACAAGCTTCTGCTGGCGCTCACGTCCACGTCGGCGTCACTACTCTTCGCCGTCGACGACATCACCTCCTGCGGCATCGGGCGGCAGCGCAGCAGTAGCCGCGTCTGCACCCAAGCCGGCAGGTTCTGCGGGCAGATCCGAGCGTCGTCGGCTTTCTCCCTCGCCGCCACCTCTTCCGTCTCGTTCTCCGTCTACGCCAGGCACGCCCCTCTAAGTATTACAATGCTCAAGCCAAAGGCTCAGCCCCCAGTCATAGAAATTCAACCGCCCTCGCCAAAGGCTCCATCACCAATCGTGGAAATTAGTCCAACGCTCTCGCCAAAGGCTCCCTCGTCGTCCGAACTCGTGATAATTCCAACGCCCACTCCTCCGCCTACTACCAAAACCAAGTGCAAAGAAGAAGAAGAGAAATGCCTCTGCAAGGAAATTACGAAGAAGCCGCCGCCGCCACCGGTGATTCCACGGCCGTGCTGCGGATGCCCGTGGCTCACGACGACCCCCCACGGCTGCGAGAACCACGACTGGGCGATGACTGGGCAACAGCCATGTGTACATGTACTATATCCAAGCGTTCCTACTCGGCAAGCAACCCAACCACATGGAATGTATTATTCATATATGTGAGCCGCAAAGGCTAGGGTTTTACAAATCATCTTGATCTTGATGTGCAAGGGAAGCCCAATATGTTTTATCTGTAGCTTCATGCTTAGATGATGCAAAGGTCTACTTCAAGCTATTGTGTATTGGTTTGGTTGGCGGCTACCTCATTAGTTGGAGGAGCAAGAAACAAAACGGTTGTTGCTCGATCCACATTAAACGTAGTATAATTTACCTGAATGACGTCCGGATTATATGTGGGTTAATGTGGTTGAGGATAATGTTGACCGAACTTCTTAGCAACTATCCTCCGATTACAGAACCTATAGTCAGGACCGTTTGTGTCTTCAGTTCCAAGCGCCAAGTGTGTCGTCTGTCATGTACTACCTCCGTCTTAAAACTTAAGATTTTTCTTCCAAAACTAAAACCAAGTAAAGTTTGAATGAACTTTTAGAATCTATAACCAAGCATGATATTTTGTAGATACCATATAAAAATACATTTTACTACCTATCTAATGTTATTTTGTAGATACCATATAAAAATACATTTTATTATCTATCTAATGTTATTGATTTTATTTTTTACTTGTTAGTGATTTTTGGTATAAATCTAGTTAGACTTGATAAAGTTTGATTTTTCTAAAAATAATACTCCCTCCGTTCCTTTCTATAGTGCCTATAGATTTTTGGCATTTGTTTCAGAATATAAAGTTATAGCTTAGCTTTTTTTTCAATTACCCCCTCCCCGTTCAGCTCCCAAATCGCCCAACTCCCAAAATTGTTATGATAAGTTAGGAAAATATGGATTTCTTAAATTTTACGTTGATCTCAAATCGTTCAGCTAGGGGTCTTGTGTACAAAATACTCTTGCGCTAATTTCCGTGCCAAAAAACAATAGGCACTACAGAATGGAACAGAGGGAGTATTATCTTAAGATTTGGGAGGAAGGTAGTAGATGAGTACTGCCTTACTGCAACTATAATCTCTACCTGCCTGCATCAGACAGGTCCGTAGAGACAAAGCCAGCCAAGACAATCAGATCCAGCTTCAGGTAACGGTAGCGTAAGGTTCATTAGTGGATGCAGGCCTGATTACCATCTGAGGTCAGCGCTTCAGGTGACGAAGATTAAGTAGTGAGAACGATAGGGCGAAACTGAAGATGCAGTCGTCCTGGAGTTCTGGTGTAAACCTAGGTGGATCCTTTTTTTTTGAATGTTTCGCCGGGGGGAGAGGTTCCCCACCTGAATTTTTCATTCCAAGAGTGGCTCAAAAACCAGAGTACATCGAGGACCAGGACAGAGTACAGACGACAAACAACAGGGAAAGAGGGGTGGGAGGGGGAGTAGGCTACACCGCGCCGTTCAGACAGGCGTCCCACGCGGCAGCCTCGTCAGCGATCGCACGCGGCAGGCGCGAGCGCCACAGGGCGGCATCCTCCCTGCACGCTCGGAGCAGACGAGATTGGCATGGCTGATCATGCCAAAATACCACCCCATTGCGGTGCTTCCACAGGTTCCAGCAGAGGAGGATAACAAAGGTAGAGGCCGCGGTCTTGCCGAACGGCGCCGGGGCGGGGTAGGAGTGCAGCATCTCCACACTCGCGCTCGATGGCAGTGGCCATCGAACCGCCGACCAGAAGGTCTGCGCGAAGGAGCAGCCGAAGATCAGGTGGTCAGCAGTCTCCAGCGGCGCGCCGCAGATCGCACACCCCGCTTCTTCCGCCGTGAGGACGTGCTTCCGAAGCAGTGCAGCCCGCGACTGAATCCGAGCGCGCACCAGCAGCCAGGCAAAGAATTTCGCTTTGGAGGGTGTGATACGTCCAAAACGTATCTACTTTCCCGAACACTTTTGCTATTGTTTTGCCTCTAATTTGTGTATTTTGGATGCAACTAACACGGACTAACCCTGTTTTCAGCAGAACTGTTCTGGTGTCTCGTTTTTGTACAGAAATCCAACTTTCGGGAAAATCCTCGGAATTTATGCAGAAGGCCCTATTTTCCCGAAACTGAGAAGGACAAACCAGGTGGAGGCCCGAGGGCCCCACACCATAGGGCGCGGCCCGGGGGGCCCGCGCGGCCATGTGGTGTGGCCCCTCGGCCGGCCTCCGACGCCCTCCTTCGGACTATTTATTGGCCTCGACCTAAAAACGCACGGGGAGAAGTCGAGCCCTCCAACGCCGCCACATCGCGAAACTCCATCGCGGGAGCCAGTCTCCGTTTGGCACTCCGCCGGGACGGGGAATTGGAGGAGATCATCGCCATCATCACCGCCAACGCATCTACATCAACCAGCCATGTTTCCCCCATCCATGTGTGAGTAATTCCCCCGCTGTAGGCCGAAGGGGATGGTAGGGATTGGATGAGATTGGTCATGTAATAGCATAAGATTGTTAGGGCATAGTGCCTAGTGTCCGTAATTGGTACTTTGATGATATTGTTGCAACTTGTTATGCTTAATGCTTGTCACTAGGGCCCGAGTGCCATGATCTCAGATCTGAACATGTTATTGTTTCATCATGATATTCATTGTTTATTGATCTTACCTGCAAGTTGTATACACATGTCGCTGTCCGGAACCGATGGCCCCGAAGTGACAGGACAACCGGAGGGAATGGTAGCGATGTGAGGATCACATGTGTTCACGGAGTGTTAATGCTTTGCTCCGGTACTCTATTAAAAGGAGTACCTTAATATCCATAGTTTCCCTTGAGGCCCGGCTGCCACCGGCTGGTAGGACAAAAGATGTTGTGCAAGTTTCTCATTGCGAGCACGCATGACTATATATGGAACACATGCCTATTGATTGCTTTGTACTTGGACACCGTTTTATTATCATCTGCAAATGCCCTGCTATGATTGTTACATGAGTTTCTCTCATCCATGCAACGCCCGTCATCCGTCCCGCGCCTACAGTATTTTAATCATGCTGTTTACTAAAATCACTACTGCTGTCTCTGTTACTCTGCTGCTATTATTTCACTACTCTACTGCTATAAAACTGTTACTACTGATAAACTCTTGCGAGCAAGTCTGTTTCAGGTGCAGCTGAATTGACAACTCCGATGTTAAGGCTTCCAAGTGTTCTTTGTCTCCCCTTGTGTCGAATCAATAAATTGGGTTTTACTTCCCTCGAAGACTGTTGCGATCCCCTATACTTGTGGGTCATCAAGACTATTTTCTGCGCCGTTGCCGGGGAGCATAGCTTTATTTGGAAGTTCACTTGGATTAATATTGTTCGCTGCAAATTCTCCATCATGGGTAAACCTCGCGATACTAAGATCGCCATATTACCATCCACTACAAGAAAAGGTACAATCATGAGTACCTCCGCTACACTTGATTCACCATCTGTGATTGATAAACTTGTTTCACCGCCACATGCTTCAGCGGGTACTTCTGCTGAATCTGAAAACTCTCATAATATTGATAATATTTCTGCTGTGCTTGATGATAGTGGTTCATTGGGATCTTTTCTAGATGCTACAATTGCTAGGTCTAGACAAATTGAAAATACTGAAACTCCTAATGCTACTACACCTGTTAATTCACCTGAACTTGATTATTTTAGTGATGATCCTGATGAAGATTATGTGGAGCTTAATGATGATTTTATTAAAAAATGCAATGCTACTACTGATGCAAGAAAAATTAAAAAGTTGCTTGCAGAACATGCTGTTAGATATAAACTGTCTCCTGATCCTAAGTTTGGCACATCTCCCATAAACATTAAGGATAAAGATTATGATTTTTCTCTTGATCTATCTCATATAGCTATTGTTGAGAAAACACCCTTTTGTGGTACTGAAAAAGAAAGTGCTGTTGAACACATGATTGAGTTATCTACTCTGAGTAGCTTATTTTCTGATGATGTCAAGATGCGTACTTACTTTGTTGCTAAAATCTTTCTATTCTCATTAAAGGATGATGCTAAAACTTGGTATAATGGTTTGCCACCTAATTCTATTAAAAATCCAAAAGAATTGCTTGATGTTTTCTTCCGTAAATACTTTCCTGCTAGTGCTCAACATATTGCTTTGCAGAGAATTTATAATTTTGACCAGGAAGATGGAGAGAAATTGCCTGAGGCTTGGGCGAGATTTTGCTCTCTTATTAGAGCTCGGCCTGACCATGATTTGGAAAAGCATGATTTACTTGATATATTTTATAGTGGACTAACCATTGAGTCTAGGGCATACCTGGATAGTTGTGCTGGTTGTGTTTTCAGGAAAAGAACTCCAGACGACGCTGAAGAATTATTGGCTAAAATAGGCCGAAATCATGATGATTGGACTACGCCTGAACCAACTCCAACGCCAATATTGAAGAAGAGGGTTTAATTAAATTGAATGATGAAGATATGAGGGAAGCCAAGAAGTCTCTCAAGGAGAAAGGTATTAAATCTGAAGATGTGAAGAATCTTCCTCCCATAGAAGATATTTGTGAGATAATTCCCCCTTCATCCATGATTGAGGTAAATTCCCTTCAGCGCTTTACTAGGGAAGATATTCCGTATTCGAAACCTCCTGCACAATGCTTAGATGAGTTTGATAATTATATTGATAAGCAAGAAAATTTTAATATGAGAGTAGAGAATCATTTAATGGAAAATTCTCGAGCTATTAGTGAATTGCATGATATTGTAGAAAGAACCTCCAATGATGTTAAGATGCTTGTTAAACATTTTCATATGATTCAAACTCAAATTGATCAACTCACTAAAGTGCAAAATGACTTGTTGGGGAATAATTCTAAAGAAAAACATGCTTATGAAGTAACAACTAGAGGTGGTGTCTCTACCCAGGATCCTCTATATCCTGAAGGGCATCCCAAAAGAATTGAACAAGATTCTCAACGCATTGAACCTAGTGCTCCTTCTAAGAAGAAAAAGAAGAAGAAACATAAAAATGTTGTAGAATCCTCTGAACCTGCTAATGATCCTAATAGTATTTCTATTTCTGATGCTGAAACTGAAAGTGGTAATGAACATGATAAAGATAACGATAAGAATGATACTCCTGATAAAGAAGTGGTTGAAGAAGAACCTGAAAAGCATGCTAAAAATAAAAGGTACACTAAAGAAGATTTTATTGCTGAGAAACATGGTAATGAAAGAGAACCTTGGGTTCAAAAGCAAATGCATTTTCCTGCTAAGAAACTAAAATCAAAGGAAGAAGAACACTATAATAAATTTTGCGATTGGATGAAACCTTTATTCTTGCAAATCCCTTTGACTGATGCTATTAAATTGCCTCCTTATTCAAAGTATATGAAAGATATTGTTACTAACAAAAGGAAAATCCCCAATGAGGAAATTTCCACTATGCTTGCTAATTACTCTTTCAATGGCAAAGTTCCAAAGAAGTTGGGCGACCCAGGTATACCTACTATTCCTTGTTCTATTAAGAATAATTATGTTAAGACTGCTCTATGTGACTTGGGAGCCGGTGTTAGTGTTATGCCTTTTTCTCTTTATAAGAGACTTTACTTAGATAAGTTGATACCTACTGATATATCTTTGCAAATGGCTGATAAATCTACTGCTATTCCTGTTGGTATATGTGAGGATGTTCCTGTTCAAGTTACTACTAACTGCTTGATATTAACTGATTTTGTTGTGTTGGAAATGCCTAAAGATGATAATATGTCTATTATTCTTGGGAGACCTTTTCTTAACACCGCAGGGGCTGTTATTGATTGCAATAAAGGAAAGGTTACTTTCAATGTTGATGATAAAGAGCATACCGTCTATTTCCCCAAGAAGATTGATAAAGTATGTGGAGTCAATACTATTGCTAATGTGAGAACTATCAAAGTTGAAACTATTGATTGTCCTATATATGAGCCTAAAGAAGAATATCAAACTCTCGTGATTGGATCCATATCAATACAATTCAAGGTAACATGATTGATTTGAGGTTTATTTCTTCTTATGCTATGTAAAATTTATTTGGTGGCAAGACTTGATCAAGCTTGTTAACAAATACTTTTTATATGCATAGAGGAGGTAAACAACATCTCTTTCTTCCTCCACTTGCTCTAGTTGCTGTAGCATTTTTAATTTGCAAGGTTCCTTAGTTATTTGGAGATTTCAAAAAATTTCCTGGCCAGTATTAATAAATTAAATACCCAGAAATGTGCATTTTTCAAAGTTTTCAAAAATTCACAAAAATTATACCGTTGGTCCTATTTTTCGACGAGGCACTGGGAGCACAGAGGATGACCTGTGGGGCACCAGAGGGTGCCACACCACAGGCGGCGGCCAAGGAGGGGCGCGCCACCCTGTGGTGTGGGCCCCTCCTTGCCCCACTTTGCCATCTCTTTCTCCCAGCACCTTCTCTCTCCGAAAAACTCACCAGTTCCTCTCACTCGCGTTTTTGCTCCATAGCTCCAGATTTCTCGATCTCTTTGTTCAGCCCAGATTTCTTGCTGAAATTTGGCACATTTGCTCCTTGGTATGTGACTCCTCCACCCATCCAAGTAGAATTTTGTTTGGTTGAGTATATCTTCAATATTTTGCTGCTGTACGTAACATGTTTAGTGAGCTTGCATGCTTGTTCTAAGTGGTAGAAACTAGTTTTGATGCATGATTAGTACTCTAGCAAGTTCCTATGGTAGTTTCCCTCAATTATATGTCACCAAATCAAATTTTTATATTATTTGTTGAAAATTTCAGAAAATGGAGTGGAATAGATATCAATTGAACCAACAAGAATTGGAAGTCCAACAAGTTATGAGAGTCAATCGTGAAGAGGGAGTATACCCCTCTTACTACCCGTGCGCGGATTTCATGAGAAGCGCGGGAATATTTGAAGATGTTCGAAGCCTAATTTCTCGTGCAGGGCTGAGTGACTTTGTTGAAGGAGAGCCAAGACAATATGCAAAATTAACTATGTCTTTTGTGCAGGACTTTAAGTTCAATTGGTCGCGATCTAACCCTACGGTCCAGTATAAAATTTACAATAAAGCTGTCAACTTGCCATTCAGTGATTTTTGTGCAGCAATTAGAGTACCGCAATGGGGGTCATGCGAGAAGATAAGGGGATCGCCGCAAGAACTCTTGGACCTCTTCAAGATGATTTGCTATGGAAGGAGTTTCTCAGAGGATAGTGGTAAAATCACTAGCATTCAGCTCCCGGCTATCCGCTACTTTGCCTATTTTATTACTAAATGCGTTCTTGCTAAAAAGATTGGAGGTAAACTATCTATCCCGGATTTAGCTTTTCTAGCTGCGGCACTGCAAGGTAGTAGGACTTATAATTTGGGGGCCTTGATAGCTTATAGACTTGCTACTAACCGTGAGAAAGGTGGAATTTGTGGAGGTCTCATCGCCTCTCGTTTACTAGCTTTTCATAATGTAGAACCTCATCATTTTGATATTCCATTCCCCATAGAAAAACTTGACATAGCCTCTATGATTAAACATGAATTTGTTTCTGATTCCTCCAACTTGGGTAACCTGTTTTACAAGATGACATTTTATAAGAAAGTCTGGAGAATAACTAAGAAAACTGAGAAACTAGTAAGATTGCCTGCGCCTGTTCTGTCTAACCTTGATTCCAGGGGAGATTGGTCGATCACAGAAGGTGCACTGGATGCACACATAGAGGGAGGAGGCCATCATGCAAGAGATGACTCGGAGGTCGAGGAGCACCTCGACTCATCATCCGATGCAGCAAGTTCCTCGCATCAACATGTTGGACATGTGGAGCCTCCACGCTTTTCTTCTGCAGGAACTTTACTATGACTACGCCATGAATTATCCACCGGCTAGAAACAGCGACCCTCGTTGGGGTTGAACTCCACTTAGGCCAAAAGCCTAAGTTTGGGGGGAGGTATACCGGCATCACTCATTCTTTGCATATTATAATTGCTGGATACTTGTACATATTTGTTTTGTTCGTTTGAGTGGTTTTCTAATGAGAGGGAGATGATATTGGGGGAAGTGCTGCCTGAAAACAGATTCTGGACTGTTACTAGAAAAATTCGTGCGCACAGCCAGAACGTTATTTTGAGCTGCCAATTTTTGTGCAGGTTCCCCAGGTTGTTATCTAACTTTCATTAGTTGAACACTTTTCGAGCTGAGCAACGTAAGATTTTTGTAAAAATCGATTTCTGTACTGCTGTCAGGTTTTGGCAGATTTCTGCCATCTGGCTTTTCTGTGTTTCTTTTAGTTTGCTATTTCTTGTTCTTGTTTTGTTTCTTTCCCAAAACACAAAAAGACCAAAAATATTTCTGTTGTTTCTTTTCATAATTTGTTTGCTTTGGTTTCTTGCATTTGTTTCGCTTTATTTGCTATTGCTAGTTTGCTACAAGAAAACCCAAAAGATTTTGCTTTGTTTGCTTGTTTCCTTTTGTTCTTGTTTCTAATTCGAAAACACCAAAAATATTTGCTGTTCTTCTTTGGTTTGTAAAGTTCATCTTGAGTTCAATGGTCTTCGGTGGCTGGAGCGTGGTTTTCATTTCATATTATCCAAGGTACACAAGTGAAAAGCAATAATGACGATCTACGACAATCTGATTGTGGTGAGAGGCTGGTATGAACTCTATTTGTTTTCATTTTTGTACATATACTCATCCATGTGAGCATGCTTAGTTGGTTCATGTGAGGTATATGTTATTTGAGAAAGTCTAGTAGTTTATGATCTCTCATGTTTAGGTCCAATCTATTAATATAAGTAGCATGTCATGGATGTTTGCTTGCATTGTTTTATTCATAAGTAAGTATGGCATTGTGGTATCCTCCTCTGAATAATTCATTTATATCGACTTGGCACATGCTCACGCATGCATATGACTGAACCAAAGTCAATTAAGCCTCGATGATTTATATTGCTTCAGAGTTCTTGTATCACTTTTATGCCTCCATTAATTTATTTTGCCGCAAGCATGATTATGACAGTTCTTGCTCTCTTGATTTGTCGCTCCCTAGTCTATTGCTAGCCTTCACTTGTACTGAGCGGGAACGCTGCTCGTGCTTCCAAACACATGAAAACCAAGTTATTCCAGTGTCCACCATAAATACCTATGCATGGCATTTCAAACCATTCCAAGTAAATTCTCATGCGCTACCTTTAAAACCTTCAAAATGCTTCTCAATTTGTGTTTATGTTTCATAGCTCATGAGGAAGTATGTGGTGTTTAGCTTTCAACCTTGTCATTTACTTTTGACGGACTCTCATATGGACTAGTGGCACATCCGCTTATCCAATAATTTTGCAAAAAGAGCTGGTAATGGGATTCCCAGTCCCAAATTAATTAACTTAAATAGACACTCCTCCATGGTTTGTGATTGTTGGACGGCACCCGAAGGATTCGGTTAGCCATGGCTTGTGTAAGCAAAGGTTGGGGGAGTGTCATCATCATAATAAAAATAAAATAAAAAGGGCACTCCTTCATGGTATGAGATTGTTGGCAGGCACCCGAGGATTCGGTTAGCCATGGTTTGTGTAAGAAAGGTTGGAAGGAGTGCCAAATAAATATGCAATAATTCATGGGAGCCGCTCTTGAAAGTCCGGTTGGCGAGGTAGTTAGTGTACCCATTACCATTCGTTGACAACAACAAACACCTTTCAAAATGATTTTACTCCTGCTTTACAAATGAAAACCTCTAGCGCATGTTAATCCCTGCTTCCCTCTGCGAAGGGTCAATCTTTTACTTTTATGTTGTGTCTCCATTATTTCTTTGAGCACTATCTTGAGAGCACAACTGTCATTCTTAGTATAATATGCTTGTCTCAAAATATGATTGATTGTGGTATAACTTTGATGCTTTTATCTTTGACAATCACTACTTCTAGTCTTTCTATGAACTCCAGAGGTGCCCGGGCATTTATGTTTTGCCAATCAAATACAGGCAAGCGAGATACCACTTTATCATACTCTCTTATGAACATTGCAATCCTGTTTACATACATGATTCATGATGCTTATCATTAATTATTGGTACCTCTCCATAATTGACATAGCTGTTAGATGATCTTATTTGCATGTATCTCATTATGAACTGCTTAAGTATTAGCCATAGCATGAGAATATATACATCATATGAGCAAATGTGTTCGTGAAAGTTCTTTTATCGCTCAGTTGTTAACTGAATTGCTTGAGGACAAGCAATAAGCTAAGCTTGGGGGAGTTGATACGTCCAAAACGTATCTACTTTCCCGAACACTTTTGCTATTGTTTTGCCTCTAATTTGTGTATTTTGGATGCAACTAACACGGACTAACGCTGTTTTCAGCAGAACTTCTGGTGTCTCATTTTTGTGAGAAATCCAACTTTCGGAAAATCCTCGGAATTTATGCAGAAGGCCCTATTTTCCCAGAGAACTGGAGCCAGAAGGACAAACCAGGTGGAGGCCCGAGGGCCCCACACCATAGGGCGGCGCGGCCCGGGGGGCCCGCGTGGCCATGTGGTGTGGCCCCCGGCCGGCCTCCGACGCCCTCCTTCGGACTATTTATCGGCCTCGACCAAAAACGCACGGGAGAAGTCGAAGGCAGCCTCCAACGCCGCCACATCGCGAACTCCGTCGCGGGAGCCGAAGTCTCCGTTCGGCACTCCGGGACGGGAATTGGAGGAGATCATCGCCATCATCACCGCCAACGCCTCTACATCAACCAGCCATGTTTCCCCCATCCATGTGTGAGTAATTCCCCCGCTGTAGGCCGAAGGGGATGGTAGGGATTGGATGAGATTGGTCATGTAATAGCATAAGATTGTTAGGGCATAGTGCCTAGTGTCCGTAATTGGTACTTTGATGATATTGTTGCAACTTGTTATGCTTAATGCTTGTCACTAGGGCCCGAGTGCCATGATCTCAGATCTGAACATGTTATTGTTTCATCATGATATTCATTGTTTATTGATCTTACCTGCAAGTTGTATACACATGTCGCTGTCCGGAACCGATGGCCCACAGAAATCGGGACAACCGGAGGGAATGGTAGCGATGTGAGGATCACATGTGTTCACGGAGTGTTAATGCTTTGCTCCGGTACTCTATTAAAAGGAGTACCTTAATATCCAGTAGTTTTCCTTGAGGCCCGGCTGCCACCGGCTGGTAGGACAAAAGATGTTGTGCAAGTTTCTCATTGCGAGCACGCACGACTATATATGGAACACATGCCTATTGATTGCTTTGTACTTGGACACCGTTTTATTATCATCTGCAAATGCCCTGCTATGATTGTTACATGAGTTTCTCTCATCCATGCAACGCCCGTCATCCGTCCCCGCGCCTACAGTATTTTAATCCTGCTGTTTACTAAAATCACTACTGCTATCTCTGTTACTCTGCTGTTATTTCACTACTCTGCTATAAAAAATACCGATAAACTCTTGCGAGCAAGTTGTTTCGGTGCAGCTGAATTGACAACTCCGCTGTTAAGGCTTTCAAGTGTTCTTTGTCTCCCCTTGTGTCGAATCAATAAATTGGGTTTTACTTCCCTCGAAGACTGTTGCGATCCCCTATACTTGTGGGTCATCAGGGTGCGAAACTGTCCCAGACAAAGTTGGCGTACGGGACGGTGACGCCGCCGGTCAACAACAGCGTATAGAGCGCGTCGACGTCCAAATCTCCCCCCTTCTTGGCACATCTGACGAGAGCGCGAGAGTCAGGGACATCAGAGAGGCTCACCATCTCGATGAGACTCAAGACTTGGGCCAGTTCGTCCTCCGCCTCAATCGTGAGCTGGGCGACCAGGGACTCCCTGACACCCTTGTCAAGCACCGCCGCGACCGAAGCCCGGGGTTTAGTGGCGTGCGAGAACAGCGCAGGCATTGTGTGACAGAGGGAACCGACCCCGAGCCAGTCATCTTCCCAGAAGCTTGTCCGACGCCCGACACCCACGATCGGCCTGGAGATGCTCCGATAGAGCGGCATCAGCTCCACAAGGGATGCCCAGTGCGCGACGGCCTCAGAGCGTCTGCCGGCGCCAACAGGACCATCGATCTGTTTCCAGGCCCAGTCAGCCCAGGGGGACGCCGTGGAGGAGTGCAACCGGTGAAGGAGCTTGACCTGAAGACACGTGTTCCGATCCATCAGGCTCTTGACGCCCAGGCCGCCGTCCTCTTTTGGGCGGCAGACGCTCGTCCATGCCACCAGGCATTTTGCACCGGAGGCTCGCCCTTCCACGTTCCAGAGGAAGGCGCGCCGGAGCGCATCAATGGCTTTGAGGAGGGCGGGAGGGAGCGCCAGGGCTCCCATAGCGTAGGCCGACAGCGCGTCGAGCACCGCATTCAGAAGCACGAGCCTGCCGCCGGCAGACAGAAGGAGGGAGCACCATCCAGAGAGGTATTTATCCACCTTGGTAATGAGCGGGACAAAGTGAGCCATCTTGAGCTTGCTGCAAGTAAATGGCAGCCCAAGGTATGTCTGCGGGAAGCCCTCCACCCTGCACGCAAGAGCTGTCTGCATATCGGCAACGAGGGCAGCATCACAATGCATCGGCACCATGGTGCTCTTGGTGAAATTGATCACAAGCCCGGTGGCCTAGGCAAACTGGTCCAGGATACGCCTAGCTCGGACAGCCGCCTCCACGCCAGCTCTGAAAATTATCAGCTTGTCATCCGCGTACTGGAGGACGGGGCAAGGAGCATCCTCATCAAGCGGGTGTCGCAGGACGTCATCGTGGAGGAACAGCCGCTGCAGCAAATCTCCCATCAGCAGATACAGGTAGGGGGATAATGGATCACCCTGGCGCAGCCCCCTCTTGCAACTGATCCACTTCCCCGGAACTCCGTTCAGCAGAACAGCCGACAGGGAGGATGAGAAGATCGCGTCCATCCAATCACACCAAGTGGCAGGGAAGCCGCGAGCAGTAAGAACCTTCCTCAAACTGACCCAGTCGATCGAATCAAAAGCCTTGGTGAAATCAAGCTTGAGGACCACAGTGGGGGCCTTACGCCGGTTGCAGCACTACACGATCTCCGTCGCATAGACAAAGTTTTCAGAGGTGCTCCTCCCAGTCCTAAACCCAGATTGATTCACGTCGATCAGCTGCCCAATTTGCGTCTTCAGCCGTGTTGTCAAAGCCTTGCATATAGATTTCATGGAGCAATTCTGCAGCGAGACCGGCCGGTATGCGCTCGGGGAGAGGATCCCATCAGCCTTGGGGAGGAGAGCGATGTGCGCTCTGTTGATGCAGCCAAGATCGGCGGCACCGTCGTGGAAGGCGTCGAAGAGCGACATCAGGGTCGGCGAGACGTGCTGCCAGGCCGCCTTGTAAAAGGAGGGCCCCAGCCCATCCGGACCAGGAGCACTGTTTTGATCCATCCCCCAAATCGCCGCCTTGACCTCTTTGTCGTCGAAGGGAGCGACCAGAGCAGGGCCGTCGACCCGCGGGGCTCCGGCGTAGAGGTCGCCGAGGTCGAAAGCCCATGAGGTGGGACGCGCTCGACCCAGAAGCTCGGAGTAGAAAGCGCGGAGAGCCTTGGCCTTGCCATGGTGATCGACGACCTGCACTCAGTGGCGGCCCCAGATTCTACTTGCTGGGTATTCATTTTTATTTTGTCTCAATGTGATATATGAACTATTGGGGAAAAAATCTCGATCCAATTCCAAAGGTGCGCGCCATGGATTCGTGATGCAGCGGCGATGGAAGTAAAACGCACCTGGAAGCTGGACGATGTGTTCTATGCAAGTGTTGTGGCCGTCGGGCATCGGTCGCCGCTGTCTCCTGGGGCCTGTTTGCCGCCGGTCGCCTGCTCCGTTGAGGCGCTGGACGCTGCTCCGTTTCCCGCCGGTCGCCGCCGCAATCGCTAGTCGATAGGGCTGCCCGCCTGTCCCGCCGCATGCAGTTGTATCCGCTTGAGGCCGCGAGTGCATCTATCGAGAGGCAGTTCTGTCTAGAGGGTGCCACTTCTGAGCAAGCATAGCGTATGGGGCAGTTGGCTGGACTTTTGGGCTGTATGGGGTTATGGGCCAGATGAAAATACGTATATAAAAAAATCTCAAGAAATCTTGGGTATTCACCTGAATACAGGTGCATACCTCCAGCGCCGCCAGTGCCTGCACTCCATCAACCAGGTGGATCCTTTTTTGGGTGGTGAGAACACCTAGCAACCTGTAAAAGACAGAAACATTTTGACCGTGTTGTGGCGCCATGTGCCAACATCTCACTTGCTGCCACGCAAATTAAAGATCGAATTCGTTCCTGCTATCACCAGTTCGGTACGAGTGTACGACAGGAGATAAGAATGAAACTCAGTCAGTCAGCACTGTGCATCACTCTCACATTGCTGATCTCGTCCTGCCGTCCCAGGCAAATCAAGCAAGCATATGCTTATTTTGCTGAAGCAGTTGGTATTTCCAGGCGCGCGTAACCTGTGCTCATGCAAACCGGCAAGTACAGGTTTGGTGCTGAGCTTCACTGCCTGCACCGGACGATTCTCTGTAAAATGTTATACAGTTACAGTGGCGTGATCTGTCCGACTGTCTGCTACACTATGTCACTGCCAGTATAACCTGATAGAATGTCAAACGCTATACAATCAGATATATGTTAAAAACTTAAAATAGATAGTGGAAGATGCCAACACGCTACCGATTTGGTCAAAGTTAAACTTTATAATCTCTGATCAACTATCTATAATAAAATATTAATATGTATACACATAATCAAATGTAAATTCTATAATAGTACATGGCATTACAATACTAATCATATTATTTTAATTTTCTAGATAATAACATGATTTTTAGTATAACTAGTCAAACTTTGCAATGTTTAACCTTTATTTTAAATCTTTACAAGTTTTACTATGATTGGCGAATTTATGAACCGTTGATCCAAGGAAATTGGACGGTAGAAAAATAGGAAGTACTCGAAAGTACTTAAAAGAAAGTACTCAAAAGTACTGAAAAGTACTGATTTATTTTATTTATCAAAAGGGTAGACATGTCATTCTAAGTCAAATGTCCCCACCAGTCTTTCTCTCTCTAGTCGGTTCTGTACATCGTATAAACTCTCTCCCCGTACCGGCACTGACGCGGCCAAATCGGTCGCCGCCGCGCTTCATCATGCTGTCGCCACCAAGATTGGCCACTCGGCGTGCGCCGCCTCTACGCACCCAGCGCGAGTGATCGTCCTAAGCCGCTCGCCATTGTCGCCTTTATCTCCATCTTCCCCGCCTCCGGCCGATCATCGCCGTGGACCATGGCGTCACCTCCCCGTCTCCGCCGGCCTCTCCAATGACCATGGCGTCACCTCTCCGTCTCCGCTGGATCTGCATGATTTTGGATGTAGAATAATTGCCATTGTTAGTGGAGGGATTGGGCTAGTAGTAGCTTCGCTTTTCACCTGGGCACGGTTGGAGTAGTAGTCTTTTCCTTCTTTGTAGTTGGCGATTCATACATATCAGAGAGTTGGAAGTAGCTTCTGGCTTAGGATTGAGGATTCATCCGGGGGACATTATGCCATGGGTAATGGACATTTTTGTCAAAAGAATTACCTTGGAATCTCGGATTGCAAGTACCTCGGGTGCCTATGGAAATAATGTGCCAGTTCAAGATCTGTTCACCTTCTATTGCTGCCATTCATGTAAATATACTAGATGATATCCCGCGCGTTGCTGCGGAAATTAGGTTAAAATTTATGTGTCTTGTCTTTGTTAAAATTTAGGGTGAATAAGTATTTAGAAATAGTAATAGAGTAATAGCAAAAGCAAGGGCAAAAAGCAGAGTCTTGTACGAATTATCCTAGACAGATGTCCAATGAGACTGGAAAAATTACTTAAGCAGTAAATTTGATCTTAAGAATAAAAAGAAGTGAGTAGAATAACACATGAACATTCTGCACATAACAGGGTGAGCACAAACCCCATCGGCTCTTCAATCGATAGCAGAAGTCTCTCGATATTTTGTGCCTTTCCAACATACAAAGAAAAGGATTTCATGCTAACTATATATAACTATTAGTTGAGCTGTAATGCAGGACATTAGCATGACAATTCATAATTCGTACAATTCAAGGCTGAACGATGAATAAGCAAATTATGAAACTACTATTTAGACACTTACAAACACTTACAAAAGATTATAAGCAATCCCAAGTTTGGGAATAAGAAAGCAAAAAAACAATAGTATAATCACAGAGAAATCAGAGTTCGCTCAGTCTGATATTATTTTTCAACATAAATATCAGTAATGACAGGATTCAATTTAGTTTCTCGACCCGTATTCGTTGTCTGCATGCTCTGCAAATGACAGGTAAGAAAATTCAAATGTGAAGAGATTGTGTATTGGTATAAATTAATTATAAGACGTGTAAGAAAATGCGAAGCTTGATCTTGGCTCAAAGCTTGGAATGAGAGATCATTCAAGGGAAATTCTATGTATCTGTTTCCAAAATATTTGGTTGGTTATAGCCTGGTCAAACTACCTATAAGAAGCTTCTGCTTGAAGTGTATAAGAAATCATCAGTCGTTATGGGGAATGAGACAAATTGGATGTTGCAGTTTTATACCTGGAGAAAGGTGTTGTGAAGTGTACAAGTAGATTGCCTAGCCCTTTCCATCAGTTCGGACTTTTGGTTGAACTGGCTAGTGCATGAAGCTTAACATGGTATCAGAGCCCCAGGTCTCGAGTTCAAATCCTGGTTTTCGCAATTAAGCCTAAAAATTGCTGTTGCCCCCCTCTTTAGCCACCACAGTGTTTCGGTGTGCTCTTCTTCTTTCACGTGTTGACTCTCTTCTCCCGTCACAAGCGAGTGGGGGTGTTGTGAAGTGTACAAGTAGATTGCCTAGCCTTTCCATCAGTTCGGACTTTTGGTTGAACTGGCTAGTGCATGAAGCTTAATAAAAGGGTCGAGTACTCAATATTTAAGCGACGAAAAAAATACAAAGCCACATGCATGCTAAGCTGAAGCCTTTCCATCTCCTGAGGTTAGTCTTATGAGGCTGTAGACCTGTAGTATATCCTGAAACACAGTCAAGAAAATATATCTATTGATTTCCAGATTTGCAATCCTTGGGTTCCAAATTCTGCAAAACAACTTGCATTGGTCTTTTGGGCTTTATATGGAGGGGAGATAATCGATCAGCCTGTCTACAGACACATCTGTTGTGGAAATTAAGAGAAGAAAACAGTTGACAATTGCATGTGGGATCATTGAGGGTGACAAACCTATCAACGCTGAACGCAGGGAGACAGCCATAGTGGAGACCTCGCAGTCCTTTATCGCTCGCCACGGACATTGGCTACTTGCTCAAGGAGTTCATGAAGCTCGTGCTAGGATTTGTGCAGCACGCCGGCATGGTGTACTATGCGCACATGCTGGCAGTGATCGACGGCTCGCCGCCGAGATGGAGGCCGGTGCCTAAGATGATGAGGCAAGCAGGAAATTCTCTGTATCTGTTTCCAAAATATTTGGTTGGTTATAGCCTGGTCAAACTACCTATAAGAAGCTTCTGCTTGAAGTGTATAAGAAATCATCAGTCGTTATGGGGAAAGAGAATGCTAAGCTGAAGCCTTTCCATCTCCTGAGGTTAGTCTTATGAGGCTGTAGACCTGTAGTATATCCTGAAACACAGTCAAGAAAATATATCTATTGATTTCCAGATTTGCAATGGGTTCCAAATTCTGCAAAACAACTTGCATTGATCTTTTGGGCTTTATATGGAGGGGAGATAATCGATCAGCCTGTCTACAGACACATCTGTTGTGGAAATTAAGAGAAGAAAACAGTTGACAATTGCATGTGGGATCATTTTTTTTCCGCGAAAACGCAAAAGACTTGCGTTTCGATGCATTGATAGATAGGAAAAAGGTTATATGTACAAGTCCACGAAGGGACCAACACCTCGCACTACAACTCGACCCAAGAAAGAGGACCTAGTCTAGGGGATGATCTGGCGGACGCCTCGGGCCCCCGCGCTCGCCCACTGTTGCACCTCGGTCTTGATGTCGTTGAGCAGGGAAGGCACCGAGGGTTGTGCGTTATCAAAGATCGCAGCATTCCGGTGCTTCCAGATCCACCACGCCGTGAGCATGATTACCGACGATGTACCTTTGCGCAACTGGCGGGGAGCGGTCCGCACAGCTTGCGACCACCACTCCACGAAGTCCCCCTCTGAGTCCGGAGGCCCTGCGGTAGATCGGATCCACGAGAGGACCTCGAACCAGATCATCCTGGAGAATGAGCATCCGGTGAGTAGATGCGCCATAGTCTCCTCGGATTGGTCACACAGCGGGCATCTGGGCGCATGTGGTAGACCACGACGTGGCAGCCTCTCACCCGTCCAACACCTGTCCAGACAGGCCAGCCATAAAAAGAATTTCACCCTAGGAGGCGCCCAGGATCTCCAGTTCAGCTCCCATGATGCTGAGGTGATCCCCCCCTGAAAGAGGGCCTCATAGCAAGAATGGGATGTGTACTGGACGTCCGTCGTCCACAACCAGGTCATCGCGTCCTGCTCCTCCGAGAGCTGGACATCCCTCAGTCTGACCCATAGTTGCACATATTGCCATAGTGCTAGGGGACTCGGTGCTCCAGATATGTCGGGGATCCAAGCGCGGTCTACCAGTGCCTGACGCACCGTACGCACCTTCCTGCGCCGCTTAGGAACTAGCGCGAACACCTCTGGCGCCATCTCCTTGATGGACCTGCCGTCCAGCCATCGATCCTCCCAGAAAAGCGCGGACTCCCCATTACCCAGAGTCATCGAGGTGGAAGCCGCGAAGATGTCCAGCTCCGCCTTCGAGAACTGCATGTCCAGCCCGCGCCATTGCCGTTGGGGGTCCGTGCGCATCCTCCATAGCCAACGCACCCTAAGGCTTATGGCCATCCGTGCAAGGTCGGGGATCCCCAACCCCCCCAGGTTAAGCGGCCGGCACACCCTTGCCCAGTTCACGTGGCAATGACCTCCATTGGCCTCTGCCCGGCCCACCCAGAGGAACCCTCGCAGGATCTTGTTGATCTGTTTGAGGGTCTTCTTGTTCAGGGCCAGTACCATAAGCTGGTGCAGCGGGATTGCCGCGAGCACCGCTCGGATCAGCGTCAAACGTCCAGCTTGTGGCATCATGGATGCCCGCCATGTCGGCAATTTGTCAGCTAGCCTGTCCAACAGCGGCTGGAAAGTCTCGGCCGACAGCCGCCTAATGGACAGGGGAATGCCTAGGTACTTCACCGGGAACGGCGCTAGCTGGCACTCCATGTGCCCCGCCGCAGCCACAGCAACCTCATCCGAGCAAGCAATAGGAGACACCGAGCACTTAGCGAAGTTGGTGCGTAGACCGGAGGCTTGCCCAAAAAGCTCCAGGATCCCGCGGACCGCACCCAACTCTGCCTCATCCGGGTGACAGAAGATCACCACATCATCCGCATATAGCGACACCGAGGTCACCAGGTCCCGTCGCGCCAACCGTCGCAGCATACCCAGCTCAGCTGCCTTGGCGAGCACCTTGTTGAGCGAGTTCATCACTAGGACAAACAACGACGGCGACAGGGGGTCCCCCTGTCTCAGTCCCCTCCGATGCCAGATCGGGGGGCCTGGCTCGCCATTGAGCATCACCCGGGTACTAGCCGTGGCCAGCAGTAGAGAGACAATCTCTCGGAACCTCGGCCCAAACCCTAACTTCTGGAGAACCTCCATGAGGAATCCCCAGGATACTGAGTCGAAAGCCCGAGCAATGTCCAGCTTCAACATCACCCTCAGCTCCTTCCCTCTATGTAGGAAACGAGCTGTCTGTTGTACCAACATAAAGTTGTCATGGATGCACCTTTTGCGAATGAAGGCGCATTGGTTGCGATCCACCAGCGACTCCATCCGGGGTGCCAGCCTAGTGGCCAAAGTTTTCGCCACCAGCTTGGCAAAGATATGAATCAGACTTATCGGCCTGTAGTCGCCTAGCGCCATGGCGTCCGGGCGCTTGGGCAGCAGGACCAGCAGGGCCTGGTTAAGGCCTTGGAGTCCGCGCCCACACATCGTATAAAGCTTGTCGAAAGCCGCCATGAAGTCAGCCTTGACCACCCCCCAACATTTCTGGAGGAACTCAGCCGTGAACCCGTCGGGGCCGGGTGCCTTGCCTGATGGCAGGTGCCTGATTACTTCCCACACCTCCTCCTCCGTGAACGCTACCTCGAGCTCGGATAGGTCCTCTGGTGTGGTGCCCAAGAAGTCCAAATCCAGCGAGTGCGCCCTCGCCACCGAAGTGCCCAGCAGTCCCTCAAAGTGCGCGAAGGTAGCTTCAGCCATGGCCGCGTGGTCGGAGAGAACAGCGTTATCCACCCTCAAGCTATGAATCACGTTCTTCTAGCGCCTGTAGGCCGCATGCTGGTGGAAGAAGGCCGTGTTGGCGTCCCCCTCCCTAAGCCATGCTATCTTTGCCCGCTGGCGAGCCATCGTCCGCTCGAGTGAGGCCAGACCTAGGTAAGCTTGCTTGAGGTGTGCCCGGAGTCGACGCTCATCGGAGGTGAGCAGTCGGGATTCCATGGCGGTGTCCAACCTCAAAACCACCTCCCGCGCTATCATAAGCTGCAGTTTGATGCATCCAACCTTTTTGTCGCTCCAGCTCATAAGACGGCGCGCAGTGAGTTTCAACTTAGCGGTGAGCCGCCGGAAGGGATCAGTGTCACCTTGGACCACATCCCAGGCGCTCTGGACCACCTCGTCAAACCCATCAAGCCGCAGCCAGAAACGTTCGAACTGGAACCTCTTCCGCCCCGCCGACTGTGTGGTGCAGTCAAGGAGGAGGGGGCAATGATCAGCCACAACCGTCGCCAAGCAGCGCAAGCTGTAGCTACTGTGGAGCTCCTCCCAAGCCACCGTGACAAACACCCGGTCAAGCCGTACAAGCGTGGGGGTTTCACGCTCGTTCGACCATGTGTACCGACGACCATGCAAGTAGATCTCCTTCAACTCGCAGTCATTCAGGAAGCGGCGAAATCTGTCCATCATCCTACGGTTTAGATTACTGTTGTTCTTGTCCTCCGCTCGGTAGATCATGTTGAAGTCCCCACAAAGCGCCCATGGGCCTTGGTGGGTTCCGCGAATATCGCGAAGCTCATCCAGGAAGGCGATCTTGTCCGCCTCCGCCTGTGGCTCGTAAACACAGGTAAGCCACCACCATGGTTCCCCTCCCAAGGGTGCCACCCTAGCAGTGATACTATTAGCACCTATGTGGGCGCTGTCGAGCTGCACCACCCTGCTTATCCAGGCCACAATCACCCCACCCCGAGTACCAGACGCAGGCAAGCAGAAGTACGCATCAAAGTCCGCGCCAAGCGCTTCCATAACAATGGCAGGGGTTACAACAGATAGCTTTGTCTCCTGGAGACAGACAATAGACACACCCGTAGTACCTACTACACTCCTAACACCCGTACGCCTCGCGCGGTCATTAAGGCCCCGCACGTTGGCCACCATCACCTTAGGTTCGTACAACATTGAAACGGTCAAAAACACCCGAACGACCCATATCAGGGTCAAGCCTCCATGAGGCGACCACCCGACATCCCCAACATCGGCGGGGAGCAGTCTCTGATCGAAGAGAGCGTCCATCCGTACAACTCCGCTATAGCCTCGATCATGTCATCCGTCAAGGGGAGCTCGTACATCTTGTGGTAAGCATCAAGGGCAGCCTCTGACGGCGCCTCATCCCCAGAGAGTAGGCCAAGCTTGCGCATCAGGTTACGCACCGCCTTCATCTCGGCGTTCATCCCACCCGGTAGCTTTGCGATCCGTGAACTGCGGCGTGGTTGGAAGTTTAGTTCCACCAGCCTCCTCCTCACCGCTGGGGTTTGAAGAAGAGCGTCAGAGCGCGACTTTGCAGCTTCGAGGAACTCCCCCAACGTCCTCGGCCGTGCCAAAGGAACCGGCACCCTGGGGACCGGCGTTTGTCGCGCCCTCTGAAACACCAGCGGTGGTGAGGCGAAACGGCATACCGACGGAGGTGCGGCACTAGGGGGTGCCGCTGCGCCATCGTCAATGCCATCTCGAGATGGGGGCGGGTCTACCACAATCTCCTCGTCTAGCACCTCATCGTCGCTCTCGTCCTCCGTCCTATCACCAAACGGCGAAGAAGGAGTAGAGATGATGAGTTCCTGGCCCTGAACTGCCAGCGCTCCCATCCCAGAACCACCCTGATCATCCGCTCCAGCAGCACTGCTTGGCCCAGCACTGTGAGAAGCCTTGGAGGGCGGCGGGCTGGCGAAGGCATCGAGGCCCAGCAGCGGCCTGGGCACAAACGGGCCTGCCACATCGTCGAGCGTCGCACTTTGGAGGGAAGGGGGCTCCTCTGGCGCCGAAACTCCCTCCAGAGCGGGAAAGGGGATCTCGCACGCACCCACGCGGAAGCTTCGCGGTGCGCCTCCACCTTCCGCCGCCAGGTTTGAACGAGAACCCTCCAAAAGCCGGCCCGCAGTGGACCCCACCGTGACGCAGGCCGCACCCACGACCGGCCGTTGGACGGGTACGACCCGGTCTCCCGAACCGTGCACCGCCGCGTGGACCAGCGGGCCCTCCTGTGCATGGGTCGGTATGCAGCACGATACACCCACGTCGATGGCGCTCGCAGCCGCCAGCTGATCATCGTCGGTGCCCATGGCAGCCAAGGACTCCCCGGTGGCCACGCCGGCGCACAGCACCGGCCGGCGCCCGTCTGCATTGCACTGCAGGGCAGGCGCGGCGAGGACCGGCGTAGCATCCATTGCCAGAGCTGGCGTGGCGGTGGCGCACGCTCCGGGCACCTGCTCACCCATGGCGCCAACGGCAGCCAGCACATCCGCAGCCTCGCCACCGGCGGCCTCCGCCGCGGCGCGAGCACGCAGCTCCCTGATCTTTCTCCCTCCGCGACTCCTCCTCTTGGAACCCCGCGACGGAGCCACCGGCCCGCGAACGATCACCCCGGAGGCCAAACTCCTAACGCCGCCGCCTCCACCACCTTGGCCCGCAGAGGAAGACGATGCAGCAGCACTGCCGCCCTCCGCGCTCGCAGGCAGGGTGTCAGGGACGCCCCTGGTGTAAGAGTACTGCCTCCTTGTTGGCCATGCCGGCGTGCCCCCATCACCGCTCACCGGACGATCCCCAGCACCACGGCGAGTCGCGCTACGCCGGAAGTCGACCGTAGACGTCACATGGATGATCAGAGGGTAGGCCAGCGTGTTGATGTGCGGTGGCACGACCGCCTGCGCCGGCGCCGCCATGTCCTCGAACGACGGCGGCTCGTCAGGCTCGACGATGTGGAGGTCCATCTCGCGCGGGATCAACGACGGATCCAAGCACCATGCCGACAGCCGGAAGGTTCCCATGTCCGCGCGACTGCGAGTGAGAGGGTGCAGCCGCTCTACCCACGCCGATGGTGCTAGGATCGCCTCCGCCGTCGCCATGCTCCAAGCATTGGCAGGGACTCCCTCCACCTCAAGCTCTGCATGGACACAAAGGCCGCCAGATGTCGCGTGTGTGCGGCGCGCCCATGGCCTGAGCAGCAGCCGGAAGAACGGCGACTCGATGACCTCGTCCCGCAGCACCATGTCACGATCCTCCTTGGTGGCAAAGAAGATCAAGAAGTCTTCGGGTCGGTGGCAATGCACCGAGAAGCTTCCCGGCGGCAGCCTGTGGATGTCTTCCAGCGCCATCGCCACCTCATCCGTGGTGACCGCGCGACGGACGCCGACAATCACCGCGAGCAGCGCCCTCGACAGCGCGTCTTCAGCCTCGTCGATCTCCCCCGTCCTGGAGAGAACACAAGCCGCGCGCGCAGGACGGCGCGCAAGCTCGCCACCCGCCGCCGGCGCACGCAGCGCCAGGGGCACGACCTGCTCCTCCGCGCCACGCCGTGGCCGCGGCAGCGCCTCTGAACGGCGGGCCTGGGGGAGCACCGGCACGACGGCGCGGTCACCGACAGGGACAGGGGCCACCGTGCGTGCCTCGGCAGAGGCAACCACCATGCCTGTGCCAAGCAGAGAGCTTTGGCGCCCGACGGCCGCCCTCGGCGGTGGGACAGCTCTCCTTGGCGCGGCCACGGCCCTGGGCGGCGCCGCAGCTTGGCGCGACGCGGCGACAGCCACAGGTGGCGCAGCCTCGCGCCGTTGCACCCGTCTCCCGTCCGCCCCAGAGCGTGGAGCTCCGGCGTGGACCTGCACCCTAGCAGCCTGGCGAGCCTCCGGCGCACGCGCACGGTGGTCACCGGCGCTCTCCTCCACCCTGCGAGCACGCCCCGCGTCGTTCACCCCCTTCCTGGCCGGCTCCATGGCGTCCGCCGGCGGCGACACCGGCCTCGGCTGGCGGGGGAGCGAGCACGCCCTTGACATGTGGGATCATTGAGGGTGACAAACCTATCAACGCTGAACGCAGGGAGACAGCCATAGTGGAGACCTCGCAGTCCCTTATCGCTCGCCACGGACATTGGCTACTTGCTCAAGGAGTTCATGAAGCTCGTGCTAGGATTTGTGCAGCACGCCGGCATGGTGTACTATGCGCACATGCTGGCAGTGATCGACGGCTCGCCGCCGAGATGGAGGCCGGTGCCTAAGATGATGGGGCGAGCAGGCTGGTGCGCTAGATGACTCCACAAATAGGTATTTAAACGTCAAGGCAACATTGACTCAATTAAATGGAGCAGTTTCTTCCGTGTTTGCGTGGTAATGGATGGTGGTGAATGTTAAGATGCATGCGCCCGTTTCCTGTACATTTGTGGGCGGCGGCAGAGCTAGTGGCGAGGAAGATGAGCCGTGAGCGAGACGAAGGGTTGCCAAGGAGGCAGGTACGAAGCAACTAGCTTCTGGGCTGGCTTTTTATCTCCTTGATGTTAAACATGGGCTAGCTTGTTTGTTCATGGGCCAACGTGCTCGTGTACGAGACAACACGGGTTGATAAAGGAATTGTCTGGTACGACCCACCTTCAGGAGGAAAGCAGGGCGAGTCGATCGAACGCTCGACGTGAGGGGGCAAATAAAAGATGACGTGGTTGTATGAGGAGCCAGGAAAATCTGGTAGTGGGGGCTGCTATTTAGAGATAGAAGATTCATAGCCTATTATAAGTAGCAGCAAAGTTAACGTGTATTGTGTTTATCTCTACTCCAACAGTTAACTGTAGCCTATGCCGAAAGTTCTAGTTACAGACACTAACGTCGCTCAGTTCTTACGATTCGCCCTTACATGTTTCAGGTTGGGATGCTGTCAGGCCTTGGGCAGTATACTGAAGTCGTGAGGCAAGCTTAGAAAGGACTGAAGCTTCGGAACATGAGGTTTGTCGACTCGGTGGGGTTGCCATTCCAAGATGGTCACCAGCTGACATATGCTGGCTCAGTCCTATTTGAATTATGCTAAACAATTGTAAATCATGGCGGTGTTTCAATTTTTTAGATAAAGTAGGCGTCGCTCCTGACCTCTGTATCGATTGTTGAACAAAGCTGAGGAAGTTGATTATGGAGATTCTTTGATTTTTGTCATTGTATTTTTGATGAATTTTGTCTAGCTAGGAGCATTCTGAAGATAGATAGATTGAAAAGGTGACTTAATATGGAGAATTGTACGACAGTAAACTGTATATAGTTTGCTCATAGCTTATCTTATGTGAAATGTGTTCTGTTGAGTTGCTCCATTAGGAGTCAATCACAAGTCAGTTGGAGTAGCAAATAATGATGAACTCATTTTGAACACACGACTGAAATTACAAATGATTCAGTTCATAATAGAGTATCAGCAGTAAAGCCAAACAGAAGATTCAGCAATGGTTCTATTCGACATACGAGTGTGAATAAAATACAACAAGATTAACCATTATATCATCTTTTATTATCTCTTAATTTGCAAATACACAGAACATGTTCCTGTGAACCTAGCGAGCTGGTTAACAAAACCCACCACCGTCAGCATTACATATGATACCATATCAGTGTTTTACATTTTATTGATGACTACACCCAGACGATTGCACGCTTCGGTTCAGACTACACCCTCCTTGGCTCGACTGAGACCAACTTTGAGCATTTTTGTTGCTGTTCTTCTCTTGTCCAATCTACACGGTCGTGTTTACGGCTGCTCTTCTCTTTTCCTGTGAGACTGACAGAGGTATGGCTAGGAGATTCAGATTCCTCGGCACGATGAATTGGCAGATCTGTAGCCTGACCAAGAACTGCTTTATGCATTCCTTCACAGATACAAGATCCTTGCAGTCACATAAACAAGAGCACATAAGATAACAATTAGTTAAGTTTGGGAAAAGAAATAGTAGTGGTAGTGCACTGGAGTCTGGGTTTGCTGGAGCTCCTTTGAAATATTAAGTAGGGCAGACAATACATCAGTTTATTGCATACATGCTGCCTGGTTCATCTCTCAACCAAGGAAAAATGTACCTCGGCTATGCTCAAGCCAAAAGAAACATATCCAACTAATGGAAATGGAGATAAGCTGTACAAACCCAAAAAGAAGTTCACCGTCAGCACAAGATAGCCTCAGCTATAATAATCAGAAAATACACAAAACAATTGGTCCAGAGAAGTAAGACAATCATGCAAATACACAAACACCAGGATTAGTACAGTTACACACTATGAACCCTTTTACTGCTGGACTGGTGGTAAGCAGTAACAAGGTAGCATGATAGGACTGTTATAAATTCTAGTCCTTGTACTCACCAGGCGCAGGTGCAGATAAGGCATCATCCATCTCACCACCGTCTTCGCCATCAGCATTATCTGATTACAGGACTTCACGAGCAATCTCTTGCTCTCGCGACAACTGTACAACCAAAACTCCACAAGTACAGGAAAATTGTATAATTCAGCCAAGTCCTTGAGAAGTGGAACTCAATACAATAAAAAAATACACTCAGAAAAATTCATACTAGCTAACTGTATGATGCAAGGATATGCAACACTAGTGCAGAAAGAGATGGAACATGTTAGAAAATAAATGCTTGAATATGAAGAGCTCCCAGTGATGGCAAGATGTAAAATATAAATATTCAACCATAGGCTGATAAAACAGTTCTTTCACCAAAAGTTTTAAGTGATGATGCTGCAGTTTATAGTAGTAGTGCATTAGCATGCAGTACTGTGATTTGATTATGAACTGGGACTAACAAGTGATATTTGCAGAACTGCACATTTTGTTGGCAGAAATTTTATAAGATCATAGTACCGTTAGTTACTACTGCATGATTTGGCTTGGACCAAAGAGAAAAGTATTTTAGAACTGTGCACAATACACAACCAACTTGTCTGTACGAGTTTGCGAATTGCAACCCAGCAAAAAGAAAACAGTTCGAGCTGCTCACCTCTCACCTGGGAGCGGCAGATCGGCCTCTCACCGGAAGGAGGCGTCAGTGGCGATTCATAAGAAGGAGGCGGCCGGGCAGGGCCGCAGGGGGCAGAGGCCGCGGACCGGATCGTGCTCTCCAGCGGCCAGGGCAGGCGGGCGGCAGCGGGCACGGGGGCAGAGGTGCAGGGAAGTCCCCAAAGGCAGCGGCGAGGCCAATCCCCGGAGAGCACCGGCGAGGCCCGGCGCGATCGCTGCATCGCCGAGATCCCCATCGTGCAACGCCCGCCTCCGCCTGACTGGATAGTGCTCTCGAGCAGACAGGTTATGCGGGTTGAGAAGTTACAGTAATACCCCTGGTTATGTAAATTAAGAATTAATAATTTATTGTGTAAGATCTACGGCTGAAATAATTCCAAGCGGTAGTACTGGGTAGTACCAGGAAGTACTTGCCAATCACCGTAAAAGGGCTCTTAAATCTTATACAGTATGTGAAATAATGCGAAAGCGAAGGAAGTATAGAGCTATTGGAGCATGTCGTGTTTTATTCTGGCCACCGCACGCAACTCGTTGTATGATGCCTTTCTGCCGGCCGGCGTTACCAGCAGCGTATCTTTGTCAGGTTATGCGCTACCTTGTAATTGCCTTCAGTTGGTTTGTCTAATCTGCAGCGAAAAAAATAATGTATTCACACTTCGGATGAAACAAATTCAGACTGCCAAAAAGATGCTCATTTGTCTTTACACCGAGGTAAGGAATCTGACCACAGGCCCGGAAAGATGTACATGAACGTGTCGTTGGCCACAAGCCCACAATGCTAAATTGCTAATGACACGTGCGAGTAATCTCGCGACTATATGTTGATAGCTATTTTTTTTTTGAAATAACCAATATATTAAGCAAGCAAGCCGCCTCATTAAAAACCTTCCAGTCCCCTTCGGTACCCTGGATAGCTAGATCGGCTGGTGGTGCAATGTGGTGTCATCGTCCGTACGGCTATTTCGTGAGTGTGTTATAGCCGGCTTTGATCGGTTTTCACGAGCTAACTGGGCAATTCTATTCGCCGTTAATAAAGATAAAGCTCCTTGGTTCGCAAAAAAAAAAGACTTTATGCTCCGGAAATACCGAACGGAAGCCTGGGTGCGTGCGCCACCCGCTTACTCAAAAATAGAAAAAATACCGTTTAAAAGTTTCAAAATAAATTTCTGCATGTACATATTATCTTGATATTTACTCGTGTAAATTTTCACGGAAAAATATGATTGTATGTGGCCTATACAAAAATGATAATATGTCCAATAACACTGTAATAATGATTAGAGTGTGTACTGTTCAAAGAAATAAAATTTTCCATTTTCTCATTTTTGTGTAGGTCACATATGGTCGTATTATGCCTTGGAAATTTGCACAAGTAAGTACCAACATAATATATACATGCTTGCATTATCTCATTTTTTTGAAACTTTAGAGTTGTATTTTTTTGAATATTTCATAATCAGGTGCGTGTGCACCCGTGTCCACCGAATACGTGTCGCTTTATGCTCCGGTTAAGAAACAACTCACTTTCCTTCAACTTCCACTTTCACATATAATGCTGACCACTTCCCCTCCACACTCTCTCGCAGCTCCACCATTTCTTCCCCGCTGTTGCACTCTCTTCCTCCGCCGTGATGGGTTGCAACGATGCCAAGGCCAGAGGCAGCGGCACCAGCAGCAACTTGCGCCTGCGGAACCTGATGCTCGAGGAGGCGGAGGCGCTCAACATCGGCTGAAGTGTTCGTCGCCACCGAGGAGTCTTGCAGCGGCATGTCCTCCTCCTAGTGGGACTGCGAGGACGACGTGGACGACGACAACAATGGCGCTTTGAGCGGCGCTCTCAACTTCTGCGTGTCCGACCGCCGCTACTAGAGTAGGTTCAAATTTAGAGTTTTAAATTTTATTCAAAATTTGTAAAAATAAAGTAAATATTTGAATGAGATTTGTCATTTGTTTGAAAAAGATTTAATTTTTGGGTGTCAAGTTTTAGGGGCGCCAATGTGGCAAGCCGCCCCTAATACGCCCCGTATTCCATCCCTGGTACACAAAAGTGACAAAAGCGTGAATATTTAAGACTATGTATTTTATTTTTAGAAAAGCTTCACATACTCCATCTGCGGAGAGTAGATTGTGAAGCCATTTACCTGGAGATATACTTTTGGGTGTGCCTACGTCTCAGTTGACTAAGATTTTCTTGACTGAGATTTTCTTAAGTCTCAGTCAACTTAGAAAAGTGCAACTACACTTTAAAGAAAAGTGCAACTCGGTTCAGTTGCACATTTCTGTCAGAAAAATGCAATTGCACTTTTTAACAGAAAAGTGCAACTAAAGGCACATTTTTGTAAGTGATTTAGACTTAAGAAAATCTCAGTTGACTAAAACATAGCAAAACCGTATACTTTTACCCTCAAGGTCATGAATATCTTATATCTGCATGCCCTCTTTAATCTTTTGATCGGTAAAGTATACTTCATTTAGCTAGTCGATACTTAGCAAAGGTATTTGCAGCACTTAGCGTACTTTTACCCCCTCTAAAAATTCATGCTAGGTCCAATTTTGAAGCCGCTAAAATTAAGATGCTCTAGGAGCATTCTACGAGATGATCCAGGATTTCACATGAGAAATCGCTCATTTGCCGCACTTCTTTTATTTGTAATTCGCATATTTGCCACACGGCATACTTACATACATACGCTGGTAATGTGGCAAAACGTGCAAAAATTTCCATGGTCACACGTGTAATTAGATTTTGTCTTCACTATGATACGGTGGTGGAGAAGCCGATGCCGCGCGCGCTGTGGAAGGAAGCGAAGTGAAGATACCTGTGAGGCCGGGGCGACAGATTCCGTTACGGCAGCTTCCAAATCCCGGCGAGTCGCCGTCGTCGCCTCCTTAGCAACAGACGGAGCACCCAACCCCACGTCCGCAACTCCTTCTCCTCTTGCTTCCCTCACCTCATCCTCTCTCCCTCCCCCGGCTCCGACGTGCCGGTCCACCCATGCCGCTGCACCCCGCCATGGCCACCGCCGCCGGCAGCGGAAGCGGCAGCAGCATCTCCACCGCACCGCCGTCCCGGCACTTCGGCTCCGGCCAGGGCCGCCTCCGCCTCGCTCCTGCGCCCAGCCGCCGTAGCCCGCTCCTCCGCTGCTCCGCGCCCGGCGCCGGCGGCCCCGACCCGGCCCTCGAGGAGCAGAGGCGCCGCAAGGCCGAGCTGGCCGCCCGCATTTCGTCCGGCGAGTTCACCGCCCAAGGCCCCGGGTCAGTGCTCCCCGCCTCGCCGTTTCATCCCGCCTCGTCTCTAGTCTCTACGCAATTTTCTTTCTTTCTTATCCGGTCGGTGTCGATTGAATTGGGTGGACCGGAATTCTCGATCAGATGGGTCGCTCCCCTCGCGGCGAGGCTGGCCAGGCTCGGCCCGCCGGGGGAGCTCGCGGCGGGGCTGCTCACCAAGGTAGCGGGCGCCGGCGCGGCGCGCAGGGGCCCGGAGCTGCCGCAGGCCACGGGGTCGATCAGTTCGGTCGTCGGGGAGGCCTTCTTCATCCCGCTCTACGACCTCTTTCTCACCTACGGCGGCGTCTTCCGACTCAACTTCGGGCCCAAGGTGAACGCGCACTAGCCGAATTGCTGCCAAAGTCGCAACCTTCTGAGAAACCCTTCATGCTGCTAATGTTTTGTAGTTTTCTTTTTCCTTCTTACAGTCTTTCCTTATCGTCTCTGATCCGGCCGTAGCCAAGCACATTCTCAGAGACAACGCCAAGGCTTATTCCAAGGTTTGGTTGTCAGTTTGGATGCAGCCATTTTTTTTCCCTTCAGTAATAGTATAAATGTTTTTTTGCTCTTCAGAATTGAGTAGCCCTGCTTGATCGTTGTGGGTGCAGGGCATTCTTGCCGAGATATTGGAGTTTGTGATGGGTACGGGATTGATCCCAGCCGATGGGGAGGTTTGGCGTGTTCGACGCCGTGCCATCGTACCAGCAATGCATCAGAAGGTTCTAGCGCTGTACTTACCTAATATTAAGGTTCTGTTATTACTTTCTTTCTAGTGTAATTTTCGTATTCACTTGAAATTTTGCTCGGCAGTATGTGACGGCGATGATCGGTCTCTTCGGCAAAGCATCCGACAGGCTCTGCCAGAAGTTGGACAAGGCGGCAATGGACGGGGAGGACGTGGAGATGGAATCTCTCTTCTCTCGGCTGACGCTGGATGTCATCGGGAAGGCGGTGTTCAATTATGAGTTCGATTCATTATCTTACGACAATGGAATAGTCGAGGTTATCTTTCTCAGACTTTGCCATGTTCCTGAGTACATTTACTTTTTGTTTCTTATTTACCCTATTCTCTGTGACTCTTACCTTTCTGGTTTGTTGGTGTATGACCAGGCTGTGTATGTAACACTGCGAGAAGCAGAGATGCGGAGCACTTCTCCTATACCAACTTGGGAAATACCCATATGGAAAGACATCTCCCCTCGGCAGAGGAAAGTCAATGAAGCTCTTGTACTGATAAATAATATTCTCGACGAACTAATTGCTACATGCAAGGTAACCATTTTCTTATACTTTGACCTTTGTTATTACTGTGTGCTGTATTTCGCGAAATTATGACGCTAGGAATTATCTTTCTTACTGCTGCAGAGGATGGTAGATGAAGAAGATCTACAGTTTCATGAGGAATACATGAATGAGCAAGATCCTAGTATTCTTCACTTCCTGTTGGCATCTGGAGATGATGTATGATATAGCTGCATTTGTAAAGTTTTTTAGATGTCTGGACCTTCTAATGTTCACATTGCTGTGATGCTCAATCCATCTACCTTAGGTATCCAGCAAGCAGCTCCGTGATGATCTGATGACAATGCTCATAGCTGGCCATGAGACCTCTGCAGCAGTCTTAACATGGACATTTTATCTTCTATCTAAGGTGTGATATGGTCAATAACCAAAAAATTAATGCTCTAGTAGTATAGCAATATCCAATATACTGTGACGTTGATCATGTTCGTATTCACTAAACCGTTATATTTTTACTTATTCTCATTGGGTTATATTGCTAATGTGCAGTATCCGAATGTAATGTCCAAGCTCCAAGCTGAGGTAGACTCACTTTATCTTTAAGGTGTTTCTTTCATGGAGGTTCACACATCTGAATCTTTCAAATGATAATTGTCCTTTCTTTGCTTAATTATCCACAGGTTGATGCTGTTCTAGGAGATGGTTTACCAACGCTTGAGGATCTGAAAAAGCTAAAGTACACTACTCGAGTTATTAACGAAGTAAGTGTCAAACAGTGTTACCTCACCCCAATAATGAATTTCCCACTGAACAAGAACATTACCATTGTTGCAGTCTTTGAGACTATATCCACAGCCACCAGTTTTGATTCGCCGCTCCCTTGAGGATGATATGCTAGGGGAATACCCAATCGGCAGGTAAACATTTTCCATAAGTATTCCATTTCCACCTGTTAAGTCACAAAAGACAAGGCCAGCTTTAGTCTCAAGTCAAGTATAGGGAGTAAGGACTATTTATGTGTTTATCACAAAAGCACCTTGGCAACCATTGAGTTCTGCTCCCTTTGTCTTTTCGCTTTTTTTTTTCCTTAGATACTCGTGTGAGTAATATATTAACATACAGTATTACAGCCTCTTCCCAATCTTGTGCAGACTATTTTACTCAACATATTTTATTTTCTGCTTGTCCTAATGTCAATTCTGGTAGATGTAGCGAAGCTTATTTTATTGTTGCTCCATATAAAGCTAAAATTTTATACTATAATTCTAAAGATATATATTATATTTTCCAAGGGGAGAAGACATTTTTATATCTGTCTGGAACCTTCATCGATGCCCAAAGCATTGGGAGGATGCAGATGTTTTCAATCCAGAAAGGTGGCCTTTGGATGGACCCAACCCAAATGAGACAAACCAAAAATTCAGGTTCCATACCTTATACTGCAATGAAATGTTTTTTGGTACACCATTTGCCACTACAGTTATCAAGTTTATTACTCCCTCCGTCCCAAAAACGACGTCACAGGCTTGTCTAAATTTGAATGTATCTATACACTGAATTGCGAATAGATACATCCAAATTTAGACAAATCTGCGACATCCTTTTTGGTACGAATGGAGTAGCTGTTTCTACTTTCTGTTGCAACAATTGGGAGACCTTTTTTTCGAATTAATTGGGAGACCTTTGAATATGTTTAATTGCTTGTTGTAGTTATATTTCTTCTTCTTGCCAGAACAAAACATATACCTTTTTAGGTCAAATGACCAAAGTCGTTCACCGAGTGTGCAACTCCTGTTTATTCTTATGTTCTACTATACTATGACACAGAGCATCTAACCTGCCCCTGAGATTCTTATCAGTTAAGTTATATAACTACCTATTCATGTATAAGTGACAATGCTCCAACCTAGATGTTGTCCTCAGATGGGTGCAGTCAAAATTTGAATATTACCACTGATGGTCATAAAATTATTTATGTTTGTCCTGTGCGGATGATATTAATAGATTCATTGTGAAAAGTGCTTCCAAGTCAATATACTTTTATTAACATATAGTTAGAAAAAATAGTAAAATGCATCTACAGGAGACCTTATTGATACCCAAAATCACATCTATTTCCAACCGATAGTAGCACACTAGCACATAGCCACATCCCTATGATTTGCAGAATGTATTCAGAGTTTCAGACAACAATTACATGGAATATAGTTAGATGAATCTTAGAATGTGATGCAGAGATAATGAGATGGGTTCAATAGATGAATCTTATTGAGGATGAAAAGTGATGCAGAGATTAATAACTTGAATTAAAGTTTATGGTTAATGAATAAAAAATCTTATCAATGACAATCATGTTAAAATACTGCCCCAGTGAGCAACAGGAAATCGCACTACTGATAGAAAAAGCAGCAATGATTTGTCATCTTAAGATTTTCCAAGAAGCAGGAATCCATTGCACTGGTTATCTGTGGCGCACTTTTTTGTGACTATATTGTTGCTTTGTGAATGTCCCAAAAAAGATTCACGTATATGTCTTTCCAATAACCATTAGAATTTTAACTTTGAATAGACTGGTAGGTTTATGTGTCATAACTTTACTACCTACCCTGTAGTGACCAGTAAAATGGTTTAACAGCAGATCCCTTTTTAGGACCAGAAAAGATCAAAGGTGTAGATGACTCTTTCCTTAATGCGACATAATTAGTGGAGTTTGTATATTCTTTATATTGTTATGAATGATAAATCATAGTGCTCATGCGATATATTTCTAAAGGAGTATGGACTATAAGATATCTTCAGCTGCAGTGAATGTAACAATACGAACCATGGTTGCAGCGGGCAGTTTGAACTAGGGTTGACATATTAGTTTACAAAGAAGTGATGGTCACCATTTAGTAGATAAATGTCATTTCGTAAGCATCCCGTGAAACTCGAAATTAGAAAGAAAAAAAAGATTATACAACTAGGGTCTTGTGTTTTTGGCTTCTGGTTCTTTGTGTCACTATTTTTTGTCTGTCAAGTCCTTGGTTTATGTTTTTTGAGATGCAGTCCTAAATCTTAAGCATCCTACTTACATCAGCACTATTAGTGCTGTAGACTTGATATATCTCTTGCGAGAGCACATATTTCAAATAAACAACAAAAGAAAGGTTATAATCCTAGGTTCCATGTCAAGCTCTTAGATATCCGTTGTGTAGTTGTGGCAGCTTTCCTTCTGAAGAATATTTCTGTCATGTGTTTGCTATCACTCTAACTAGTGCCTGATAAACTTGTTATAAGTTATAACTTAATTGTATTTATTTATATCTTGTTGAATTTTCAGTTACTTACCATTTGGTGGCGGACCAAGGAAATGTGTAGGTGATATGTTTGCTACTTTTGAGGTAATCCATTTTAATACTTATGGATTCCCATCTGATGATATCGAAATAGCATTGCGAATTCATGAAATCTACTGGATGATGTTCTTGATTTAGCAGTATTAAGGTCTTTATTTTCAATATTTCACCTTCTAGGCTTCTTGGTATCTTCGATTTCATGTTCTTTTGTGAAAATCAAGATTTGTTGCTCTCCTAGCAGATGCACCAAGAGGGTGCACAGCCCTCAGATAGTCATTTGTTCTATGACTATTGAGAGAACCACTGACACTCTGCAATTTCTATTCAGAATGTTGTGGCAACGGCAATGCTTGTCAAGCGGTTTGATTTTCAGATGGCTCCAGGAGCACCTCCGGTATGTTTGCAACCAGCTTTCGGTTTCATCATAACTAATAAAATATATTCTCATATTTCGAGCAATATATTATAGGTCGAGATGACAACCGGAGCAACAATTCACACAACCAAGGGCTTGAACATGACTGTTACTCGGAGGACAAGGCCACCTGTAATTCCAAACTTACAGATGAAAGTTGTTTCCGATTCAGAAGGACGCACATTTTCTACTGCACCGGTGGGTGTTTCTACTGCTAGTATTGCTTCTGGAGAAGATCAGCAAGAGGAGGTGTCGACAAGTCGAGTGTGATTTATTATTTTTTACGCTCAGATTGCAGTGACATACATAATGAGTACGTCACATCTCAGACCTACATGAAAATTGACCTAGTTATAGTTCCTTCACGTTTGAGTCAGTTCTTTTCTTCGTTATGTGCATTCATTGGCCTTTTTCCCACCTTTCTCTTGCATTGTACTACTGAAGTTTTTTCTGTGATAAATCATTACCTGAAGAGCTCAAAGGATGCTGTACATCCAGTAAATAAGATGTGCTGTTTTTATCTTCAGTAAAGAAGTGCTCAGAGGCAATATAGTCCTCGTCCTCCAAGTGGCTAGGGCAAAGGAATTTCTAATTCACATTGTTAATCTTGTAGTCATCTCTTTTATTTAGTTGGTTGTGTTATACTTCTTTGGTGATAAGACTGTTGCACTGGCTCTGAAACCGTGTTCTTTTTTACAACTTTCTTTGACAACCTCTGAAACCGTATCCTATTATCATCATCAGTTTCTATGAATCTGCATGGCTGCACTTAATTAGATTTCATGCTCAATTTAGGCATATCATTTTTTAAGCATATTGCCACCATTCTTCTGAAACATTACTTTAAGTTGTGTGATTTTTTGCAGTGGAATTCATTGCTCATGGAAACATTTTCATTTGCAGACACCAGACCGTACAATAGAGCAGAAGCTTCCTGGTGTGCTTCTTTACAAGGAAAAGCTCTCCTAAGTTCTCCCAGGCTTATTTTTGTGATTCAGGCTACAACAGTTATACAGATTATACATCTCCCTGCTACTCAAAAGTACCGCGGACACATATGTACAAATCCACAAGTACCAAGCACCTCCTGCACCTCTAAATCTTCAGCATGGCCTCCAACGCACGAAGTACGTCATCACGGGTAACTATACCTGTTAATAGTGTTTAGAATCCCATTAAGCTTGCAACATACTCTGAATAGTCAATGTTAAGGAGATAATACAGATCTAGTATATTGAGTCGTCTGTTCCTGGTTTGTCACAGTTTCTGTTACTCACCTATCACTTGGTTGTCCTGATTTACTATTGGTAATCTGTGGATCTTCTTTTTGAGCATCAGAGCTGCGGCATCTGTTGGCATCACATTTGTGTACTGTCAAACTAACTGGGAAAAAATGGAAAATAAAATAAAATGAGTGGAAACAAAGATTACCGGTCACTGTTCTATCACATGATAGCGTGATCGCTGGAGAGGTCATCACTTGTGCAATCTTTGTCCTTGACTGTTGCAACAAGTAGCAAATGGATTAGCAAACAAGATGTCTTTATGTCCTCTGATATAAGGTAGCAACTTGTATATGTGTGCGGGTGTGGGTTTGTTTTATTTTTCTCTCTTTGCGGCAAGAGCTTGTGTATATACATGTGTAAAACAGACAAAGAGTGAGGAAGGAGGAAGCTGACCCCATGTGAAGCTCTTGTTCGATCGCTCTTGACAAGCACCCCAACACATCTCCGAGCACTGTCTACAACCGGGAGGCCCGACACAAACTCAAAGTGGCCTTCAACCTCCTCCAGCGTCTGATCTGCTGTGGCCATCAAGACAGGCGTCGACATGGCCTCGCGCAAGAGTGCCACCCGCTGCTGTAGCCAAGCATCCAAGTTCAGAGTCAAGCAAGGACCCGGAGAAGATCAACAAACACAACAACAACAAGAAGAGTGCCAGGACAAACAAGCACCTGATCCCCAGCCTGGGCATCCTGCTGCTGCTGGGACTGAAGATATACGCGGAAATCGTCGTAGCTGATGAGGGAGAAGTTCTCGGGCCACTCACCGGAGATGATGGCGTCAGGGTTCTCGTCGAGGCCCAGCCGGAGCCCGTTCCCGTCCATGAACGTCGACGCCCGACACCCGACGCCGCTGGCTCTGCCCCTCCTGGCGCCGCCCTCGGCCTTGGCCCCTTTGAACATGGAGCAGCTCTGCAAGGTATTGATGCAAGCCATGTACTCTTCTCTTGTGTGGATGTTCCAGTGGTTTGTAACTGTGTTCTCTTGCAGATCCCAGCAAGGAGAGTGCTTTTATAATGAAACTGGAGGAGCTCACTCTGTCTATTGTCAATGAGCCGGGCTGGATGGGCATGCTTGCATGGGAAGGGAAGGGCTGGCCTACCAGTGAGTGACTGGTACTGCTGAGATTCTATTATTGCATCTTTGACCTGATGAGTGACAAGTGTGCTGATAAATATCTAAAACATGCAGTGAGCTCAGTAAAGGTTGAATCATGGTAGTTTTGTGAAGAACAGTGGCAGAAACTGAACGGCTGATCATGGTGTTTTTACCCCTCCATGGGGTGGTTAATACAGGACTGGATGATCTGGATATGTACCTAACTCTGAAAACAAGTTGCTGCTGCACCTGGTTTCCAGCATTTTTGTCACTGCTCCAAAATTCTGAATCCGGTCCAGGTTCGGATGTGGATTGACGTGGAATTTTGGACACGCGGTGCTTCTTCTCAAAATGGTACAAAAACTCGGATGCCTATGTGGCGAGCAGCGAGTGGCCGGCGAGATTCCCGTGGGGCCCTGTCACGTGGCAGCGGATAAGGAGTGCCGATCCGTCTCTCTGGTACGGTTGGTGGAGAGCTTCAGCTCGATGTCGCATGCGTTTATTTCACTCCGGCCAGTTGGTTGTCGTGCTGTCTCGTCGGAACCGGAAGGGCTAACGGCCGATGGTTTCGCCGGAATTGACCGGATGCATCGAAGTAAACTCTTCTTTTTCTTCCTACAGAGAGAGAAAGCAGCGTCTTTGGACTGAGGCTAGAGCCTGAATTTTTTTTTTGAAAATGGCAAGGAAGTATCAAAAAAATGGTATTTCTAGATCTTTGGAAGTATCAAAAAAATGGTATCATAGATGGGCTTTGAGATTTCGGCTGCCTACATGGGTTGTAGCCCATCTGAGACGCATTTGTTACTATTTAATATAACCGCACTTGAGTACAGACTATTAAGTTGAACTTCCATCTAGATAAGAAAACTATAGTTAACTACAACTGAACAATGAACTAAGCCTTAAATCATCAACCTTGTGCAACAAGTTTCACTCAATTCGGTTTGATACTAAGCAGTCATAGGATTACCCGTTGGTGGTGCTTATAAGTCATATTCATTGGCCTTTCCGCCGCCGCCGCTGCCGCCGGTAACGCCTCCGGGGCAAAGACCCACGGGGCGTGGCGGCGGCGGGGGGCCTTCCTCGTCGACGCATGGTGGACGGTGGCCGGATCTCCCCTCCTCGAGCATGGCGGACGCGCAGATGGGATGGGTGGCGGCGGCTGCGCTGCGCCGCCTCTCCCGTCGGCTCTCCCATGGTGGATCGGCCGGCGGTTGGGATGGGCGGCGGCGGCGCTGCTCCTCCTCCCGTCGGCTCTCCGCAGCCTCCGGTGGTGGGCGGCGGGTGTGGCTGCGCCATTTCCCCCGCCTCTCGGGGTGAGTGGAGGCGATCTTGGGCTTCACCGCGACACGAGGTCGCCCGGGCGCAGCCTTGTACGACGGTGGAGGTGGCCCTCTTCTTCGCCCGGCTGCGGTTGGTGGTGGTGGATCTATCGATCTATCACCGCATTCCGGCGGCGAGATGGAGATGCTGGAGTCGCCGGGAGGTTGGAGTGGCCATCCGGGATGGTCGCCGACGTGGGGTCCGACCATAAAGGATGTGGTCCTAGGGTCTCGTTGCGTGAAGAGGAAGACCTACGAGGGACTCGTGATCTAGAGTGTTGAGTTCCGGCCGGCGAATGTGATGTTTTGTGCCCGGAGTTTGCTTGGATCGGTGGTATTCGGTCGTGCGCACCCATGCTTTTATTCCGACCGATTGGTTCGGAGAGCGGCGCGAAGCTCTTTTCTGTGTTGACATCAAGTGACTATGGATCCATGATGAAAGTCGAAAGAAGAGAAGTACATGAAGGCCGGAGGGGGGACTAGCTAAGGGAGGTTCAATTCTTCGCGTTGAGGGACTTGCTTGGTGTTCGGGCTTCACAACAGCGGTATGATAGTGGGGGCGACAACACAGTGAAGTTCAGACCTTTCAGGGTGAAAACCAAAGGTCTAGCCTTAATGGTTGTGCCCAATGACCTTGTTGGAGGCATTGTTTTGAGAGTGGGGACTATCTTCTAGGTGAAAACCTAAGATCGTTGATCGGGCGACGACGGTGTTAGAGCACTGTTCCCTTCTTGGAGGCGTCGTTTTTGGAGAGTCTGTATTTCATGTGTTGTCTTGGCGGTGGATCTATTGTTGTTGTTAGGCCCGAGATACTGTAGCGGGACTTTTATTTCTTAGTTTTCTTTTCCTTTTTTTTGGCTGTGTGCATCCGTAGTGCCATTAGGGTGGTGCGTTGTTGCAGAGGCTGGGTGTAATTGATATCTTTTTGATATTAATATATTCCCTTTATCGAAAAATGAGCTTACTCGGATTCACCAAAATCCCACACATTGTGACTAGGAATGTCACTTATATATGTGTGTTCTTTCAAGATCGACCTGTAGGATGGTGTCTCTGTCACATAGAGGTATTTAGAACACATTAAAACTTAGTCAACCTGCCATACAATAGCTTTGAGAGAATTCGCATCTACAACGGAGTGGGAGTATATAGTTTCTCTCAACTTAGTTGCTTAGGACATGTTTTCCCAAATCCTAATTCACGGGATCTCCAATCACATAGGTTGGGTTACCCCCTCGGCAACTCCCAAGTCTCAAATCTTTTTCCATCAATGCAAGATATATCATATTTCGTGATAGTCCATTTGTAAAAGGATCTGGCAGATTCTTAGCCGTTGGAACATGATCCAGCGTAACAACTATGGAGTTTTTCAGTTTGGTGAGAGACCTTAGTCTCCTCTTGACATGTTTTGAAATCTATATATTATCCTTAGAACTATTCACTTTGACAAACAAAGTTTGATTATCAATGTTCATGAGGATAGTTGATATTGGTTTTTCAACCATTGGCAAATCCGTCAAGAGCTCATGAAGTCATTCCGTTTTGACATTTGTTGTATCTAATATTGTGAGTCCTGCTTCTATTGTTGACCTCGTTAAGATGATCTGCTTGCATCTAGTCTACACAAAGAACACACACAAAAAGATACTAAAAGGTGGACATCTCACTATTTCGGGATCAACAATTTGGCTCTATTACTTTTCTTTTTGTAGTAGAGTATAATGTATTTCACATCAAGTGCGTGCTTGCAGAGTAAAAATCTGTATGTACATACAGATTTTTCTCAGTAGCTTTGAAACACTGAGGGAAACCATTGAAGAGACCAGCAAGCTGAAAGCGGAGCTAAATAATAAGACCTCGAAATTCAATGCAAACATGGCCGAAAAAAGCAAAGAGACTCATCGGGGGGCTCAAGATTCAGGAGCTTTCCGACCAGGTAAAATCCTTGGCAGAGAAAGATAAGCTGCTCGAGCGAACCTAACGGCAAGTAAATGAGCTGAATGCCAAACTTCAAGCTGCTGGGGCGGAAGCAAAGCTTATTGAGTCCGAGATTCTGCGTAAGTGTCGTATGAACTTTCTATTCTCCGACTTACTTTTGAATTGTAGAATAACTTGCTTCTATTATCTTTTGCAGCACCTCTGGTTTTGATTCTTGATCTTAGGGTCTGCGACGTTGTGTTCAACTGTTCAAGGATGAACGATGGCATGGTTGCGCGCAACCTACTGCGCGAATGGTCTGGAAAATGACTGCGTCACCTGTACAAGGAGAGGGCTTTGCATGCGACGATGCAAAATATGGAGTTTGGCCGAGGAGCTGCAGCAGGTGAATGCAAGCAGCAGATATAGCATAGCAGTAGATTTTTTTTTCTCGATAATAGATGCTTTATTACTTAAAATATTATGTTTAAATACAGATTAATTAGACCAAAGCAAGATGGATGCGGTCGTCCTTGATGTGATGCAAAGATTGTTAACTCACTGGCTGTACATTATGTTCGTTTGTGCTCCTGTGCTGTCCAATTTAGAGGCGATATATATGATGGATGATTCGTTTGGACTTGTTCTTGCCAGCTGAGGGTTGTGGAGAAGAACTTGGCTGCGTACGTTACTAGGAGAGCTGGTAGCTGGTGCCTGCCGCTTGCGTCTCAAGTTCTAGTCCCTCGCTTCTGCATCCGTCACTGCCTCACTGGTGGTCTCAAAGCTGTGGAATTCACGAGATATATACCGATCGAGTCATCGAGATGAGGTAGGTGAGCTTCATCATCCAAAGCAAACGCCTCCAGGAAGTCGGATCCATATTCCGTCCAATCCAATGAAGGCCGAGTCAAGGAGTTTCATCCTACTAGAGCGTACGCATCGAGACCGGCTCTGCTTCGACCATGTCCGTGTGGGCATATTAACTCGTCGCTACAGCCACTTGGGACGCACGAACGTGGTAGCGACGGACACGCCTGGAGAATGCCATGATTCGCCGAAGTGTGTCGACCTTGAATACTACGGTGTCGTTGCTGGATCACCCTCGAATCATTGCTCGAAGCACCAAACACTCGGTCACCTCTAGCCAATTAGGATCACACAGTATTCTGTGATCGATGCAACCCATGCCTTTGCCACCACCATGATTTTCTATCTGATTATTCACCCCATGGCCTAAGAACGTGGTGGCTCGGTTGTCCCTCTGCTCGAGCTCAATGCTGCCGCACTCACCACCCTCTTTTGAAAGCGAGACAGAGGATGCCGACGACCCCAACCATGGCCGGAGAAGATAAGTCGTGACGCCATCAGGAGCAAAACAGAGGGTTTCAGAAAAGTGGGGAGCTGAGAAAACAAGGCCCGCGGCGACACATGTGAATGAGGATCGCCAATCCCGCCACCCCACCCCAGCTAATTAGGGCTTGTTCAATTCAAACGAATTTTGGAAGAATTTAGATCCATAAGATTTTTACTACTCCCTCTGATTCAAATTAATTGATTTAACTTTATATAGATGTCTAGACAAAGTTAAATCAATGAATTTGGATCGGAGGTAGTACAAACGTTGTTGATTCATAGGATTGCAATCCTTTGAAATTTCTGCAATGGATTCATTTGCACTATGGATTGGAGGAAATTTTCCCTTCACTCCAACCTCCTTTTATATTTTTTTTTGTTTCTTGTGCAATCAAACGCTCGTTTTGGATCCAAAATCATGTAGTTTCCTAATCCTATATGATTGGAGAAGACATGACATTTTTAATCCTATGTTTTTTTATTCCTAGGTTCTGGAAATCATGCGAATCAAACGAGCTATTGTGTGGAAGTTTGTGATGATTTTTGAAAAAGGTTGACATTGTGATTTTTTTTAGCGAAGCATGTGTATTTGGGTAGCAAATAAGTGGTAAAGGTACTAAAAATGGTTTTGCTACGTCTCAGTCAACTAAGATTTTCATAAGTCTAAGTCACTTACAAAAAGGTGCTTAAGTTACTTTTCTGTTAAAAAGGTACAATTACACTTTTCTGCCAGAAATGTGCAACTGGACCGATTGCACTTTTCTCACTTTTTTTTGAACTGCAGTTGCACTTTTCTGAGGTGACTCTGACTTAAGAAAATCTCAGTCAACTGAGACATAGACACACCCACTAAAAAAGCACTTTGTCTCTATACGTCCTGCAATCCACAACAGGTGCGGTGTCAAGAAGCTCGTTTAGGGATAATGAGTTGACTTGGTCCACCATTTTTTTACAACCATCTTTCAAATCCCGCATAAAGCGAGGAACATTTCTGCACGACCTTACATTTTCTCTAGCTTACCGAAGATCTTGGTCATTTGCCAAGAACATCTACACTAGATAAGTTATCCATGAAGTATAATCATTCACTGTCCCTTAACCTATACTCGGCGAGAAAGGCATTCAAAGTTGCAGTCTTGGTTGTGGCTCGAGCCATAAGTTGAGCACTTCAGTTATCCCTTCGTATGGATATTGTTATTTTATTTAGATCATATTTGGTTTCTAGCCATAATTTTTCAAGCCATAGTGTGGTTAGCCACAAAAGTGCGGCTTCAAATGCTGAAACAAAATTTTGGCAAAAGTTGGCAAAAAATTGGACTTTATGACAAGTGAATCATACATGTAGTAAAAGTAAAAGTGTAGTAAAATACAAACACATGCCAACTAAATTTTAGCTACATGCAGTAAAAGTGTAGCAAAAAAGCAAACACATGTCAACTAAATTTTAGCTTGGCAAAATGTGGCTACCAACCAAACATCCCCTTAAAATCGAGTCGAAAACCTGGTTGTCAACTTCTTTACCTATGGCCGGCCTTGGTATAAGACCCGTGTCCATGACACATTACATCGCACCCACTGGCCACTACACTCTATAATCCAATCCAGTATTGCAGTACACGGTATGGAATTACACGGTGGACGGGCGAGTGGGTGGGTTTTAGGTGTAAAATTTTCTTGTACAGAAAAAAAGGACGGAAAAAGATGCTAGGGTTTTACCAAGGTAGAAGCAATCGGAACCAGCGAGAGAACCAAACCACACACACAACACACACAGAGACAGAGAGAGATACCCCAAATCGGAGGGTTTTACCCGGCCGTTCCTCTCCGCCATCCTCCGCCCCGTCGCCGTCCCCGTCGCCGGCGAGGCCTCCTCCTCCCCCTCCCGCCCCGCCGACGGCCAGATCGGATCAGAGCAAGCCCCCCTCCTCTGCCACCGGTTCTTGCCCCGACCCACCCACCAACCCGACCAAACCCCATTCCGAATCCGCCTTGCCGTAGCCCAGCGGTTACCGCCGGCGCCCCTCGAATCCCCGCCGCGCGCGCGCGCGTCGCCTGCCCGTCCCCTCCCCGTCGGCAACCTCTGCCCATTCGGGCTCCTCCCAAGGTACGAGCCCGTCTAATCGATTCCGTCGTACGATTGGTTAAACCCCACCGACCTGACTCTGCAATTCTTTCGAGATCCCCTCAGCGCCCGCTCTGCCCACGGCTCAGGTCCGGAAATGGTGTTCCGGAAGAAGCTGGATGAAGGATCCGGCAGCGGCAGCGGCACCCGCCAACCCCGTAAACCCCGCGCTGCGCCTCTGGCTCCGGTACAAACGCAATTTTAATTTTTCATTTTTCTTGGCGATATGCTCTGCTCTGGTTCATGTTATCCCATCCTGTATCGTAGTATTTTGCAACTGCATATCTGATGGTTGATTTTGATCCAGGTGAAACGCTCGGCGCGGCTGAAGAAGAAGCAGATGTACGCGCTGAATCTGCTCGCCACGGTCGCGGAATCGCTCTCGTCCGATGAGGATGGTTCCTCCAGCGGGACCGACGTGGGGGAATCAGAGGAGGGTTACAATTCAAAAGGGACATCTGTTAAGGTAGAGCAATTGGATGAGGATTCAAAGGGGACATCTGTTAAAATGGAGCAATTGGTTGAAGTCCCACTGATGCTGCTCGATAGCACGGCGTTGGAGAATGGTTGCTCGCCGCTCGATAGCGCAGTGTTGGAGAATGGTTGCCCACCGCTCGATAGCACATCGTTGGAGAATGATTGCTGCAAAGGATACGCAATGGGCTGTGCTGGGATCTGTGCATCTCTCAGCCAAACTAACTTGCGCATGAGGGAGGGTGCATCGACCCAAAATGTTGCTGGTACGGTATCGTCGGAGTCGCTAATAAAAGAGCCAGGTGTGTTTGCTGAGGGCTCATTGGTTAGTCGTACAAAACCATGCCCATTGGGTCATGGACTTGGCACCATTCCAGAGTATGAAACTGTTGGAGTATGCCCTCCTTGTTCCACGGGGTTAGCAGCTGTTAAACAAGAGCCTCAGTCCATACCCGTAATGATCACAGGTCAAGGTGATGGTATTGCTGCAACTCGGCATAGTGCGGTTGACACCATGGAAATGGATGTCAAACCTCTACCTGTGGTTATTGCTGCGAGTAGCTCAGGAGTGCACTTGGATGGCCCTGACATGGGCCTTAAGTCTGATCCATCCTGTTCCTATAAAGTGCAGCATGCTGCAGATAGAGATGATGACGAAAAATTTCCCCGTGTCCATCCAAGCACTTCGAGAAGTAAGGGTGGTTATCTACCATATTATTTAGGTGACTGTAGGACAAGGAGATTCTTCGCCACCAGGATGAGGAAGGCAGCTCGTAATAAGATATGTGGAGAGATGTCCAATAAAGGTATTTGGAGTTTACTCTACAGCTCCATAGCATCCATAAAGAAGAGTTCTTTTCTTTTGCTAATCTATATCATCTGGTCTAGTTATAGCAGGAATTGTACTGAATTGTGTTGCATTATCTATAGGTAGCAAGCTGAGTATCCGTGGAAAGAAGATATCCACTACACGCCGAAGGGCGCAAACACAACGAACAATGCACAAGACAAAGAAAGTAGCTGAATGCTACTCTGCACAACCATCTGATGAAGAGACCCTAACTGAAAGTATGGAGCCTACTTATATTACTGTTTCACCTTTGTGGTATTTCAAGGTCGCAAGTTATTTAGGATGATTAAATTGTAGTATTGCACACAGTTCGTACAACTTAGCATTTTATGCACAGTATTTGGATAGCCTTACTTCCTGTTTTGGTAAATTTCCTGAATTGAAATGCCTGTTGCCATTTCCAGCCAGTGGGACATCAGTCCCCATGGGAGGTCAAGATGCACCATGTGCTTCTGAGTCTGGTCAAAAAAAGCCATGTGCTGCTGAGGGTTATAATGGTATACTTCATTTGTTTCTGTAGTGTATACATACATGTAACCATTACTTAATTCATCGACACGATGACTTACTATTGTTTTCGTCTATTTCCAGTCAAGTTTATCATCAAGTCATTCAACATCCCTGAGGTATTAATTGAGGTCCCTGAAGATGCAACAGTTGGTTCATTGAAGGTAAAACACTATTTGGGCATCCAATTTTATAAAAACTATTGGCTTATTAGCAACCATGCACCCAGTGTAGCAAGATATTCTCTACCTCATTGCTGTGAGTAACCTATTATCATTGATATTATACGCAGCAATTGTTGCTTCCTTGTCTTATGAGGTTTCTAAATTCCAGCATTCTAAATTTTGGTATACTGAAAGGAGGATTCTTTTTCACAATAATTTTGATCTATCAAACATGGAAAATTTTAGTATCATTTTTCTGTCTTTTCAAAAAAACAAAATGTTGTTGCATAGACATTACCTTCTTATGAATAACATGTTTCAATTTGTCTTTAGAGAATTGTAACGGATGCTGTCACTAATAAAATCGAAGGCGGCCTCCGTGTCCGTGTACTTCTTCAAGGAAAGATCATTCAAGATGACAATACGACACTTCAGCAGGCTGGGATTTGCCACGGGGCAAAACTAGATAGCATAGGCTTTTCACTGGAATGCGTAGCTAAACAAGATTCTGATCCTTCAGTAATAGCTCCTGAAGAAACGCGCCCTGTTGGTACATGTATTGTGCAACCGTTATCTAAGTAAGTTAACACGAAGCCATCTCTTCCTGCAATATTAGACTGAGATTTGGATTAGGTGCACTGGTTGTCGAGATGCATATGACAATTTGTGCTAGCGTAGCTGTTCTGCGGATGTTTGAAACAATGCTTTGATTGATTTCCGCTGTTTATGCTCATCTAAGGATTTTAATTTCCATTCAGGGTGAAGTGCGAAGAACCTTCTCCAAGCTTCGCTCTAAGCGATCCTGTTTATTCTTTTGGAGGAGCTGCACAAGTCAAGTCAGAAATCCAAGGGATCGATGTAGCTGGAACTTCAAATGTAGGTGAGCTGGCTATTGTGCCACATCCCAGGTCAAAGCAGAGGGATTTCGGGCAAAGACGTAAACGAAGGCCCTTCTCTATTCCTGAGGTTGTGTCGCTGGTGGAAGCCGTCGAAAAGCTTGGATTTGGAAGGTCTGTGTCCAGAATAATTCTTCCAGTGGGCACAAGGTCACTGCACACCATATTTTGTCTCACTTGTGCCTGTTTATCTGTTTGTCCAGGTGGAAGAACGTTAAATACCATGCGTTCGGCGACAACCAAGAGAGGACCTATGTTGATCTTAAGGTAATTCCCTCGAAAACAGTTTGGTGGAAATGCTTGAAGCCACTAGCAGGCATCACTACAATTTCATCCTGGCACTGTTCCACTTCACAGCTTATATCTCGCTGCCTAACACTCGTCCTTAGCTCCTTGTTTGCCATATCTTTCTGCTAGTACGGAGCACTGGATTGGATTTTTCTGTATCAGATCAAACGTGCTGGTTTCCTAAAATCTCCGAAAATGTTTTGATGGACCAGGACAAGTGGAAGAACCTGGTGCACACCGCCAGCATACCACCTCAGCTGAGAAGAGGCCAGGCGATCCCGACGCAGGACCTCCTCGATCGTGTGCTCGCAGCGCAAGCATACTGGTCCGCCCGCCAGCCGAAGCTCGAGGACCACCACCAACCATGATGCTGAAACCCTGCGACCTGTCTTGCCTAGATAGAAGGCAAGCTGGTTCTTGTGTAAAAAAATTGTCCCTGGTGGACAATGTATGTATGTTAGGGGATTCTACCCAAAGAGATTTGGGTATGATTGACTAGTTTTGTTTGTGTGGCTCCAAATTCACAACCCTAGCTAGGGTTGGTCTAAGTTGGAGGCCTGTAACTAAAAATGATTCGGAGAAAAAAGAAAGGCAAACTGTGTGTCTGTCCATAAATTAAGAAGCTGGGTGTTTCTCCTTTGCAGCTGTTGTACAACTGCCTTCACCACTTGCCAGTAGTTTCTATTTTTTGAACATAATTTTAATTTATAATTGACATTATTCTAATTTGATAGATGAGACCAGATGCCAGTATTTTTTAAGAAATAAATTCCAGGTCCTTTCCTGGAAGATAGATAAAATGCAAAGTTTGTTTGCGTTTATTATCTTTCTTGAGGGGAGGCCAAGGTTGTTTGCAAATTGCGATGTCTGTTTCGGAAAGTGCTTTTGGCTCTCTGATGTTGGAGCTTAGCAAATAGGTTCGTTTCTGGAAAAGCAATTCGGGCTGTTACGCTCCAAGGGTGACGGCGTCAGGCCGCCTGACGAACTCTCGAATCATCCGGCGGTTCATCCCATGCGGTCATGTGGATATGGATGCGAATATTATCAGCATATAGTACGTATATCCGATCGAAGAAAGAGTCTTCCATGCTGGTATAGCCCGTGGGAAGTTGTTGAACAATGTTATGATTCACTCACCATATCGAAAATTTGAACTTCTATGCTTTGGTCATTTTTAGAAGTCCTTACAAAATTAATTGTTCAAAAATCTAAATGCGACATTTAACAATAGAGGCCAAATCTATAATTAAGATAATAGTTGTTTAACAAATGAGGCTAGAGGTCCCCTAAATACGAATCACATTTTGATTGTCTAATTTGTGCTTGGGCCGTGAATTTGTTATAGAGTAAGATATTTGTGTTAGTGGTTATAAAATCACAACAGTAAGAACACGCATTCGGGTATGAACCCTCGTCTATTTTGAGAAACATAAGGGCTCATTTGATTCATGCGATTTCGTAAACATAAGCAAATAACAAAAATCAGAGAAAAAAATTATAATTGCATTTGCAAAGCAGAATACGATAATTTTGCGAAATTAGGTGTTTGATCCAGGAGGATAGAAAAGAGATATTACTTGTAAACAAAGCACAATCAAATCAAGGAAAAAAGTGCAAATGTGATATTAGGCCATGGTTATCCATGTTATGGTCTTTACCTGGTTGTTTGTGCATATGAATGTAAAGAAAATGTTTGAGAGTCTTTTTGGTTCAAAGGAAATTCGTAAGAATGTGGATTTTCCATTATATCTTATTTGGTTTGTAGGATTTGAATATATGAAGTTGTTTCCATGGTCTATTTTGCATGTAATTTTATAGAAAAAATATTCCTTAAATTTTAACCCAGTGTAAATTTGCGTATGTTTCTACAACTAATATGGCATAAAAATCGTGTGGTTTTCGTGTAATGCAATCAAACATTGTTTTTTTGCACCTCCCTTAGAACAAACATATCATGAAAAAATTGCAAAAACCCACCATATTTCAGACAAGAGGTACAAAACGCCACCACTATTCATTTTTTCTCAGAAAACAACCACCTGTCACTATAGTTGTTGCATATAGCACTGATCGGGTGGCTTATGTCGTTGGACGCTATTTCAAACAAGCAGGGCCCAGTACTGCATTGTTTTGCAAAAAAAACACCTTCATATGTTCTATCTTCTTATATGTTTCCTCTTTTTGTTTCTTCCCAGAATTTTTTTATTTCTATTCCTCTGTTTATCTTCGTTTTCTCCTCAGATGTGGTGTTGACCTAAGCGTGCCCTGCTCGACGGCAAGGCTCCAGGATGCGCCGCGGGGCGCGAGCAAGGTTGAGGTAAATGAGTTATGCCCTAGAGGCAATAATAATAAAAATTATTTATTAACTATAATTTCATGTTTATTATTAAGTTTATCCTTATGCTATAACTGTGAAGTTCCTCCAATATGAGATTCGAAGAAAAATCTCACTAGCAGGTGTAGAGATAAACAAAAAAGAAATAGTTGCTAGTTATGCCTCTAATAAGACTAGCTCTTTGGTGTTAGATGATCAAAATTTCTGATCATGAGCATGGCTATGCTAACAACAATGAGGGTGGATCGTTTGGTTGACTGCTTGTAAACCCAAGTAATTGGCTATGAGACATTCTTTATGGTTAGTAGCAAAAATTCTTTAAATGCTTTAATTATGTAAAAGCCTTGACCATGAAAAAATTATGATGACTCATATCGGAGGGTATGCTTTGATTTTATCCATACTCACCGGTTAACCCGAGTGTTGGGAAGGTTAAGACTCAAGTGTATCTGAAGGTGTGGGAAACCTAATGATTTAAGTCTGAGATTTGTTCCTCCTAACAAATTAAAGGAGAGATATGAACTAGGACCTTTCGGTATTGTGCTATTAGGTAACATGTCTATGCAGTCACATTGTGATAGTGATCACATGACATCATTAGTATACACCAAACGAGAAAAGGAGCATTGATACCGGATCGGGGATAATAGGTATAGTAATCAAGTGTTGATTACGGGAAATACCAAAGTCTCGTTTCGGGTTATCAACATATCATGTAACAAAGAAAACAACATATAACGACACTGAAGGCTTGTTAAAAAAACTTTGAGTATGCAATGTGGACGTCTAGATCCCAACATTGGTTGATCTGCAGCAGTGGCGGACCTAGGAACACTTTAAAGCCTGGGCAAGTATGTTTAAAATGCTAAATTTTCAAACAAAACCACTGTAAGAAGTCATATAACTCAAGAGGCGCGTCGCCGGGAAGCATGGGCGATTGCCCGGTCAGTAGGGATGCTAGATCTGCCCCTGATCTGAAGGTGTTCCTACTCGTGATTGCGCTATACGAAACCTACCGGGTCACACGCTTGAGGTTGTAGAGGTGCCCCCAACTTAAATTGGTGAGCAAAATTCTCGGAGTCTCTCCTGGCCTTTTGATTGGCCGTGTCTATCTATCTCCTCCTCCACATACGTCGTAAGGCTGCACCACTCTCGCCGCAGTAGCCTAGCCCTGCGCGACGAAGCCCTCGTGGAGTGTGCTTCCGAACATGTGGACTACGTCGGAGGAATCCTCTGTTCGATTTTTGGTGCAAGGAGGAGATATCCTCACGGCCGGGAGGTATCCCCTAGGTGGCTGCGGTGGTCACACAAATACAGCCAAAATCTTCTGTTAAATGGTTTTCTAAGAAAAAAGATAAATAGTGGTGGTCTTTTGTAGCTCTTGCCTGAAACGTGGTGGCATTTTGCAATTTAGGCTATCATGTATTCGTATGCTGTTTTTCACCTGCCGTGCGGTTTCTGACAGCGCAAATCTTTGCATTTCTAGAACAGGCAAATACATCCAAAATCTTCTGTTAAAAATACACCAGAGGCTTGATCCGTGTCTGAACGAACGTGCCGTGGCATGGCAGCGCCGTACGTAGACTACACAATCTCTACACGGTTGCGTCACGTTACCCGCAAGCTAAAACAACCGCTTTAATTCGCTTCCTTCCCCACTTTTCGATAAGAACAGCCACCCAGACCAGACCCATCACACCAAACTTCTCCCCCGACTCCGAGCACCACCGCACCGCAGCCGATCCCGGACACCTCCGCCGCCGCGCTTCCATGGAGAAGGCGATCGACCGGCAGCGCGTGCTCCTCGCGCACCTCCTCCCCTCCTCCTCCTCCTCCCAGCCCCAGCTATCCGTGAGTCCATCTTCCCCTCTTCGTCTTCCCGCGATCTTTCTTTTCTTACCGGCGAGCTGAGCTGACCGGTTCGTCTCGGCGGTGGTGCAGGCGTCGGAGTGCGCGGCGGGGGACAGCGCCGCATACCAGAGGAGCTCCTGCTTCGGGGACGACGTCGTCATCGTCGCGTAAGCATTCCTCCCACTCCCACCCACCTACCTGCCTGCCCGCTCGTCGATCCAGCCATTCTGTTCTTGTTACTTGTTAGCATCCCCATCCCGCGCAACCCGGTGGCAGGCGAATCGGAAGCTCCAGTTTGCATGATCCAGTACGTAGATTTAAGGAGTTCAACTAGTTTGCTGTTGAGCTGATACAGAGTCAATTGCATCTGAGTTCAGGTAGTTATGAAGGGGCCTGATATTTTCCACAGCCTGGTTTATACTCACAGTACTGCTACGTTGGGGATGTGCAGTACTCCGTGTCTCCATCTCGCGTGCGCTGATGGCAAATCGGTAGTTCTAATCTATGTCAATAGCTTGCATCAAGGGAATTAGCTTGTTCTTGAGCTGGAGGCAGCCGAGCCCCCAAGTCCCCAACTGTAGTTGACTTCAGATGGTTATGAAGGGGACTGGTGCTTCCCACAACTTATCATCATACGCACCAGGCATACTATACTAGATCGTACTAAATCCACCACAGTTGAGGTCCAAGTTGTGTAGAGGCCAGGTCCTGGGAACGCAAAGGATTGCGCCGCTTTGTGGATGTACCATGCTATTCACATTACAGTATGAATACGACCGTAGATGTACAAGATGCTTGTTATAACCGCTTCCTTCTTTGCCATATTACCTGCAGCGCCTACCGGACACCGATATGCAAGGCCAAGCGTGGAGGGTTCAAGGACACGTTCCCGGAGGACCTTCTCACCCCTGTCCTCAAGGTACGCACCAGTCGTGTCACCCTTTGTGCTACACTTCCGTGGCTCCTTCAAACCAAAAAGGTTATTGTTCCCTCAGTTTGTTGATCGCTTCGTATTTTGATATATAGGCTGTTCTGGACAAAACCGGGATCAACCCAGCTGAGATCGGCGACGTTGTAGTTGGGACAGTGCTCGGCCCAGGTTCCCAGCGTGCAATCGAGTGCAGGACGGCGTCTTTGCTGGCTGGAATTCCTGGTAAATACTACGTTTTCAATACGTCACCCTCATAGCACGAAGGAAGGGGTTTCATGGTTTCTGTTTACTTAATTCCCTCTTCGTTGATGTAGAAACCGTTCCTGTGAGAACTGTGAACCGGCAATGCTCGTCCGGGCTACAGGCTGTGGCTGATGTTGCCGCTGCTATTAAAGCTGGCTTCTATGACATAGGTAGTTACAGTCCGCTTTATGCTATTTCTACTCATAGCTGCTTTATATTGAGTTTGAGGTGCTGAGCTACAGCTTTTCATTCAAAACAGGGATTGGTGCTGGTCTGGAATCCATGTCAACGAATTCTGTTGGTTGGGAAGGCGAAGTGAACCCCAGAGTACGGGTTCTGTGCACACACTGTATTTTGATCCATGTACTCTGCTCATGCGTCGGCAACACGTTCTTCTTTGCAGGTAATTGAATTACAGAAAGCACAGGATTGTCTTCTGCCCATGGGAATAACGTCTGAAAATGTTGCTGAACGATATGGTGTAACCAGACAAGAGCAAGATCAGGCTGCTGTGAGTTCTTTGGAGTATCTGCTATGTTTTATTTCCAATTTTGTTGACTTAAATGAAAATGTGATTAATTTTATTTGCCTTTTTAACAGGCTGAATCTCATATGAGAGCTGCCGCAGCCACGGCTTCTGGAAAATTCAAGGATGAGATTGTACCAGTGCATACAAAGGTAACTGCATTGCTCCTTGTCTTTGCACTATCAGGATAACCTATTTTTTGATCAGGAAGCACTTAAGAGATTCACAACTTTTGTTTTTCAAATGTGTTTTTATCTGATGCTATATTTCATATTTATAAGAGAGTATTTGATACGAGTATTCACTAATACTATCCCATTCTTCAGATCATTGACCCGAAAACTGGAGAGGCAAAGAAAGTTGTGATATCAGTTGATGATGGAATTAGGCCAGGAACCACAGTATCTGGATTGGCGAAGCTTAAAACAGTTTTCAAGAAGGATGGGACTACAACAGCAGGTATTGCAGAACTCCTTTTGTTGGCAGTACTATTGCAACCAGAGGTCTGTAGCTGAAACGTCATTAAGATTCTATTAAATCTATGTAGGCAATTCTAGTCAAGTGAGTGATGGTGCTGGAGCTGTTCTTCTCATGAGGAGATCTGTAGCAGTGAGCAAGGGGCTTCCTATACTTGGTGTTTTCAGGTGCTTCAAGTTCATCTGCCTTTCCTTGTGTGTAGAAAGAGCATCTGTCCAGTTATTGATGAGTTACTTTACTGATTATTGTGTCTCCTCTAATCACCATTTTAGGAGTTTCGTTGCTGTTGGAGTGGATCCAGCTGTTATGGGCGTTGGTCCTGCGGTGGCAATACCTGCTGCGGTGAAGGCTGCTGGCCTTGAGATTGATGACATTGATCTCTTTGAATTGAATGAGGTATGTTCAGTTGTTTCAATCCCAGTTTTTCTCTCATCTTATGTTGCACTTGCTGATGCCCGATTCATCCATGCCCCAGGCATTTGCATCTCAATTTGTGTACTGCTGCAACAAGTTGGGACTCGACCGGTCAAAAGTAAACGTGAATGGAGGTGCGATCGCTATGGGACACCCTCTTGGCGCAACAGGTAATCAAACATCTGCTGACTTGTATGCGAGGTTACCATGTAGACCTTAGGTTGTAATGGTGCTAAAAGAAGCACTGCATCTGCAAGTAAACTGTTCTCTGCATTATCTGGGCAAATGATGTAACATTGATCCTGTTGTTTCCTCAGGTGCCCGTTGCATCTCGACCCTTCTGAATGAAATGAAGCGCCGGGGCAGGGACTGCAGATTCGGTGTCGTGACCATGTGCATCGGTTAGTTTCCCCTTCTCTCTGAATTCTGATGCGCACTTTGGTGTGCGCCACATGGCTGCTGGTTAAAGGACATCATGCTTACCATGCTGCGCTGGGTGTCTATCGCAGGATCCGGCATGGGCGCGGGGGCAGTCTTTGAGAGGGGAGACTCGGTGGACGAGCTCTCCAATGCACGCCCAATCCAGTCCCACAATTTCCTGTCCAAGGATGCGAAGCACTAGCGCAGAATTGAACTCATTTTCAACGTGTCGAGGTATAGATCTTCAAGCAGCAATACCAATAACTACAAGAAAGAAGAAGTGTAATTTCCTGGAACAAAACATGGTTGTAGTGTCATAAAGTTTCCATGTACCCTCGCACTTGCCACAAATAAAGATGATTTTCCACAGTAACGGGAACAGTTGCAACTGTGAAGATGAAAATGGGTCTGCTGTATTCTTTTGTCAGCTTGGACTCTCTTGCCTGATTCTTGATCCTGAGCCAGGAGAGGGAATGCTGTATTCGTTTTACCGTATGTCTCGGTCTTGTACGAGTATTTCCATTTCTTTCACAAGTCTCGTACAGTACACGTTATGAGTGCATGACACAGGACAGGCTGGACGTGGTGCTGGTATTGCCTAGACATGATTGCCAGTTGCCACCATAGGTGCGCATCTTGGGCCACACATCATCGCGAGTCAGCTGATTGTGGGGCCGTTGTTGCGTACCTAGGTGGAGGGCCGCTCGGCCCCGCCAGCCGCTCAGTTGCCTGGGCACGTGCGCCACTGTGCTCCTAGAACAGGTGTTTTTTTTTTGCGAAAAGGACTATCGATCTATTAATCATAAATAGCAGTATAAAAATACCAAAAGTAATAGAAATTATAAAAGAAAATCTTTGGACCACCTAGTGGAGACTATGAACCTTAGAGCGATCTGAAGGCGCGTCGCCATCATCGCCTCTCCATCACCAAAATTAGGTAAAGTTTGTCGAAGTAGAGCTTGTTGTAGTAGATAGACGGGTTGCGTTAAAACCCCAAAGAACCAACACAGCAGAGCAGCAAGAAACGGCAACGATGAAAACTGTAGATCGGAAAAGCCAAACCTGTAACCACGTCGATGAACAAAAGATAGATCGGATCTCATGAGATCCACCGAACACAAAACTTCACGCGCTCTCCGCTGGCACTAGGTACACCACCAGAGCAAGGATAGGGCGAAGCGTGTCTTATTCTACCATCAGGATGTACCTGTCGCCTCATTTCTAAAAAGATACTAAAAAACAACTTAAAAAGGAACAGGAAACCTCCTACCAACGAGAGGCCGTGGTCCGCCACATCTTCAAGACCCTAAGGCCGCCGGAGGCGGAGCAAACCGTACCGGGAAAAGACGGGGACGACCATCACACGAGTCCCCAACTGAAGTACTCCTAGGAACGCATGCAACTTGCGGTTAAATCAAAGATATAAGGCTGGAGGACAACTCCTCGCATGCCTCCATTACCACGATGGTAGCACACCAAAGTCTCACTGGCCAAAATCTCCACATCTAAGATGCCTTCGGACCTTATTGAAGGAGATGTGGAGTTAGTGTCGCCGCACGCCTTCGGCTCCACCCTCTCAAGCACCAGAACCAGCAGCATCACTATGGCCTACCACTGGAAGCCGCTCGCAAACCCTGGTGATGTATTCCCTATCAGCATCACGCCATTCGCCACAGAGGTAAAACCAAGACTTACCCTAACACTATACCTACGACTACTATGCACATGAGAAGGCCGACCTCCTCTTCCCATCGTCTCAGATTGGCGAGGCCGCTAGAGAAGAGGGGCGAGGAGCCGAGATGGAACGAGAGGGAAAGAAAATGAGACCCCCAAGCCTCAAATATAGAGGAGCATGCATAATTTCTAAGGGTCTCCATGAGCCACTCTCTCATTCTCTTCCATATCACCACTACTGAGATCTACTGTTGCCATGACCACCGCAACTGAAAGTTGCACATGCGGCGCCCGCCAGTACTGACGCGTAAAAAATGATGCGGGTGCGGCCACTAGCAGGTAGTCCCAAGGGAGATCGAAACGGACGCTTGCGTTGACCGAGCTGTGTCCACAACGATGTATTCCAGGAGGAAATTTTGACCGCGAATGCATCCCGGTAAAATGGGCCGGTCATTTTGCGTCGGGCCACTAGGCTAGAGCAACTTTTTTTTTGCCACGCTGATGCAAATAGATACTTTTGGTTTGTTTGCAGGGCAGCTGGAGATGCCTAACGACGTTTTCTATATGTAGATATTTTCTCGGATCTTGTAAAACTTCAAAAATGTTATTTTCGACTTTTCAAAATAAAAGGGTCTGGTGAGCTCGGGCTTCAGATGCATTTTCCTCAACAAAATAAAAGTTTCAATAGACTAAAGAGAAGTGTGCGTGCGAAGTGCAAAGTGTGCATTAATTTAGGAGCGGGTGGCGGGGCCGGCGATGCTGAAGGGTGTCGGCGGGGCACGGGGTCAAGCAGTTGCGCTCCTTGTCGGCTTGTCCCCTGTTCCCTTTCCCGCTGCCCCCACGCAACCCACCACAATTTTTAGCAGCAGCCAGGAGGAGTGTGCCACCACCACCACTACCTTCTGCCACCCTGCTACGCGCACACACACACGACACACACGGCAGAGAGCCAAAATAACGAATTCTCTACCAGTCTGGTTTTCATCCCATCTTCCAATTCCAGCTCTCCCGCATTCGTGCGTTTGGTACCAGCGAAATCTGGAAAATTTCGATGCAAGAGCCTTCTCTTTTCACGGAACACAAGTGCCCACCCCTCCTTGGCAAAATTCCGAGAGAGGCCAGACAGGGGGAGGAGACGTTTTCTCGCAAAAATGTGGAGGAGGAGGAGACGTTCAGGTGTTGTACTGCAACGGCGATACAGATAGATAGGTGCGGGATGCACTGTAGTACCGCTGCTGCTGCTAACCATGGATGGCTTTTTGTCCATCCATTTCCGCACTCCGCTCTCTTTACCTTTCACTTCTTTTTCCCATGTCTTTTCAATCTCGTACGCCCAAAAAAGCAAACCAAGGGACCTACCACAGCTCAAACGGGCAACCATCAAGGAGCAGCAACCAAAAATGCTACGCCTCCCACTCTTGTATCGTCCCCTCAAGTGAGGGAAAAGGAAAGAAAAAAATGTACTGTACCAATTCAAAAAAAAAAGGTTACTTTGTAAATGTTTTATTTGTGAACCATTAATTCTCGGTCCGAATGCAGCGCGTAATTGAGATAAAACGTGTTACGCTGCAGCTAGCTCAAATTTAGTCCTCGTGTGTACTACTATCTCGGTGTGGCAATATTATGGTCAGTTTAGTCCGTGTATACAAAGGTGAAAGGTCGCCACACCACATGATACGCAAGTTTGACTCAATTGCTCGCATGTTTGGTTCACAGCCACGCTTGTGGCGTCATCCTTTCCGTGCGACCTAGGGCACGTGTGGTCACCGGCTCGAATAAAATGTGCAAGGGAGTAGCTCTTGTTTTGATCACCTGCCTTGGACATGATGGCAGAATAAATGTGGCAAAATGATGGTAAATTTAGTGTGGCAACTATTGTACAACAATCACTTCCCATTGGAGCTGTTTTTGTTTTACCAATTGGATAAATAGTATGCGTAAAAAGAGTACGGATGAACCACACAACACATTGGGCCTTAAAATACTCAAACCAAAGTTCGCATGAGTAAATAGCATACATGAAGACATTATAACAGAGTCACAGAGTAGTAGTATGAGATATAGTAAAAAAACAATTTATTTGTTGGAATTGAATAAGCATATCCAACACATATATATATTGCATAAGTTTCAAGTGTGCAATCAATAGTATTGTTTATGGATAGTTGAACCAACCAATCCAAGCTCCCTTGACAAGCTGTCCATCGGGTTCTACTTCTGTTTACCTAAGAATCGCCTCTTCCTCTAGCTATTCTATTTCTAGTGCAATATCTGACTTCAGGTCATCGTCCTACTTTGATGGATTGAGATCAAAATATTCTAAAGGGAAATTCAAATGATAAACATTTCCTTATAACTCATTCTCTCACATGTAGCTCATCTATGAATGGGTCGAGTTCAAACAGACCACCTGGCATGTAAAACATGCCCTTTATAACTCATTCTCTCAACATACAACTTAATTCCCAATTACACATTTAATGTAGTTACCTAAAAATTATACTGATATTAGGATAACATGTTTTTCTATAAGGCTTACATCAAATTGAATCACTACATATTTCGTGGCAAAAGTGACATTAATTGTTTTTCTTTTTGAAACTTCACATGTTAAAAGTACTGCTTAAAAAAATCCCTAGAAACTAGAAAGATAAAATAACAATGTTGAGTTTGCAGAGATTATATGTAGGTATATCTATGTGTTTATACTATATTATTACCTTTGATTATTGTCTGCAAGATTCAATGTTTATACTCTTGTAAATATTTCCATAAAGGCCTTTGGAGTGCAGGTCTACCTTATGTCTAAGTAGATAGAAAATTCTAGAGTATATAAGGTGTCAATGCGAAGTTTGGTCTTAAATATTTGGTATTATGTGTTTATTCGTTCTTCACTGGTCCTACTCCTATAGGTCTTTCATATCCTAGTTTCAATGATAACAGGTAGTGGATCATATTTCACTACAAATAGCACCACACATGCATTCTATGCTCTTGGTAAAATAGCATTGGTTTTTGTAGGTATGCAAAAAATAATGTGTAGATGAAAACATCCTAATTGTGAAGAAGAACGCTAGAATAACATTAATCTCAAATGGGAGCTTACTTGCTTGAAACACTTCTCTAGGAAGAGGATCAACTAAGTGCAATAAGATTTTTCCCGTGTCTTTTCAATCTCGTACCCCCAAAAAAGCGAACCTCGGGACCCACCACAGCTCAAACGGGCAACCATCAACGAACATCAACCAAAAATTCTACGCCTCCCACCGTATCGTCATCTTTCTATCAGTGACACAATTCCTCAGTCTCAAGCGAGGGAAAAGAAAGTATGTACCAATTCGAATTCGTGAACTAGATTATTTTGTTAACGTTTATTCGTGGACTATTTATCCTACGTGAGAATGTAGGGGGCATGGTGTTTTGACTCGTAGGTTTAAATGCACCAATTATGAAAGTTGAATTTTAAATCTATTTTCAAAATGTTAGAAAATATTGAATATTTTTGTGGGTGTACATCCGGGTATGCTATGTACACACAAAAAGTTTTGGAGCGCCAAAAATGTTCTTTTCTACACAAGTCGGACATAGCCTAGATGTTCACCTAGAATTTTTTCCATATTCTTTTGACATTCTAAATTTTGTTTTCTCAACAATAGATGCATCTACAACTATGAGCCAAAAGGGATAGTATACAGAGGCCGCCACGCCACAAGCTAGCCAAGATTGACTAAATTGCTCGCTTGTTTGGTTCACAACCGCACTGCTGGCATGATCCTTTTCATGCGACCTAGGATACGCCTCGTGTCATGAGAAAGTTTGCAAGCTTCCCTCAAGTCTGGAAATTCGTGGCTCTCAGTTTTGACCACTTACACTAGACATGATGCTAAAAAACATTGTGACAAATATTGGTGATTTCAACCAAGCATGTCATAGAATTCTCTTCTAGAACATCGCTTCATGTTCGACCTTTTTTTGTTTGGTAATTGGACAGAGAATAGGCATACGGAGAGTGAAACAATGAAGGATGAACCATGCAACATTTACTTTTTTTTCTGCCAAAAGTAACTCTAACGTCTCTAAATTAACTATAATGTTTTATAGAGCACAAATTGTTGTTTAAAAATACTCAAATCAAAGTTTGTTAGCACGAGACTAGGCCATGCTCGGTACATATAAATTAAGCTAATTTATGTATGATTATAATCCCATAGAAAGTGCTAGTCAACGCCACATAGAAGTTTTTTTTAGATGACGCCACATAGAAGTTAGGTAGAGGTTGATAACTGATATGAGTAGATAGCACACTTCAGGACATTATAACTAAGTCTTATATAGTAGTAACATATGTAGTTAAAATAATTTTATTTCCTAGGATTGAACTTAAAGACATATAACAAACATATGTTGTGTCATTTGCAAGCTCGCATTTTTCCGTTCTAATGGAATAAGATATATAATCTTTGAAATTGAGATTTCTCAAGACCTCCTCCCATTAGTGGATTTGGATTAGGTCAAGATTCCTTTATAACTAATTCTCCCAACATACAACTTAATGTTCAAATATTTTTCCAACTACACAAGAAATGTAGTTACTTAAAAATCATAGTAATATTAGGACACAATACTTTTTTATAAGTCTCACAATTGAATTGAAACATTACATATTTTGTGACATTAATTGAATTCTGTCTGAAACTCCACATGTTAAAAATATCGCTTAAACCAAATTCCCAAAACCATAGAAAACGAAATAACAAGCCTGAGTTTGCTTAGGTATTAATTGACTTCTTTCTGAAACTCCACATGTTAAAAATATCGCTTAAACCAAATTCCCAAAACCATAGAAAACGAAATAACAAGACTGAGTTTGATTAGGTAGTGTTCACACTATGATATTATCCTTTGAATATTGTTTGAGAGCTTCAAAGCTCACATTCTTTTGAATATATACGTAAAGGTTTTTGGAGTGCATGTCTAATTAGACAGAAAATTCTAGAGTTTATAAGGTGTCTATGCTGGGTTTGTTCCCAGATAATTGGTATTATGTGTTTATTAGTTCTTTCGTGGTCATATAGGTCTTTCATATTCCTAGGTTCAACGATAAGCGTCAGTGGATCACAACATAGGTACTAAAACAACATATTTCACTATTAATAGCATATGTTGTTGGTAAAATAGCATTCTTTTTTTGTAGGTATGCAACAAAATTTCAGTATGTAGATGACAACATCCTAATTGCAGAGAGAACACTAGAATAACATTAATCTCAAATGGGGACTTTTGCTAGCTTTGAGAGGGTGTCTAGGATGCAGATCAACTATATGTACAACAAGATTGAGCTAATCCTTAGGTCTGGTCCCCATTCAGATCGATGCTCTCTGAGATTTTTTGGTTTGTTGGTTGAAACCTCACTCACCAAATATCTAGGAATCCCAACCTTTTGATAAGCTAAAATAAGAAGGCAAATATGTAGAAAAAAAATCTTTGACTGATATATGGCTTATTCGTTTAGGATTACCCATAATAAAAAAATCTAGCGAACATCCTCACTTAAACACTTTCTCTTTTAAGTTATCAAGTGAGATCTTGAAATCATCAATACTCAAATGGCCAACAACCTCTAGAATGAATCGAAAGGACATAAGGAAATTCATCTTGCTATCTCACAAGGATGGACATCTTGCAACGAAGAAGGGAAGCTGCTAGTGCTTGTGGTGCTCCGGCTAGTTGTGGTGGCGGTGGAGATGATGGCGGGGCGGTGGAGGTGATGGTGGTGCTCGTGTTGGTTCACAACCGCACTAGGGCATGATCCTTTTCATGTGACCTAGGACACGCCTCGGGTCATGAGAAAGTTTGCAAGCTTCCCTCTAGTCTCGCAATTTGTGGCTCTCATTTCGATCGCTTACATTGAACATGATGGTAAAAAAATTGTGACAAATATTGGTGATTCAAACAAAAGATGTCATAAAAATATCTTCTAGAACATCGCTATCCGTCCGACCCTTTTTCGGTTGGTAACTAGATAGAGAATAGGCATATATAGAGTGAAAGAACGAATGATGGACCACGCAAGACACAATTTTTTTTTTACCAAAACTAAATCTAATGTCACTAAAAATACAATGTTTTATAGAGCACAAACAAAACTTAAAAATACCCGAATCAAAGTTTGTTAGCACAAGACTAGGCCGCACACATAACTTAAGCTAATTTATCGTATGATTATAATCCCACGGAAAGTGCTAGTCAACGATATCATTTGCAAGGTGGTATTTTTCTATTCTAATGGAATAAGATCTAAAATCTTTGAATTCCATGTTTCTCCACAGCTCCTCCCATTAGTGGATTTGTGATTAGCGCAAGATGTCATTTATAACTAATTCTCTCAACATACAACTTAATTTTTATATATTTTTCTAACTACACATGTAGTTACTTAAAAAATCATAGTGATATTAGGACACAATATTTTATTATAAGCCTTACAATTAAATTTAAACACTACATATTTTGTGGCATTAATTGTTTTTTTTTTTGAAACTCCACATGTTAAAAATATTTCTTAAACCAAAATCCCAAAACCATAGAAAGTAAAATAACAAGACTAAGTTTGCTTAGGTATATTTATTTGTTCACACTATAATACTATCATTTGAATATTGTTTGCAAGCTTCAAAGCTTATAATTTTTTAAATATATCCGTAAAGGTTTTTGGAGTGGATGTGTATGTACGTAGACAGAAAATTCTGGAGTACATAAGGTGTTTATGCGTGGTTTGTTCCCAAATATTGGTATTATGTGTTTATTGGTCTTTACTGGTCATATAAGCCTTTCATATTCCTAGGTTCAACGATAAGCGGTAGTGTATCACAACATAGGTACTAAAACAACATATTTCACTATTAATAGCATATGCTCTTGGGAAATGGCATTCTTTTTTGTTAGTATGCAATGAAATTTCAGTATGTAGATGACAACATCCTAATTACGAAGATAACACTAGAATAACTTTAATCTCAAATGGGGACTTTCGCTAGCTTTGAGAGGGGGTCTAGGATGTGGATCAACCACGTTCAACAAGATTGAGCTAATCCTTAGGTCTAGTCCCCATTAAAATTGATGCTCTATGAGATATTTTTGTTTGGTTAGTTAAAATCTCACTTTCCAAATATCTAGGTATCCCAACCTTTTGATAAGCTAAAAGAAGAAGGCACATGTGTAGAAAAAAAATCTTAGACTGACGTATAGCTTATTTAGTTAGGTTTACCCGTACTAAAAAAATCTAGCCAACATCCTCAGTAAAACGCTTTCCCTTTTAAGTTATCAAGTGAGATGTTGAGCTCATCAATACCCAGATGGCCAACAACCTTTAGAATGACTCGAAAGGCCATAAGGAAATTCATCTTGCTATCAAGGGTGGGCATCATGCAACGATGAAGGGAAGCGGCTAGTGTTGGTGGTGCTCCGGCTAGTGGTGGTGGCGGGGGAGATGATGGCGGGGCAGTGGAGGTGATGGTGGTGTTGGTGTTGGTGATGATTCAGCAAGTGCCAGTGGCGGTGGTGATGCCTCTGGTGTGCTTGGCAGTTGGCACAGACGGTGATGCTTGATCTTGCATCCTTTGGAGATATGTTGATCATTTTGTCTTGGCGAGGACTAGTGTGACGTGCTTGTGGTTGATTGCGCACATTATCGATTATTTTGGTTGTCTTAAATTATTGCGTATAGTAGTCTATTGTTGGATTGGTTGTTCAAAACTTTTAAAAAAATGTATTTACAATTTTAATTGTCGTGTTTGCCGCATCTATTTGGCCGGAACCCACGCAAGGCTTTAAAACCCGTGTGTGACGTTTATGGCCGCTCTTACCCGCGTTGTTAAAGGCCGCGTTTTAAGAACCTGTTAGAGATGCTCTAAGGGACGGGAGAATGACCTCGGAGGTATGCTTTTGGCGGAACAATTTGCGTACTAAACCCTAACCCTAAAAGAGACTCCATTTTTTTAAGGAGGAGAAGAGACTCTTCGAAAGAGCAGGCGCTTCGTAGCAATATAGCCCAGCCCCAGCACGCTATGGCCCGCACGTCAGTAAAAGCAGCAGGAGGCGAAAGCTTCCTACGCTACACGCATACCCAGGTCTCAGCTAGATAATCATAGCCCTCTCCCTTTCCTCCCTCTCGAGGTGTCTCCTCTCCCTTCTCAGCTCTCACACACAAACCCAGCCAAGAAACCTGAGCAGCAGCAGCAGCAGACAGCAGCGGCCCGATGCGGGGGATAGGAGGCGGAGCGGGGCCCACGGAGCCGCCACCGTCTGCGGCGGAGGAGGTTGTGGAGGAGAACTCTGGCGGGGAGGAGGAGGAGCTCGAGCTGGGGCTCTGCCTCGGGTCCAAGAAGCAGCAGCAGCAGCAATCACCGGCGCCTGCGCCGTGCCGCATCCTGACGGCCAGGGACCTGCAGCCGGCCGCGGCGCTGTCCCCGGACTCCTCCGTGTCGTCCTCCTCCCCCGCGGCGGCCAGCAGGAGGGCTAAGCCGGAGGAGGGCTCCAACCCCGGCGCGTCGCCCGGGACGGTCGCGTCCGGCCACCCGCAGAGGTGAGAGCTCAACCAAGCTTGCTTCTTGCTCTTCTACCCTATCTCTTCGGTAGCAGTCGATACTTGACGCCTTAGAAAAATCTGCGTTTCGTTCCGCCAAAGCTTTAACATTTCTGCGTAGCTTAATCACTTGCTCCTATATATCAACACGCTGCCTCACCAAAAAAAAACTGCAAATTTTTGACTATCTGAACCTCCGAAATGCGCACATGTACTGTCTACTCTACACTTCCCAAAAGAGTGTGCCAGCAACAATGAAATGGGGATATCTGGCGGTTGATTTGCCATTTTGATCCACACAAACCAACACTACCACTCTCTGATATTTCGCATGACACCACAATCTCAACATGATGTCAGTGTTCCCTGATCTGCTGAGCTACCCATATCAGCTTGATCTTGACTAATCCCAACCACCCTGTTTCTGTCTGAACGCAGCTTTGGAGTGGTGGGATGGCCACCAATAAGAACGTTCAGGATGAACAGCCTGTTTGGCCAGGCTAAAGACAATGCCCCGGACGCCGATACCAAGAAGACCGTGACCGATGAGTCCGAGCTGCTGAAAGACAAGGAGGAGAGCGAGAAGAAGGGCAGGACACCCGGATGGGTGAAGGTGAACATGGATGGGGAGGTCATTGGGAGGAAGGTGGATCTCAACGCCCATCGCTCCTACAAGACCCTCGCCTTAGCCCTTGAGATCATGTTCAGCAAGCCGTCCGCCGGTCTTTGTGCTCCTAGTAAGCTTTACCTGCAACTACTACCTTGTGTAGTTTGTAGTTACGCTGATATTGAGATCACATGATAAATCTAAAACTCTAAATGGTACAGTAGTATAATTTAGTTTCACATAAATCCTTCACCTTACGTTGATTCCATGATCTGTCAATTCAATGTGACTGCATTAGATTTATGGTGCTACAGTTATGGCAGTCGTGTTGGTGAAGTGCAGCATCTTTGGGCATTCATAGTTGCATACTCCAAGCTTTGGAGTATTGGAGTAGTACTACTCTACTTAAGAAGTTGATGGCAACTTTAATTGCAAATACAGTATATTAATCCTCCAAGCTTTTGATGCGTTTCTACTATTCATCATATTACTGTCTTGGAATTATCAGGTACCACGAAGTCACCCAGGCTGTTAGACAACTCTTCTGAATACCAGCTGACATATGAAGACAGGGATGGGGACTGGATGCTTGTTGGAGATGTCCCTTGGGAGTAAGCCCTCTGGACTGTGCATCTAGTATTATTAGATACTCGACACTAGTAAATTTTGTACTTGCTTCCAAGTTCCTCGGAATAATTCTCTGGATATTTGATGTGTAGAATGTTTGTTGGCTCCGTGAAGAGGCTTAGGATCATGAGGACATCGGATGCCAGTGGTCTTGGTTAGATTCTTTCTTATCTATTTCATATGATCAGCACTTAGCCAAACATTTGAAGGAATTTTTAGTTAAAATACATCAGTGTTTTGTCTATAACATCATCTAGAGGCTGGATGATAAAAAAAAATAGCACTTGAAGGCTTTCAATATTGCAATCACGATATAGCATGAATAATTATTTTTGCCCTACCTTGATTGACGCCGCTATTTTGCCAACATTCTACCGCAGGACCACGAGTTCAAGCTATTCACAGAATTGTAACTCCAACAAGAGGGAGAACATGAGAGCACCCGGTGAGCTGATGAAAGAGCTAGAGCCGAGCTTTGAACGCGTTCGACACCACGTTTGTGCAGCCAATGTCTGTGGCATAGTCGTGTGATTATTTCTACGTAGTTAAGATAGCAGAAGCTAATGTCTGCTTCTGGCGACTTCTTCTGAGCTTAATTCTATTTTTGCCTCCTGTCCTGGTTACTTCTTCTGAGATATGTAATTTTTTTTCCTGCCACTTACACGTCCGTCAGTGCTAGCATGGTATTTCTTTGTGTGGCAGAAGATTGTACCTGTGCTTACTCTGGTATGTTTAGCTTGAGATGAGTACCATCTTCAGCAGCCCTGTGAGGGGAATGCTGATAGCTTTGCTTAGGCAACGTGTACCTTCAACTAACTAACAATACCAAACGGCTAGATTTCCTCTGCCGGCCAGGCAGAAAGCACACACCCACCGCATGATGTCGGTAGACACTATGCTTCGCACCCTTTTGGATCACAAGAATTTCACTAGAAGCTGTTCATCTTCGTGTAAATTTAGTGACAGATCGTGTATTCTGTAAGCGGTAGCAGCAAACAAGTTGTTTTCTTCTCTTCCTCAGCATCCACCAAAAACAGAGAGGCCTGCAACATCAGAAGCTCAAAAACAAAAGAACAAAACTTAGTGGTGGTACCGGATTGCCTGCCATTGAAATCTTGCAGCTCGACCAAAGAAAGAGAACCAGGGAGACAAATTCTCCAGATTCGCGGTCCTCACCACAGCTAAACAATGGCAGGAAAAACAGGCCAGTACGACAGTGTAACAACGATCCAGGCAGAACATTCCAGTAATCACAAAAGATGCCATCCATCAAAAACA